>CM060957.1:159041075-159663575 GCA_030765055.1 Mantis religiosa | reverse complement strand
ATTTTCATCAGTACGCAAATTCCACTGCTCACTTTTTTGCTAATCAGTTTAGATAATCAGTAGTAGTTCCCAAAAATGTGTAAGTGTAGCATCTAGTATTTCAGTATCCTGTACTTTTAATATTTTCATCACACTACTTTTTAAGTGAAATTGAATCCATTATTTCATTCATTTTAAGTTAAATTCTCATCTGTTCTAGACTATACAGTTAAGTTACTGTTGTGTCTTAGGATGCCCTGTGACTTTGCTGCCATGATTTTTGTAGTTTTGAAATACTATTTATATGCAATAATAATATAGAAGAACAAAGTTATCACCCTTGGGGTATGCAATATTCAATTATTTTAAATGTGGGTATTGGGAGGTTAATATTTTGTACAGTTATAAAATGAGTAAATTTGCAAAAATTCATATATTGGGAAGATGTAGGAATAACATCGATACACACTACATCCTGTCAAGTTACTTGCAAGTCATGCTTGGCTGTCTGGCATAGTTCGCCGAATTGCTGACTTAAGCTAACAGAGCTTTGACTCAGTTACTGCTTCGGTAGAGATTTAATATTTAAACACCCAGAATTTGGCCTAAGCAGGAACACTCATGCACGTGCAACGGCGTAATGTTAGGACCTGCATGACCTGCAATGCGGGCGTGCCCGGTATTTTAGGGCCCCACAGAAAAATAGAAAAAGCATTTTATTCATATTAAGGAATATAACAATTTGAATATAAACAGATATAAATGCTGAAATATGTATAATAAGATAACTAGTACAGTTTAATGTCAGTCTACATAGGAAGTTAATAGTCAGATAATTCCAATCGGATCCCAGAATTGGTCAACATTTAGTTGAGTTTAGCAAGCTGTGTGTGTTAACAATGCTTGTCCTTCACTACGAATTCTCTGATAACACTGGTTTGCATTATGTTTCTCTGTCGTCACAAACGAGCGGCTCATTGTTACAACAATGAAAATGAATACCAAAATATCACATTAGGCAGAAAATTATTTTTTACTGAGTGTAGACTTCCTGATATTGTAATATGCACATTTTTTTCTAAACATTTAACTTTTGTCACACTTATCATTCGACAAAATGTCAATTATACATTAAGATGTGAATAACTGGCAGCTCAATCAACATCCAACTCAGTTTCAGACGAACTTTCTTCGCGGGAACCAGGTGCATCATAAAAAGTTGTGTAATATTTTTAAAAGTTTACTGCTTAAAAGTTTAACTTTTTGTATTTAGCTATACTTTTTCAGTAACATGAAATCTTTTGAAGTTAAGAACGAGCATCTAAGTGGTGCACAAAAAAGAAAGAAGAAGCGTGAGTTAAAAAAAGAAACAAACAAACTATTGAAAATAAGTGATTATTTTCTCCTCCTAGTAATAGTAGTACTAGCACAACAGAGAAGTTTGCAGTGTCACAAGTGTGTGCATTTCTGAAGTGAACACCAATAATAATAGAGAAAGTGAAAACGAAATAGCAAACGCCATAAATATAATTATGCCAATCACAGACTATTCAAATGATCGTGCAAATTGCCAATTAGATGCAGATAATGAAACTAGAAAGTTCCATGTTAGACAAAATCCTTGTCAGCCAGCGGGCCCATTCTCCAAAGATGCTAAGCAGAAAAACAGGTCCTTCTCCACTAAGTATTAGAGAAAGTTAACTTTGGCAGGACAAAGAATTTGGAGAGAATGGTTGTGTTATTCATCTAAAAATGACTGTTCACTGTAAACCGTGTTGGCTGCTTGCAGGACAGAAATCCTCGTCAGCTCGGAGGGAAGGAGTTCGAGATTGGAGCTGTCTAACCAAAAGTATATTGCGACAGGAAACTAGCTATGCACATTTGAACGCGTGCGCCGTTTTCAATTCGTGGCGTAAGGAAAACACAGTTGACGCGGGTATGAATTCTGAGCTAAGGAAAAGTGAGAACATATGGAAACAGGTCCTTGAGCGTATTGTGAATGTGACTTGAACTCTGGCATCCGATAATATAGCTGTAATTGAAGTTATGTCAGTTGGTTACTGATCGGTTATGCATTATACTTTAGGGGGCCCGGATTTTAATATTTGTAGGCGGACCCGTATCGCGTACGTTACGCCTTTGTGCACGTGCTAGACAAATCTGCATCACTTGTTTCTTTAACGGGCACGTATACGATCTCCGACAATGGAACTTCTGATGCCAAGAACCTCGGCCAAGGTAAAGCTCACAGCTATGCTTTTCTGAGCAATATTGTTGGTTGTATGTAGTTAATTAACTTTTAGTTTATGTATAATAAACCCACTATAAGCCACAACTACATGTCACAATAATTTAAAATAAATAAATCCTTCCCTTTATCCTACACCTTTTTAGGGAACACCTTCCCCCTAGTGACGTTCGCTGTATTAAGTGGAATTGAATGTTAGCTCAGGTGCTAGTGCAAAGCGTGAACGTTACATGTGCTAGAGGCGCGACGTGAACGTTACAATATTATATTTATTACTGAACCAATTTCCATTTATAATCATTTGTACATATTGTTATGTATTTGTTAAGTAAGATCCGAAGCACATTTCTGCTGCAACCGTTATTTATCTTTCCAGTAAAATATTTTCACAAACTGGTGGTTTAGACAGATCCAAAAATCAACTATCCCAATTTCTTTCTTATTCGTTGAAATAATAACAGCATTTAACTTATTTTTTTCATATATGATAACCGTCTTCTTTTGGATACCATTTTCAGAATCGGATAATTTATTAAATTTGCAGCAGAAGTTCTGTAGTAATCCTAGACACCTACCCTCTCTAACTTTCAGAGAAAACGAACATAATGAAACTGGTCTGTAATTTTCTATGTCTAATTTAGATCCTTTTAGGATATATAATGTTCTAATAATTACTTTCTTTAAAGAGTTTGGAAATTTTTTTACAATATCCTTTTATTGGATTTTACAAGTTATCTAGATGAGTGTTTCTCAAACTCTTCTGCCCCAAGGACCCCCTTATCATCTAAAAACCTGTTCGCGAACTCCCATATTTTGGCAATTCAATTTATGTAAATGAGCCCACTTTTGATTGAATGTTATAATTGGAATTTAAAGAATTACTGTATGCAAAATTTAAGATATTTTCTTGTATATTTAGTTTTAAATTTAATTGATAATTATTTAAAATTAAAGTTAATTAAATAAATTTGTGTATAAAATGTATGTTAAAAAATATATATTTTTAACATTTCTTTATTAAAATTAATTTTTTCACACTTGAAGTAAATTGCATACAAGTTTGCCCAACTAGTTTATTGCTTAACTTTAGCGTTACATCAGTAAAAATTTGAAGTAGCACACTCTTTGGATTACCAAAGTATTAATAACATTAGGCACATGTTATAAACATGAATTTATTTTCCTTGTAAAGCAACTATTTTATACATATAAAAAGTTATTCGTGATGTTCCGAATCCACTATTTGATCATTTCAACAAAGTTAGTATTGGGTTACTAAAAAGTTAGTTTCCGTGGCAAAAGCTTGAACATTTGTTCTTTGGAATATTAAAGTGAACAATGCAACACTTTTTTATTGAATAAGTTCAGTTAATCTGGGCTTAATTTTGGAGATTTAGTCCGTTGGCAAGTATATTGGTAAGTTTGTTTCACTTCAATGTCTTGATGTTGCACAATACTGAAAATGTTTGCTCGCACATTTGGATGGTCGAAAAGGTCACAATATACGTCCTTTGGTAGCAACTTCAACAACCTTCCAGCCTTTTCTGTGAAATAACTCTATCAGTTGACCCTGTTCTTTTTCAGAAAGGCTATCAATGCGGCCTATGTATTATTTCTCAAAAGTATACTTTATCCACTAATTCTGACCATCTGCCGGTGCTGGAAAACACTTCCTCAAAGTTTTTGATAGGCCATTCATGTATCCGCTATAGCTTCTTCAATATTTTTAGGCAACGTTTCTTCTGATGAAGTCAGAAATTGTTCCAAATTAGGAAAGGAGAGTCTAAGGATTCCTTTTCTACACGACCTTTCCACACTTGAAGTTTTCTTATCATTGCTTCAATTTTCTCATGAACTGTGAAAACATGTGGTTTTGGTCCTTGAAATTTTCGGTTTAGTTCATTTAAGAGTGAGAAGATACTAGCTAGATATGCCACTTTGCCCAACCATTCAAAGTCACACAGTCGTTCGCTGAGAGGAAACGCTTCATGTTTGCTGTCTTCAAAAAATGGCCTCATTTCATTACGTAATTCAAAAAATCGCGACAAACCATTTTCATAAGAAAACAAACGAACATCTCTGTGCAAAAATAGTCCTTTCTTCACATTGTTTCTTGAATATGCGTGAGTTAAGAGAACGGGCTTTAATGTAGTTCACAAATTTAATCAACTGTTCTAATGTTTCCTTCAAATCCGGTGGATTTTTTACACCCAACGCCTCTGTATTTTATCGAGCAATGGGTCCACTTAATCTCAGGGTTGAAAGCTTGAAATGAAGTTTTCAATCACACGCAACGCCTCTCTATTTTATCGAGCAATTAGTCCACTTAATCTCAGGGTTGTAAGTTTGAAATGTTTTCAATCAATTATTGTATCCAGACAACGCTGCAGCTCTGTCGGTGCTTACGGCTACATAAACTTTCCACTCAACACCTTCCTCTGAAATAAATCCATCAAGTATCTTAAATACATCCTCAGAAATGTTATGCAAGACTTCCCTGCAAAACAATAGGTCTTCAACACGCTCTTTCTCGTGTTCGTAACGTATAAAAGCTAACAAATGAGACTTGTCAGTAAAATCAGTACTTTCGGCAAGCTGTAAAGCACACATTGTTGTTGACTTTAACCCCATAAGTAGCTGGTCCAGAAAAATGTTTAGAGATATCATAATTCTACATTTAACTGAATCATTTGATAGTGGGGATGTGTTCAGCTCTTTGGCTGCTGAGTCACCAATCTTTATGCTACACATCTTTTTAGGTGCTGGTAATATTAATTCCTTTGCAATGCTATAAAGCTTGCTACTTATAGCAATGAGTAGCGATACTTCACAGGAACCTAGTGTTCCTTTTTCACTATTGGTTCCAGTATAATTTTTTTTTTTATATTCTAGATTTTCTCATTTTCATCTCTTTACTTTTTATGTTAAAATTATCAAGTGTATTACCAATGCAATCCGGATGTTTCGGCTCTAAGTGACTTCGCCGTTAAGCAGGCTTCATTGCGTCATTGGACAGTACATCATAACACAAAACACATTGATATTTTTATTCATCTTCAGTTCCAACTCGAACAAATCCGAGACTTAATATTCTTCGTGTATTTTCGTCGATTTGCTTTCCGCAGACTGGCAGAACAGCAACTAGTTAAACCAGTAGGCTGGCTACTACAACTTGTCTCTTGATCGCCAGTTAGTGTAGGTTACATTTAAGCGATGTAGTCTGTAACCAACGATTCATGTTGTAGCTTTGTAGTACACATGCGATGTTGTTATACTACGATGATGTCCCACGTTGTGGCGATCGATGCAACATATATAGCAAGATTCGTACTGGTATCTCGTTTCCCGTCGTTGGTCTTACTTCGTCGATTTTACCATCGTCCAAAATATTATGACTTGATGATGTTCTCTGAAGTTATCAGGAAAATCCTTAATTATTCCTGGCTGACTTTTAATATTTTCGGTTATTTTCTTACTTTGAGCAACGAAGTCTCTAAGTTACAGAGGTGGTAACAAGTGACGAAACCATTAAGATTTTTAATTTGAATTTCTATAAGAAATCAATCTTTTGTTTATTTCTTTTAGCACCAAATCCTTTACAATTCTTATCACAAAACCTGATACTGTGATCTGAATCAATCTAATAACTCAAAATGAATTAACACTTAAATATTTTCGAGCAATTTAAAAAGCGTTCGATCTCTTCGGCGTTCCAGAAAGAAAGACGAATTTTCTTTCGGTTTCTATACCTTCGTTACTATCGCTACCCATATATTACTTTTATATGATTGGCCGATATACTACTACGTCACTACATTACGTAATACAATTATTACTACGGCCAATCACAAAATTACATATATCTTTTCCACAACTGTGTTTGTTTTTCCTTTATCAATTTATAAAATCTTCAAACCCTTTTTAAATATAAATCAAAACAACTGTTACAATGTTGAACGATGCGAATAAATTCTCATGATTCACAATTACAAACTGTCAGGACAATCAAACACTATCATCACTGGCTTCAATACAGCGAGAACGACTGGTCTGTTGCACGTGCGTACGTGTAGTCGGTGCCAGTGAAGTGGTAGTTCAGACCTGCGCGCGCAAGCTTGGCTGACTTCACCCGCGTCACCAGCGCAGCAGCCAACCACTCACGCTCAGTACGGTTGCGTCGCTGCCATTAAACTCTGTACTACACACTCCCAACTGTTACGTTGATTGCACTTCTCAGCTGTGGTACATCGTTACGACATAGCTGTATAAAAATGTTAGGTAAAACAATTAAAATTCGACACCGAGCAGATAAGTAACTCCGTAAATACAATTCTACGTTTTTCATAGTTCATTATTACAACTTGACTTAAGCGATACCCTCGCGGACCCCCGGGCGTCCGCGGACCACACTTTGAGAATCACTTATCTAGATTATTAAACACTTTACCTTTTAGTTAATTCATCTCCCTGATTACTTCTTCTACTACTGTTTGTTAGCACCACTCATTTGAAAATTAGTTTACCGTCAATATTTTTCGGGTTAACATGTGTTTGCATAATATACATTAAACATATTTGCAATTACTTCTGGATTTTCCAACTTTGAAGTTTTGTTTTCTTAAATATTTTCCATTGTGTTTCTGCTCAATGCTTGTGTGGCGAGTGTATAATCCCCATATAGTTATAATTGGATTTGTTAACTATTTATTATGAAATATGATATAAAATTTCATTCCTACATCAATCATGATTTTAGACATTTGCTTCAGAGTTTTTATATATCTCAATGATGAATCAGACCTGCTGATAGCCCATTTAAGAAGGCAATTATTTTTTTCATATGTTTGTAATTTCACATAATCTTCGCAATTTGATTTGTCCCAAGTGTATTTGCAAGTTTTAAATTTGTATCATTTACGTTAATTTGCATTCAACCACTCCTTCACTTTTTATTATGCTTTTGAATTCGAGCTTTTAGGTTTCCCATAATGATTCCTTACATTTGCTTTTATCACAGATACAAGTTTCTTTTTTTCTTACTTAGACACATATTGTGCATAAACGTTTTTGAGTTATTATCCTTGTGATTGCATTTATTGTTTAATTTAACTGATGCATATCCAATAATTCAACAAACTTCCATTTTTTCTTTCATTAACTTGCTACTGTCTCCTCTGCACTGCACACGTCTTCCTACTTTCTCAAACATATACCACCAACATTTTTCTATTCCTTTTACAAGTCGATTGGACCCTGTTCTATTTAGATGAAGCCCATCCTTGTCCAAACAGGGGCTATGTATAAACTAATCCAGGGCACGAAATAATATACCTAGCTCTTTGCATGCCCCCTGTATATTGTTATGTATACTATTTGTGTAACTAGTGAACTACATCCCTTCCTTTGATATCACTATTTTCTAAAAAAACATGCATTATAGAAATTCCTTTTTACTATGATTACTAAAATATAGATTTCTTCCACAACTCCTCAGAAGATGAGTATACTTTATTATTATTTGTTTCCATGGTCATTACAGTACTTGCATCATGAATATTGGTTCCCTAGTTTTAACCTTTATAGCTGCTCAGCACGTAAAGAACCACACATCTTCATTTACTTGACTCTTCGACCTTAATTTCCGTTGTCGTTGTATCATCCACTTTTAATTCATCACTTCACTAACTTGTTAGGCCTACCAAACAGCTACTCTTCAATGGATAGTCAACTTGAAAAATTCAATGCCATGGCCGGTTTTTTTTCAGATTGATTCTATCCATCGAAAACCTTAGTCTATATACGGCTAGTGTGATGAAATGATTAATTTTCACCAATTAACATAAATAATAAAGAGTTTCACGGCGAAACCTGCGGTTTAAGTTTGAGTCAGTTAGGGAATTTAATGCCAGGACGGTACGTTGGCCATGGTAGCTCAATGACTAAGGGAGACTGGACGGAAACCAGGAGATCCATGGTTCAAATCCCGGCCAAGGCATTCAATTTCTCAAGTGGACTCTACCCTTGGAAAACCTTAGCCTATATAGGGCTAGTGTGTAGAAATCATTAACTTCCACCGGTTAACTTAAGCTACATTTGAAGGTTGACATTTTTCCTGAACAGATCCATTCCCAGGAAATAGAGTTTTTTGAGAACTTAATTCTGGGTTTCCCTAAATCCTTTGACTTGTGTCAGCGATTTCATTTCCGTTGCTTGGATTATCTTGTTTCTTCTATTTCTTCTACTTCCATCAAGGTTTTAAATCCATTAATTAGTGCTTATTCTGCAGAACCTTTTCGGTACTTAGCCTTACCACAAGTTATTATTCCTTACCTGCTATCCTTAAGGTTAATAATTGTTGGTCTAAACTTGCGTTACACCCTCCAATGCCTTTATTTGTATTCTTTCAACATTGCTATCACCTTTTCCTTTGACCTTAGCTCCAAAACATATTTCTCTTTGGTTACTTGATTAGAGCACATTTATCCTCATCTTTAACATGGTGGTTGCTACATTGTACACTTCTCATATAGCTGCATAGGCAGAAACCACAACAGATTAATTTTAGTACTTTTTAATATATTAACATATATCACTTATATATTACTTATATTTCGACTAACATTACTGTAATTTGCTCAAATATCTTTTTCATACAGCGCCATCATTTTCATACCTTCTTATAAACCGCATGAAATTATACTGATTTTGGACTGTTGTTACAGAAAATAGTTTGAGATGCCTTAATATGATCCTGTAAAATGATTGTGATATATATGGGACGTCAGGTATACTGCAAAAATTGCTTTAAAATTGGCAGTTGATTACTAGAACTCAGAATATGATGAAATATGTTCTTCTGAGTCATCAAAGATAAGGCAAGGCGCTAATAACCCTGCAGTTGAGCGCCCTCAATTCCATTTCTACTACAGAGATAAGGAAAAATGCAATATGATTTCCCATAAAAATCAACCAATATTGATAACTTTTAAATGTCATCTTTTTGCTTTTTGTGGGTTTTAATGCCTATTTTTAAAGGAAATGTACTTCTGTTATACATTCTTCTGCTTTATGTCTATAAACGTACTTTTCTTTGTTACTAAAATGAACAGAATTCGTTGAGGCTGCTATCTTAGATCTGCTGTGTGTAGTATTTTTATGGTCTTTTACTGAGCCTTTAGGTATGTGTTTACGCAGTTATCGTTATCAATGTAGATAATCATGGTTCTTCCCCGCCTTAAGAAAAACAATACTTGCTCTACATGAACACGTGTGCTGGGGATGTTTTCTATGGAGGAGTCTGGGGTACTACTATTATATCAGCTGAAAATGAAGTCATACTGACGTACTATCTGCGATATCTCTGTTCACCCCTCGCATCTTGTATTCAGAACCTAGTTGGTGCAAGAGCAAATGTTTAATAACTAATAAGAGGACAGTAAAATTTGTTGATATGTTTTAAGTAGAGCCGTAATCTCAAATAACGCTAGTTGTCAGCACATTCCTTATGAACATATTCTCGTCAGAGGAACACCTATTGCAACTGCATCCACCATTCAGTCAACATTTTACTTCTCACACGTGGAGCCGTAAAAATGTCAAGAAGTTTGTCAGAAAATTTTTAATATATTAGAAAAGATTAGAAAAGAACACTGGGTATCAGAAACGTAAAATTGTGAAAGTTCTGCAAGGTGAATATTTAGTTGTTTCCTAAGGTTTTTCGCCAGATGATATTGGCACTTAAAGTATATGCCCATGACATCAAATGAAGTGGAGAGTAGCTTTGCAAAGTATGTGGGTTCCAGACAACTGGATATCATTCTAACTCGAGAACCTACAAATGGTAACGGTTCTTTATTACAATAATGAATAAGAGGTATGCCTAAACATATCAAGTTTTCCTAGTATATAAATAAAGGATGCATTATAAAATATTTCATATATAATAATAAAAATAATATATAATTTTCAAATTTTGAACGTTAAAACTGCGAAAAGAATCTACGACCAACTTTTAAAATTCCAATGTCATTTGCCCAAAACATTAAAGGACATTTTACTGGTCCAATTCCTCTGATATATGGGTCATCAGCTTCCGAGCCTATATACAACTAAAAGAGTGCTTTAGACAATATCGAACTATATACTGCTTCAGAACAGTTCCTGGTAAAACACAATTTGATTTCTACGAAACAAAACAAGTGAAATATCTGGCACATCATTCCAAAAACTTTATTTTCTAACAAATACAACATACACTATAAGCAGCTCTACCCTAATAATCACGTAAATCAAAATAAAGACAAAGAAAAGTGCCCTAGGGATACCTAAAGAATTTTCAAAAGTTGTTCAAATTCGCATAAATATCCTCAGAAATAAACACAAGGTGAAGAGATAATAATGTGACGGATAACTGTCATATATTTTACCATTCCAGTTATCATAAAATAAATTAGTATACCATAATTATCACTGAATTTAAGTGATTTCTTACCTCCAAGATATAGGTTTGAAAATCAAATATTTAAAAAACTGTAGGGAAATTAAGTTTAGGGTACACCATTAAATGCCAAGTACCCATGTTGAGATTAAATTTGGGTCAATTGCTGCTGCTCTGAAGAAGTTGCAGAGCACGTTTCAGATATTACACAAAAATATGCTTTATAATCGAACACTAAAGGATGTCAGGCAAAACAGCAGACACGTTACAAAAATTATCGATATTGAACTTTTGCTTACAAAAACATAATTTAGTTCTAAACCTCAACGAAGCATTTCTTGCGTACATCCCATTTTTATACTTATACATCTTACTGAAGATGTTAAATATCTCTTGTATGACTAGGAACTGGTGACTCAAATTACGCTTTGTAATATAAAAGGAAAATTAAAATCTCAAATCTTGTAACTGTATTTCACTGACATTGGTAGCTCAAATAATGCAGACTACAGTGTGACAAGATAGAAAAAGTCTTTTACATATTTCAAACCTGCACAATTTTTTTACAATTATGAATTGACTTGTGTCTTTTCAAAGCTGACGGGCGCACAAATGCTTTCTCACAGATATCACATTTGTGAGGCTTTTTATGAATCAAATTGTGTGCTTTCAAGTATTGCAACTGTCCAAAGCTCCTGTCACACAACTCACACTTGTATGACTTTTTACTCTCATGAGTCAAGCTATGTCTTTTCAAATCTGAAAACGTAGTAAATTTTGCCTCACATGTTTTACACTTGTGTTCCTTTTTACCCTCATGGATCAAATTGTGCACCCTCAAATGTGACAACTGCGTAAATCCCTTGTTGCATATTTCACATTTGTGCGGTCGTTCACCTCCATGAACCCAACTATGACTTTTCAAATCTCTCAACCGAGCAAATTTCTTCTCACAAACATCACACTTGTGTGGTTTTCTGCCATCATGTATTACAATGTGCTTTCTTAAATTTGATGACAGTCGAAAGCTCTTTCCACAAATTTCACACTTGTATGCTTTTTTATTCTCATGAATCAAATTGTGCACTTTCAAATAAGACAATTGCCCAAAGGTTTTGCCACAAATTTCACATTTGTGTGGCTTTATACCTTCATGAACCAAACGATGCGCTTGCAAATATGAGAAGCGAGCAAATCGCTTTTCACAAAGTTCACATTTATGAGGCTTTATAGCATTATGAGTCAAAATGTGCCTTTTCAAAGATGTCAAACGTGCATACTTCCTTTCACAAATTTGACACTGGTGTGGCCTTTCGCCTTCATGTGTCAACATGTGCATTTTCAAACGTGACAACAGAGTAAATCCTTTCTCACAAACTTCACACTTGTGAGGCATGTTACTCTCGTGTACTATGATGTGCATTCTCAATTGCTGCAACCGGAGGAATCTTTTCTCACAAATCTCACATTTGTGTGGCTTTTGACCTGCATGTTTCAAATTGTGCACCTTTAATTCTCCTAATGAGATAAATCTCTTTTCACAAATTTGACATTTGTGTGGTCTCTCACCACCATGAATAAAACTGTGGGTCTTCAGGTTTGACAAACTATAAAAGCTCTTTCCACAGTTTTGGCATGTGTGTGGCTTTTTACCCTCATGATACAAATTGTGTAATTTCAGCTCTTGCAACGAAGTAAACCTCTTTCCACAAATTTTACACCTATGGGGTTTCTCTCCTAGGTGAATCAAATTGTGGGCTTTCAAACCTGAGATGGATCCAAAATTCTTGCCACAAACTTCACACCTATAGGCCTTCTTACCCTCATGAATCAAAGTATGTGACTTTAAATGTGACAGCTGTCCAAAGCTTTTCTTGCAAACTTGACACTTATGTGGCCTTTTACCTTCATGAATTAAATTGTGCCTTTTCAACTGCGCCAGCTGCACAAATCTTTTCCCACAAATGTCACACTTGTGGGGTCTTTTACCTTCATGAAATAAACTATGCTTTTTCAAATCTGACAACCGAGTATATTTCTTCTCACAAATGTCACATTTGTGCGGTTTTTTACCCTCATGAACCATATTATGCACTCTCAAATGTGATAACTGAGAAAATCTCTTATCACAACCTTCACACTTGTGTGGCCTTTCACCTCCATGAATCCAACTGTGGCTTTGTAAATGATACAATCGAGAAAATTTCTTTTCACAAATTTTACACGTGTAAGGCTTTACACCGTCATGAATCAAATTGTGTCTTTTCAATATTGATAAAGAAGAAAAGCTCTTTTCACAATGTTTACACTTAAGTGGTGTCTTACCATCATGTATCAATTTATGATGTTGTAATTTTGTCTTCGTAGAAAAGATCCTTTCACAAATGTTACATTTATGTTCCCTTTTGTCCTTAGAAATAAAATTATCATGTTTGAAGGAGGAACCCCTATTGAAAATTTGTCCCTTTTCACTACCTTCACTAGACAGTTGTGATTGAACACGTTCTTCCATAAATGGTTCTTCGGTGAATTGACTTGGAGTGCCACTTTCAAGACAATTCTTTGCTGTAAAGAAACTTTGTTCTTGGGAAACTTCAGCAGAGGACAATGATGACTTGTCTCCACCAACACCCAAAACTGTTGAATGCAACCTGAAATGTTGAAGGATTTTACATAATTAAGTACAATAATTAGATAATAAAATGGAAATAAATCTGAAAACAGAGATTTTGTTTGCTAACAATAGATATGACATGGATAATATCTTGCCAAAAGACTTTCAATAGGTAGCAGTAAGCCACCGCATTTAGTTGAAATATCAGTAAAGTTTACTCTTGATTGATCCATCTTAATCACTCAGCTTAATGTATCTGTTTTTAGTATACAGCTGTGTGTATGATTTTAAGTTGTACACAAGTATGCAGTAGTTATGATTTAGCAATACTTATGCCCGATTTCAGCAACGGATGTTAAAATCGACGTTAACAATTGTAACGTAACAATTGTACAGCACTAACAAAACAGTTAAATTTCTTGCATTTCGCCAACCTGTTTTCTGAAAATGTTAAACACATGTTAAAGCCAAGAAACTTGTAAATATTACAGCTATAGAAGGCTATGGATGAGTCGTATTATTTTCTGAACGTACTGCGATGCGCCTTTGTTTTCAGTTTCGTCTGCTAACGTCTGCACAGAAGTAATGGCGGGTGAACAAATTCGTAAGAGAAGTCGTGCTACAAAGTTCTGATCGATGGAGAAGGAATTGCTAATTGAATTGGTGACAAAATATAAGGATATCGTAGTAAATAAGAGGACAGATGTGGTGACTGTAACAGAGAAAGATGTCACGTGGGAAAATATTTCAAATAAATTTAATTCAAATGTACATGTCACTAATCGAAACACAAAACTTCGTCAGTATCATATAAATTTAAAACGAGGTGCGAAGAAGTATAGAAGTGATGAGAGACAAACATTTTAAGACAGGAGTTGGTCAATGCACAAAAAATGTTGAAGACAGCATCCTGAGGTTGATTGATGATCAAATAGAGCCGAACAGCAATCCCACTGATTATGATGCAGAATACTCTGGTAAGAAAAAAGCTAATATTACATAAGCAACTGAATTAAATTTGGTTGGAATTTAGATAATATTACGTACTATCATTAAGTACCGGTGTTTGTTTCAGGAGAAACCGAGGAAATAAGTCAGACTGGTGAACACGTGGAAATTGTAGGCCTACTGCTGCAGGAGGTAAATTAAGACTGTAGTTATATATAGATCCATGATAAAGGAACAAATTAGGTCTGGGCATTGTTTCATTGCTATATGCCTAAATTTCATTGCAATAAAAATAGAGTTCCACCCATGTAATCTTTATTATTTTAAAACAAGACAATGTAATCCTGTTTTACAATTATTTCTTATTATAGCGTCCTGTGAACAGATTTGAATAATTTGTTGGCTTTTCTCTTTTATATTTTTCCTTTCATTATAGTCGAAAGTTTATTTTAAAAAGCTACATTCAGCTAGGCCTACTATTGTGCATGTAAACTGAAAAAGAACAAAAAAAGTTGGTATAAATAAGGAAAGTTATAATTTTCTATGAATACGAAGTTCATTAATGTCACATATTCAAGAAAGTTATTAGAAAATGTATATAAGGAACAACACTCGTGCGGGAACAGGGCTCGAACCCCGGGTCATCCACTTCAGACATAAGTTAATATTCAATTTTATTCGTTTTTTTATTTTTTAAAAATTAAAGAAAATTTATCCAAAAGTAGTTTCAAAGCCATTACATAAACAATCACACTCATTCGTTTTTAAATAAACAATTATATTAACAAATTTTGCTATTGCATTTTCAGGATGTTGCTGAGAGCGCTACATCATCAAACAAAACTCCCATGTTCTCCACACACACTCCTGAAATGTCTAAAGCCACAAGACAAGGAGAAATGACAACACCATCAGTAAGATCTCACTTCACTTACAAAAGCATATATGCATTATTATAAATAAGAAAATATGAAAAAATTATTATTTACAGTAACTTGGTAATGTATAAAAACGTATTTATTTTCAGAGTAGTTATTCTACAAACAGAAAACATTGTAAACAGCCATCTCACTCAAAGGTTAGTGATGTGTCATTCACTGTTTCACTGTCAGCTGATTTTCATGCAAGGTCACCAGCAGTAGTACCAACGTTTTAATGGGCTTTGTTTTCCTTCCAGTCCAGTAGTGATAGAAATTCAAGCCTTGCTGAATCCAGAATAAACCTCTGTGAACAAGAGATGACACTCGCTGAAATGAAATATAATAAGGAATATGACCTGCTTAACATAAAAACAGAAAATGCATTAGAGAAACATGAAAATCTAAGGCTAAAGCAAGAAAACTTAAGATTAAAACAAGAAGCAATTCGTGAAAAATTATTATACTAAAAAGAAAAGAGAGCCTGCCTACAAAATTGAAATGTATTCTGCAAGTTTATAAACATGTTTCTTAAATTGAAATAATTTAAATAACTTTGTTTCTTTGTGTTTAGTCATTGTAATCCTGTTTAAATACTCGTAGTTTGAACATACAATAATTTTAAACCTACAGCAGAACATTTGATGATGATGATGATGATGATGATGATGATGATGATGATGATGATGATGATGATGATGATGATGATGATGATGATAATAATAATAATAATAATAATAATAATAATAATAATAATAATAATAATAATAATAATAATAATAATAATAATAATAATAATAATAATAATAATAATAATAATAATAATAATAATAATAATAATAATAATAATAATAATAATAATAATAATATAGTCCGAAGTGATGAAATAAATTGAAAAACTACTTACACATAAAATGTTGTTGTGCAAATGCATTTCTTTGAGCTGCTGCAGTTTCTTCACTGTCCATGTGAACTGGAATGTGTATATTCCCAATCCTAGCATCCCTATTTCTTCTCTCTCTCACATGCTCATGTAGTGGGACGTCATCGGGTGGAAGTTCGTCTTTGGTCTCCACACAATGTTGTGCAATACAGCAGTTGCAACGATAATGGTAAGTGTGGTGGTAAGTTTTGTGCATAAACCAAAATGTAAAACTGGGAAACGTCTTTTCCAAACACCTATCATTCTTTCGACAATGTTTCTTGTTCTGATATGAGCAGAATTATAAATATATTGAGCTCTTGTTTCTGGATGCAGGTACGGAGTAAACAGATACTTTCTTAGAGGGTATCCACTATCACCTAGTAGAATTCCTTCATTGATAGCTCCAATTTCGTATTGAGCTCTGATGAGTGAATTATTAAAAATTGTACTATCATGTACGGAACCGGGCCAATGTGCAATTATGTTTCTGATTAAGAGGTTACTGTCAGTAATAACTTGAACATTAATGGAGAAATATCCCTTGCGGTTACGGTATATTTCTGCTCTGTTTTCTCCAGGGGATTGCATTTTCACATGTGTACAGTCTAAAATACCTAAAGTTCCAGGAAAGTGGAAATATTCATAGAAATCTAGTATTACATGAGCTTGTTCGTGACCTGCAGGAAATGTCACATACCTGGGCCTCAACATTGCTATAGCTGAAGACAATCTTGAAACAATTCTGCAAAGTGAAGCCACTGACACACAAATATTATCTCCAACCATTAGTTGAAACATACCTATTGCATAAAATCGCAAAGTTATTAACACTTGCAGCAAAGGCGAGATCGGCATATTCCTATTTGATGCATGTTCTAACCTCTCTTGGACTTCTTCAGTATCCTTCATAACAACTTGTTTCGTTAGTCTATACCTCCGTAGAAAATCTTGTTCTGATACCTCCTCGAAATCATTTCTCCTAATATGCCGTTCTCTATTACGAATGCCATTTAGACGATCTAAATATAGCAAATTGACATCGAAAGCTGCATTCACGCCTGCCATCTTGACTATTTACAATTGTTAAGGATGTAACACCAGAAATTTGGCTTGTTAGTTTAACGAGAGATTTAACACGAGTGTTCCGCTAGCACTTGTTGGTGAAATGCAATTTTTGTTTTAACTTTTGCTAAACTCGCGTTAAGTCTTAAACATCTGTTGGTGAAATCCGGCATTAGAGGATTAAAAGTCACCATTGGGATAGGTCATCTTAAACTTTATTTGAGAACAATGGGATGGAAATAGGTGATTCATGGTTCAAATTCCAGTTGTAACATTCAGTTTTTCATACTGATACTTCCTCAAAAACTAGTCCTACACATGCCACAAATGAACAATCAATTACAAACAACTGTGAAAATATGCCTCTGAAAGATACAACTCTGCAAAGCCACACTTAAGAGCTTGTTGCTTGTATTTATGAGTATATGTGGAAGAGAGTACACATAAGGATAGACCTGAGTATTAGAGAAATTCTGAATGTGTAGGAGAGTAGCTGCAATCATCTGAACGTCAGTTCATACAACTGTGGAGCAGAAACAAAATAAAAGATTTCTTGTGGAAGGAAGCACAATATCTAAAAAAACCTAAATGATTTTGATAAGCATACCATTGAACATACAACAACTGATATACTGATGGAAAGGCTGTGTCTAGAATCAAAAGGATGATGCAGAGGTAGTGAGGGAGTAATCTTTGGAATATCTATAAAGTTTGGAAAAATAATTCAAAATTTGGGTTTTAAATCGAAAAAACAAACTATGAAGAAGATATAATCAAGGCCTAATTCAAATGCTAATGATTAATTACCATGTAAAATAGTGTATGAAGACAAGACCAGCATTCACAAAATCATAGTTTCGAAAAGTAGACATATTATAGCAGTTCACACATTTTTATGCCAATGTTCAAAGGAAACTGATCATAACACATTCAAGGGAAAAGTTGGATTCATAACACACGCTCCACTCTAAAAAAATTCAAAATACTTTCTTAAAGATCCAAACTCTCATAATAATATGTTTCTGAGTCACTGCTCATTTAGTTGAAAAAGAAATATAAGATTGTAACCAGTAGAATACTCCATTTTAAAAGCTTATTCATACACAACAGTTTATTAAACTTTTATTGATGTCCATATGAAAAGGATCCCCCATCCAAAATAGCGTCTACAATTTACAGGTGGAAGGATGGCAGAAACTTAAGGGTGATGGAACCAACATGACAAAGAAAGTTTTGGTGTAGAAACATAAGTTAGAGTAAAAAGATTGGCAAATTTTACGTATGATTAATATTTAATTTAAATATAGCTTCAAACAGATTTAATTCTCAATTTACCCCAAACTTTGGTTTAGAAGTCAACAATGCTTCTTATTACAATTAACAGGATGTCAATATATTCGTTAGAAAGCGACTCATAGCCTTTGCTACAAATGTCCTGTTTAATAAGCAAAGCAGAAAGCTACATGAGTATTGTTTATTTTTAGCCAACATCAATTCAAATGAAATACTGTCTGAATACAGCCCCACAAATTTAAGATTCCATGTTATCATCCAGACCTTCATTTCATAGAATTGATATGGTAAATGTTAAGTGGGTGGGAACAAAAAGTGTTAACTTTCAAGTTAAAAGACACTAAATACTGCATTGGTAAGGATTTCAAGGATGTGGACATATAGAAAGGGAGAGAACATGCTGACAAGTCAAAATAGTTGAAGAGTCCCAGATTAAAGATGGTATGACTGAAGAAGCAATGGAGAGAACTGTTATTCCAGACAATGGCTTGAAAGTAGTGATGAAGTAAATGAAAGTGACAATAAAGCAACAAAAGATGAAAAAATATAGTTCTACCAATCAATGCAGAGAGTATATACTAAGATTAAGACATGGGCCACAGATCTAACAATCGCACATCAGACTCTACCCTTTCGTAGTGCGTCCTACACACGGCTAGTGCGAAAGAATAATTAATTTTCAGTACACACTAAGATTGCAGTAAGATATGGATTACAGATCTAATGATCACCACAACATTCAACTCTAAACATGCAGAGGAGGAAGAAAGCTGAAGAAGCAATTTTCGGGTCAAAAACTTGTTAACTAGAAGATTAGGTAGACTGTTTTTGGAACTTCAAGGCTATTGCATTCTAGTGTTTCAGAGATAGCAAATAATATTACAATCAATCAGAAAAATCATTGTTTTCCAACAGAAAAATACATATAACACAGATATCATTAACTGAAGGAGATTCACTGGACTACTCAGATTATAGTACAGACTTATATCCCTGTAACTATCAATTATTTTGGCAACAATTTCATGATGTAGGAGTTTGTGCTCTATGTCTAGGCACACTTCTCTATTTTAGGAAGTAATACAAAAGCTGCCAAATCATTGGCATGTATGAATTATAAAATATGGAAACCACGAGAAAGTTATATTATTGTACTTAAATAAGTTATTTAAAAAGGAAGAAGACAATTTGTATTTTACTGACTATCACATAAAGTTAATTAATCCTCCAAATACCTGTGAATTGATACAACAAGAAATTTTAATATGCTATATGTAGGAGTGAAATATTCCTATCTGTATCAGCTCAATAGTGCATCATAAATATGCCAGTTATATAAAAAATAAAAGAACACCTGAAACTCAAGACAAAATAACTCTTACCTTGGCGATTTTATTGCAGAACATTCCTCATCCTGTAACAGAACAAATTAAACATAGAACATTACAATCTCTATATACAATTAGTTAAATATCCTGCTCCACACAGTCATTCATTGATATATGATTTAAGAGTTGCAAAAAACCATTAACTTTATCATGTACTGGGGTATAAAAAAGTTGAACATTGAAGAAAATATTTAATCTGAATTAATTGTATAAAGCAGAAGTACAAAATGCAAGAAGGGAATGTTTATTTGAGTTTGATTTATGAGTCACTATGTTTACACTCAAACCTCACTTACTTGTTGTTGTATAAATGAAACGTTTTCAAGATCATTCGATCTCATCCTCATCTGTTTGGTGACTAAATGAACCTTCCTCTTCTTCCACTACTACGGAGCTCCGATCACTCTGCCATCTGGTGTTAGGGGCACTAAGTTTTAATACTTCATTTAATGCCGGGATTTCAAAATTTATAACTTTATCATGGTTTTTGTTTATGAATATTTTTTCCCAAATATCCAATGCTATGGGTGTACTTAAAGATTTTAACAGTTTAATGTTGTGGCCAATGTTGAGGTTTTCTGTCCAAAAATGGCGTGAAACTGCAGATTTTTCTGTTTGTTTCAACTTAATGTTCCTCTGATGTTCTTTTTGCCTGGTTAACAAGTTTCTCTTAGTTTTTCCTATGCAGCTTTTATCACAGGTTTCACAATTAATCTGATAAATTCCTGATTTCAAATTGTTGGGGATTGTATTTTTCAGTGGTTTATTTAGCAGGTTCCTCAGACTGAACTTGTTTTGGGGTGCTAGTTTTAAGTTTAGTCTTTTGAAGATTCGTTCAAATTTTCTAAAAGCCCATGGATGGTAGGTGAATTTTCTATATTGCCAATTTGTGTTTTTAAGTGGTGTGAAAGTGGTATCTTTTGATATTATCTTCAGTTTTTTCTTTCTCTTCATCATGTTCCTTATGATGGCTGGGTTGAATCCATTGAATACCTTACTCAGTGGGATGTTGTATAGCCGATGAATTAGACTTCTAAAGGCAGCTAGTTGATGTGAAACTGGGTTGTATTCTTTTTTCTTTATGTAATTATCTATGTGTGTGGGCTTCCTGTATATTCCAAAATCTACACCATAACGATTTCTAGTTATCTTGAGGTCCAAAAAGGGTAGGGTGTTGTCTCTTTCTACTTCCATAGTAAACTGGATGTGATTATCTTGCAGGTTCAGTAATTTTAGAGAATCTTCTCTAAGTTTTTCCGGAATGATAGAACAAACATTATCAACATATCTCCGCCAAAATTTATAAATCTGTGGGAAGGCCTTTACTATGTGTGTTTCAAAATAGCTCATGTATAGGTCTGCTAAAATAGGCGAAAGTGGGCTTCCCATAGCTAATCCTTTTGATTGTCTGTAGAATTTTTGGTTAAACATGTAGTAATTATTCCTTGTGCATAAATCTGTAAGATTGATAATGTCATCTATTTCTCTGGGGTCCGTTGTAGTCTGGGTTAGCCATTTTTTGAGGAGTGTAGGTATTTTTTCTACTGGAATGCTTGTAAAAAGTGCCTTAACGTCAAAAGAAACTAGTATGTGATTTTCCGGGATGTTGTACTTCTGTAGGTGATTTATCAATTCTAAGGAGTTCTTTATTCCCAAACTTTGAAATTTGTCATATGATTTTAATTTTCTTACTAACCACTTTGCAATGCGGTATGTAGGTGAATTGATGCCATTGATGATGGGTCTCATGCTGTTGTCTTGTTTGTGGATTTTTGGCAGACAGTACAACCTTGGTAGTGTGGGGTTGGAAGATTTTAAGTTGTATTTTTCAGATGTACTTAATGTTTTTGTAATTGATAAAGCTTTATTAACAGAAGTGATACTTGGGGTTAATGGAGGGGTTAATATTTAGGGAATGATTAGATAGGAAAATTGGAATATATGATTGATTTAACCAGAATTTCACAAAGAGTAACATAAAAATCTGATGTAACACATTCACATGACTTCCTCTAACAAAGACAAATTCACATATATTCATAATTTATTTAGCGCTCAAGCAAAACGTTAATTCTTCCACAGCTAAAATATATTTTTTTTCAAGAATGGTTACAAATTAATCAAGAAGTATACCGTAGTTGCATTGAAATGATTATTCATAAGAATAATCAATGAATGAATGAATTCCTGTATTTCCTTAAGTGGAACAGAGGGTCCCTGAACTGCACAACCTCAAGGCCTGTAGGCAACGGGTTAAGGATCAGAGGTTTCCTGATCAGAGAGATTCCAGGCTGAGTGATCAGTCCAATGCCGGAAACATGGTAATAAGGTCTTGCAATAAAAACAAAATGGTAAACATAGCCACTAGATTATACTAAAAAATTGTAACAGGAAGTATTTTTGAACTAATTGAAAAAACTATTTGTAGTCATTTTTTTTGACACTTCATCACTTACTTTGGAAATACTTAAATATAACAACATTTTCTTACCCTGTGTATTTGGATTAATTCTGAATTGTTTGCAGTAATTGAGGAGCACTTTTTCAAAACTTGATAGACGCAAAATTATATAAAATAGAGTTATATATAGTATTAGCATAATTATCACCTTCTGCATCATTATGTGAAATCAGATTTTGCAAAATTTGATGAATGTCCAGTGTAGAAGATAGGTAATATTAGCAGTTTTTTGAAAACCCGATATTACTATTTTGTATACCTAAAATTGCTAATAATCTGTAAATAGATTTATTTGTTTTTATTTTGAACTGTAAAAATGTAATGTTAGTGTTTTATTGACGATGCTTTGTAAAACATGTTGCAAATGGCAGAATAAATCTGAATCTGTAAAAGATGCACTTGCTCAGTTAATGCAAAAGTTGGTAGATACAATTTTATGATTTTATGGTCCAGCATGTAGCAAACTCAATTCTATGAAATGCATGTTGGCATTGACTGCCATCTCACTATTGTGATTCTTGGAATTCTCAATCATTCCTGCAAGCTTTGTACACCTCTGCAGCATTGACAATAACTGGGAATTCAGGTTGTGCGCTTGTATTTCACATTCATTTCTGAAACCTTTGTTATACTTACATGCCATTTTTATTCTTAGTTGAGACACTGCACTGTACTATGCACAATGGACAGGAGCTCAGATTGTGAAACTGTACCAGTCATAGAATACGCGGGAAGTAGAAATTGCATAAACAAGGAAAAGAAATCAAAATGCAAATCAAGGAAAGCTCATACTCCAGCAATTTCATGTTTACATGGTCTTGAATGCACTCCACAAAATCCTAAAAGTAAAAGGCATAAGTTCTGTGATGTAGCTGATTTGACTTATAATGACGTAGGTGGATTTCACCATCATCTTTCCATGCTAAATGAAATAGATCAAGATAAATTCCTTATGAAATATATGAGTATTACATATTCTAATCATAGAGTGGTGAAGAAAGAAGCTCCAAATACCAAGCAGACTGTTAGCATTAAATACAATGTCAGAACTAATGTTGGCCGAGTATTGTCAGAATGCACTGCAAGTTCCCAAGGAATCACAGGGGTGTCAAAAGATAGATTCTCTCCTGGTTAGAAATTTTCACTTAACTGGAAATGCACCAAAGGAAACCAGAGGAAGTGACAGAACAGGAATATTACAGAGGGGCATTTCTGCTGCTATAAAATAAGATGTTAAGAAGTACAGATATAGAGAGAGTCACTATGGAACAGCAAAATCAAGGAGAGGATATTTACCTCCATAACTTAATGTTTGAAAAATGTGGAACAACTTTTGTAAAGAAAGAAGATTAAGAAACCTACCAGTCTGCTTATTGTCAAAATATAAATACATATTTTACAGCTTCTTCAATTTTTCACTCCGTACACCGCTCATTGACACATGCTTCAAATGCAAAATGGGACTGATGAAGATTAAGACAGAGGCAGACATGGAAAAGAAAAACGACTAAGAACCATATACAGACTGCACAAGTTCCATTCAAAAAAGGTTTTATCAGCTATTAAAAGAGGAAAACACAGAGGCAATCACTATTTGCTTTGACATGCAGCAGAATCAACCACTGCCTAAACTTTCTGTTAGCGACTCTATGCAAGGCTGGTATGGCTGTATAATCTATGCATAATGATTCCATGTAAAACCCAGAACAAAGACATTCCCTTGTACACATGGTTGGAAACTGAATCTGCTAAAGGCTGCAACCAGGTTCCCTCATCTTTGCTCCATTTCTTATTGAAAATGGCAAAAAGGATGTCCAGCAACACTCCTTCTACCATTCGTTTATTTTCAGACTCTTGCTCTAGTCAGAACACAAATAGTGTGATGTTCATGCTTATTGCTTTCTTGAAGAAGAGTAAACAAGTTTCCCACCATTCACATATCTACGCAATCCATGAGCATAGCTATATGGCTCCTGATAGAGTGAGCAAAGAAAGGAAAAAGGATCTTCAAAATTTAGCTAAATATTTTGAATTTCAGAAACTGCAAAAGAATTTTATTATGATTTACTAGAAGATATCAAAGGTTTTAGCTTACTTATTCATAATGTTTGAAATTTCTTTGTATTCAATATGTTTGTTATATAAATAAAACAAAATATTATATTGTTATTGTAAATAAAGCAGTACTTAGATTCTAAGTTTACACCTAATCAAACAATCCTTATAAACATTAACATGTTGGTTGTATAATGCATTATGTATTATGAAAAGGTGAAAATAAATAAAAAAATAATAAATACATAAATAAAAAGTAACAAAAATAATAAATGAAAAAAATAACAAAACTTCATGTGTTACTTTTTCGCGCACGCAGAAACGTTAATCAGCATTTATTGGTTCTTGAAAAAACTCTGCATTTTCAAATCTCAAATTTGCACTAGTTAAATTACAGTATTTGTTTCTTTTCACATTCAATGAGACAGTTTCAGGAAGGAGAATTGAATGACAATATAGTTGCTGTGCTAACCAATTAGTACTGCCAATAAATAGAAAAAACTGTTTTTCTCAGAAACACATTTTGTGCATCTATCGGGTTTTAAAAAAATACTCCTCAATTGTGTCTGTTTTTAAGATCTCCCAGATGTAAGAATTCAATTAACTAGAAGGGACTTTAAACACTATTCTTAGGAACTATAAAGAAATTAAATTAGTTCTTTAGGAATGCTAAGGATATACTATTGCAATAAAAGTTATTAAATTCTTTTGAAAGTAATGAGTTGGTAATTCAAAAACAAACATTACTTAAATTATCCTTACTTGGACATGTTTCAGGTCAACATGAAAAATTCAATGCCATGGTCGGGATTTGAGATTTATTTGAGAGAGATTTACCAGGAGATCCATGGTTCAAATCCCGGCCATGGCATTGAATTTTTCATGTTGACTCTATCCATCAAAAATCTTAGCCTATATATGGCTAGTGTGAAGAAATGATTAATTTCCATCAATTAGCTAAAATAGTAAGAGTTAAATGATGAAGCCTAGGACTCGAGTACTTACGATAGTAAGTCGCCACAAACGGTGTATCTCGGATGCAAGAGCCCCTAGTGGTCTACTGGAGAAATATATGAGTCAAATGTAGAATTTGATGTCAGGATGGCATGTTAACCATGGTAGCTCAATGGGTTAGAGCAACTGGACGGAAACCAGGAGATCTGTGGTTGAAATCCCGGCCATGGCATTGAATTTTTCATGTTGCAATAAAACTATTTGATCAAACAGTGTTTGAAAGATTTCTCTGGACATCTAATAAAATTTTAAGTTTGTATTAAGATTAACAGTTCTGAGTTACATGTATTTCTCAAAAACAAATGAGCAGAAGACAACAGTTCCTCTGGTAAATATAAACATACAACATATGTATGTTGTAGAGAAAAAGAAATGTTTGAGCAGAACCCAACAGATCCTCCTGTAAACATATATACGTTTTAAAGAAAGTAAAAATTCTTAAGAATATGTGAGGAGACAACTGTAGGGAATAAACTGGATTCTTCTACACATGCAAGAGAACTTATACATATAACCTGATGTTGAGGGCTTGTGTCTTACAATTGCTCATTTTACACTAATTATGTAGGAGTTAGCACATTATATACTGCAAATTGTAAGCAGATCAATTAAAACAAAGAACAAAAGATTCAAAAGCATTTCCTCAAAAACAATGTGTATCCACGATTCTATTAAATGTCAATAATTTGACTTTGCCCAATTTTTAAACTATCACTTTATTAATTTTTGCTATCACTTCAAAAACTAGCTCAAATTTCCTAAGGCTTTGCTTAACTGTCACTTTGCTAATGTGAAGAGGTTAAGTTTTCCCTATCATATTAGTTTGCACAGCAATGAAATATAACATGCTAACCTCTGGTGCCTGAAGTCACAGGTTCAAACTCGGCATGGTTACCTTTGAAAAGTAAAGCCAGTAATCCTGTCATATAGACCTGCAGAAAATAAATAAAATCTCTCTGATAAAGAGGCATCTAAGCAAAATTAAGGGGTCTCCAATATATAATGGGAATGCTAGGAATCATAAGAGTGAAAGATTATCCATTAACAGAAGACCAAATTCATTTTATTGATTTTTATTAAGACAACACTATTTAAAAACACTAACTAGACTATAAATGTGAATATATTATATGCTGATATACTACATCATGAACCTGGAGTTATGTTTAAGGCTATACCAGAAGATGTAGAAACTAAATTCAATTCTCCTGAATTTAATTAGATCTGCTCTCCAAGGATTTGCTGTCTTACAAAAGACAACTTTTTGTGTAGACATTTATACATGCAGAACACCATTTATGCAGGAAACTGCCTGACATGTACTATGCAAAGGTATGTAAGGACATAGTCTGTTTTATATGGATGATAATATATTACATAAATCCTTTCATGGAAGTGTTGAAAACAGTGTTGTTGTATAAATTAAATTAATTAGGAGTCGATTAATGACACAAAACAACACTTATTTTTAAATTTTCCCGGAACCAGTTTCTGAGGCCTTCCCTCTATCTTCAGCCGGACATCGACTAGTTCTCATTGGTGTAGCTGGCAATATTTTGTCATCGGTCTCCTCTGGTGGCGGTTCGAGGAACTTGCTGAACAAATCTTTCTGGGGGATGTCGAAATTGAATACTTTGTTCCTATATTTTGAAATAAAGATTTGTTCCCATGTGGACAGTTCTTCTTTTCCTGTTGTATGTTTTAGTAATTTTGGTTCTGGATTTATGTTGTGGTTTTTTCCCCAAAAATGCGTGGCAACTGCTGATTTATCTAATTGTTTGTATTTTATGTTCCTAAAGTGTTCCTTTGCTCTTGTTTCTAAATTTCTTTTGGTTTTTCCAATATGAATTTGACTACAGTCACAGCATTCAATTTGATATATACCAGATTTTTTGTTAGATGGAATGGCATCTTTGATGTTTGAGCAAATTAGGTTTTTTAAGGAGTAATGGTTCACTGGAGCTAGTTGAATGTTTTGTTTTTTGAAGACTTTTTTGAATTTATCAAAGGCCCATGGATGGTAAGTGAATTTTTTGAAGATCATTTTAGTTTCTGTAGCTGAGAGGGTTGTGGTTTCCTTTAGTAGTTTCTTCTTTTTTGCTAAGTTCACTTTTTTGTCTACTAGTGATTTGGGAAAGTCATTTTTCTGTGCTATTTCAATAATTTTGTTGTATTCTATTTTGTATTCTTCTGCTGTGAGAAGGATGTTGACCAGTCTGTGTGCTAAACTATTAAAGATTGCCTGTTTGTGGGATCTTGGATTGTAGCCATTAGCTTTTATGTAGTTGTCTGTCTGTGTTGGTTTTCTGTAAATGCCAAAGTTTATTCTATTTTTATTTCTGATTATTTTTAGATCTAAAAATGGTAAATACTCAATCTAAAAATAATCAGAAATAAAAACAGACTAAACTTTGGCATTTACAGAAAACCAACACAGACAGACAACTACATAAAAGCTAATGGCTACAACCCAAGATCCCACAAACAGGCAATCTTTAATAGTTTAGCACACAGACTGGTCAACATCCTTCTCACAGCAGAAGAATACAAAATAGAATACAACAAAATTATTGAAATAGCACAGAAAAATGACTTTCCCAAATCACTAGTAGACAAAGGTGAACTTAGCAAAAAAGAAGAAACTACTAAAGGAAACCACAACCCTCTCAGCTACAGAAACTAAAATGATCTTCAAAAAATTCACTTACCATCCATGGGCCTATGATAAATTCAAAAAAGTCTTCAAAAAACAAAACATTCAACTAGCTCCAGTGAACCATTACTCCTTAAAAAACCTAATTTGCTCAAACATCAAAGATGCCATTCCATCTAACAAAAAATCTGGTATATATCAAATTGATTGCTGTGACTGTAGTCAAATTTATATTGGAAAAACAAAAAGAAATTTAGAAACTAGAGCAAAGGAACACTTTAGGAACATAAAATACAAACAATTAGAAAAATCAGCAGTTGCCACGCATTTTTGGGAAAAAAAACCACAACATAAATCCAGAACCAAAATTACTAAAACATACAACAAGAAAAGAAGAACTGTCCACATGGGAACAAATCTTTATTTCAAAAAATAGGAACAAAGTATTCAATTTCGACATCCCCCAGAAAGATTTGTTCAGCAGGTTCCTCGAACCGCCACCAGAGGAGACTGATGACAAAATATTGCCAGCTACACCAATGAGAACTAGTCGATGTCCGGCTGAAGATAGAGGGAAGGCCTCAGAAACTGGTTCCGGGAAAATTTAAAAGTGTTGTTTTGTGTCATTAATCGACTCCTAATTAATTTAATATATTACATGCTCAGATTAAGAGGCACAACAGTTTCTAGGAGTCAATGTTCATCTTCTAATGAGATGACTCGAGCTTCATCAATTTGTTATTAAATAAGTGCATATATATCTTTCACTGGTATGCTGAGAACTCATTCATGATTTACACAACCTTGTTATGCACATTCAGTTTTGCTTGCAGAAGCGCAACCTTGTCAAACATACAGATGAACATTTAATTAATCATAATGCTAATTGTACAATCAAAATACTTGTAAAAATTTATCACAAAGGCATTCGAGCAGGCTTGCATAAAAAGAATGATCATGAATGCTGACCAACATTAAGTTCATTTCAATTTCTGTTTGGGAGGAGTAGGAGCAAAGATTGCCTAAAACTGTTTTGCTAATTGTCATCGTTACAAAAGATTTTGCCTAAATAGAAAATATTTCAATTTTCTAAATGTGAAATGTTTGTATAAATGTACATTGACACATCAAACTTTATTTTTCTGTAGAGGAATAATTAACAGCAACACAATAATTTCTTGTAACTTTGAAGGGGGAACAACAGAATCCCCCTCTAAACGATGCCCCTTTTTGACAAGCATGCAGCTGCATCACCTTTACAGAACTCATCATTTGTTTACCCAATATACAATTATAAAACAAAAGTGCAAGTGGCACACATTTCTATAAAACTTACCTCAATGTTGTCACAAATAGCTGAAGTTTCGGTTTCCAGCCAGCAAGGTGCATCTGTAATTCTTGTATTGTTATGTGTTAAAGCATCACTGTCACATTTTTTAAGTCTAATAACGAGATGTCTACTAAAACATTCTCTCTTGATCTTTGAACCAAGGTCTGAAAAAAGAGTGTGTGCATCAGCTTCAGCTTTGCTTTCTGTTGTGCAGTTGCTGCTAAATGTAACAATTTCAGACTTAATCTGCTTTACAAGACATTTAGTGAAATATTCTCTTTTGATCTGTGAACTACAGTCTGCAACGGACTGTTTCTCAATTTCAGATTTAGCATCATCTGCACAGTTGCTGCTGTATGTATCACTTTCAGATGTAGTCTGCTTTATAAGATCTTTAGTAAAACATTCTCTCTTTTTCTGTGACAGCAGGTCTGCAAAAGGAGTCACTGAATTAGTTCCTGTTTTGACTGATCCATCACAATCATCATCCACAAACACAGCATCATTGTTTATCTCGAGTGTAATGTTCTTAGTAGAAAGCTCTCGACCACTGTGTGCAATAGCACTGTCTAGGGGAGGATCCCCTTCTTTGAATTCTGTTTTGGTATCCATTTTCAAATGTATTTCATCTGATCCTGCTATTCTTAGTATGAACAAGTCTGTAGAAAAAGAAACACATTAATATTAGAAAATATCTATAATTTGCAGTACAGAAAACTTACAGGCAAAGTACAGATCAAGTGTATGGTACAGGACTGTATACAGTCAACTTTCTCATGCTCCTGTCACACAACTCTCTCCAAAAGAAGACATGTGACAGGTTTATTGTACATAACTAATGTTTGCAGGAACTTAGCAACAGTAATGTCCTTTTCAATTTGATATTTCTAAAATATTCTTGGTTCTGGTTCTTAGGTTTCTTTTAATTTATCCTATGTGGAACTTTTCACAATCCTTGCAATTTATTTGGTATACTCAAGATCTAGTGATTGGTGGGATTTCATCTTTTGTTTTTGAATTTAACAATTTTATTAATAAATAACTATTTATTGGTGGCAAGCTAATGTTTTGTGCTTTATATATCCTTTTGAGTTTGCTAAATGTTTTTGGGTGGTACACGAAACTCTGTGTTGTCACATTCTTTTTCAATAGCTAAAGGAACCCACCAAGGAAGCCATGTCTCCCTACAAAAAAAGACATGGCATAGTTTACTGCTTTGAATAGTTATAAATAAAAGCGTTGTTAACATTGAAGCTACTTTTATGTATAAAGACTAAAATTGAGTCATACCTTTTAAACCTTGTAACTTCACTCACGTCCTTTTCCAAAATCAGGAACGTTTTCAAAACTGTTGCAGTCTCATCATCAGCTGATTAGCGACTCATCACAGTTGGTTGTTGTCTGGATCTCTTGTAATTGGCTCCCTCTCTCGGAAAATTCTTTACATAAGTTCAGTAGACCACTCACTGATGGCACATCAAAATTTAGAATACGTGGAATGGTTTTAATAATAACTTGAACTTACAACATGGGAAAAAACATTTTATTATTAAAAACATTCCACATATTCTAAATTTTGATGTGCCATCAGTGAGTGATCTACTGAACTTATGTAAAGAATCTTCTGAGAGAGGGAACCAATTACAAGAGATCCAGACAACAACCAACTGTGATGAGTCGCTAATCAGCTGAACGATGAGACTGCAACAGTTTTGAAAATGTTCCTGATTTTGGAAAAGGACGTGAATGAAGTTACAAGTTTTAAAAGGTATGACTCAATTTTAGTGTTTATACATAGTTTACTGCATTTACTTAATTTTATGAAGCTGCATGTTCCCATGTCCTGCTGCATAGCATGTAACCACCTTTTGACCACAAAACCAAAATAGTCCAAGTGCTAGATATGCAACACAGTTTGAAATTATATTTTCGCCATGGAACAACAGAACCATCTTTAAAGTTCTGGGAATGCTGTATAGCCTACAAGTATGCTCTGACCATTTTCTGGCAATGTTCCAAATTCTGGAAATGATGCATAACTTATAAGTAGCCTTTGGCCATAAAACGACAGTCTTTCAAGCACTGACAAGTATACTTCTGCCACATGATGGTAGCCTCCTTAAGTTATTTAAATGCTGCATAACATATAAGCACCCTTTGCACATAATACAATAATTTTTGAAGTTCTGCGAATGCTAATATCAGTTTGTTGAAGTGCTGCATAATCTATATGTACTTTTTATTCATAGAAGGACAGTCTTCTAATTTATGAAAAGGCTGCATAATTCCATAATACAACACCCTTCTAAGCTCTATAAATCCTGAATAAGCTATAAGTGCTTTTGAATATACTATGGATATTCCATAATTTATACTTTATTTTCTTTACACTCATTAAGAACTCCAATGCTTCATCAGATACATTCACTTTCCACTTTTTTGGTGTCTATCCTTAAAAACTACAGAACAACTGATCCTCCACAGAACAGTTCCTAGATATCTGCAAAAACATGTCTGTGCCAAGGTTTCTTTAAAGCCATAAATAGATGGTAATCAGAAGGGGCCTAGTCAGGAGAATAGAGTAGATGTGGCTATAACTGGAACACTATATCAGTATGATAGGCATTGTCTTCTAACTCGTATGGGCATGAGTGTTGCAAAACTACCCGTTTTCCTGCCCATTTCCTTTTAAATGTGTAGCTCAACCACTGAAGTGTCACCATATATACCATGCTGTTAATGGTTGTCCCTAGTTCCAGCTAGTCAGCGCAGAGCGCCATGGCATTGAATTTTTCATGTTGACTCTATCCATCAAATATCTTAGCCTATATACGGCTAGTGTGGAGAAATGATTAATTTCCATCAATTAACTAAAATAATAAGAGTTAAATGATGAAGCATGGGACTTAAGTACTTACAATAGTAAGTCGCCACAAACGGTGTATCTCGGATGCGAGAGCCCCTAGTGGTCTACCGGGGAAATATACGAGTCAACTGGAGAATTTAATGTCAGGAAGGCACGTTGGCCATGGTAGCTCAAAGGTTAAGAGCGACTGGACGGAAACCAGGAGATCCGTGGTTCAAATTCCGGCCATGGCATTGAATTTTTCATGTTGACTCTATCCATCAAATATCTTAGCCTATATACGGCTAGTGTGGAGAAATGATTAATTTCCATCAATTAACTAAAATAATAAGAGTTAAATGATGAAGCCTGGGACTTAAGTACTTACAATAGTAAGTCGCCACAAACGGTGTATCTCGGATGCGAGAGCCCCTAGTGGTCTACCAGGGAAATATACAAGTCAACTGGAGAATTTAATGTCAGGAAGGCACGTTGGCCATGGTAGCTCAAAGGTTAAGAGTGACTGGACGGAAACCAGGAGATCTGTGGTTCAAATCCCGGCCATGGCATTGAATTTTTCATGTTGACTCTATCCATCAAATATCTTAGCCTATATACGGCTAGTGTGGAGAAATGATTAATTTCCATCAATTAACTAAAATAATAAGAGTTAAATGATGAAGCCTGGGACTTAAGTACTTACAATAGTAAGTCGCCACAAACGGTGTATCTCGGATGCGAGAGCCCCTAGTGGTCTACCAGGGAAATATACGAGTCAACTGGAGAATTGCACATTGGCCATGGTAGCTCAAAGGTTAAGAGCGACTGGACGGAAACCAGGAGATCCGTGGTTCAAATCCCGGCCATGGCATTGAATTTTTCATGTTGACTCTATCCATCAAATATCTTAGCCTATATACGGCTAGTGTGGAGAAATGATTAATTTCCATCAATTAACTAAAATAATAAGAGTTAAATGATGAAGCATGGGACTTAAGTACTTACAATAGTAAGTCGCCACAAACGGTGTATCTCGGATGCGAGAGCCCCTAGTGGTCTACCAGGGAAATATACGAGTCAACTGGAGAATTTAATGTCAGGAAGGCACGTTGGCCATGGTAGCTCAAAGGTTAAGAGCGACTGGACGGAAACCAGGAGATCTGTGGTTCAAATCCCGGCCATGGCATTGAATTTTTCATGTTGACTCTATCCATCAAATATCTTAGCCTATATACGGCTAGTGTGGAGAAATGATTAATTTCCATCAATTAACTAAAATAATAAGAGTTAAATGATGAAGCCTGGGACTTAAGTACTTACAATAGTAAGTCGCCACAAACGGTGTATCTCGGATGCGAGAGCCCCTTGTGGTCTACCAGGGAAATATACGAGTCAACTGGAGAATTGCACATTGGCCATGGTAGCTCAAAGGTTAAGAGCGACTGGACGGAAACCAGGAGATCCGTGGTTCAAATCCCGGCCATGGCATTGAATTTTTCATGTTGACTCTATCCATCAAATATCTTAGCCTATATACGGCTAGTGTGGAGAAATGATTAATTTCCATCAATTAACTAAAATAATAAGAGTTAAATGATGAAGCCTGGGACTTAAGTACTTACAATAGTAAGTCGCCACAAACGGTGTATCTCGGATGCGAGAGCCCCTAGTGGTCTACCAGGGAAATATACGAGTCAACTGGAGAATTTAATGTCAGGAAGGCACGTTGGCCATGGTAGCTCAAAGGTTAAGAGCGACTGGACGGAAACCAGGAGATCTGTGGTTCAAATCCCGGCCATGGCATTGAATTTTTCATGTTGACTCTATCCATCAAATATCTTAGCCTATATATGGCTAGTTGGAGAAATGATTAATTTCCATCAATTAACTAAAATAATATGAGTTAAATGATGAAGCCTGGGACTTAAGTACTTACAATAGTAAGTCGCCACAAACGGTGTATCTCGGATGCGAGAGCCCCTAGTGGTCTACCAGGGAAATATACGAGTCAACTGGAGAATTGCACATTGGCCATGGTAGCTCAAAGGTTAAGAGCGACTGGACGGAAACCAGGAGATCCGTGGTTCAAATCCCGGCCATGGCATTGAATTTTTCATGTTGACTCTATCCATCAAATATCTTAGCCTATATACGGCTAGTGTGGAGAAATGATTAATTTCCATCAATTAACTAAAATAATAAGAGTTAAATGATGAAGCCTGGGACTTAAGTACTTACAATAGTAAGTCGCCACAAACGGTGTATCTCGGATGCGAGAGCCCCTAGTGGTCTACCAGGGAAATATACGAGTCAACTGGAGAATTTAATGTCAGGAAGGCACGTTGGCCATGGTAGCTCAAAGGTTAAGAGCGACTGGACGGAAACCAGGAGATCTGTGGTTCAAATCCCGGCCATGGCATTGAATTTTTCATGTTGACTCTATCCATCAAATATCTTAGCCTATATACGGCTAGTGTGGAGAAATGATTAATTTCCATCAATTAACTAAAATAATAAGAGTTAAATGATGAAGCCTGGGACTTAAGTACTTACAATAGTAAGTCGCCACAAACGGTGTATCTCGGATGCGAGAGCCCCTAGTGGTCTACCAGGGAAATATACAAGTCAACTGGAGAATTTAATGTCAGGAAGGCACGTTGGCCATGGTAGCTCAAAGGTTAAGAGTGACTGGACGGAAACCAGGAGATCTGTGGTTCAAATCCCGGCCATGGCATTGAATTTTTCATGTTGACTCTATCCATCAAATATCTTAGCCTATATACGGCTAGTGTGGAGAAATGATTAATTTCCATCAATTAACTAAAATAATAAGAGTTAAATGATGAAGCCTGGGACTTAAGTACTTACAATAGTAAGTCGCCACAAACGGTGTATCTCGGATGCGAGAGCCCCTAGTGGTCTACCAGGGAAATATACGAGTCAACTGGAGAATTGCACATTGGCCATGGTAGCTCAAAGGTTAAGAGCGACTGGACGGAAACCAGGAGATCCGTGGTTCAAATCCCGGCCATGGCATTGAATTTTTCATGTTGACTCTATCCATCAAATATCTTAGCCTATATACGGCTAGTGTGGAGAAATGATTAATTTCCATCAATTAACTAAAATAATAAGAGTTAAATGATGAAGCATGGGACTTAAGTACTTACAATAGTAAGTCGCCACAAACGGTGTATCTCGGATGCGAGAGCCCCTAGTGGTCTACCAGGGAAATATACGAGTCAACTGGAGAATTTAATGTCAGGAAGGCACGTTGGCCATGGTAGCTCAAAGGTTAAGAGCGACTGGACGGAAACCAGGAGATCTGTGGTTCAAATCCCGGCCATGGCATTGAATTTTTCATGTTGACTCTATCCATCAAATATCTTAGCCTATATACGGCTAGTGTGGAGAAATGATTAATTTCCATCAATTAACTAAAATAATAAGAGTTAAATGATGAAGCCTGGGACTTAAGTACTTACAATAGTAAGTCGCCACAAACGGTGTATCTCGGATGCGAGAGCCCCTAGTGGTCTACCAGGGAAATATACGAGTCAACTGGAGAATTGCACATTGGCCATGGTAGCTCAAAGGTTAAGAGCGACTGGACGGAAACCAGGAGATCCGTGGTTCAAATCCCGGCCATGGCATTGAATTTTTCATGTTGACTCTATCCATCAAATATCTTAGCCTATATACGGCTAGTGTGGAGAAATGATTAATTTCCATCAATTAACTAAAATAATAAGAGTTAAATGATGAAGCCTGGGACTTAAGTACTTACAATAGTAAGTCGCCACAAACGGTGTATCTCGGATGCGAGAGCCCCTAGTGGTCTACCAGGGAAATATACGAGTCAACTGGAGAATTTAATGTCAGGAAGGCACGTTGGCCATGGTAGCTCAAAGGTTAAGAGCGACTGGACGGAAACCAGGAGATCTGTGGTTCAAATCCCGGCCATGGCATTGAATTTTTCATGTTGACTCTATCCATCAAATATCTTAGCCTATATATGGCTAGTTGGAGAAATGATTAATTTCCATCAATTAACTAAAATAATATGAGTTAAATGATGAAGCCTGGGACTTAAGTACTTACAATAGTAAGTCGCCACAAACGGTGTATCTCGGATGCGAGAGCCCCTAGTGGTCTACCAGGGAAATATACGAGTCAACTGGAGAATTGCACATTGGCCATGGTAGCTCAAAGGTTAAGAGCGACTGGACGGAAACCAGGAGATCCGTGGTTCAAATCCCGGCCATGGCATTGAATTTTTCATGTTGACTCTATCCATCAAATATCTTAGCCTATATACGGCTAGTGTGGAGAAATGATTAATTTCCATCAATTAACTAAAATAATAAGAGTTAAATGATGAAGCCTGGGACTTAAGTACTTACAATAGTAAGTCGCCACAAACGGTGTATCTCGGATGCGAGAGCCCCTAGTGGTCTACCAGGGAAATATACGAGTCAACTGGAGAATTTAATGTCAGGAAGGCACGTTGGCCATGGTAGCTCAAAGGTTAAGAGCGACTGGACGGAAACCAGGAGATCTGTGGTTCAAATCCCGGCCATGGCATTGAATTTTTCATGTTGACTCTATCCATCAAATATCTTAGCCTATATACGGCTAGTGTGGAGAAATGATTAATTTCCATCAATTAACTAAAATAATAAGAGTTAAATGATGAAGCCTGGGACTTAAGTACTTACAATAGTAAGTCGCCACAAACGGTGTATCTCGGATGCGAGAGCGCCTAGTGGACTACCAGGGAAATATACGAGTCAACTGGAGAATTTAATGTCAGGAAGGCACGTTGGCCATGGTAGCTCAAAGGTTAAGAGCGACTTGACGGAAACCAGGAGATCTGTGGTTCAAATCCCGGCCATGGCATTGAATTTTTCATGTTGACTCTATCCATCAAATATCTTAGCCTATATACGGCTAGTGTGGAGAAATGATTAATTTCCATCAATTAACTAAAATAATAAGAGTTAAATGATGAAGCCTGGGACTTAAGTACTTACAATAGTAAGTCGCCACAAACGGTGTATCTCGGATGCGAGAGCCCCTAGTGGTCTACCAGGGAAATATACGAGTCAACTGGAGAATTGCACATTGGCCATGGTAGCTCAAAGGTTAAGAGCGACTGGACGGAAACCAGGAGATCCATGGTTCAAATCCCGGCCATGGCATTGAATTTTTCATGTTGACTCTATCCATCAAATATCTTAGCCTATATACGGCTAGTGTGGAGAAATGATTAATTTACATCAATTAACTAAAATAATAAGAGTTAAATGATGAAGCCTGGGACTTAAGTACTTACAATAGTAAGTCGCCACAAACGGTGTATCTCGGATGCGAGAGCCCCTAGTGGTCTACCAGGGAAATATACGAGTCAACTGGAGAATTGCACATTGGCAATGGTAGCTCAAAGGTTAAGAGCGACTGGACGGAAACCAGGAGATCCGTGGTTCAAATCCCGGCCATGGCATTGAATTTTTCATGTTGACTCTATCCATCAAATATCTTAGCCTATATATGGCTAGTGTGGAGAAATGATTAATTTCCATCAATTAACTAAAATTCCATCCTTGTCTAAAAGAATCTGACCATGTGTTTTCCTATTGAAGATACTGTGTAGAACTTCTTTGGCAGGAGACGGCCTTTAAACCTCCATTGCACTGATTGGGATTTGGTCTCCAACTCATGGAAGTGGAAACATGTCATGTCACCGGTCACAAATTTGGATTTGGAACATTCCGGATTCTGAGTTATTGAAGGAGATCACTACACATGCCCTTATGCTGTCATGTTTGTACTGCATGCAGAGATTTATGAACCCACCTGACGAACTCCTTCTCAAGCTTAAGGTATAGAGCAACGTATAGAACTTAAGGTATAGGTATAAAGTACACTATGCAGTATAGAGTGATTGTGGTAAATCCTGTGACTGCCTCCAGTTACATGAAACGTTCTCCTAAATCGCTTTCACATTCTTGAAATGTTGACTGACATTACGGAAGGCACTTTTCTCCCAGACTGGTTCCTTTCTCCATTGATACGCAGCCATCTTTCTAGCCATCCACCCAGTTGCGGACAGTGTTTCATGATGGTGTACATCATCCACATATTGTGGATGTGATAACCTGCAGTGTTTACACTCTCCCTCTACAGAAATCATATCATCCAATGCCATCCTTGATGATCAAACTGCATGTTGTCCACTCACATGACAGTAGTTGGAATATGGGTGTACTGTGCAAGGATTACACTTCTAATGATTGTCCTGCCACCTATACAGAAACCAAATTACTAAAGACTTGAAAATGTAATAAGTCAAATAACATACCATGAATGATGGCAAATAATAAAGAGTAAATCAACATGGAATACTCCTCATTTTAGGGTGCTTTCCAAGTTCCGCTAATAGCACCTTACCTATAAGCAACCTTTCACCATGAAATGATAGTTGTCCAAAATGTGGAAATGCTGCATTGCATCTAAATACCCTTTGTCTATGAAACTAAAATCTTTCAAGTTCTGTAAATTATGAACAGCTTTTAAGTACCTTAACTATGGAACAACAGCCTTCAAGTTGTTTAAATTCTGCATGGTGCCATTTAAATTCTTTTAATCACAACAAAACAGTCTATAAAATTTTGGAAATGATATATTGTTCCAAGAAAAATAACTTTCCAAATTCTGAAAAAGCTGTATAGCTTATCAGTACAGTTTGACCATGCAATGCCAGTCTTCCAATTTCTGAAAATGCTACATAATCTATATGTGGTAGTAGTATTGGGGATTTTATATGAGTGCTCAAAAATGCCCTCACACCTCAACCTGTAGGTCTTTTGTGCAATCCCTATTTCTCATCACAGGAAATTGAGTTCTTTGGATTTAATAAACTTCAGAACTCTCTTCCCTGAGATGGGGTCTTTAAACATATCTAATGTTGAGGTCCCAAAGAGCCGATATCTTTTCCTCCCTAGGGCCTCACAGTTCAATAGTAAATGACTGGCAGTTTCCTCTTGTTTGCAAAGATGGTTTCTCCATGGATGACACCTACAATTTGCAAGTGTTTCAAGAAGCATCCATGTCCAGTTAGTATTCCTACTGCCTTCCTTATTCCTCTTCTACTTAATTGTAGAAGTGTTCTAGTGAAGGCTTCATTAGGTGCTTTAATTATGTATTTACATATTGTTTGGCCAGAGATTTTATTTCATCTTTTCCGATGTTCCTCTCTAGACCATTTTTAAACCACAGTTCAAACATGCTCAAGATGGCGGCCCGTAGTATGACTCTTCGTAGTAATGTCTCAAATAATGCGCAAAATTCCAACGGATATAACAAAAATACGCAAAATATCAACAGAAAAAGCCTAAACAAATGTAAATCAAGTGCTACAAATGAAGGGAAAAGAGAGCAACAAAAGAATCTTGTGAAATCTGCAGTTACAGATGAGGCCTATACATTGACGACGCGGTGCAAGAGCGAAAGCATCAAGTCCCCTGCACATGGTAATAGAGATATTGAACAAAGAACTAGGTGAAGCACGATCAGAAATAATAAGACTAACGGCAGAAAATGTGCAACTAAAAAGCCAGATACAATCAGAAGAAGGATGGAAGCAAAATATTAAGGCCAGAAAATCGAAGAACGGTGACACACAGCACGTGCTCGTAACAGAGAACAAATTCGCTGCCTTGGCAACAAATGAAGAAGAGGGTGTACAAACAGTAATGGAAGAAGTTCGAGAAAAATCTACCACAAAAAGTAAATCAACTAGAAAAAAAAGCAAGAAAGTCACAATCTACGGAGACAGTCATGCAAGAGGACTCGTGCAGAAAATATGTGAAAATGTTAATGATAGTGAAGTTATATGTTATGTGAAACCTAATGCAAATTTCAAGGAAGCTACATCAAACATGAGTGAGAAAAGTGAAATAAAAAGCAGTGAAAATTGTAGAGGCTGGTGCAAATGACGTTTATAAAAATGAAGCAAACAGGGCTATAGATGCGCTAAATCAAGTGCTGCAAACAGAGGAAATCAACGAAACCCAAGTAATAGTGGTGAACATTCCAAACAGGTATGATCTAAACTACAATTTTTGTGTTAACAAGGAAATGCGGAAAACAAACAAAAAGGTGAAATTGGTGTGTTCAGTATTTCCAAATGTAGATGTAGTGGACATAAGCAACCTAAAACATGAGTATCATACTAGACATGGCTTACATTTGAATCATAAGGGAAAGAGCTACTAAAGTTTGCTCCTCTCAGAAAAAATTAATACCACTGTGGGTAAAAAACCCCTTGTACTTAACTCAGATGGGAGAGTAGATAGTATGCAATGACAAAATGTAAATTCGTGTTCATCCTATGCCAATAAAATCAGTCCACACAGTAACTATACCCTTAGAGTATATCACCAAAATACACAGTATGTTTCCAACAAAGCTGAAGTATTAAAAACGGTTTTAGATGACATAAACCCACAGGTTATCATACAGAACATGGCTTAAGGAAGGAGCAAGTACATTTTGTAAAATTTGTAAATTACGATTTAGTTTCCCAATATTGCCGTATAAATCACAGAAGTGGAGCAGTCTTGCTGTTTGCAAGGAAGGATATTATTGTAAATAGGGTAGAGTGGGTAGAAAATGGGAGTGAAGAGATGATTTTTGAAGTAGCTGCTGTAAAACTCAGTACAGAATTAGGGCAAGTACTCATTATTGGCATTTATAGATCCCCTAATTCAAGTGTACACGATTTTCTAAACCATCTAGAAAAAATGCTCTGCAAAATTACATTTAACCAAAATATAATAATCCTCGGTGATTTTAATATAGATGTAGATAATGTAAATCTTAAGGATATCCTCAATAGCTTCAACTTAAAAATTGTTTCTCAGGGCCCCACTAGAATAACAGAGCACTCAATCAGCACAATAGACCACATTATAACAAACCTGAATAATAGCACATTTTGTACAATAAATAATGAATTTCATGTGTCGGACCATAGGGGTCAAATTATTGATATCTACAATTGTTTCAGCCAAATTAAGGAAAGTGTATATAGGTATGTTAGAGATACGAGAAAACATAACCTAGAAAAACTAAAAGATATTCTGGCAAAAGAGGAATGGACAGAGGTGTACAATGCTAGCGATACACATGAAAAATGGAAGGCTTTCATAGATGCATTTACTCTCCACTTCAATGAAAGTTGCCCTCAGTCCAAAAGAGCACTTAAACATGAAGTAATTAACAAATTAACTCTGCCACCCGAACTTACACATTTAAAAAGTAAAATGAAAGCAATGTATGATTTTTTTCAAATGACCAAATTAAATTCTTACTCAAATGCCTATATTAAATATAAAAAACAATACAGGAAAGCGCTGATTAAACTAAAGGCAAAACAAATAGGGGAAAAAATAATTAATTCTGATAATACCACAAAAACAGTATGGGATATTATAAACAAGCGACTCAAACCCCAAATAGGAGAACATTCAAATTTGAGTCTGAACAAGGATGGACAAGTTGTACATGACCCCTCTGAAATCTGTAAATTATTTAACAGCTACTTTCTAAACATTGGTGACAATACTACAGTTATTGACATAGGTAGTAAAGACAAAACTATTATAAACAGCATGTACTTGCATGAGACGGATGCTGAAGAAATAGACAAAGTAATTAGTAGCTTTAAAAACCAACAGTTCTCTGGGTGGGATGGCGTATCACCTATAATACTAAAACATTGTAAACAAGAATTGATGACTATACTGGTGTACTTAATAAATTACTCAATGAACGAGGGCATATTTCCAGAGGTATTAAAGATTAGCGTGGTACGACCAATTCATAAGAAAGGTTCATATGCAGATGTTAACAATTTCAGACCAATAACTCTAACTTCAGTATTCAGCAAAATGTATGAGAAAGTCTTAATAGCTAGAATAAATAGCTTTTAACTGCTAATAATATTCTTAGGGCCTGTATTACAATCTCCAGTTACTAGCGGAAGTTTGTTACGTTTCAGTTTACAGTAACTATTGGTTAGGTTCAGTGCCTCGTATTACGAACTCTGTTTACCTGTAGGTTTATTACGCTATGCATTATGGTGGAATGTGAACGGTTGGCAATATTTTCCACTAGGATTTTACCTTGTTTGCAACGCTCTCTTGTGTTTAGAATGTGAATTAGCGCGAATACAAAACATATGTAGTAGCATCAGATGTCTTGTTTTAACTTTTTATTAGCTGTTCTCTATATATTTTCGTGATATTTTCATTAATAGTGGAAACGTAGAGTCAGATTGAAAAATTCAATGCCATAGCCGGGATTTGAACCACGGATCTTCTGGTTTCCGTCCAGCCGCACTACCATTGTGCTACTATGGCCAACGTGCCGATATGACATTAAATTCTCCAACTGACTCGTATTTTCCCGGTAAACCACTTAGGAGTTCTCATAAACACATGAGACAACTACCTTAATGGCGACTTACTACATGTAAGTACTTTAAGGCCCGGGCTTTATAGTTAACCACTATTAGGTTAATTAATGGAAATTAATTATTCTTTCACACTGAGGACAGTGTGGACGGAAACCAGAAGATCCGTGGTTCAAATCCCGGCTATGGCATTGAATTTTTCAATCTGACTCTACGTTTCCACAATTTAGCCTACACACGGCCAGTGTGAAAGAATAATTAATTTCCATTAATTAACCTAATAGTGGTTAACTATAAAGCCCGGGCCTTAAAGTACTTACATGTAGTAAGTCGCCATTAAGGTAGTTGTCTCATGTGTTTATGAGAACTCCTAAGTGGTTTACCGGGAAAATACGAGTCAGTTGGAGAATTTAATGTCATATCGGCACGTTGGCCATAGTAGCACAATGGTAGTGCGGCTGGACGGAAACCAGAAGATCCGTGGTTCAAATCCCGGCTATGGCATTGAATTTTTCAATCTGACTCTACGTTTCCACAATTTAGCCTACACACGGCCAGTGTGAAAGAATAATTAATTTCCATTAATTAACCTAATAGTGGTTAACTATAAAGCCCGGGCCTTAAAGTACTTACATGTAGTAAGTCGCCATTAAGGTAGTTGTCTCATGTGTTTATGAGAACTCCTAAGTGGTTTACCGGGAAAATACGAGTCAGTTGGAGAATTTAATGTCATATCGGCACGTTGGCCATAGTAGCACAATGGTAGTGCGGCTGGACGGAAACCAGAAGATCCGTGGTTCAAATCCCGGCTATGGCATTGAATTTTTCAATCTGACTCTACGTTTCCACAATTTAGCCTACACACGGCCAGTGTGAAAGAATAATTAATTTCCATTTTCATTAATAGTTTATTCGTAATAAGCTCTAGCATAGTTCGTTTACATTTTAGATTTTGCCATACAGTTATATTATTTTTCATAGCGTTAGGTTAGTGTTATAGGTTATATACGTTGCGTTCGGTTAGTGCTATTATACATTAGGTGAGATATATGGAGAATATATTAAATGCCTTGTTAATTTATAAACACCAAGAGATTTGTAGTCAAAATATTTTAAAAATAAGGCCACATAACTTTATAATTCTGATAATAGTATTGCACAAATATAATTTGCCTAAAATCATTTGTTTAGTAGTTTATCCTCATGAGTAAATCACCTCTTCTTATATAAATTATCATTTCATTGAGGTATATGCAAAGAGGGAAGGTCCACAAATTACAAGTCATCCATGAATAAAGACAAGGTTATAAAATATGCATTCTGGGACTAGTAACTTGGTACCTGATTTTTTTAAACATAATATATTTGACTAGTTATGAAGCAATAACTATGGTTTTCTTTTAAGGAAACACGTTGTAGCAAAGTTAAATTTCTTCTTGGCATTGCATAATCAAATGCCACATTTCAGTCACAGCATTGTGCCCTTGATTGAAAAATGTAATTGAACAAGTAAATGGCTTCATTTAAATACCACGGGATACAAGATGGGAAGGTTTTAACATTTCCTTTTGTGTGCAGTTCGCAGCAAATATATTTATGTACTGCACTTGCAGAATCTATAGTAGGTACGGCAAGAATCATAAGTAATACTTTAACTTGTATTGAGACAGCGCACACACTGCATAAATCGCTATATAGTTAGCAAATGGTATTCATTAAGGCACATTGTAGGACAAAACCATTATGGTATTGTACATGTAATTAGCTTCATTACATGTGTGAACAGCGTTTGCAATAACGGTTTGGATATCGATACAAATTGCATAACCTAAAAAATTTGTTTTATTCACTGTTTGCTTTACAGTTTGTTACTTTCCTCTGGTAACGATTTAACGAAACATAAACTAAACATTGCACCCACTATTACCAAAATCGAATTTTTACTACTTCAGCATGTTTCTGAACTTTTTTACCTAACCACCTACACATATAGTATTACGTGTACTTTCCGGTATAGGTTTAACATGCTTTGTTTATTACACCTATGTTTGTTAAAACATGTTGCAATATGGTCGCATAAAATATTCTATTGCTTGCAACATGTCACTGACACCATGGGACACTGGAAATTATCATTCCATAACCTATAACGTCAAGATACCTAATACTCATGTGGTTTATTTTATTTCATTTTCAACATGTCACATATATGTATATATGAAATTATTGTTCCACATTCTAATTCTTTTAGCTCTTCTTCTATTAAATAAATACTTTGCCAACATTTCATCCTCAGAATCGCTGTCAACATTCAATCTGGCCTGGAGGTACGCCATTTTCTTTTTTGTGTGTGAAGGTAAACTCCAAGTTATGTCACTAACCGCTACTCGAGGTGAGGGTTAGTTTACTTCCAGAAATAACTCTCAGTTAGCCCTTAACCAAATGTCGTAATACCGACCACTGCGTGTAACTCCAAGTTAACTGTTAACCAACACCTTAACCGGAGATCGTAATACAAGCCCTTAATCATTTTCAGCATGGATACAGAAATAAATTATCGACCATCACTGCTATAGCGGAATATATTCACAAATTGTTGGAACTAAAAGATACACAAAAACACAGCTGGAATTTACTTAGACCTCTCCAAAGCTTTTGACTCTGTATCTATTCTTCATTAAAAAGAAAATGTATGAGCACAGTTTTAAATTCAACGGAACTCATATCTACAATAAACTGCCAACTGAAATAAAAAACATTGAGTCCTTCACAAAGTTTAAAAACACATCAAAGATGTATTTGTTACAAAAGTGTTACTACTCAGTAGAAGAGTATTTAAATGCCAAAGGGTAGGAATAAAAGGAATGTAAATTTTAATTATTAATTTGGTTATTATGTTTAACAACTTATTGTAATTCTTGTTTTTTGTTACTATTTTTTGTGTAGTTAGTAATTTGACAATTCCACATCATGAGTTGTATGATTTACAGATGCAATAAATGAATATGAATATCCCATGATCATCTCATCTCAAAATTAGAGTACTATGGCTTCAGAGGACAAATTAATAAACTATTAACATCATATCTTAAAAATCGTTTACAATGTACGGACATAACTTGGAAAAAAGGGGATGTTATAAGCCACATTAAATCAGAATATAACTTAGTGAAATCTGGTGTACCACAGGGAACAGTGCTAGGACCTATACTTTTTTTTATTTATATTAATGACTTACCTGAACCAGTAAACAGCAAGGTCATCTCATATGCAGATGATACATCTATAATATGTTGGAGCGAAGGAGAAGAAAGCTTAGAAGAAAAAACAACAAATGCAATTGGCGAAATATCTCGGTACTTTCTAAATAATGGACTAAAGTTAAATATAGGAAAAACAAAATTTATGACATTTCAAAGCAATGATCTAAATATAAACATTAACAATATACCTTTGGAATGGGTAAGAAACTTTAAATTTTTGGGTGTTCATATAGAAGATACTCTAACCTACAGTACACACGTAGACATGGTTTGTAATAAAATGAACTCGGGACTCTACCTACTACGACAACTAGCAAAATATGGGAATATCAATACTCTTAGCATTATCTTCCCACACTTAACATATGGTATTGAAATTTGGGGGGGAAGGGGGGGGAACAAGTAAAACCAATATGGACAGGCTATTAAAAGCACAAAAGAAATGCATACGAACCATGTACAACCTTTGTTTTCAACAAACATGTCAGGATACATTCAAATCACAAAACATCCTAACAGTACTATCACTCTATGCATTCAAAACCATTATACTTGTAAAAGACCGAAAGCAACATAACATCCTCAATAAAGATTGCCATACATATGATACGAGGAGAGCAACTGATTACCATAGGGTGAGCACAAATAAAACTCAAACTAATAAAGATCCATTTAAAATAGGAGCCATATGATACAGTAAATTGCCATCTGTAATTAAGAATACTTCTGACTCCAAATTTAAACTGCTCTTACAATCATACCTAATTGAAAAATGTTTGTATAGTATAAATGAACTGTAATATATATGTATGTAGTATAAATGAGTTGTATACCTATGTAAACAATAAGGTTTGTATGTAATTTAGGCATTTTGATATTTGTAAATAACTCATATACTTTTGTAAACAACTCTATATTTTGTAAATAACTTATGTATTTTCATCATTTTGTATTTTGACTGTATAGAGATAACTGACAGTGTCAGATGCTCTTGTAAGAGTCTATTGGCTGCAATAAATTATTATTATTATTATTATTATTATTATTATTATTATTATTATTATTATTATTATTATTATTATTATTATTATTATTATTATTATTATTATTATTATTATTTATAATTATTATTATTATTATTATTTATATTTATATTATTATTATTATTATTATTATTATTATTATTATTATTATTATTATTATTATTATTATTATTATTATTATTATTATTATTATTATTATTATTATTATTATTATTATTATTTTTATTATTATGAGTTTTGCTCACTCAGCAGATGGGTTATGGACCAAAAAAGGGGGTTGTTACTCTCTTTCTGGCCAGTTCATCAGCCTTAATCTATATGTACTCTGTGATAAAATTGCAGCCTTCCAAGTCCTGGAATGAATGAATGTGCAGTGTTTAATGCCCGCTTTTACTACAAGTGGCACCGCAGGTAGCTACACTATTGATACATGAAATTAAGTTGAAGCACCGGTGGAATGAGATGGCGGGGGAAACCGGTGATCCTGGAGAAAATCCACCCCGGCACCTAGTTGTGCACCACAAATCTCAGTTTCTGCTTGCCTGGGTTCGAACCCCGGCCACTTTGGTGAGAGCCAAGTGGTCTGACACTCGACCACAGCACAGCCTCCAAGTCCTGGAGATGCTTTATAACCTATACATATACTTTAGCCATCAAATGATCTTCCAATTTCTGGAAATTCTGCATTACCTCTAAGCACTCTACAACCAAGAAATGGCAGTATTCCATTTTTTAAAATTGTGCACAGCCCATGACACCTTACACCTAAAAGATTATCTTTGACGTTTTAAAAATGATGCATATTCTATGGCAGTGGTTTTCAACCTTTTTCATGACATGATCCCCTAGTATCAAAAAATATTTCATTACCTCCGACCCTTTTTTCATGTATGTTAAAAATATATATTCCATAGAAAACTTTTAGGCTTTTGCATTATTAGGATTCAGATATAAATATATAATTGTGTACATAAAAATTGTAATTTTAAATCGAATACGTGGCTAATTGATAACTAACAAACAAATACAAACATATTGTTAGGGCCGAGACTCCCAGTATCTGTTGGTAACACTTGGAACTGTACAGGTTCCGCGAAAGCTCCACAATTTTTTAGATGCTTCGTTACAGTTTGAGATGATTCTCGCTAGAATGCGCTGACCTATAAATAGGGCAGTTGACCGCGGCCACGGCAGTTGAGTGCAAGACCGCGAAGCAAGTGGAATTAGAAGCAAGACCACGATAAGTGTAAATGATTCGGAAGTGAAACTACGATATTATACGGACTGTGTGAGGTGCCTTGGAGTTGGAGTAATTGTAAAGCGATTTGTGAGCGTGAGACACGTGTGGTCCTCTCATCTGCTGTTAAGTTGTTGGAAGAGCGCGAATCACTTGTTTTATGTACTTGAGTTGTTTGTTATAACTGAAAATGGATAAATTCCTGAAAAGATCATCAGAACCATCAACGTCTAGTGGGAGTAGTGGAATAAAGAAAAAACATCTTTATAAGACAATTATTTGAAATTTGGGTTTACTGTGATTGAGAATGAACTGCAGTGTGTAATTTGCTTGGAAATGTTGTCAAGAGAAAGCATGAAGCCATCGAAGTTGGTATGCCACCTAAACACAAAACATCCTAATGAAAAAAATAAAACCATGGAATTTTTTGAGCAAAAATTAAGAACTCTTGAACATAAAACAACTGCTATAGGACAAATGTCCAACCTAAAAGAAAAAGCGCTGCACGCTAGCTATCGAGAAGCTTTTCATGAAGTTAAAGCAGGAAAACCTCACAGTATTGCCAAAATTTTGATTTCACCAGCGGCTTTAGATATAGCAGAGATTATGTTTGACAAGCAATAAGTCAAAAAGCTCAGAAGTATTCCTCTCTCTGACAATACCATCCAATGCAGGATAAGCAATAAAGCGAATGACATTCGTGATAAAGTCATAGAAAGTAAAGAAAAGTTCTTTTGTGTCCCTGCAATTTGATTAATCAACGGTATTGCGGGTTGTGCGCAGTTTGTAGCTTTTGTGCGTTTTGAATCCAATGAAATATTAATAGAAGAAATGCTATTTTGCAAGGCACTTCCCATGAATACTACAGGTCAGTGATTGCATGACATGGTCCTTGAAGCTACCAAGGTATGAATATTCATTGGGCACAAAAATGTATTTCTAATTGTAGTAATGGAGCAAAAGCCATGACTGTTATGGAGTGGATTTATTGCTAGACTGAAAGAACAGATGCCAAATGTTTATTGGATGCATATCTTTCTCCATCGCTAAGCTCTTGCAGCCAAAACCTTGCCACAACAATACAGTCAAGTTCTAAGTATTATTAACATTGTAAATTCCATTAAAGGAAAAGCATTGCAGACCCGATTGTTTCGAATCATTTGTGAAGATATGGTGACACTACACCACAATTTGCTTTACCATACCATTGCCCGCTCACATCCCTTTAAGCCTCGGCACTCACCAGCTAGAGTGTTATGACTAAAAGTTACAGATTTCTTCACTACCCACCGTATGGCGCTGGCTGATGACCCCTCATCAACCCTTTTCCAGCATACAGCTGCAATGTGTTAACATTACAGACGAAGAACTTTCCGAAGCAGTGGTTTACAGTTTAATCTCTGTTTCATATAACCTTGCCCCACTAACATGTATCACTCCGCGTGCAACTAACTTCCCCCTCATCCTAATTGGCTAATGCTTTCGCGCCATAGACCATAGGCGGTGCCTTCCCGTCACATTGAAACCTGCAAATGCTTGTCTTTCAGTCCTAAAAGTCGTCTCACGACATACTTGTCGTGTGTTCTTCATTCACCCAAGTCTCGTCAAGGTAGTATATTTTGCAACTTGTATCCTGGTACAGTCTGATTGTCCTTAAATAACGTCTTCGCCACACAGCAATATCACCCCTGGAGTGGTAAGTTTTCCTGTTGTCTCAGTTTCATGTCATGATGTTCCTATGTATCTAACACACCTGTAAGTTCACAGCACAGCTGTTCGACTTCTCTCACTGACAAAGACGGATTCTTCTGTGTGAGTGCATTAAATACATGCAACACAATTCTTTTTTCGCCGCTTTGTAAAGATTTTCCCTTGCCATGCTTCAGCGAAAAACTGGCGCTAGACTCTGCCATTATACATATAATAAGTACACGCGCAATAAACGATCAATAAAATAATTTAGCTCTCGCATTTGGCATAGCACACTGTTGAATGGTGATATGACTAATCCAGTTCAAAACAAGGTCAGTGATAAAAGGTCATATAAACAAATATGTCACCACTACCGCTAAATCACGTGCTATCGTGCCATGTGCTTGAGAGCAAAGGAACCTCCTCTTTACTTCGTTTAAGAATTAACATGCATTTCAGATAAATCAACTCTGTTCCGTAATATATTTAATTCAGACAGTTACGAAAATATAAATTTGACAATTCTCTTCCAACATATAAAGATATATCACCATGTTAAATAACGAACTAATTTTCACCGCACAACAGTCTGCACCACAACAGCAGCCAATGAGAGGTGATAAGGTCACGTGACCATTAAGAGATACGGGGCAAGCTTACGTGAAACAAGGATTAGGAATTTAGGTTTTTCAAACACTTCCGCTGTCACAGAAGCAATGCACCTTAATATCACAGGAATATAATGTTTGCATATCAGTTCACTTAGCAGTTCTGAATGCTTTCAGTTCTCTGCACACACGAGTTAAGAACAATGTTGCACTGCTGGCATTATGTATTTCTATAGGCTTTTTCTCACACATACTTTAGGTAGCTTAGGTACAGCAGTTGTTATAAATTTCCCTGTAACTGCCAAAAGAGAAACAAACTCTGGAGATGGGAGCTTTCGTCCCTTTGGAATATTAGATTTACAAGGGATGCTGTACACTTGGTGGTAGACCTTTAGTAAGATAGATGGCACAAGAGAATTCGGCCGCTATTTTTTAACTATAAAACCTCCTATATATGCTGGTGATAAGTGGACTTTTGCATGAAACGAGGCTGTCTAGGAAGAAAAGAAAAAAACAACTAAGTAAGTAAACAGTTAAAAGCAGTTTAACAATATACGTTAGTAGGTCTTAAGACGAAAATTCACATTACCTTTAATGTTGTTCAATTCGCCCAATATTACGATTATTGTGTCTGGAAGCTGTGTTGCAGTGTACAATGGTGCCTTTTATCAATAATTGAATTGATTTATGAAAATTATTGATTTCATAATAAAGTAATCTTTCTTCAATTGCTTACTGCTTGTTTACAAATTCTTTGCGCCTTTTATTTGCTCCCCATAATTTACATCTCAAGGTGTTATTCTCCCTTTCCAATCTCTTTAATTTGGAAATTATGTCTTCCTCAATCTGAATTGCAGTGCAGTTATAAGTACGTGCATCTGTGACATGATCCAGCGCATTAACTTCAGCAGCACTGTTAATGCTTTCTCTGCTAGAACTGCGTCTCCGTTTTCTGCTTTCTGTGTGTAAGAGTATTTTTTAAATTTGTCGCCTTGGTGTTGCTTGTTTCACTAATTTATAATCTGGATAGTTCAAAAAAATTCTTGGAATACTTCCTGTTTTCAGCAGTTTAATTTTACAGTCTGGCTTACAGTCGTCCTCAGTAAAATGCAAACTGCACATGACTGTTGAATTAGATTTATCATTTACCACGAAATTAGAGCGCGATATAGCTTTTAGCCATTGTTTACGCACTTCTTCTACTGGAAATTCATGGAAACTGATCCCTTTTGATTTTCCTTTCTTACTTTTACAGAAAGGTAGGCAACAATACACCATCTGAAATATAAAGTATTGAGCTCATAATTGCTGCTCTGCTGTTTGTTGCAATTATTGCTACTACTGCTGTTATAATGATGATGATGATGATGATGATAATGATGATGATAAAAATAATAATAAAAATAAAATAATATAATACGTAATTCTTACATTTGGAGCATTGCTATGTATGGTTCGGAGACCTGGACTTTGGAAAAACGGAGAGCTTTGAAATATAGTGCTGTCTATTGTAAATGTTTGCACTATAAAGCTGTCATGGAAAATCTACCTTCTAAGATAATGAACTGCCATCATTTACGGCACAACAGTAAAAGTAATAATAATAAACAATGACATGTTGTGCTCATACTTATGGTTACTTATATTATCTCTTATTTATACCCAGTTTTCTTATTCTCTCTTATTTATGCCCAGTTTTCTTGTTCGCTTAGTTTAGATTGGTGTCAACAGCACTTCATGTAAAATTCACTTTCAATACTAACTGAGACCATAGAATTTGTTCAACTGTCACCACAAAATTAAATGTCGGCAAGGCCACTTAGGGGTCAGCTTTGAGAGCTCCAAGCGGCAGAAAAGGCAAACACCGCTTGGTCGCTTAAATGCGTAGGAATCCGACTGAGTGCCGAGGCTTTAAGGGATGTGAGCGGGCTATGACCATACAGAGGTTAGGTGGTTATCAAAAGACAAAGTACTGACCAGTTATGGAACTTTGCGCTGAACTATTAGTGTATTTACAGCAAGCCAAGTCATATTACTCTCAATTCATTTCTGACCTCGATTTCTTTTTGAAATTGGCTTTTCTCTATGACTTATTTGAGCATTTAAGTAACTTGAATAAAAGTCTTTAAGGGTGGGATGAAAATGTCATTACAGCAAAAGATAAACTCCATGGCTTTATAAAAAAAATTGAATTGTGGTCATCTATAAATCAAAACAACTTTGATTCATTTTCATCAACAGTCTTTCATTGAAGAAGTCGCAAGCGAGATCAACATCAACTCATATATATCTGGTATGAAACTAGTGTTAGATAATTTGAAGAAAGAATTGTCATTACTTCTCAGTGCAAGAGATATTGGATAGTACTCGCCAAAGATGGATCTTAAATCTGCATTTAAATGTAGCTATAAATGAGGCAAAGTTAGCAACTAAGCTCAAAGAGAATCTGCTGGAATTATCCGACAATGGGATGTTACACTTGGAATTCAAGTCTGAAAATTTGGATACCTTTTGCTTACAAAGAAAAACAGAATACCCAGAATTAACAACCGAGGCTTTGAAGTGTTTGATTCCATTTTCTACCTCATACTTGAGCGAGTTGGCATTTTCATCAATGGCCCAAATAAAAAGTAAACTAAGAAATCACTTAAATTTGGAAAACAGTTTAATACTTAATGTTGCAAAGATGGATCCACGATGGGAGAAATTGATTGAACAAACTCAAGTGCAACCTTCACATTAAAATGAACGAGTACTCGAAGATTTTATATTTTGTTAATGGTTTGTATAAATACAACCAGTATCATTTTTTTAACTTTTTTTAATATATCTACCTTTTTAAAATTTGTTGATTTTTTTTTTTTTTACTAAGTTCTCTTGACATCTCACAACCCTCCTACAGAGGCTTCGCAACCCCCTACAGGTTGAAAAACACTGATCTAAGAGCATGCCCTTTGAGCATGAAATGTAAATCTTCCTAATGCTATCCGGGTATATTTCACTGGTGAACTGTACGATAAAAACTGTGTAATAAGAGTAACGATGATGAGAAAAGCACAAAAGTGAATCGAGAAGATATTGACACACTGCTTCACTCACACAACATGTTTCAAGAGCTTTTGCTCTCATCGTCAGCTGGAACTCGACTATGATAGCAAATCTTGAAACATGTCATGTGAAAAAACAGTGTGAGTGAGCTCAAGTAACCATAGAGCTATATGTTTATCTTCAATAGCACTTAAAACTTACACTAGAATACTAGAAATGAAGCTAAGAAGAGAAACAGCATCATCTGGAGGATGAACAAGCAGCATACTAATCAGGCCATCAAACCTAAGATCACATAAGCTGTATTAGAACTGTAATAGTAAAAACAAATAAAGCTGGAGAAGTATATTTAGCTTTTCTAGACCTGCTGCCGCATTCAATACAGTTCCAAAAGCAGAAATTTGGAGAGCTTTAATAAACATTGTAATTTCAAAGAAAGTCTTAAGTTATTAAAAGTGTATACACTAACGTGTATGGAAGAGTACAATTAAATGGGAAAGCAAGTGGAAATATTACAATGGATAAACGAAGAAAACAAGAGACAGTCTTAGTCCATTACTATTCATATTATTTATGAACCAAATAATTCAAATCAAGCACCATAAGAGGAGAAATAAAAAATTTAAAGTGGGTAACTGGAATTTAAGACCAGCATGTTTACAATCAGTTGTTTACACTGATGATATATGACTAATTAGTAGTAATGTTCTTTTTTTTTTTTTTTTTTTTTGTAATTTAAGTCCTCCAACATTGAATCATACCAGACGATGAATGAAATGGATGAAGTGATGCTCAAATGAGTCTGTGGTCCATGGCGCTTAGTTACCTGACATTCATCTTTCAGGATAAGGGAAAACCCCAGGAAAAACCTTATCCAGGTAACTCACCCTGACCGAGATTCGAACTCGGGACCTCTTGAACGTTAGGCAGACAAGCTACCATCTACGCTACCGAGGTGGACGGGTAGTAATGTTCAAGATTTACAACAAGGGGTAACAGAATGGGCATGTACTTTAGAAGAAAGAGGAATGAAAATTAATACAAATAAAAGTAAAGTAATGAAGATTGAGGAAAACAAAGATATAAATAAAGAATGGAAGCACAAAAAATTAGAACAAGTAGATACCATAAAATATCTCGGTACAATAATATCCACTGACAACATAAGAGATGATGAAATAAACAGAGTGAATATGACAAATAATGTCTATTATCAGATCTACAACATAATAATTGGAAAGAAATATATAGAAAAAAATATTTAAAAATTACAATATATAAAACAGTGTGTTTATCCAATTTGTTGTATGGACCAGAAACATGGGTAATGCTAGACAAAAATAAAAGCTGAATAATATCCTCACAAATGAAATATTTGAGGAACATAGAAGATAAAATAAAGAAAGATAGAATTAGAAATAAAATTAACAGGGAAAGTAAAAAACAGACGCATCAGTGGATGAAATAGAGAAAAGAAATTTAAACTGGTATGGACATCTAATTTAGCATGGATGAACAGCGAAAGGCAAAACAAGCATATGAAGCAAGATCAGAAGGAAGGAGGAGACGGGAAGACCGAGAAAGGAATGGGAACAATATATTGTAGAAAAGGTAAGAAAGAGAGGAATGGAAATGAATGAGTTGAAGAGGAATGCACAGGATAAAGAAGAGTGTAAGAAATGGTTAGAAGGTGAAAAGCTGAAAGGGAAGGTGAAGAAGAGAAGAAGATATATAAATTACATAAATAAATAAAAATAAAAATGGTGACCAGCAGGACTGACATACAGACACTTTAGTGCACAGATATACATGGCCATTCAGAGTTACAAGTGCTGTTTCATTACATATGTATCCTAAATTACTGGACGAAAGACAGTTATAAAACTCAGAAATATCCGAATGAACTATAACTTCAGATTGGTAATATCTTAAGCAGGACCAACTGCTGCATTTTAAGCTCTGAGTATTATTTGCTTAAGGGTTATACCAGCAACATCCCTGAATATCAATGTCTCGGGATAAAACATAACTGCCTTTAGCTTCCATATGGATTCCCCGAGGAGAACAGCAAGAAACTGTCTTTTCCAATCTATAAGGACTATGATACAAGGAAGCATAAAATTAATATAATTTTGAGTCGAACTAATACCATATGCTCCACTTATTGCTAGTATTTATCTAGAACGCATATCGTTAGGATCTTCCTAACATCATCAGCTGTTGTTGACTAATGGATGTTGGTTTGGTGAACTCATTGGAGGTGATAGGTGCGTCTCTGTCGGTATCTTGATGAACTTGAAGTTTGGTTTGTTTTTCAAAGGTAGTGTCAAAATTAAACAATTTTCTTTCATATTTCTTTATGAAGATATTTTCCCACGTGGTTAATGCAGCTGGACCTTGGACACTTTTTAATAAGTGGATTTCTCGTTCTATATCATGATTCTCCTTCCAAAAATGGTATGCCACCGTCGATTTATCTACTTCTTTGTTCCTGATGTTCCTAAAATGCTCTTTAAGCCTAATGTTCAAGTTTCTTTTTGTTTTTCCAAAGTAAAAGTTGTCACAGCCTTTGCAGTTTATCCAGTAAACACCTGATCTTTTGTCTGTGGGTATCTCCTTTGTATTATGTGATTTCAAAAGGTGTTGTACACTAAATTAGTTCTGTGGGTCCAAAATAATATTGTGCTCTTTGAAGACATTTTGGAAAAGGTGTGTAGCTTTGGGATGATATGCAAATTTTCTGTATGAAGTTTCATTGCTGATTGGGGAAAGAGTAGTTACTTGTTTGCATCTTTGTCTTTTGAATTTATAAATTTTATTTTTGACCAATTCAACCTGAATCCATTGTATTCTGCAATGTGAATTATATTACTGTACTCTTTGATATATTCCATCTTGTTTAAAGGTACATTAACAAGCCTGTGAGTTAAACTGTTGATAACAGCATGCTTGTGCTGTCTTGGGTTATATCCATCTGATTTTATGAAATTTTCTGTGTGTGTTTCCTTTCTAAGTATATGCCAAATTCAAGTTTATTATGCTTTCTGGTAAGTTTCAAATCTAAGAAAGGCATTTCATTGTCTCTTTTTCTATGGAAAATTTCATTGCAGGATTTTGTAAATTAAGTAGTTTTAATGCAACATCCACTTGTTTCTCATTTACTATTGCCCAAATGTCATTCCACATATCTATATCAATGTCTGAAAATTAGTGGGAATGCCATTGTTGTTTGCGCCATTATCGTCATTTGTTCTAGCGGGCGCATGAATATTTCACTTGGCGCCGGTTATGCAGCCAGCTGGTCATGTGACTCGCCAGCGCGCATGAAAATAGTCTTCTTCCTGTTTAGTTGCAGACATGTTGGAGACATGTAGAGACATGTGATGTGCTTGGTTGTGTGGCTGCTTGCAGCGTTTGTTCCAATGAAAAAACAATTTAGTTTATTTAAAATGTTAAATGTATTGTTGTCTTCATGATTATTCACATAAGAAATGTAGCGTATGCAATAAATTTATCTAGTGATATGAATACAGCTCTATCGAGTACAGTCCACAAAATCAGTTTCCTTGATTTCTGCTAAAATCAAGGTGGTCCTCCGAATTAAATTAATCACGACACGAACATTGGTCCTTCACGGGCGGATATTTATTGTGCAATGCAACAGTTTCTTCTGAATGAATGTATATCATTGGGCCCCAGGACGCCAGGCATCGGGATCTACACAGCAGATTATCAGCATTTCATTCGCATCGACGCAGTAGCCTGCATCGCAACACATTTCAGGTCAGATCTTTCCTTTTCTTTCTCTCCTTTAAGCAAGTCTCATAACCATTCAATATGGAGCAGGATTTGAAAGCTCTTGTCAAAAGAAGGGGTATAATTAAAAGAAAATTTACCTTTGTTCGAAAATTTCTTGATGAATTACCAGAACAGGTCAACATTTTCATATTGAGAGCTCATTTCGACAACTTAAGTGAAATTTGGGACAAATATGAAGCTATTCAGACCCAAATTGAATCTCTTGTGGAAACGGAAACTGAATTAGATATGCATGCAGAACACGAGGAGGAAACAAGAAACAGTTACCTCGAATTGAAGGCTAGGTTAGCTGAATTAATACAGGATCATGAACAGCAAGAAAATGGTTCTGGACATTCGCAGCACACAGTGCAGTCGCAATCATCACAAGCAGCTAAAGCTATCAAACTGCCTGTGATACAATTACCTAAATTTGAGGGTGATGTCACTCATTTCAAACATTTCTATGACACATTTACAAGCTTAGTGGTAAACAACAAGCTTTAGATGCTATTCAGAAATATCATTACTTACTTTCCTCTCTCAAGGGACAAGCTCATTCACTAATACAGAACATACCTGTCACTAGTGAAAATTTTAATGTAGCATGGGAGCTCATATGCTCACGCTATAACAATACAAGATTAATAGCTACAGCTCATATAAAAAATTTATTAGCACTACCAGTAATGCATAAGGAAACAGTAAATGAACTACGTACCTTGCTCAACCATTTTCAAAATAACTTGAATGCCATTGAAGCATTAAAACTTGAAGTGCCTTTGCATGAAATCATTTTAATGCAACTTCTCCTAGAACATTTGTCTGACACCACAGCAGAGAATGGGAGAGTAAAATAGATTCTCAAAACTTCCCTTCTTTGAAGGATCTTATGCAATTTTTAGAAGCAAGAGCACACTCTTTTGAATTGCTTGCTAACACTGCATGTAACAAGACGGTAGTTAAGCCTAAGACTGATTTGCACTGTGCTAAGCCCAACAGCAGAGACAGTAAACACTCTTACTTATCCACGAGTGATCGTGTATGTCCATTTTGTCAGTGCAATCACATGCTACATAATTGTGATGACTTCAAAAACCTTAATGTGCATAAGCGTTGGACTTTCATTAAATCCAAGCGCCTTTGTGCCAATTGCTTTGCTCCTAATCACATATCAAGTAAATGTAATCGTGCCTCATACTGCAATTGTGGCTCATCCACTCACAGCAAGTTGCTTCATGATAGTAACAGAGAAAGTGCTTCACGTGTAACTTCATCTAGTCCTGTAAATGATTCTACTAGAACAATTGACGTGCCATCTAGCTACTGTTCTTTTAAATCAAAATCCACACAGCAGGTTTTGCTTGCCACCGCACTAGTGCAAGTGGAAGACAGATATGGCAATCTCATACAATGTAGAGCACTCCTCGACTCTGCCAGTCAATCCAATTTCATAACTGCAGATCTTGCGAAGCGCTTACAGCTTAATAAGGTGACAGCTGATACGCCTATCAATGGTATAAATGGCACCATTTCTACGGCCACTCACCATGTTCAGGTCAATCTGAAATCTATGGTACATGATTTTAAGACTAAAATTGAATGTCTAGTACTTCCTCGTATAACAGGAAAACTACCTTCCACACATATCAATTTGTGCAACTGGAATATTCCTTCTAGCATTCCATTAGCAGATCCTAGGTTCAACATTCCTGATGAAGTTGAAATCCTAATCAGAAGTTCCTTATTCTTCGAGTTATTGCATGGGAAAACCTTAAAGAAACAAGGACATCCTATACTAGCCAGCACAGTCCTCGGTTGGATAATATCAGGCCCTATTCCAAGGTCATCATACAAGTACAAGGCTAAGTCTTCGCCTCAGCATAATTTCTTCATCAGCACTGATAACCTTGACACACAGCTAAGACGTTTCTGGGATTTGGAAGAATTTCCTCAGCATGTTCTTACTAAGGAGGAAAAGGAGTGTGAAGAATACTATGTAAAAACAACCACTCGTAATGTCGATGGTAGCTTTACAGTTCGTCTACCCGTCAAGGAGGACAAAAATTGCTTAGGTGAATCTAGACAGCAAGCCATCAATCGCTTTATGCACTTAGAACGACGTCTTCAAAACGACATCACACTCAATTTCTCTCTGAATATGAATCCATGGGGCACATGAAGCAAGTGTCACCACCAAAGGAAGGCGAACCTCGTTACTATCTTCCGCATCATGCAGTTTTCAAACCTTTGTCTACTACGACTCGCACCAGAGTTGTGTTTGATGCATCTGCGCAGTCATCTTCAGGACTATCCTTGAATGATGTGCTGAAGTTGGGTCCTATTATTCAGGATGACCTTATCTACATAATTTTACGCTTCAGAACTTATCGCTATGCATTCTCAGCTGACATTTCTAAGATGTACAGGCAAGTGAAAATGCATCCTGATGATCAAGATCTCCAAAGAATAGTATGGCGAGAAAACAAAGATGAACCTATCAAGGATTACGCTCTTACTACAGTCACAAATAGTACCAAACCTGCATCCTTTTTGGCCATAAGGACTTTGCATCAACTAGCTTCAGAGGAAGAGGCTAAATATCCACTAGCTTCTCAAGCTATCCGTGAATCCTTCTACGTAGATGATTGCTTATGTGGTCATAATGATCTACAGGAAGCTTTACATATTTAGAGGCAGCTACTTCAGATGTTAGACAAAGGTGGATTCCCACTTAGGAAATGGTGTTCTAATCATGAAGATATTTTAAAATCCATTCCACCGGAACACAGAGAGACACAACTTCCACTTTCATTGGATAGCAGTGAAAATGTGCATGCTCTTGGTCTCCTCTGGCATCCTGGAACAGATCAATTTCAGATACAAGACAATCCATCTCTTCAGGATAATCTAAATTCTAGCTACACCAAAGGAAGCATACTTTCTGTCATATCATCTATTTTTGATCCTTTAGGCCTAGTGAGTCCTATTGTCATAAATGCCAAGATGTTTCTAAAATCTCTTTGGTTGGAAAAACTCGGTTGGGATGAATTGATACCATCTCACTTCATCCAACAATGGCTAAATTTCTGCGAGACATTGTCCATCATTCATGCTATACGTATTCCAAGACACGTCCTAATCACAGGTACATTAAGGGACATACAAATATATGGGTTTTGCGATGCCTCAGAAAAGGCTTATGGTACCTGTATTTATCTTCGTTCTATGAACAGCTGCAATGAGGTGAAAACCAGACTTCTTTGATCCAAATCCAAGGTTGCACCATTAAAGAAACAAACCATTCCTCGGCTCGAACTTTGTGGTGCTTTACTACTCGCTAAACTTTACAAGGTTGTAGCTAACCTTAAGCTGCAGACTTCACAGAACTATCTATGGACGGACTCTATGATTGTTCTAGCATGGATTAAATCCAACCCACACAAATGGAAGACTTTTGTAGCTAACAGAGTTTCACAAATACAAGAGTTATCAGAAACTGCTGCTTGGCGATATGTAGCTACTTAAAATAATCCAGCAGATCTCATTTCGAGAGGAGTTTCAACTGAACCTCTTGCCTCAAATGACTTGTGGTGGAAAGGTCCTGATTGGATCTCACAACCCTTTGCATCTTAGCCAGAACAACCCAAACGATTAGATATTCAAGATGCCACTGAGCAACGCACTACTGCATGCTTGATGGTCACTACAGAAAGTGATGATATCATTTCTCGTTTTTCAAAATTGTTACGCCTGCAGAGAGTGACAGCATACATGCTGAGATTTGCATTCAACTGTAGAAACAGCAACACGAGACGGCAAGGTCCTCTCTCAGCACTTGAGCTTCAACAGTCATTGCACTGCTGCATTAAACTTGCTCAACAATCAGCTTATATCACAGAGTTAACAGAACTTAATGATAAAAGACACGTTCCTACTAAAAGCTCATTGAAATCTTTGCATCCATTTGTCGACAATGAAGGTTTACTCCGAGTAGGGGGAAGAATTGACAAGGCTGAAATTCCCTTCCAGTCAAGACATCAGCTCATCTTACCTCCTAAGCATCATCTTACCAAACTAATTATTGAAAGTGAATATGTTAAACTTTTGCATGCTTCCAATCAGCTACTTACCTCTTCTCTTCGACAACGGTATTGGATACAGAGAATAAGGGAAACTCTTAAGTCAGTCCTACACAAGTGCTTGCCGTGCTTCAAACTCAAGGCCAAGGGAGCTCAACAATTAATGGGCAATCTACCTAGCTACAGAGTGACTCCAGCGAGACCCTTCCTACGAGTTGCAGTTGATTACGCTGGTCCATTCTTCCTACGTTATGGCTCGCCTCGCAGCAACAGTCAGGTGAAGGCCTACATAGCTATCTTTGTCTGTTTATCCACAAAGGCAATTCACATTGAGTTGGTTTCAGACATGACTTCTGATGCTTTTGTTGCTGCCTTACGAAGGTTTACAGCTAGACGAGGATTGTGTAAAGAGATCCTAAGTGACAATGGCACAAATTTTGTAGGTGCTAACAACAAACTTAGAGAACTTAGACTACTTTTGCAATCTCGCAAGCACCAAGAGATTGTACAAGACTACGCTTCATCTAATGAATGCACATGGCATTTTATACCATCCAGCTCACCCCACTTTGGAGGATTACATGAGGCTGCAGTGAAATCTATGAAATATCATCTTCGTAGAGTAATGGGTACACAAGTACTGACCTATGAACAATTAACCACATTACTAATTCAAATTGAGGCTTGCTTGAACTCCCGTCCATTGCTACGCCTTACTGATGATCCTTTTGATACTTCCTACCTTTCTCCAGGTCATTTCCTCATTGGATAACCATTAACTTCCATACCATCACCTTGTTCTGACAATCTGAATCAGTTACAGAAATGGCAACAGCTCCAAGATCGTCTACAGCATCTGTGGCGGCAGTGGTCAACCGACTATCTACATTCACTCCAGCAGAGGCAAAAGTGGTCCAGTTCCAGTGAAAATCTTAAGGCAGACACCATGGTCCTGCTAATGGAAGACAATTCATCTCCTCTGCATTGGGAACTTGGAATCATCACTGAGACTCATCCTGGTAGTGATGGTTTAGTGCGGGTAGTTACAGTGTGAACTTCTAAGGGTGAATATAGGCGTCCCATTGTGAAACTGTGTCCTCTGCCAGTTTAAGAACAACAGTGATATTTTTCAGTGTGCCTATGTTAAATTAAAAAACTGATCAGTTTTTTGGGCCCCAGTATGTTTGCGCCATTATCATCATTTGTTCTAGCGGGCGCATGAATATTTCACTTGGCGCCGGTTATGCAGCCAGCTGGTCATGTGACTCGCCAGCGCGCATGAAAATAGTCTTCTTCCTGTTTAGTTGCAGACATGTTGGAGACATGTAGAGACATGTGATGTGCTTGGTTGTGTGGCTGCTTGCAGCGTTTGTTCCAATGAAAAAACAATTTAGTTTATTTAAAATGTTAAATGTATTGTTGTCTTCTTCATGATTATTCACATAAGAAATGTAGCGTGTGCAATAAATTTATCTAGTGATATGAATACAGCTCTATCGAGTACAGTCCACAAAATCAGTTTCCTTGATTTCTGCTAAAATCAAGGTGGCCCTCCGAATTAAATTAATCACGACACGAACAATTGTGATATGGGTTTCCAGAAACCTCCTGAAGAGGTCTGCCAAAAATTGGGACAATGGGTTGCCCATAGATAGTCCTGATTTTTGTTTGAAATTTTTTTTATTGAATGTAAAAAAGGACTGTTCAATGCAAATATTTGTTACGTGAAGGTATTCCTCTACACCTATATGGCCATAGCCCATCATTTTTGGTGAAAAAATCATAATATTTCTAAACAAATCAAACTTTTGGTACCAGCAAAAAAGTATTTGGAATTAACAGTTTGGGAATATATACACATTTTTAAGAATAGAAAGAGAGCCATGAATTTCGAAATACCAATAGTGGATGACGTCATTCAACTCGTTGAACAGTGCAAGGAGAGGGAGGCGGTCACCTGAAGAACTAGTCAAACATCAGCTGATGATGGGGACGTGTGGTCCTTGAAACATGTCCTAATTTTAAATGTAAGTGGAGATAAAGTGTTTTTATAGTTTGAGAAGTGCTTTAAAAAGATTTTATTGATAAAGCTGCACTGTTTATACATACTTCTATTTTATAATTCTAATAACCAGCTTTAGTTTCTACACACACTCGCTCTGTGACACAAAAAGTGTCTGTGTTATACATACATTCTCTATGTATTAAAGCAAATAACTGACCATAGCTTATATATACATTCCCTATAACAGACTTTGGTTTCCACATAATTTCTCTGAGGAGTACAACTAACTGACCTTAGCTTCTACATAAAATCTCTCTGGAATACAGCAGCTAACTGGTGTTTTCTACATTTTCTCTGTGACTTCTAACAACTAGCTGGCATTGTTTCCCTATGGACCTTGGCAACCAAAATTCTCTGTGTGGTATAACAACTCTCTTTGATTCCTAAATACATTCTCTGTTTCATATAGCACGTAACAAGCTTAAGTCTCCACATATATTCTCTGTGTGGTGTAACTGCATTTGGTTTCTACATACGTTTTATATGGAGTATAACAACTAACTGACTTTGGTTTCTACATACAATCTCTGTGCGGTATAACTGGCTTTGGTTTCTACTTGCACTTTGTGCGGAATGAAGTAATAATTTTCTATATGTGTTTGAAGGAATTTAGTAACAGTGACGTCTAAAGAAAACCATTAAGGAAGCAACCACACTTACAAAAGAAAAAGAAAGCAACAGCATATTCAGTTCATTCACATATCACCCAAAAACATTTAATAAATTTAAAAAGATCTTCAAGGAACAAAATATCACCTTGGCGCCTACTAATAGACACTTAATTTTAAAATTGCTAAATTCTAAAACAAAAGATGAAATCCCATCAGTTAACAGATCCGGAATATACCAGATAAATTGTAAGAATTGTGAAAAATACTACATAGGTCAAACTAAAAGAAATCTAAAAACCAGAGTTAAAGAGCACTTTAGAAACATCAGATTAAAACAAGAAGATAAGTCAGCAGTAGCATTTCACTTTTGGAATGAAAACCATGACATTGATCCAAATCCAAAAGTATTAAAAGGAGTGATAAACCAAAATAAATTGACAACTTGGGAGAACATATTCATATGGAAAAGTAAGGATCGCGTAATGAACTTTGAAATCCCACCAGTAGATAATTTGACAAAAAAGTTCATAGTTCCACCACCAGAGAGAGAAAGCAGACAACAGATGCCAGTTGGAAAGAGATTGAAAATGGAGGCGAATACCTTTGAAACTAGTCTCTCATAAATATAAACATGTGACGAGTATTAATAAACCAACTACAAATATAAAAATTATTTGTGGTTGGTTTATTGACACTCGTCACTTACTTTTTCATATATTTAATATATTTAATTGAAAATGGAGGCCAGGGCCTTTGAAACTAGTCTCTCATAAATATATGAAAAAGTAAGTGACGAGTGTCAATAAACCAACCACAAATAATTTTTATATTAATTTTGACGTCACTGTTACTAAATTCCACCAAACACACATCAACTACAAATAGTTTCTGAGATTAACAATTTTCTATCGGATGGCATTCGTACTGAGGTTTTGAGAATACTATGCAACTATATAGTAATTTAGGAATTGAAAGTGGATGCTTTATAGCTCATTTCCATCAGAAGGAGTTTTACAGTGGTCAGAAACTTATAATAATCAGTTACTTTTGTTTACAATGTTGATAACACACATACACTTTCTTGCTTATAGTTATTACCATTGATCACCTATTCATTTTGTTGTTTGTATTCAGTCACTTGGCAGCTCATTAGAGAAACCATGACTCAAATGCTTCTGTCACAATACATATAGCAGTTTTGTTATAAAAAAATACATTGCTGGAAAATTGGAGCATAAGTCTTATGTAGTGATATAAGATGTTAACCATCATCAATTGAGGTGAAGATAGGTAGCTTTAAGAAGCATGGTCATCTCTTGACAGTATAATAATATAGAATGACAGTACAGCAATCAGTGTAAGAAAACTCACCTCGTCTCCTCAATATGTTGAACCTTATCAGTGAACAGTTCTATGACAGAGTAGAAACTGTTATAAAGCAACATATCTGAAAGTATAACATTACCTGAAAATGTAATGTAGCAGATTTTAATTAACTTTATTTGAGAATTTTGGGATCCTTATGTTGCAGAAAAAAAAACTGGAATTTACGAAAAGAGATTGAATTGGTGAATCCATAATCATGGATTCATGAATCCATCTATAAAGGAAAAAAAAAAAATAACCTTGGACTAAACTAGTATTCCTCAGTATGCAAATAAATGAGTGAAGGAAGTAAACTAGGATGCTGTAATAACTTATTAATGTAGCATGGCGCCAACGTGGTCACTGTTAAAGGTCTGTAACTGACCCAATCCTTTCAGGACATACTTTCTAATAGGAAAATAATTACATAAGGATAACAAACACAGGCATTTTCCCCTGTGGGAAGCATGATGATGACTGCCACCCAAATAAGAAGCATGCAATGGCAATATGAGTATTTTCATTTCTATTATCAATGTGGTTTAGCTACATAGATGTTATAGCTACAGTCTTTCGTACCTATGCAACTGGTTGTAACTGGTTAATTTTCTTCTTATAAAATAATCACTAAGAAATGCCTACCAGCTTAGGACCTTCAATCCCTCATTAGATAAGTCAATGGTGGTATGTTACTCATATGTTCGCAGCTGTGAGTATGTGTTGCAAGAGGAATAATAAAGTAAACGATGGCAACTGTAAGGAAAGTTACGAACAGGGCAGGACTCAATTATATCAGTTTACTCCAAAAATTATCCAGATGAAATTGAATCATCTATAACATTAATGAAGGCTTTGTGGGTGATCAGCCATGTCAAGTTTATGAATGTCTAGTTTTCAGCCATTCTATACTCCATGGCCTTCTTCAGAATCTCATTCAAATCCAAAAGATTGACATTCAAAACCTAACACGGCTGATCACCTGCAAAGCATGGTTTAATAATACTCGCCATGCTCGCTTCAAGTCTTACATACAGATATATAACATTAAATATAAAGGCATGTTGACTCTATCCATCAAAAACCTTAGCCTATGTGCAGCTAGTGTGAAGAAATGATTAATTTCCATCAATTAGCTACAAGTTACGTTCTGTAACAGTTAATATTAGGGACAGGAAGTTGAGAAAATGTCCTTTTTTCGCCCTCTTAGCTATTTTTTTATTTAAAGGTCCTTTCTTACAGTTATTATTTGTCTTTTAACCTTTTCAGTCCATTTTTAGCATTTTTGTTTCATTTAACAGTTTTTTTTTTCACTTCTTTTGACTATCTTTTTACTGTTCAACAGAATTTAGCATAAATTGCAATTTCTTTCAACTAATATGCAGACCTAAGACTGACTACAGCAGGTAACAGGTGAGAGAACTCCTTCTATTGTATTCAAGTCATTAGCACCAGCAGAGAACCTATTAAACCCTCTCTACATCCTGCTATTTTTTAACAGCATCATGACAATGACCTTGACTAGAGGGTAGGAGTGGGTAGGTTGTTTCACTGCAGATTCACAGTTTGCGAAAGAGATTTGGCTGTAAACATGTCAAAAGCTATGCCTAGTAAAATATCTTTTAATGTCAACTTATATCTGAATTTGGAGCAGAGGTATTTTTCTACTGTTATAAGCATTCTTTTCTGCAAATATTGTGAAGTGAAAATGAATGCAGAAGAGTGGTACCATATCCAGCAGCATTTTGCGCATGAAAAACATGTGAGAGCTGCCACCTGGGCCACGGAGAATAGAATATTACAACTTCTCTTAGGACAATGTGCTAGTGGTTCTAAATCACCTGTTTTACAAAGACCATTGTAGTGCCCTACTTAGCACAAATATTCCATTAGCATAGGTATGCAGTGGATCATTCAAACAGTTTTTGGAACGCTATACTAACTGGAACATTCCCGACGAGTATGTGCACCATTGCTATGAAGACATTATAGAAAAAATGTGCACATTACGGATAAATCAAAATATTTGTGTATCGATGAAACAAGTGACGAAATGGGTCATTCTGTTGCAAATGTGATTGTTGGTATGCTAGAGGAAGACAAACTTGGGAAAATATTTCTCGCAAAGGAAATCCTAGAGAGAGTAAATCACCAAACTACGAGGTACGTCCAGAAAGTAAGTTCTGTTTGGTAATAAAATTAAATTGTGAACAGATACAGAAAAATTATTTATTGTACAAAATTCTGCAACTCTTAAAACTACTATTCCACATAACTGCCGAAATTTCGCACACATTTGTCATAGCGAGGCACAAGTTTTTGTATACCTTCTTCACAGAAGTTTGCCGCCTGTGTCTTCAACCAGTTGGAAACATTTTCTTTCAGCTCTTCATTACTATTGAAGTGTTGACCGCCAAGGAAAGATTTCAGATGCAAAAACAGATGAAAGTCGCTAGGAGCGAGGTCCGGGCTGTACGGGGCGTGGTCAAACACGTCCTAGCCAAATCCCTGCAGGATGTTTTTCGTCGCATTTGCAGTGTGTGGTCGTGTGTTGTCGTTAAGAAACACAACACCTTTTGACATTGCAAATTTGCCAATAAATTTCAATTGGTTCCACTTTCCTAGCATTCAGAAAACGAATCACAGATCTGATTTCACAAGCGGTGGGATTTTCAATCAACACTGACATTGTAAACACACACAACAAAGCATACGTGGCTGACAGCAATCTCACAATGGCGTAGGTTTCTTCTCCTTGATACAGATCGTCTACCGCGCATGTGCGGAACTGCGATCGCAGCGCTGCAGCGGAGATAAATTGAAACAGAACTTACTTTCTGAACGTCCCTTGTATTTGACAGCTATCTGATAAAAGCCTCTTTTTGATGTGGCCACAGGGAATAAAACACAACAATATGCTGCTTTTTGTCACTGATGCAGCACCATACACGGTAAAGGCAGGAAAGGCAATTAAAGCATTTAATTTATCCGAAATAATTACATGTAACCTGCCATGCTCCTGCTTTGCATCGAGTGAGTGAAGAAGTGTGAAAACACTTTCCAGATTTTGACAAACTAATGTCCAGTGTTAAGAAAATATTCTTTAAATCCCCGGCTAGAGTACACCATTTCCTGGAAACCCTTTACCTCCAGTACCAATTACAGTAGGGCACTTGGTTTAAGCACTTGTACATATTACTGCAACCATTTTGATGTAATTAAATCGCTGAATGATAGTTTGAACAGGGAAGATGTGCTTCCATAGCCATGTTGTACAATTTGATGGCTAAATTTCAACTGAAGGGCAATCTGGCAAACATTAAAAGCAATAGATAGTCAACATGAAAAATTCAATGTCATGGCCGGGATTTGAACCATGGATCTCCTGGTTTCCATCCAGTTGCTCTTAACCTTTGAGCTACCATGGCCAACATGCCGTCCTGACATTAAATTCTCCATTTGACTCATATATTTCCCTGGTAGACCACTAGAGGCTCTTGCATCCGAGATACACCGTTTGTGGCGACTTACTATAGTACGTACTTGAGTCCCAGGATTCAGGAGAATTTAATGTCAGGACGGCACATTGGCCATGGTAGCTCAAAGTTTAAGAGCGACTGGACGGAAACCACGAGATCCGTGGTTCAAATCCCAGCCATGGCATTGAAGTTTTCATGTTGACTCTATCTATCAAAAACCTTAGCCTATGTACGGCTAATGTGGAGAAATGATTAATTTCTAACAATTAATTAAAATTAAAAGCAATTTTGCTAATTTAATGACAGCCATCAACTATCTTGAAAAATGAAATGAAACCATTCATTCAGTGAATTCGAAGGTGAAACTGGAAAAGTTGTCAGCCAGAAGATGAAAGTAGTGCTTCAAAAACACCAAGGCTGTGAAGCAATGTGCAGGATAAGTGAAATAATGAAAGGAAAACATTCTGATGTGAGTGCTTTTGAAGAATTTTGTCCACAAGATTTCACTTGATTCAAGTGTGTACCACTGACATCCGCTGATGTGGAGAGAAGTTTTTCAATGTTTCAGGACATGCTGTCAGGAAACAGATGATCCATTATGCCTAAACATTTAGAGATGAATGTTGTGATATACTGCAACGCCAACTAAGGTGAGGTTTCTGAAGTTGAATTTCTGTAACACGAAGGTGATTAAGCCAAGTAAGATTTAATTATGTCTATTTTAATTTCTTCCCTAGAATGTCCATTGATGGTTGCTGAATCAAAAGGATTTCTTTCACGTAGTTTTTCTCACTCTATGTGTTACATATCACTTCATGAAAATTAATTTGTAAGTATCACTTCTATATGTCCTTTTCTTCAATCATTAGGTCCTTTCTGGGATACGTTTAGGTCTTTTACAGCTCCTTTTTGGACAATTTGTAGGTCCTCAACTTTGTAGCCTTAGTTATTATACACCGATATGCTCTATGAATGAATTTATTGTTCATTTAAGTTACATTATTTGTACGAATTTGTTATTTATTGAATGCATTTGCAGGTTGGTTAACAATGCATTGTACAGTAGTGCGACCTGCAGTGACCTACGGTTCAGAGGCTTGGACAATGACATAAGGGGTTGAAGAACTGTTACAAAGATGGGAAAGGAAGATCCTGATGGATCTTCATGATGGTCCAATAAATGATAATGGATTCTGGTGAGTCAGAAATAATAGAGAGATCAGGGAGCTGTACAATAAGACAGAATCTGATATTGTGACTGAAATAAAAAGCAGCAGACTGCAATGGTTGGGACATGTTGAAAGACTGACAGAGAACAGAACAGTAAAGAAAGTATTAAACAATAAACCTGAAGGATGGCATATGAGGGGTAGACCAAGGACAAGATGGTTGGATAACGTGGAAGACTTGAGAAGGCTGGGACTTAGAAGATGGAGAAGCAAGGCTGTGATCTGAGAAGAGTGGGCAGAGATTGTCCAAGAAACCAAGGCCCTGCACGGGCTGTAGCACCAAGGAGTAAGTAAATAAGTATTTGCAGGTTGGAACACATCTTCAGATAAATACCATAGAAAACAACCTCAAAATTTACATAACCATAAAATACATAGGACATTTAAGTTCAAATAATGAGAAGATATAGCAGATAAAGGTACTTATTGATATATACAAATATAATAATTTGTAACTTAAAACTTCACTTATCTTATAAGAAATGATGATAATCCTTATAAATTCTCCAGGATCATGATTTCATGTATACTTATACACATCTTCAGCTGTTGCCATCACGGTGGTGACAGCTGAAGATGTGTATAAGTATCAATGAAATCGCGATCCTGGAGAATTTATAAGAATTATCATCATTTCTTATAAGATAAGAGAAGTTTCAAGTTACAAATTATTATATTTGTATATATTTGTTTGCTTCACTGTTAATAGCTTCATATTTTACATATTTGGTACTTATTGATGTTGACATGTAAACTATTGTTATGTGCCTACTTAAGACAAATTTTCAGATATGCCATTCTTGTATAATTTTCATTGGTAGTACCAATTACTTATCTTTAGACAAGGTCAGAATATTCCATCCAAAATCATTAAAGAAATAAGTATATTTGTATTATCACAGAAGCATAGCCATGGAAATTTAAAAATAAAACTACTGTTAATTCATCTTAAATTGACTTCTTTAAATGTTAGCTGCATGTGTCACCACACCTTTCAGAAATGAGAATTCTCACTGAACAAAACCACTCTTATAAAAAGTCTGTCACAGTCTCATTCAGCAAGAAGTAGAAATTTCAATAATGGCTACATATAAGCCTTGCTTCAAATGCCAGAACCATAAGAGCAAATATATTATACACAAGAAAGTATTATGGATAAAGTAAGCTTATCAAATGCAAATAAAACCTAATATTCACTTGCAGATCATGCAAAAGTGATTACAATATATTTCAAGTACATTCTAGATAACAATACATAGCTTTACGTAAGACAACCATATCATCTTTTCAGTGATCATGTTGCATGTACGTGGTTGACTGCCAAACCAAGTGCAGGAAGGAAAAATACTAGAATGACTTTTATAAATAAAAATAGTTAAAAGTGTTTTTATTCTATACAAGAGTATTTGGAAAGCTAAGTTATATTACTATATTTTGGCATTTACTCTTATACATTTTTTTTTTTTTTGTATTTACATTTTGTAAATATTTTTGTTCTGACGTGTTCACAATCCATCTTGATTCAAGGTTTTATATTTATTAGTATGACCTAATAGCCTTACAGTTAAAAAGTTTTACAATTTATAAAAACACGAGTGAAGCAGTTTGGCTTCACACACAAAGAAATGATAGGTCCCCGTTTAATAACTTGTGACTCTTCGTTCACCAAATATCACAGTTTTTCTAGCATTAAGGTATTCTATCAAATGTATAATAGATGTCCTTGTAGCATTCCCTTCCATTTCTCCACTTAATTCAATCACTCCAAATTCTCATTTCCCAATTTATGAATAATTACAGCACCTTACATTGTAAAGATAAAAATCTGTTAAAAGTAAACAAAGAGCAATACCCAGAATGGACAACGAATTAAGGATCCCAAAACAGGTTTGGAAGGTAGAATGTATGGAAGGAGATGGAGAAGATCTAGATATTCCTGGGAAGATTGAAGAGATTCTCAAGGAAAAAGGACTGGATATCAATGGAGCAAAAAAGCTTGCAAGGACTATAGGAGGATCATCAACTAAGTTAAATAGAGTACAGCAAAGTTAACATAGCAGCTTTTACGATATAAGGTTGGCAAATCACCACTGCACATAACTATGCACTAACCGTCACTTTTAATGACAACACAAAACTACATGGTGTCACACTTTTAGCTATATTATTCCTTTCTACAAAAATGTATTGAATATGTTAACATTTTGGGTAAAACTTCCAACATATAAGTTCCAAACAGCTAAGTGAACTTTCTGTAATGGGCATATTGCACAACCACAAGGCATGTATGCAATGAACTATAGTGAATTATACTACAAATACTAAGCTGCCAAGCATTCCCAGGATATTGAAGGCCTTAAGCCACAAAGCTAAACCGAAGCATGCTTTTTATTTAAGCAGAGGAGTGTACCAGGCTGCTAGGCAAAGTGATGGAAAAGCATAGCTGAGACCCAATGATCCCCAATTGCTCCTTATTTACTCAAGATTGACATGTATCTACCTGAAATTGCTAATGCAAATCTAGTAATCCTGTACAATAGCAGTGGGCCTTCTGCTCGGTGGAACGAAAGGCTGGAGAATTGTTTACTAAAGAGACATACACATACTGAAAATTCCAACACTGTCAATCAGAGTGGCAATAGTCAAATGCATGAGGTAATAACAAATAATAAAGAGCGAAAAAAATCTGTTTCATACATACATGAAATATTTATACAGTACAGCAACTTTGGTTGGTTATATATTGATGTGACTGCGCATTTCAGAGCTCTATTGTTGCCAACATTAGCCTAGGCAACGCCCTTGTCACTATTATACAGAAGAACCCATAAGAATACATAACGTTAGCTTTAAGGAACTGAAGTCACTTCTGTTTACGAATCCTGTAAGATAATGTTACAAAACGACAAAAGTCGCTTTACCGTTAACTGAAATTTGTTTCACAATTTATTAGAGCGACACATTTACTGTCGATTTTGTTTACAATGGCTATAAGAATGCTTCAGGTCATGTAAACTGGTAACATCCGTCAACGCACGCTTCAATTTCTTAGTCACTAAAGAATGATTCTGATCGGGAAGAGCACAGTACAGCTTCATTCCAAATAAACTAAGCTAAAATGTATATCGCAAGGAGAAACTTACCTCATGATAATATATTTCATATTACTTAATAAGAATGAAATATATTCTAACACAAAATTAATCTCTCCGCACATTCCATTGTTTAAAACCACAATCTGACATGAACATAAATGGAAAAGCAGCAACGGTGAAAAGAGTACATATGTATATTTTTTTAATATAGGTTAGATTTGTGCTTAGTTTACTCTTCCAAAGAATTTCAATCCCCGCAGACTGTCAGCACTTAAGTGCTCAAAAGTCCACAGAGTAGAGAACAAGTAGATGCAGTAAATACACCCCCATATTACAATATCCTATTACTAGCCGCGGTTTGTTGTCTTTTAGCTACCGATAACAATTGTTTAACTTCAGTACCTTCAGTATAAAAGTTGTAATTGCTTTATTAAATCTCTTTTACAGCTTTCGAGAAACAGAAATAAAGATAAACAAAAGCTATCTTGTCTAAATATACGAATTTTACCAACATAATTTAACAAAAAAAAACAGAACACCGTTTATGTCCTATTGGTCAAGTAACGCTACACACTCCTCCCTCAGTGACTAAAAAGGGGTCTAAAAAGTGAAGAGAAGTGAACCTTCCGCCCTGACCTCATGAACGTCTGTCTAGTTGTATCAACATGGTTTTCCTGTTGGATATTAGTAATTGAATTGTTAACTGTAGGAAAATCGTTCAACAAAAATGCTGGTTTTAGACGGTCTAACGAGATGCATTTTATCAATCCTCAAAATATATTTTAAAGAACTTCTCAGGCCTTTCTTTCTTGGTAAAGGCCTCGTACGCAGATTACATGGTCATAAGCGGGACCATGGTGTAAGGAAACATGAGCAATCAGTAAGATGTTTGGGCGCCAAAACAGATTTCTGGGCATGTGCTGATCTTTGTTTTGCTCTTAGTCCTCTTATTGTCTCCTGGAGGTGTCTCACAAAATCTGCGTTACTGTAGTTGGTCAGGAACATTTCTCCTGGGAGACAAAGCAGTGTGCCATATACAAGTTCGGCGGTTGATGACTTAAATCTTCTTTAACCGCACACCGCATTCCTAGTAGAACTGGAGATGCTTAGTTTACCCATGACGTAGATTGTAGATGGCATTTGAGGGCTGCTTTCATGGTGCGGTGTTGGCCCTCAATTAGGCCATCTCTTTGGAGATAATATGTAGTTCTTCTGGTGTCTTGAAATCCTAGGTATCTGCTTAGAGATTTGAACAGTTAACATACTAACTGTCGACTTCGATCAGAGTTACTTTTCTAAATACCAAATCGAGAAAACCAAATGGTTATTAAAGCCTATGTGACAGTGTCAGGTGTTTGATTTACTATGGTATAGCTTCTATCCATATAGTGTATCTGTCTATACCGTTAGAAGATGTATGAATACATGGCATACAGATAAGGGTACAACGATGTCAACATTTACGATGCATGTGTTTGAATCTGTCATTGGGAACTAGCATCTGTCCAACTGAGGATTTGGTGTCGATAAGTTGTAGATCTTTGACAGTCGATAGATTAGATTTGATTTATATTCCGTGGGTTTACTTGGCGCCCCAACGGACTGTGAACATTGAACATGTGCAGAGGAATATATTTTAGTAGCATATATACCTGAAAATTTAACATGAGGTACACGTTATATACAGGTAGTATGAAAATCAAGTCTGGGATAATTATATATGATACAAAATCAAACACTTTTTTTATTCAACTTTTACTGCGCTTTTGTCGGTACGTCTCAACTTTTGACAAAGGATACCATTTATTGTAACTTCTTCAATACGTGTATATTAACAGGCATCAAATATTTATTGGCAAAGATCTGTCATTGGGACAGTTAGACTCTACTTACAGAGCTACATGATACATATCCGTGTCCATTGTTGGCAGTTTTTTTTTATATTTGGCCAGATGAATCATTCGGTAACCATTTTGGTTGTTGCTGTAATTCCTGAACGAGAGAAGCGACGAAAGGGTGGAAGCTGCTGTCGAAGGTAGCGTGGAATATACGGGCGTATGTGTTTTGTGGAAAGGTTGCTATATAATTACGTTCTGCTATCCAGCAGGCTGAGTTTAACCATTTTTAATCCCGGAATCTCTTGTAGTTTATCTGAGTCCTTCGTGTACTTATAAATCTGCAGGTTGATCGTACCATAGAAGTGAGGGAGATTATATGGTGAGTAAACATAGCTGACCAGATATCAGCCATAATTTTATCATGACAGCTAAGTGTTTTATAGCGATTGTAAACTATGCAATATACTGTATTGACGAGCCTGTTTAGGTGAGGCTTTGTTCAAGTCCTATTGGAAAATATACACTAAGGGTGTATGGCTTATGAAAATCACAAAAGGTTGACCTCCCAAAATATATTTGAAGTGTTTAATTGCTTTGCATATACCTAATAATTCGCTATTATAAGCACTGTATCTGGACTGCGCTTTAGTTCTAGAGAAGAAACTGACTGGTCGAACCATACCATCCATATCTTGCTAAAGTACTGCTCCTATAGCTACATCTGATACATCTGTGACCTACGAGAGTGAGGCTATTGGTATGGGGTGTACCAGAGTCGATGCTTTGCAGGGAGCTTCTTCCATTGCATTAAAGGAATTGTGTTCCCTATTCTAATCTAATGGTTTGGCGCCGAACCATACCATCCATATCTTGCTAAAGTACTGCTCCTATAGCTACATCTGATACATCTGTGACCTACGAGAGCGAGGTTATTGGTATGGGGTGTATCAGAGTCGATGCTTTGCAGGGAGCTTCCTCCATTGCATTAAAGGAATTGTGTTCCCTATTCTAATCTAATGGTTTGGCGCCGAACCATACCATCCATATCTTGCTAAAGTACTGCTCCTATAGCTACATCTGATACATCTGTGACCTACGAGAGTGAGGCTATTGGTATGGGGTGTATCAGAGTCGATGCTTTGCAGGGAGCTTCCTCCATTGCATTAAAGGAATTGTGTTCCCTATTCTAATCTAATGGTTTGGCGCGCTCTGGAGAAAATATCCTAATGTTATTAAAGAAAAAGTTGATAATTTCGGCGTTTTTAGAAAAGCCGTTAGAGAGTACCTTTGCTCAAAATCTTTTTATGCTGTACAAGATTATCTGAATGACAAACTATCCTGCTAATGCTTCTGTAGCTCTATAAGTAGTATCTAACTATTCCAATGACAAATCATTACTAATAAATATTTGATGCAAGTTGAACGTTTATTTTTAATGTATATGTATTTAATAATGTCACCCAATTATCGGAAAGCCCGACCAACGACAGCTCAGAAGGGACCAGAGGCATCCGGCCCACACCCACCCATTAATCTGTCACTAACTGAGTGGATGATTAGGGAAGTGTAACTTGTCGCTGGCCGCCTCTTCCCCCTTCCCCTGCCATCTGGAACCTTCGCGGTGATTCACTGAAACGAGAGACTTCGAGAAAACGATATTCCTATCAAAAGGGCTGCAATGAGTGAGTTGAGTCAGTTCTTGGCGAGCAGCGAAGCAGCGCCGTGCTAGTGTACAGACGAGAAGACTGTGTACGTGCATCGGAAAAGTGTGCGTAACTGTGAGCATGCAGTGGAACTGTAACGGAAGAACTGGTGAAACGTAATCGTGTGCATTACGTAATTCTGTGTAATTGGCAAGTGTTCAACTGTAAGTCGGTGGAAATAAAGAACATTTTGAGTTTGTACAATTGGACTTTTAATTTCACGAACCCACAAAGTCACACTGGTGTCAGGAAGCGGGATAACAACATCACCGAACATTACAACCATGGACGCGGCATTGGAAAAGATTTTGGAGAAGATGATGGAAATGAAGGCCGAACTGACCTCGGAAATGAAGACGGCAAATGAAAACCTCGCTGCAAAAACAGAAGCGGCAAATAACAGCCTGGCCGCGAAGCTGGAGACCAAATAGCAACCTGGCCGCGGAACTGAAACAAATGAAGACGGCCAACGACAACATCACCGAGAAGATGGAAGAAATGAAGGCCGAATTAACAGCGAAGACGGAAACGGCAAACAACAACTTGGCCAAGACAATGACCGCAAAGATGGCCGAACTGGCGACGGAAATGAAGCTGGCGAACGAGGCTCTCTCCGCCAAATTTGAAGAACAGTTGGCCGGCGTGAGGGATGACGTGACGGAGCTGGGCAAGCGGATGGGCCAAGTGGACGAGCGCGTCGAGGACCTGGCGAGCCGCGTTAACGATCTGGAAGGGAAGGCCGACAGCAGCGTCAAGTTCCTGAACGCCATGATGGAGGACGTAGTCGGCAGGAGGTTGAAGGATTTGAAGGCCAACGCACCGGGATGCGACACAACATCGGCGCGCGTCAAACCTCCGAAATATGACGGCGCGTCAACATTTGAGGTCTTCCGCCGCCAGTTCGACACAGTGGCCAAGCACAACAGATGGTCACCGGAGGAGGAGGCCACACAGTTAATAGCCAGCTTCCAAGGACGGGCCGCGGAAGTCCTGAACGCGGTACAGGCAACGGCGGCGCCCAAGGACATCTAGGAGGCCCTGGAGAATCGTTTTTGGAACCACCGCTTAGCCGCAGCGTACCACAGCCAGCTGAAGACAAGGTCACAGCAGCCAGGGGAGACGCTGCAGGAGTTCGCCCCAGCAGTTGAACAACTGGCTAGCCAGGCCCTAGTCGACCTCCCACCAGAGTTCGTATCTCGGAAAGCTGCATACACATTCGTGGACGGGGTACGAGACACGGAGATTCGTCAGCGTCTAATGCTCGGCGATTATAAAACCATCCACGAGGCGCTGACGGCAGCATTAAGGATGGAGGCGGCCAAGTTAACAGCTATCCCGACGTCGAGAACGAGGAGTGTGCGCTACGCCGGAGACAGAGGACTAACTTAGGGACGCCGGCGAACACCTAGTGGCCTGTGTAGGGGTTGTGGACAGCCCGGGCACCTGCAGAGAGACTGCCCACACCAGGAAGAGCAGCCGGAAAACGAGTAAGGGCCATCGTGGAGAGGGGCACGTCGGCGCCATCACCACCATCCCCTCGAGTGACACTGCGCGCCGTCAGCCTGCGGATGGATGACGGCCTCATCGCGGACGGCTGGGTAAGAGGAAAGCCGTGCCACGTCCTGGTGGACACCGGGGCGGGTTGTGACCATCATCAGACCTGACGTGGCGAAGGGTTTGCTGACGAGGAAGCCGAGCAGACCATACCAGTTTGTGACGACATCGGGCGACACCTTGCCTGTGGAGAAGGAGGCCCTGCTGGAGCTGACCTTGGGACGGAGTGCCGTGCGTCTGTGGGTGTTCGTCGCGAAGGTTGCTGAGGAGGTGATTCTGGGACTGGATGCCCTCAGGAGCCACGAGGCGACTGTCGACCTAGGCAGGAAGGTCCTGCGGCTCAACGGAGAAGAAGTTATACTCCGTCAACCCAAAGAGCACCTTGGAATCTGCAAAGTCGTCTTGAACGAAGACGTGGTTGTCCCCGCGAGGAGCGAAGTGGTGTTGACGGCGCGACTGGAAGGCCAGAGAACCAGCAACATGATGCTAGACAAGAAGACGCCTGTACGCGGACTGTGTGTAGCCAGGGCATTGCTGCCGTACCGAGGAGAGGTGCCAGTGAGACTGCTAAATCCAACGGACACAGATCACGACGTCCAGGCCGGGACGGAGTTGGGAACGTGCGAGCCCGTGGTGGGCGTAACAGCAATCGACAAGACACAGGAGCTGGTGCCGACGCACTTGGGGCCCCGGCAAGAAGGCTTACTGGAGAGGGCGGCCGACCACCTGACCGCAGAACAACTGGAGAAAGTTCGACAACTGCTGAGACGATACCAGCGAGTCTTCAGCCAAGGTGATAGGGACTACGACCGCACGGAAAAGGTGCTTCACCGCATCGACACCGGAGACGCCCGGCCTATTCGACAACTACTTAGACACGTTCCGCTGGCGAAGCAAGGGGTGGTACGAGACATGCTGGAGGACATGAGATCCAGGGGGGTTATTGAAGAGTCTGACAGCCCTTGATATTCCCCTGTAGTCTTGGTGACGAAGAAGAACGGCGAGCTGCGCTTCTGCGTAGACTACAGATAGTTGAACGCTGTCACCCGGAAGGACTGTTTTCCCTTACCCCGGATTGACGACACCCTGGACACGCTAGCTGGTGCGCAGTGGTTCTCGACCCTCGACCTGAAGTCGGGCTACTGGCAGGTAGCTCTAGACCCAGGAGACAAGGAGAAGATGGCATTCTCGACAGGCCAAGGGCTCTGGCAGTTCACGGTTATGCCCTTTGGCCTCTGCAACTCACCAGCTACCTTCCAACGCCTCATGGAGTCAGTGATGAGAGGGCTGACTTACGACGCCTGCCTGCTATACTTGGACGACATCATCATCGTCGGTAAGACTTTTGAAGACCATCTCGAGAATCTGAGTAAGGTGCTACGAACCCACAAAGTCACAATAAATAACAAGAATGGTATCCATTGCAAAAAGGTTGAGACGTACTGGCATAAGCCAAGTGAAAGCTGGTTTAAAAAGTGTTTCATTTTGCATCATATATAATTATCCCTGCTTTATTTTCCATATTGCTGTTCGTATTGCCTGTATACTATAATATGTCTTATGTTAACTTTTGTACATATATTTGCTATTAAACTTTATACCTCTGGACATGTCCAATGTTCACAGCCTTTTCTGGCTACAAGTGAACTTACTGAACGCAAATCAATCTAGTCTAATCTATGTGATATAAATTCATGATACCCAACAGTTTCAATCGGTTCGAGGCTCGCGAACCGAAACTTTTAGTTGGAGAGCGGTCCTTCTCCATAGAGGATGTGGAGCAGAAAGATCCTACGCTCACTGCCAGAATTACACTGAAAACGGCAGGATTAAACGGCTAAACATGCTAGCTCAACTTGCAACCATTTCGACCACTGCTGGGCAGGGAGTTGTTTTCTTCATTTTAAGTTATAGAACCCACAAGGAAAACTGCTTGTATGCCTTTTTGCGTTTTATTGTTATTTATACTTACTCATTGCTTTTTCTTTCCAATTGTGCACATTAATTTTATTTGCCATTTTATTTTGATTTTTATAATATATAGTTAAATTCATCTAAGACTATTACCATGATTTAGTTTTTGATAGGGTTTTGATTACCAAGGAGTTCAGCGGCCATATATATATAATCATGATTATCATTGGCCTCTGAAACCGTATAACATTTCACGATAGAGGACTGCAGCACTTGAAGTATGAAGTATGAAAGTACAAGTTATAGAGCTGTCAAGCAAAGTTGAATGACTATCAGGATGAGAAAGATGTGAAAGAGCGTGACTAAATGTGTTAACACTCTGGGGGAAAGACTGGACAAAAGTGCCAGGAAAGTGACAGCCGATAGAAAAATGATTGCAGAAAGACTTTAAAAAGCACGTCGAAACCGTCCTCTCGAGGGACGCTGTATGCATTGGACAGAAGAATGTGGGACGTCATTGCGAACTGCAAGTTACAGGGTTAGCTGTGCCGGGTACTAATGGACGAAGGCGTGGCCGCGACCATTATCATTTTCAATTTAGGCTTAGAAGGAAGGCGTACTGCTATTGCATACCGGAAAGGACTTCATCTACAGAATTTTCCGGGCCCAAATGACCTTGTTGTCGATGGGCCCTAAAACACCACACACTCACTCACACTCTACAGAATTTTCAGATGGGCTCATCTGGCCTGATCCTCTCAGCGACATTGCATGACACAGTGTTAGTAAATATTTACGCTCCGTCCGGTACGCGATACAGACAAGAGCGAGAGCAATTTTTTTCAAAACACTTTAACTACACATTTGTTCGGTAAAGAATATTTGTTAGCCGGTGCCTTTAATTGCACTCTCTGTGCTAAGCACAAAAAACGGCTTCCAATTACAGCACCATACAAGGAAATTGAGTGACGCAATTACAACTGCAAGATGCATAGAAAATAAATCATGGAAATAACGTGGGATTCACGTTCATTCGGAGCACCTCAGTCTCGCGGATAGATAGAGCTTATATCTCGCCAGGTATAGCTACTTCTCTACATAGAATCTGCGCTCTGCCTCTAGCGTTTAATGACCATCGAGCAGTGATCTGCCAAATAAAAATTTCTGCCCTCTGTATTCAATTTGCCGGCCGGGGATACTGGCAGCTTATTAATTCTACTTTAGCGGATACCGACGTTCTGGAGCAGTTTCAGACTACATGGCAGCGGCTACAGTTCTCTTTCTGCAATGCGTCTAGGAAGTCACTCATGGACTGTAATGGCAAAACCGGCCATTCGTACTGTTTTTAATACATGGGGAGTCTGAAGGAGAAAAGGAGCTGTTACATTTCTACAACGAAGTCCTATGGGATTTGTATACGAAGCAACGGAAAAATTACGATGTGAATTTCAAGATCAGGTGAAAGAAATCAAAATGCAACAACTGTAGCACTTGGATGGATATAAAATTAGAGCAAAGGTTCAACACGCTCATGAAGAACGGAACTCATCTTACTATTTCGCAAAGGAGCGATAGAAAGGGCGTACATGATGTCCAAGTACACTTCAATATGTGAATACTGGAAATACATGTATAGGGATCAGATCTATCCTTCATCTTATAGCATTTCATTTTCAGGCTTTGTTTCACGAGGGATTCGATGACGCTACACCACCTGGGTATGCTGAGCGGCTGCTGTTTACAACTGGGGTTATCCAGGACGCTTCCGATCTACTCACCAGATTATTGCAGAACAAGAAGTACTAGAAGTCATCCAACAATCCAGTAAACACATGTCCCCAGATTCTGATAGCCTTTCCTATGAATTTTATAGGACTTGTTTAACCATTATAAAACTTGAAATTATGCCAGTTTTGGTGGAGCTGTGGGAAGCAGCACAGTGTCTCGAAACGTTTGCACATGGAAGTATAACGTTGTTGCCAAAGACAGCTCAGCTGACTACTATGAAGGATTTTCACCCAATAACGTTGTTAAATGCCAAATATAAGATATTTACCAAAGTAATATCAAACAGGTTGAAAGGAGCATATATAGAAATATTACACTGTAATCAAGCGGCGACTTCGAAGCGAAATATCAGTGTTACGCTGGGAGGACTGCGCGAAGTAACTCATACATCTTCAAAGAGAACAGGTACCGGCTTTGGTAACCTGGGATTTCAAACAAGCATTTGATAGAGTGCAACATTCGTATCTATGGCAATGTTTAAAGGCGGCGAACCTTCCAATGCTTGTGATTAAATTTATTCAAGGCCTTTAATGGTACAGCACAATCGCGGGTGTCATGGAATGGTTGGCTTTCCATTCCAGTACGAATAAGCCGGTCAGTGCTCAAGGGTGCCAGTTAACAATGGGGCTCTTGCCTCTTGACTGGGCTACATATGTAGCCCAGCCATTTTCTCTTTGCAAATACTCATCTCGTTCTGCTTTTATGGTGGTGAGAATTTTGGTAGCTTCTTGACTCAATTTGTTCTAATCGTTCAGTTGGCTATAGTATATTTTAGCGATATAGTATTTTGTTATTTTCCATTAAACTCGGCTGTGCACTGTTGGGCTACATATGTAGCCTACGCGATCACTAATGTAACGGCTGTTGAAATGGCTACTAAGAGAAATGTTTGTCGTCCGGGAGTTTCTGAGGACAATTTGCTAACTGCACAGTGGCTTAATGAAGCTCGAAATGAAGGTAGTGAAAGCTACATCGAACTTGACGACAATGACGAGGGAAAAGAATATCATGTTTCCCTAGATGTGCATTACTCAGACACAGAGGAAGCCAGTAGTGAAAATGAACCAAGTAATGATGCAACGGATGGTGAACCAGGTGATTATCATTATTATGTGGCTAAAGATAACTTTAAATGTAGAAAGGAAAAACACCCTCTAAATGCTAGGACACGTTAGCACAATATCATTCTCCATCTTCCTGGACCAAAAGCCAAGCTAAGTTTGTTGAATCTAACCATGAGGCTTTAGAACTTTTCTGGATAGCAATTTCATACAATTGATAACCACTTGCATAAACAGTTAGGTATATAACATAAATAAAAGAGCATTTAAAAATGGAGTACACACACTATACCAACTTGTGCCAAGTATGACGATGCTTGTAACATAAGACGTTGGCCAATGGTCATTTTCTTCGACTTACTCAACATCAGTGCGATCAATATCATGTGTAATTTTTCTGCAAATCAGAAATGTAAGAAAATCAAACGACCCTTGTTACTTGAGACAATACCCTGGGAGCTCATAAAGCCTCAAATAGCAAGAAAAGCAGAACTGACACTACCAGTCTCACTAGGAACGCGTGCTAAAATTCTTCTCGGAATTGAATACGTTCGGAGGACACAAGTCACACAACTTGACCACAGGGTAGGGAGGTGCTACTTACTTGTGTGTAAGAAGCAAGGATAAATCTACCAGGGAGAGTTGCAGCATGTGTCAAAGATTTGCAATTAATATTCCACGGCGGTGTGTAAAGAATGTCTACAAGAAGAATTGTAAACTAAACAGTAATTTTGTAGTTGTATCATATTTTGAGACTATTACTGGACATTCATACGGTGATTGTTGGAGCAGTACAAACATTTAGTACATTCTGCATCACATATGGTTGTTTTCACTGTTACTAACTTGATTAATATGATTCACGAATGTAAAAGAACACTATAAACGAGTTCACCGTGTGTTTTACACGACTCATAGTATAATTTAATATCAAATTATTTTGAAACAGTTCATAAAACTCAATTTGAATGTCAGTAAACACTATAAAGAAATAAAGGAATGTCCCAGAAGCGTATTAACACACTTATAAACAATGCATAAAGTAAATTTTGCACGGGCTACATATGTAATCCACGTGACCACTCACGTCACAAATCATCACGCGACTGCTCGAGGGTTAAATCCGCTGATTCAAAGACTGAATATACTCAACATGGGCTTGCAGTGTACAATGAGCGCTTGTGCCGACGATGTTACCATTGTAGGGACTAACAATCACCATATGGCAGCCCTACAGAATGGACTGGAGATCTATACAAAGACGTCAGGTGCAAAGTTAAATATAAACAAATCAGAAATATCACTGCTTGAACATTGGACACTTGCATAATTCGTTATCTTTGGAGAGGGCTCGGAACCTGAATTTGATGCAGCGAATTTGGTACCTACATATCTATGGTCTCAGTCAAATTAGGTATTTAGCATAGATAGTGCCAATTCCGAATCGTGGCGCACAGAAACCCGAGCAACTACTTCGTTACCTTTTACGGACGTGTAAAGCTTACAGGGTGAACAGATCATAGTTGCGATTGCCGCAATCCAAAAGTGGATTGATGGACAGCGCAAAGAAATGCATGACCTTATTAGGGAAAACTGCTGTCAGATCACTGGGTGGGAATTGTTCATCGATAGATGGAAGTTTCTGGCAGGAACAGTTAAATAACCCTTAGATGCTATATCCCGGATTTAAATACATTGTTAACCATCTCAGAAGTCTGCTGGACACCAGCGATGACTCGCAGTTTTCGAGTCAACGAGAAAAAAATATCAGCTGCTTAATACATATCAGTTTACATCCAGGATTGAAGAGAAAGAGAATAGAGAATGGAAAATTATATGGAATATCTCTTCAGTCAAGTTGATGCTACCGATTGGCAAGAGACGGCATACGAAATATCTAAGATCATACCAACAGCAGAAAAATTATGGCGACATGGGCGCGCAACATCTAACGTATGCCCATTTTCTTCATAAATAGATAACTTGGAACATAGGATTGCCTCTTGCAAACAGGTTCATAATATCTGGATGGTGCTCAAAGGCTTTATTGCAAAATGGTGCCCGCCGGAGGTTCCATCATGTCTTCAGAGACTCCAGCGTCTGGAATATAGTTCTAAAAACATGTCACTCCAAAGATGTGTGATCTGAATGGTAATAGAAGCGTTACACCGGATAATTCAGAAGAATCCTGGAAATATGGCATTACAGAGAAAGGTTTGGTTTCCTGAGAAAGGAACGTTGGAAGTTAATCACTTCTGGACTGAGCGGTTCCATGCAGTTTTACATTGGTCTCCCTTACATTGGTAATGTGAAAAATAAATGAATTATTCTTTTGACACGCTCAAGACATTACAGAATCTTCCGTTGCACCTAAACGCCATGCTTTCTGCCCAATGAAGGGAAACCTTCACCACACTAAATAAAAGAAAATCAATGACCATTACCTAAATAAGATATATATGGAAAAAAAAATTACCTCGTTCCCACTGATAAAAAAATGCATAAAAATAAAATAAAAACAATAAAACAGAAAAAAGAACAGAATTAAAAAAAAAATAAAAAAAAACTCACTTGATATAAAGGAATTGCCGGAAAGAATTATCACACCAAAGGCTCGCCATCGTGGAAGACTAAATACTGACGGCATTGGGGAACTTCGCCTGTGTGAATGTACTAAGAGATCTTGTTGGACTTGACCTAGGGGCGGAGAAAAGTTTGTGGCGTGTTTCGGCTACGGAAGAAATAACTTTATGCGTCCTCAGAAGCCATAAGGCAATTGACGTCACCAAGAGAATCCTGCGAGTCAGACGAAAAGAAGTAACACACTAATGAACTTAATCGGTTTTTTAGCTTAACCCTAGCAAAGACTACGTTTTGGTCCGCCAGAAGCAAATTGGGAGCGGAAAGGCACTAAGAACACAACCAGTTATAGGGTCTTGTGGAAGTCAGTTTCCAGATGCACAAGATTATCTGTCAGCGCTTCAAAACCCGGCACATAGTAGCAGAATTTGCGCATAGAATTACATGCATTTTGTTCAAGGCCGACTCTACACAAGCCGGAGCCTACAATGTGGCAACGTCGCAGGGGCGTCATAGACGGGCGATGTATTCGACAGATCTCCACTAAAACCAGCATTTGATAACAAAACTTACCAATTTTTAAACTTACAGTTGGTGTGTTGTATACTTACGCCAAAATTCATTAAGGATACCTGTGGAGAACAAATTAATGCATTTGAACGGATTAGTCTCAAAATTTTCGTTGTTAATTTGAAATGAAGATGTAACCCAAACTTATCATTTACTCAAATTGTGCAACTTCTTTGCTTCTGGAAATTAATTATTCTTTCACACTGGCCGTGTGTAGGCTAAATTGTGGAAACGTAGAGTCAGGCTGAAAAATTCAATGCCATAGCCGGGATTTGAACCACGGATCTTCTGGTTTCCGTCCAGCCGCACTACCAGTGTGCTACTATGGCCAACGTGCCGATATGACATTAAATTGTCCAACTGACTCGTATTTTCCCGGTAAACCACTTAGGAGTTCTCATAAACACATGAGACAACTACCTTAATGGCGACTTACTATGCTGTAAGTACTTTAAGGCCCGGGCTTCATATAGTAAATCAACTATTAGGTTAATTAATGGCATTAAATGAAGTATTAAAACTTAGTGCCCCTAACACCAGATGGCAGAGTGGTCGGAGCTCCGTAGTAGTGGGAGAAGAGGAAGGTTCATTTAGTCACCAAACAGCTGAGGATGAGATCAAATGATCTTGAAAACGTTTCAATTATACAACAAGTAAGTGAAGTTAGAGTGTAAACATAGTGACTCACAAATCAAGTGCCAAACATTACATATATGGTTTGAGCAGCATCTGCAGTAGGGAATGTGAAATAGTAAGTACTTTCAGAAGTACTTGTAAGCTTCATAAATAAGCTTCTGTTTACAGCATTGTCAAATTGATGCAGGAGGAAAATGGGAGAAGCAAAAGAAATGCGCACTGGCAAAAGGGAAAGCAGCAATGACAGCTGTAAGAGGATGTTTGTATAAAACACCTGAAATGGAAATGAAATGGTTAGAAAGGGTATATAATTCCGTGGTTGAGGCACGAATGCTATATGGTATTGAGATGTGGGGGCTAGAAAAGGGATGGGAAGTTTTAGATTATGTACACAGGGGGTTTTGTAAGGAAGTTCTAGGGCTGCCAATATCAACTGCAAATGAAGTAGCTCTAATTGAAATGGGGAGAGTTCCAAGAAAAGGGTTAGTTATAGAAAGGGCACTAAAATATTGGTATAGGATATTGAATTTAGAGGAGGGCAATATACTGAAACAATGCTTGAAGTATCAAGAACTAAGTTTACCAAATAAAGGATGGGTAAGTAATTTACGAAATAATTTGGAAAATAATGGTATGGGTGATATTTGGAGAAAGAGAGAAACTAATTATAAAGGTTTTTGGAAAGGGGCTAGAATAAGATTTGAAGACATGGAGATCCAGAAACTGTTTAGTCAAATAGCAGAGAAGAGATCACTTGTTTTCTATATTCAATTGAAAAATAGTTGGGGGAGGGAGAGGTATATAGATAGCACTAACAGTGAAGAAAGAAAGGGGTTAGCATGGTTAAGAGCAGGGATATGGAGATTAAGAGGTCAAAGAAATGGATACCCACAAGACGAGTGCCCATTGTGTGGAGATAAAGAAGATATAAAACATATATTGTTTGATTGTAAGGAAACAGAGATGTGGAGGAAAGAATGTCAAATATAAAAAATGAATAGGAGAATCAGCTTAATCAAGGTTTTAAGTAAAAATTATAATAACATAGGTCAGTTTTTAAGTAAGGTTAAAAACAAGTGGGTGTGGACTGTAAAAAGAGAGAAGGAATAATAAGTGACTATTATGTAATAATACATATTGTAACATGTCTGTAAATATACTTAATGGACTGTCCTGTGTAGCAGTGGCCTGGGCCAAAACAGAGGGCAGTCCAAAAATTGTAAAAGCTTAGTACCTCAATAAATATTACATATTACATATTACAGCATTGTCACAAATAATGGTAAACACTTTCAAGCCACTCAAAACTTCTAAAGTTTTCCTATATAGTTCTTGTCCTGTCATGCCTTTTACAGGATATAAGGATAAAATCTTTCATATTTCCTAATGCAGAGGAAACCAGAAAAGCTTGTACTGTTTTAGCAGGCTCACTTTCCAGTGAAGTTTCAGCACAGCCAGTTATTTTACCACCTTTAAACTGAAACTTAGGGTTTACATGTATCTCATATAACTGCAGAATTACCAATTTTTCCAATTCGGTAAGTTTACTTGCAACACTTTTTGGAAAGTGAGTATTATTTGATGCATTCGTTGGTGAAATACAAAAGGAGGAAATCAAATTCTGAAGGTGTTTTGGGTGTGGTAAGCAGAGGATGTTATTCTGACGCAGAGCACTGTAAGCAGCTCTGGACTGTTCATAGATGAGGAAAGCATACAGAAGCATATTGACAGAATATTGTTTCCTCATCATACCGCTCAACAAAAGTTGTTCACTTAAAAAGTCAATATTTGAATTATCTAGAGCTTCTGATTTACCTTCTAAAAATGTCAAGCATTACTTCAACCTTACTAAAGAATCCTCATTTGAATTTTCATTCATGCTGTCTATGCTAACATACCTTAGTAATATATTCTCCAGTTGCGACCATCTGGTAAGTTTTAATGATGATGGTGGAATCCATTTCAATTCACTTGAACTTACAATATAGTTGACCACACAAATTTGGATACTAAGTGTGTCATCTACTTTTACACTTTTAACAACTTTAGGTATGCCTTGAAAACACATTTGATGGAAGCACACAAAATCAGAGAAAACAACCTTTTGCCATTTGTTCAGATTCCTTATTTTATTTTCACATAAATCACTAAAACCACTTATCACATCATCAGCCAACCACTGTTCATTTTTTCGCCTGCCTTTCGCCTTCTATCGTCTGGATTTGTTTGAGCAATGCCACTGAAGCTGCCAGCTGGTTTGCTTAAATACTTTGGTAGATTGGGGAACAAACGAGGCACAGCAGTATCTTTCAGCTTTGGACGAGCACGAGGAAATGTAATTTCATTGCCTTCAGCATCTTTATACACATCACATTTTATCACATCATCTGTTTCAAAGTGATTGATGCACACAACCAATCTTTTAGATGGATTCCAGTACTTCCTAGGAATACATGTTACCCATTTAGCGTGCATTTCGGGGTCTGAAGGAAGTCTGAACACAGTAACATAACCTCCTTTACTGCATTCGTAATTGCTACTGCATTCAGGAACACAGCACTTATCAGACATCTGAAAAGAATACAGGTGCAGTTACCAGTAGTACCAGGGTAACTGAAAGCATATGAAGCAAAGGGCTTGCCACTTATGTTTGGCATTTGAATGATTTCGTTTGTCATTCTAAACCTAACCTAAACGGTAGTATCTGAATTATAGTACAAATTATTTTACAAACTATCACAGATCTTACGTTAAATCCTTGATTTTAGTAGTGTAGTATAAACATGTAACTACATAGAAAATGAGGTAAACGTTTACCGTACCGCACCGCAGAGAATATTCTAAAAATATTTTAAATTAGCATCTTCAAACTTCGTAAGGCCCGTTAAAATCGAAGTACAACAAGCCGTATTCACAGTGTTGCCGATTCTATGCATTCCGGCCTGTGTAGAATCGGCCTTGATTTTGTTAGCCAATCAGAGAAGTTGCAACCAGCGAAACAACAGCCGTATACGTGGAGAAGAGGATCGGTGATGAAGTATAGCGCGTACCTAGGCTTAACCGAAAGTACAAGACTGGTCGAAATTTAAAGCCCTGAGCAGTTTGACAAAGAGCGAGCTGGCGTTAAACGAGAAGGAATGAGTTGACGAGCTTACTGCTGCTTTCAAGAAACCGAGAAATTCGTAACATATTGAAACTTCGGCACATTTAATTTTGACAACTCTGGAATCATTCACTTTGAGGTGCTTCTAGGACAATTCAACATTAATGGAAGATTTAGAGAAAGTTTATCCTAGTGGTAATGAGATTACTTGCTGATATGATAATGGGATTTGATTGCATATATCAATGGGAAGATCTGACAAATTTTGCAGACGGGTTTTATAAAGTAGTAATTGAAAAGGAGGTTGTAACAGTACTTTTTTATAGATGACGACAATTCTCAGATAGCTATGAGAGATTATGCAGGGGAAGAAATCATAAGTGATACTATCCTTGTAAAATATATTACTATGGAATTAGATAAAATAAATGTTGCAAACAATAATATAGTTAATGAAATAGATGGTGATATCATAGTGATATAGAAATAAATGAAAATAAAGTATCCCAAGAGAATCCATTAAGAATTGTGAATTGTAAAAATATAGGTACTAAGATCAGAAAGACAACGAACATTTGGAAGAGTTCTTAAGAGAAAAGTAGATCAAGCCAATTATTTATATTCAAGACAAAACGATCAGATATTAAAATTTTTATTAGAAATTATGATTTTATATATATATATATATAATGTGTGTGTGTGTGTGTGTGTGTGTGTGTGTGTGTGTGTGTGTGTGTGTGTGTGCGTGCGCGCTCAGAAAAAAAAAACAGGAAAATGTATCCATTACACTCATTTGAGATGTTACCAATTAAATCCTTTTCACAAGTTCTTAAAGAAGTGGATGAAATTATAAAGTCCATGTTACAATATACTATTGAGATTTCTAATTCAGAATTTTTGAGCACATTCGTATTGTTAGCAGAACAGATCGTAAAATTAGAGTAACCTTTGATGCTAGAAAAATAAATCAATATTGTAAACCAGATCAATTTAGGTCAGAAATTGTTGAGGTAACTCTGAATAAATTGCAAAAAGAAAATATTTTGTCCAATTTATATTTAACAGATTCTTTCTAACAAATACCATTAGGAGAAGATTTGAAAAAATATACTGCATTTTAGTCCATTGATGGATATTAATCATTTTTTCACACTGGCCATATATAGGCTAAGGTTTTCGTTAGAGTGCACATAAAAATTCAATGCCACGGCCGGGATTTGAACCACAGATCTCCTGTTTTCGGTCCAGTCGCTCTAACCCATTGAGCTGTCATGGCCAATTTGCCGTCATGGCATTAAATTCTCCATTTGACGCGTATATTTCCCCGGTAAACTACTAGGGGTTCTCACATTCGAGATACACCGGCTTACGATAGTAAGTCGCCACAAGCGATGTATCTCGAATGTGAGAGCCCCTAGTGGTTTACCGGGGAAATATACAAGTCAAATGTAGATATTTAATTTCATGACGGCAAGTTGGCCATGTTAGCTCAATGGGTAAGAGCGATTGAACAGAAACCAGGAGGTCCGTGGTTCGAATCCCGGCCATGGCATTGAATTTTTCATGTTGACTATCAAAAACCTTAGCCTATACACGGCTTGCGTGAAGAAATGATTAATTTCCAATTAACTCAAATAAGAGTTAAATGATGAAGCCTGCGACTCAAGTACGATAGTAAGTTGCCACAAGCGATGTATATCAAATGTGAGAGCCCCTAGTGGTTTACCGGGGAAATGAGTCAACTGGAGATTTAATATGACGGCAAATTGGCCGGGGTAGCTCAATGGGTAAGAGCGATTGGACGGAAAACAGGAGATCCGTGGTTCGAATCCTGTCCGTGGCATTGAATTTTGCATGTGGACACCATCAAATATACTCCATTTTTATATTTAGGTATATTGTATCAATTTAACGTACGTTCTTTTGGCATGAATACAAGTGGTAGTGTATTATTGAGAGCCCTGTATAAAATTTTTGGTGAAGGAATTAAGAAATTAGTGGCAGGTATATAGATTAACTTTACTCTTTTCAGAAAATACTGAACCACACACAGATCACATTGTCTATATTCTAAGTAAACTCAGGGAATCAAATATGAAATTAAGCCTAGTAAAACTTCATTCTTTGTGAAACATTGAATGTTCAGGTTATGTAATTTAAAGTGAAGGTATTAGACCCAACCCACAAATGATAGAAAGCTTCAATAAGATTCCAACTTCAAGAAAACTAAAACAATTCAGGAGGTTTTGAGGTATCTTGACTATGCTAAGGTTGTAGCACCCCTCAGAACACTACTTAAAAGATATGAATCGGCAATGAATATCTATTGAGGAAGAAGCATTTAAAGAAGTCAAACTATTCTTCTGCACTTCGATCTTATTAGAAAAGCCAAGGGCAAAACTTACCTTATATTATTTCTACCTGTGCTTCCGGATTAGCAATAGATCTACTAATCAGAGGCACCCAATCGAGATTTGGCTCGGGAACTCCGTCCCTAACGGAGTAGATGCCTGGGGGAGTTTCAGATACCAGTGTACCGAAACGACAAGAAATTGTGCTTAATGTAGATGGTCAGTAAGTTTCAGCACAGCAGTAACTTACATTTAATTTCAATATTACACATCACTGGAGTGAAAACAATGCTCCGTAGAGATTACCGTAGCGCTAATGACTCAAGTACACCATGCTCACAGAACCACTCGCTCGGATGACGTAACAGTAAATTCAACTGCTGAGTGCTCTCATGCTAGAATGGCTCTAGAAAGATACTGCAGTGCTTCTTTCTCGAGAAACAAATGATACCTATGGCGGTAGAAGAAAATGCTGCGTATTTCCCCAGCTTTTAACATTATGAAGTGTTCTAACTCCTCTCTCCTCACAGCTGGACGGGATTTATGGCTAGCGTGACCATACTTTTTTCCATTCAGCAAAAAGCCTATTGTTGGGTCGCAATGTATACTTAATTTATATGAATGAGTCTTCAAGATTGACCATGATCCTGATGCCCTTGATGTGTTTTTTCACACTTAAAGCCAATGCACTTATACCGCCGATTAAGAGCTCCACTATGTCTCAACGTAGCTTAATCCATACACTATTAACTCGTGTTAAATTAAGCTGCATTTTATTTAACAATTACTAAAGGACGCTGCTATTTTATATTTTTGCATTCCTATACCCGGCAGCTCTCTCGTAACAAGGTCTGTATCGATATGAATGCTCATTAAGATGTTATTGTTTATAGTATGGAGTTGCTTCTGATATTTAACACTGTATTTCCTGTACATCACAAGCCCAAGAACACTTATGTATATGCAATTTAAAATCAGTAAGCTTTTCATCATGGAGCAGGTTGGTGCTTCAGCCGAAATGAAACACAATCGAGTTAAACCTTTAAAAAGTGGCGAGAGGTGAATAATCACGCATGTTTTGCGGTGCTTAAAGAAATAAATCTGGTTTAAAACATTGAGAAAAAAAACTGGTGATCTCCTTGGTGTTTTCGCAAGTAGTGTACATAGAGTTAGAATGAAATAGCAAGCATTCGGAACTCTAAGAACACCTGGAAAGTCGCGTAAATGCAAACGGCACGTGGAAAAATACGATTTTACGAAAAGTGCTATACGCAGTTAAGTTCATGATTATTTTTTTCAGAAATGAATGAACTCTTGATTTAATAAGTTAATGTGTAACCCAAATCTACTTATTTACTGTCTAGAAGTTAGCGCTGCTATATATACTGCTAGTGTTGCAAAACTTATGTGCGTGCATGTAGCGTCTAACACGTGGCGAGTTGAGTCACACCCGCCTTGTTTAGAGCAGAATATTTGAAAGTACTGCCCTTAGCTTTATTGTCTCAACAGCTACAAAGAGCTATAGCAACAAAGCTACCCAATAATCTGAAAGATCACCAAAGAAATATAATCCTGAACAACCAACAGCAGATGAGTTGCTGAACACACCAGAATCACTGAAAAGGAAACGATGTGAACCCTGCAGTAAAGACAAAAGTAAGAGCAAAGCAAAATATGCATATGAGAAATGCAACGCTCCTTTCTGTTTGAGATAAAAATGCCAAAATTATTTGCGATAACTGCTTAGTCAAGCGCAACAGAGACGAAGTAGTTGATGACTTCGAGTAACTGAACATTTCCAATGACAAGATATATTTTAAAATGTTCTTTTCCGTATATTATAATGGAGATTATAATGTACACTCTATTCGTATATTTTAGGTGATGTATTTAGTATGAGTATATTAATAGAAGTAATGTATATTTAACCTAAAACTGGGAAGAAAAAAATATGCATATATGCGCATAAAGATAGCGCGGGCCTCCTAGGCTCCACGCGGCCAACGATGTTGTGTCAAGGCACGCACCTAACGGAGGGTTAATTGCGCGTATATGTAAAGACGGAAACTGAGTTTTGTTTATGGACGCTCTTTAACTACTTTGGCTCTCAGCGTCCCACTTCATATTTGGCACGAAATACCACATAATTGTGCTCGTAGACCTCTTTATCATGTTCGTGGTTCTTTTTACGTGTGTACTTCTACGGCACAGGACCCCCGACTTTACTTCTCTTTCGACAGAAACCATGCCTTCCACTTGGTTGGAAACCGCTAGCTCAGGAACCAAGTTATCTCCAAACCATGAACGACTTAATAAGGGCCCTCCAAAGAACCGGGATGCGTATATTTTTTAATCATATATGACATATTAGTAAGCTAACAAGTATTTATACTTATATATCTTACAAGTGTATGAATAAATTGGGTGAGTATATTATATTCAAGTTTTATTGGTAGACGTTCTAGCGCTGATTATCTCTGTTATGAAATATTTCATTATGATAAAGTGTACAGTAAACTGCAAGTTAATGAATAGGAATTAAACCAAGATGCGAAATTTTCTACTTCAGATGAAAAGGCCAACTACTTTTGCAGGTGTATAAATTAGTCTGTTTTTACATTATGTGGAAAAATTTGGTTGCCCTATCATTACCTTAATTCTGGTAGTCTTTAAATTTTTCCATAAATTTAATAAATTAAATTAAATGAATGAATTATTTTGCACTTATGCAGCACCTGTTCTAATTCATAAACCGGTTTTCATACCGCTTTCAGAGGTGTTTCAACGCAGTCAATTCGAAAAGTCATGGTGGTTAAAGCGATAGATAATGGAGCCAAAAGTCCTTAGTTCGAATCTCGGCAATTGTAGTCAAATATGCTTGTGTTAAAGGGCCAGGAGGGGCCACGTAAAATAATCGGTGTGGTGGCAGACTGATGATGACAGGGTATCATTTGACTGCAGTTACTTGGATTTTGCCTTTTTATACCAAAAGACTACACTGCAATTCTAATTAAAAAGGCTCCAAATGTTTGTGTATAGCTGATGAAGGCCAATACAATATTATAACAAGAAACCAAATTAAAATATCTAAAAACATTTCTCAAGTTGAATACAACTTTATGTTCCATATCTGTTACACCATGTATTTAAGGGTTAAGTGAACTGGACGGTCTATTTATCAGGCTTTGTTGACCACCGTAGTTATTAATTTGAATGGGAGTAGATTTTAAAGTACCACCTATGTTTAGTAATGCTTTATTATGGCACGTACAAGAGTTTTTCTGTTTGATGATACAGTGATATATTTTTAACACATTTTAAACTTGCTTAAATGTACAAGTTATTATTAAAACGTTTATCCCATAGCTTCTAGACCTGCTGTCCATATGCAACCACTGAAAACTACTCAATAAATATATATTTAAAATGTGACAACACACTAAAATCTTTAAAAGTAACTTATGTGGGTCAGTACTCTCAGAATTCAAGTCATGTACCTTCAAACAAAGTAAATGGTCTTCAGAAATTACACCTGCAAAGGAACTGGAGGACAAATACATATCAAAAAGTTGACAACTGTATGGTTTTTTGCTCTATGGAAATAAATTGTCCTCATTCAATTTGGACAACCACATAAATGTGTTCTGGCAAATTACACACTTGTTTACCATTTTATGCTCCTGATTCAAATTTTGTATATCTGATGTTCCCACCTGTACATCTTGTAAACGACGTACTTGCTGTATCTTCATAAATCAATTTACATACTTCCCAATACCGTAGAGCAGTAAACTCTCATCAAATACATTTTGCACCTGCATGGGTCCTAATATTCATTAAACAAACTGTGGTATTTCAATTAGCAAAAGTGAGTATATCCCATTTTAGAAATTTCTAATTTGACACCTTTTACTCTGATGAATCACAATATGCACTATCAAATATGATAAGTCTGAGTCTCCTTAGATAAATTTGATGCTTACATGGCCTCTTGGTAACAGGAATAAATTTATGGATTTATATTCAAGGTCTCTAGCCTGTTTTTGCAACTGTTACACTTGTTTTCTTTAACAAGAGCTATTAAATTTGATCTGTTTCAAATTTGACTTATGAGTAAACTTATGTTTGGAAATGCTATGCTAGTGTAGTCTTTCACTCTTTAGAATCAAATTGTCCTACACTAATTCAGTGAATCTCTTTTTAAAAGCAAATACCTCTTATCTTAATACGTTTATAAATCAAACTATGCTCTGCCAATCATGCTAAACGAATAAACTTCAGCCCACACATCACGCACCTTATGCCCTTCTCGGTAGCGTAGATATTAGCGCGACTGCCTCACGTTCTAGAGGTCCCGAGTTCAAATCTCAGTCAGGGCGAGTTACCTGGATAAGATTATTGCGGGGTTTTCCCTTATCCTGATAGACGAATGTCGGGTAACTCTAAGCTCCAAGGACCCCGGATTCATTTGAGCATCACTTCACCGATTTCATTCATTGTCCGATATGACTTAACGTTGGAGGACGTAAATGACAAAAAAAACCGCCCCTTATTTTAGTTAATTGATGGAAATTAATCATTTCTCCACACTAGCCGTATATAGGCTAAGATATTTGATGGATAGAGTCAACATGAAAAATTCAATGCCATGGCCGGGATTTGAACCACGGATCTACTGGTTTCCGTCCAGTCGCTCTTAACCTTTGAGCTACCATGGTCAACGTGCCTTCCTGACATTAAATTCTCCAGTTGACTCGTATATTTCCCCGGTAGACCACTAGGGGCTCTCGCATCCGAGATACACCGTTCGTGGCGACTTACTATTGTAAGTACTTAAAGCCCAGGCTTCATCATTTAACTCTTATTATTTTAGTTAATTGATGGAAATTAATCATTTCTCCACACTAGCCGTATATAGGCTAAGATATTTGATGGATAGAGTCAACCTTATGTATCAAATTGTAATGAATAAATCTCTTATCAGAAACTACACATTTTGTGACATTTGCTTCATATGAATAAGTACATGACGTTTCAAATTTGACTTTAAAGAAAATCCCTTTTCACAAATGTTACACTGGTGTAGTCGCTCTCTACAGTGAATGAATTCATGCACTTTTTGAGTGGACTTATGAGTGAACCTCTTGTCACATATGTTACACTTATGGGGTTTAATACCCAGGTGTATCAGATTGTGAACCTTCAATTCTCTCAAAAAATAAAATCTCTTGTCACAAATACTACATACGTGCACCTTAACACCCATGTGAATAACGTTGTGCTTTTTCAATCCTGACAACTGAGCAAATCTCTTCTCACAAATTAGACACTTGTGTGGCCTTTCCATAGAATGAATAAATTCATGTTCTTTCAAATTGGACTTATGGGTAAAACTCTTTTGACAAGTGCTACACGTGTGCAGTTTCAGACCAAGATGAATCAATTCATGCTGCTTCAAAGTTGACTTATGAGTAAAGCTCTTGTTACAAATATTACAATTGTGTGGCCTTTCATTACGATGAATAACCTGATGCTGTGTCAAATTCGACTTCCTAGTGAACCTCTTTTCACAAATGTTACATTTATGTGGCCGTTCACCCTTATGAGTCAAATTGTGCTCTTTCAAACCTTGTAAAAGAGCAAAACTCTTTTCACAAATGTTACATTTGTATGGTTTAATAGCCATATGAATATTGTTATGCGTTCTTAATGCTGACAGATGAGTAAATCTCTTCTCACAAATCAGACACTTATGTGGCTTTTCTGTAGAATGAATAGCTTCATGCGATTTCAAATATGACTTTGAAGTGAACTTCTTTTCACAAATGCTACATTTGTGTGGTCTTTCCTTGGTATGAATTAATTCATGGTGTTTCAAATGTGGCTTCTGAGTAAATCTCTTTTCACAAATATTACACTGGTGTGGCTTTTCACCCTTATGAATCAAAGTATGATCTTGCAAACCTTTTAAACGTGTGAACTGCTTTTCACATATGTTACACTGGTATAACTTCTCTCCTTGTTTCAAATTTACGGACCACCTATGAATTTCCAACCCATTGGATGCATTAGGTAGTTCTAAGTCAACAGACTTTTCTAGTAGCAGAAGATTTGTTATATTACCTCCTGGATTTTCACATTTAGAGTATTCTCTTTGATTAAACAAGTTCCTATCTCTCACTGAATCTTCAGCAGAGAGCAATGGTGAATCACCAGAAACTGCTGCTGGGCTGAATCTGAAAAGTTGAAGGACTTAGTATCATTAAGTGGAAGTCAAAATTGGAAATAAAATAATTATTAATACAGAATATGTGTTAGTTAAGTGTTAGGTTATACAAAAAATAATAGAGACTTTATCGGATATAGTTACAAGAAAATCTAAAATACCCACATCGTGTATAACATCTGAAATAATTTTGTTAACCTGCATCGTCATCATTAACCAAATGCTTTAATTAAAACATAATGGTGAAAGCAGTATGTTTGTGACAGTACATGCACTGGAAAGTGTACAAACTCTTTTATTTTATGGTTAACACTTAATGAAGTTGTCTTGATTAGACCTTGCAAGAAAATACTTTCATAACAAATTGATCATCAGAAAGCCAGTAGGCAATACAATGGCTGTAACATTTCTCAAGCATGCAAAACTAACATACGACAAATTCAATCTGGAATATGACATTCAGAAATGAATGTCCATGAACCGATATTTCCAAAGCTCAATTCTACAAAACCATTTAGTATAGCTTAGTGTCTTACCTTGTTATACACAGAAAGATTGGATGGAAAAAGTTCTCATCCAAGATGAGGATCAAGGCAAAAGTCTTAAAAGCAACAATTGGTGTAAACCCGAGTTTTCAATTCATATTTTACACCCCCTTTTACCTCATAATCATTTTTCTGTGGATACAATGTACACTTTCATGTTTATACCCATCCTTGTTTAATATTTGGTTAGTAGAACGCTATTCTGTTAGTATATTAGATGAGCTCTTTAAGGGAAACCACTGTTGCTCCCATTTTAGTCCCGTAAGTGCAAACACAGTGGCCATATTATGTAAGTACACTTCTGCATGCCATGACAAACGGGATTCTGCAAAGACCCCGCTAAACTCTGGAGGCAGATTCAAGAATTTCTTTGCAAATACTTTATCAAAAACAGTATATGAGTTATAACTGTTTCAGTATCCTGTTAACGCTTCTCGAAAATGGAAAAAGCATTGAAATAGTAGCGACTTCATTAACCACCATTCCGACGTGACCCCCAGAGGCCTCCTTTAGTAGTTTGGGGTTTGTTACATCCGGGGTCCTCAGCCACCTAACTATCTCGGTGTGGATTTCTCCTAGTGGCGAGGAGTCGGTAAAAACGTCCAACCACGTGTACACCGTGCGTGGAGACGCGTGTCGGTGGAGAGGTTTATCCTAGTAGGTTGAGCGATGAACATCTGAGCCTTCATTTTTGTAATCTACGTCCTCCAACGTTAAGTCATATCGGACGAAGAATGAAATTGGTGAAATACATCTCAGCCTCGTTTGTACCGTAATGAGAGTGGGTGCGTATTTCCAATACACCACTTTGGTTTCTAATTCACCTAAGCAGGAGGTTAGGACCTAACCCACCCCTAGCCAATCGACCAGGACTAGGTCATATACCAAAATCCAGGCTGAGTGGGATGGTAAGCCTACCATATACCCCGAGGCCGCGCCGTGGCTCAGTGGTTAGACCGCTTGGCTCTCACCAAGGCGGCCCGGGTTCGATCCCAGGCGACCGCAAAGTGAGATTTGTTGTGAACATGGCGCTGGGGCGGGTTTTCTCCGGGATCTCCGGTTTCCCCCGCCATCTCATTCTACCGGTGCTCCATCTTCATCTCATGTCATGTCTTCTGCGGTGCGTATGTAGTAAAAGTGGGCGTTAAACACTCCACACTACCGTATACCCTGTGTAGCGCTGGCATCCCAGTGGGATGACCACTTGTTGGGCTCCGTGGTGGATGAGGACTGGGGGATGAAACTGGTCCTATTTCCTGTAGCCAACCTTAACATAAATGTAGACGAGCGATTTACGAAGTAAAAGAGGTGAGCGTAGCGAGGCTGGCTACCTAGGACGGAGGAATCTCAGACATTTCTAAAAGTGAATCCATTTATCATTCAATCTGGTGTTGACAAAATCGCGGGTCCTGTTAAGTCGTCTTCCCGTTTAACAAATGCCTCTCTTCTCATTGATGTTTATACCACAAGGCAGTTTGATGAAGTACTAAAGCTAAATTTCCGCAAGGATACCCTATCTATATCGAGAGGCACCGTACCCTCAACTCGTCCAAAGGCATCATCACGACCTCATTGTTGGATGGGATGCGTGATGACGATATACAAGGTTACCTGTCAGACCAAGAGTGACGGAGGTGTACCATGGGTGTGCAAAATGTGACGACGTACAGGTTTCTACCCGCATACGTTATTTCTGATTTCGATCGGTTCAACCTCCCAACAAATATCAACGCAGGTTATGAAATAATTAATTTTCGGCGGTATATCCCACGACCTATATGCTTTCATGCCAACGTTGGGGGCACAATAGGCTGTCTTCTAAGCATAACAAACCTGCCAGTGGACACAAGGGTAGGTGGGTGATATAGCAGACGATCTCAGCTGCCAGGGCATCATGCCACGCCTGGCCAGGCAGCTGACCAAGCCAGTTCTGATGGGCCAGCCTCGCCCCGTCCCCTCTATCTTGTGATAGTGGAGCGGGCCAACGATTCGGAAGTCAAGTTAGATGGTATCACAACCATCTGCTACCTTCGGGTCAAGCTGGAAGCCGTCAGGAGCTATGGCGGTCCCCCTCAATGCCATCGCTCTCTGGGGTTCAACCATTCCAGCGCCTTCTACAAGAGAAACCTTTGCTGCTTGAGATGTGGTGGACCCCATCACGAGGTCTGTCCCACGGCACCCAAAAATGTTCCCACATGCACCAACTGCAAGGGTGAACACATGGCCTGTTATGGTGGCTATCCTGCCCAAAAGGCAGTTTATCTCAAGCAAACCAAATCTTCCTGTTAGGCAACGACTTCCTACACGAGCCAGGGAGGTGCAAAGGCCGCTTCCCCTTACCAACACCAGAGATTGGCCTAAGCTTAGGCAGACGGCCAATCAAGGTTAGCAACAGGAGGGTCAGAGGCCTACCTTTGTCCAGGTTTCGCAACGGGCTCCTGATGGTCCACAGACGTCATGGGGGACACACAACACTCCCTCACAAACTCAGAAACAATTTACGGTCTGCGGCCCACCATAGCCCCACCGCCAACCCTAGCAAAAACGAGGGAAGCTCCCTCAGTAGCCCCCGAGGCCCGCTGAAAAGGTGAAGCATGGCAAACACAAGCCCCATCGACAGCTGAGGGATGAGAGGACTGGAGGAAGACCTGCACCCATTAGGTCATCCTCACCTTTGAATTCCATCCCTCTATCCGCTACCCCTAACATCGCTCTCCTTACTGCAACCCTCGACCTCATGGAGGTATTCAAATGGCTGCAACAGCTGTTGCTGTAACATGGGCAGTAGGTATGTGAACTAGTGGTGAAGTTCCGGCCGGCAAGATGCTGGTGTCAATGGAGGGACTGGCTCTCCTGACTACAGGTGCCCAATAGCTCCCAAATGGCGAGTCGAAATAGGTCTAGTACTGGTCAGGGAAGCGAGCTATTATGGCAGCTCCAACCCATGCCCTAGACGTCATTTTAGTCAGCGAAAAAACATCTTCGAAGAGACTTCCGATTCAGACTTCCGGACTCCATCTGCCATCACAGATCGTCTGGACCGTCCTGGAGGTGAAACTGCGATACTGCTAAGGCAGTGTGCGGTTCACCGACACATTCAGCTCCCACCTCTACAGACCCTAGAGGCCACGGCCATAAGTATGGACCTTGGCGGTTTAGAGGTTTAGATAATCTGTGTACCACCCCTCACAATGCCAATTCGTACCTGTCTCTCCATCCTAGCCCTATATCACAACACTATCATGGCCAGCGACTTCAATGCCAAACACCTGCATTGGCATTGCGGCCATCGGGCGGATCCAAGAGGCAATGCAATCATTCGCCTTATCGATGCAGACCCTCAGCTTCAAGTACAGAGTCCCAGACAACTCACATATTAACCACGGAGTGGAGGGCTGGCTTCAGTCATCCGCAATCACCAAACATTTACCATTTCATCTCACCCTTACATCATTAAATGCATTAAATTCAGATCATAGTCAGGTGCTGACATATATCAATACCAGCGTTGCCAGTCATTACATCTCGTTTCAAACGCAAGAAGTCGATTGAGATGGCGTCAGGAACTGCCTCCGCACTTCTATCCCAACAAATCCCAGAATCACAAATATACGTACCCTGGAGAATGGATCTCATTCTTCAATTACATCATAAGAGGAATTGAAAAAAAAATACCGTGCACGCCCCTGCTCACCATCATCTTGATGTCCTCCCCTTGGATATCACCCTCATATTCCGCTCCTGGGCGGGACGGAGACTACCACTATCACCGCACGCCGCATAATCGAGCACTCCTGAGACGCTTCCGTCGAGAGGTCAGAATCTGCCTGCGGGAGCACTAACTGCAAGCGTGGGAGGACAAAATGGCCACGTTGCTCGTCAAAGATGGCAACGTGTGAAGGATTGCTTAAGCCCTCAAAAAACCGAAAAGGTCAACACATCTTCCCACTCCATGGTACCCAAGGCTTGGCCTACGAACCCCATGCCAAAGCCAAAGATTTCGCTATCTTGAACGCACTCTGCGTGCAAAAGAACCCCAGGAAATCTTTTCTGAACGTGTCCGCCGGGAGGGGCGTCGTAAGTCCAGAGCATAATCCAGCGTCGAAAACCCAAAAAAAGCGGCGGGGCCAGATGGGCTGACACCCCTCTTGCTTCCCTTCAACGCGGTTCTCTTCCTATCAAGGATATTCAATATTTGTCTCGCCTTAAGGTACTTTCTATGCGAGTGCAGGGAGGTCCGAGTGATATGCATACTGAAGCCTGGAAAGAACTCAGTACATCCTTGCAGCTACATTCCGTTTGTGGCAACTTACAATCATAAGTACTTGAGTCCTAGGCTCCATCACTTAACTCTTATTATTGAAGTTAATTGATGGAAATTATTCATTTTTTCACACTAGCCCTATAAGAGTTAAATGATGAAGCCTGGGACTCAAGTACTTACAATTGTAAGTTGCCACAAACGGAGTATGTTGGATGCGAGAGCCCCTAGTGGTTTACCGGGGAAATATATGAGTCAATTGGAGAATTTAATGTCATGACGGCAAATTGGCCATGGTAGTTCAATGGGTAAGAGCGACTAGACCGAAACCAGTAGATACGTGGTTCAAATCCCGGCCGTGGAATTGAATATTTCATGCTCGTGTGAGGAAATAAATAATTTCCATCAATTCATTTATATTGTTTTTAAATGTTAAGCTTAGAATTTAGTCCAAAGATGTTATGCTTTTAACCTTTTTATAGTTTTATGGTTGTAAGTTTCTTTCAGATGTGTGTAATTTATGTGTGATTATATTTGGGATGTCTTTTTTTATTTTATTTTTTAGATCTTTTGTTTCGTTTTTAGCATGATTTGGTGTTCAAGGGCACCGATGACCGCGCAGTTGAGCGCCCATAACTGCCACTGCCACAGCCACAATCTATCTTTTTATGATACTGTAAATTCTTCACAGATCTCAGGTGACTATTTTACAGATACTTATTTGCATGATCAGTTAATTATTAAAATTGAAATTTGAAATTGATGGTGCATTAGTGATTGCAAAATTAGTCTACCCAGGTCGGTTGCATTCAACAATTGAAAACGTTAAAAGATTGCCCTCCAACTCGAAATTTCACTAAAATGTCAAGAAATTATATTACAAATCATGGTTGTATATAAAAACATCAAAACATCAAAAACATCTATAACAGTGGTATAAAAATAAAATGAATTTATTTTGGTCAAAACCAACAGTCACTAACGTGAAAATTGTTAAGACTTTTTAAAATATTCTGAAAATAAACAAATAAAACACTTTTTTCACATATCTGCCACACTACTATACTGCCATCTACTATTATGGGTAGGATTTCCATTAAACCACTATCAAAATAAATAGCTTTACTGCTCTTCTTTGGCATTGTAATATTCTATTTCTTCCTGCTCATACTTCAGAAATTACAAGTAGCAGCATATCACTTAAAAGTTTAAAAGTTAACAAAAAGTGGCACCTTTTACCCAGAGAAATGTTATCATTGTAGCATTAATGCAAACCATATTCAGTTTTATGGTACGAGAGCAAATTCAAATGTATTTGCAGCATGATTGTTGAACACCATTCAATTTATGTTAAACTGTTTAGCAGCATATTTTTATATGAGGGAGTGCCAATAGTTGATGGTTATGTTCTCATTTTTGACACCCCTTTATGTATTTAGAAACTTGATAACATGCTACACAAATAGCAATAAAAACTGTCTTCATAAAGTGTCATGGTGAAATATTTATATTTAAAGAACCATTGCTGAAAAAGTAAAATATATGCTTAAAGTATGCATTAATCTCTTATAAATGCATTTGCTTTTATATGCACTATAAAACTTCTGTATATTTCAAAGTATAAAAATTGAAAGAAGCGTAGAGACAGAGAAGCACAAGTTAAAATAAAAGTGAATCGAGAAGATATTGACGCATTGCTCCATTCACATGTTTTTCACAGGACATGTTTCAAGAGCTGTTGCTCCCATCATCAGCTGAGTCTTGACTAGTGCCAATTGTAGTCTTTACCTCCTTCTCCGTGTCATGATGGCATGATGTATTTGTCAAAGATGTCCAGTGGTGGAGTTTTGAAATTCACGACTCTACGACAATTTTTATTAATGAAGATTTGTTCCTATGGAAGGCTCTATGGAATGATTAATATGTTTTATTAAAGTTGTCTCCAAGTTAATGTCATGTCTGGTATTCTAAAAATAAACAGCAACAGCTGATTTTTCTATTTCATAATTTTTAATGTTTCTTATCTGTTCTTTAGTTCTGATGTCAATGTTTCTTTTTGTTTTTCCCATATATATATTTTAGGTATAAAAGGAAATATAGTAGCGAGAAAAGGTAGGTTGTCTGGATGTATAGGATTTTTATAAGAAAGATGCTAAGAAAATCAGTTAAAGAAATGTGGACGAGTAAAGAAATACTACGGGTCGTCTTACTCGATAAATAAATAGATGAAAATGCGATATGTATAAGAACAGTATACAATTTTCCCCTTTCCTTGCATTTCCATAATCCAGACCTACTTAAACATCTTGAGGAAGATATTGGAAGTTTAAAGGAGAAATATATTAATTCCGAGATTATACTAATGGGAAACTTCAGTATTAGGATAGGAGAAAATTACATAATGGGAGGAAATATTTGAACAACAATATATGGGAGAAACCAGAAAGGATTAGAAAACAGCAAAGATAAGATAGTTGACCAAGGGTATGAGAAATTTATAGAATTCTGTGAATTGAACACCTTTGATATTTTAAATGGAAAATATGGAGTCGATGTGAGGGGGGAATTCACCTTTGTTAATGAAAATGGACAAAGTGTAATTTACTATGTATTGTGGTCAACCAATAGGGGATACCTTTTAAGTAATTTTATGGTGTTAAATTTAAGTTCTAGTAGTGGACATTTTCCACTGATGGTAGACCTAATAATAAACATTAAGCAAGTGGAGTATAATCCAAGTGAGCGAAGGTGTTATGTAGAAAAATATGACATAAATGGAAGGAAGAGTACTGCAACAAATTTAGAGAGACATTAAATTCTAAGTATGGCCATATATGTCAGTGTGGAATAAGTGTTACAACAAAAGAACAAAGAATTGAAAATGCCATGGACATTATAAACTTCCTCATGGTGAAAGCAGGGGAGCGAATGAAAATGAAAATGAAGGCAATTAAGAGACATGAGGGATGGTTTGATGAAGAATGTAGAGTAGCTAGGAGACAAATTAAACAGTTACTCATTAAGTGGAGGGAGTTAGGATATTCAGAATTAAAGGAAAAGTAAATGCAAGGGAGAAACTTACATATTTCTATGCTAGAACAAAAGAATCTGGAGGAAAAAACATGAAACTCATTTGATAAATATCCGTAATGAAAACAATGTAAATGAGGTATGGAAGGCAATAAAATCAATGTATAACAAATATGTAATGAAACCCAGTATACAACCAAGAGAGTGGGTGGAATATTTCAGAGATCTGTATAGGGGGAAATAAGTCAATTAAAGAGATAGGAATTGGGGAAATAGGTAAAACTATATAGATATGTTGGATGATGAAATAAGAACTGAAGAAATTTTGCAACAGGTTAGATTAATGGAGAAGAATAAATCAACTGGAATAGATGGTATCCCAACAGAATTTCTTATGGAATGGTGTATTGAAATAAACAGAGTTAAGGTTCTTGGGGACTTATTTAACACAATTAAAGTAAAATGATGTATACCAGAAAAATGGAGAAAGACAATTATTTACCCAATCTATAAAGGTAAGGACAGTGTTGATAAAACAAATAACTATAGAGGAATTGCACTATTATCAAATGTGGGAAAAATCTTTATGGGTATTATGGCAAGTAGGATACAGGCATGGGTTGAAGAATACAACATTCTCTCAGAATTTCAGATGGTTTTAGAAGAGGGAGAAGAACAGTTGATAATTTATTTATTATAAAAACATTGGTAAATAAATATGGTCGCAAACCCGTTATCTACGATAGCGCGGCTTGTGTACACAAAGAGCCGGCAAATAAAAATAGCGGAGATAAAAGGCTTACCAACACAGATAAGTGAGGTAAATGGAAATTTCTAGTGAGTTCTTGATTGATAGAGACTATTCGGTTTCTGGTTTGTTTTAGAACAGTCTAGAAATTATCAATAGAGGTATATATAAGAGATTGTGACACCAGAGGAGAGTAAACAGCTGTACAGATGTTGTAACAAGAGTTGATGTAGTAAAGTGATGTAATCAGAACGCTGTTTGTGTGGTCATTGACCTTGCTAGATTGTGATGGTGTATGTGACGTAATTCTGTTACGTGAGGATTGAACAAAGTATTTCTACGCAAATAAAGAACATTTTGAATTTCTGCAAATTGGACTTTTGATTCTATGAACCCACAAAGTCACAATTGGTGTCAGGAAGTGGAACAGTGACATCACCAAGAAGATGGAAGAAATGAAGGCCGAATTAACGAAGACGGAAGCTGGCGGCGATGACCGCGAAGATGACCGACACCAGGAAGAGCAGCCAGAAGAATGAGTAATGCCTGGGTGGCGAGGAGCACGTCGGCGCCATCACCACTATCCCCTAGAGTGACACTGCGCGCCATCAGCCGGCGGATGGATGACAGCCCCATCGCGGACGGTTGGGTAAGAGTGAAGCCGTGCCGCATGCTCGTAGACACCGGGGCAGCCGTAACCATCATCAGATCAGACGTGGCCAAGGGTTTGCCACCGATTAAACCGAGCCGATCATACCAGTTAGTGACGGCATCCGGTGACACCTTGCCTATGGAGGAGGTCCAACTGAAGTTGACCTTGGGACAGAGTGCCGTGCGTCTGTGGGTGTTTGTCGCGAAGGCGGCTGAGGAGGTGATATTGGGATTGGATGCCTTCAGGAGCTATGAGGCGACGGTCGACGTCGGCAGGAAGGTCCTGCGGCCCAATGCAGAAGAGGTGATACAACCCGAAGAGCAACTTGGAATCTGCAGGATCATTTTGAAGGAAGACGTGGTTGTCCCCGCAAGAAAGGAGGTGGTGGTGACGGCGCGACTGGAAGGCCAGTGGACGAAGAAGATGTTGCAGGACCAAAAGACCCTGTGCACGGACTCTGTGTAGCCAGGACATTACTGCCGTGCCAAGAGGAGGTGCCAGTGAGGCTGCTCAACCTGGCAGACACCAATCATGACGTCCAGGCCGGAACGGAGTTGGGGACGTGCGAGCCCGTGGTCAGCGTAACCGCAATCGACAAGACACAGGAGCTGGTGCTGACGCAACACCTGGGGCCCCGGTTGGAAGACTTATTGGAGAGGGCGGCCGGCCACCTGACCGCAGAACAGCTCGAGAAGGTTCGACAACTGCTGGAACAGTACCAGCACACCTTCAGCCAAGGTAGAGAAGAACTACTGCGACACCGACGAGAGCTACTGGCGGTAGTAAAGACCTTGGAGCACTTCCACAAATACCCGTACGGTCAGCCATTCCACCTGAGGACTGACCACTCCGCCCTCACCTGACTATTGAGCTTTAGGAACCTGGAAGGCCAGACAGCCCGTTGGGTCTAGAGGCTGCAGAAGTACGACTTCACCTCTGAACATCGTAGAGGGAAGAGCCACGGTAACGCAGACGCCATGTCCCGAAGACCCTGCTCAGAGGAGTGCGGCAAATGCACAAGAGGGGAAGAGAAGGAGCATGCAGCAGCTGTCAGAGTAGGCAGTGCCTGCGGATGGCTGGGATAGCGTGGGCCTGAGGAGGGAGCAGCTGGCGGACGCAGACTTAGGGCCACTCTTGAGAAAAGTGGAGGAAGGGACAAGACCAACTTGGGAGAACGTTGTACCAAGGAGCGCCTCATACAAGTCCTATTGGGCCCAATGGGACTCACTGAAGACAAGAGAGGGCGTGCTGTTCTGGGTATGGGAATCGCCTGATGGGAAGATGCAGAGAGAACAGTTGGTACTTCCCCGAAGTAAGGTCACGGAGGTCTTAGAGGAAGTGCAGGCCGGTGCTTCAGGAGGACACCTGGAGCAAACCGAACAATCGACAAACTTCAACAGCCGTGGCAAGGACCATACCGGGTGGTGAAGAGGATTAACGACGTGGTCTACCGCAACCAGAAGGTGCCCCGAGGGAAGATGTTTGTAGTACATCTGGATCTTCGGGTCCGCTACGATAGTGCTGTTCTGGACGACCAGCCTTGAGGAGGGAGCAGTGTCACGAACCCATTATCTACGATAGCGCGGCTTGTGTACACAAAGAGCCGACAAATAAAGACAGCGGAGATAAAAGACTTACCGACACAGATAAGTGAGGTAAATGGAAATTTCTAGTGACTTCTTGATTGATAGAGATTATTCGGTTTCTGGTTTGTTTTAGAACAGTCTAGAAATGATCAATGGAGATATATAAGAGATTGTGACACGCCAGAGGAGTCGTAAACAGAGTGTTGTAACGAGAGATGATGTAGTAAAGTGATGTAATCAGAACGCTGTTTGTGTGGTCATCAACCTTGGTAGATTGTGATGGTGTATGTGATGCAATTCTGTTACATGAGGATTGAACAAAGTATTTCTACGCAAATAAAGAACATTTTGAATTTCTGCAAATTGGACTTTTGATTCTATGAACCCACAAAGTAACAATATTTAAAGGATAAGAGAGGAAAGCTATATATGGCTTTTGCTGATCTCGAGAAAGCTTATGATAGGATTGAGCTCCAGTTGTTGTGGCATAAGTTGTTGAGCAAAGCGATGAGTAAACAAATGGTACATATTAATTTATAGATGAGTCGTATTTATTACACATCTGCTACACTTTCGTACCTATTTTGAGGACATGTTTCGCAAATCATCGTTTGCATCTTCGGCTCTTATGCGACTAAAGCTTGATGCAGTGGTGTGGGTAATTCTGGAGTTGCTGCTGCCATCTGTTGATTTAGTGATGAACTTAAATGTGGGATTCTCTTCTGGCGAGATTTCAAAGTTCATTAGTTGGTTTTTATGTTTTTCTATGTATATTCTCTCCCATATGACGAGTTCACTATGTTTTTGTACGTATTTTAGTAATTCTGTGCTATCTTCAATTTCATGATTTTCAGACCAGAAATGAGCTGCTATTGCGGACTTATCAATATTTTTGTATCTTAAGTGTCTGAAGTGTTCTTTCTTTCTAGTGCCTATGTTTCGTTTTGTCCTCCCTATGTAAATTTTTCACAGTCTTTACACTTAATCTTGTAAATGCCTGACTTTTCCTCTGGCTTTATCTTATCAGTATTACTACTGTTAAGTAGGTTTTTAATGTGTATTTGTTTTTTGGTGCCAATGTTATATTGTATTTCTTAAATATTTTTTTGGAACTTTTTTGTGGCCCAGGGGTGGTAAGTAAATTTAGCAAATCTAATTTCTTGTTTTATTGGTGTGAGAGCTGTGATCTGTTTTAATCTCTTTTGAAGTTTGAATGATTCTAGTTTTTTATCTACAAGGTTTTTTCCATATCCATTTTTAATTGCAGTTTTTAAGATTTGATGGTATTCTTTTTGATATTCTTGCTGGCTGAGGGGTAGATTTACTAATCTGTGTGTGAGACTGTTGATGGTGGCATGAAACTAGTTGCTTTGATGTAATTATCTGTGTGTGTTGCTTTTCTATGGATACCGAATTCTAGTTTTTCATTGCTTTTTTTGATTTTAAGGTCCAAAAAAGGTAGAGTACAGTCCTCTTCAGTTTCTACTGTGAATTGTATGCTGGGTTCTTGCAGGTTGAGTAGTTTCAAAGCATCATCTATTTGTCTGTAGGGCAGTATTGCAAAGATGTCGTCTACGTATCTGTACCATGTTTTAAAAATATAAGGGAAGGCTTTAGTTATATGTGTTTCGAAAAAGCTCATATATAAATTGGCCAAAAATGGTGATAGCGGGTTTCCCATAGTTAGTCCTGAAATTTGTTTATAATATTTTACATCGAAAATAAAATAATTTTGATGTATACATATTTCAGTCATTGCCAAATATTCTTCTATTGCATTGGCATCTAGGTTTATAGAATTTAGCCATTTTTTCAGTTGAATCAAAAGTTTGTCCAATGGAATGCTAGGGAAGAGGGAGCGGACATCAAAGGATACTAAAGTGTCATGAGGGTTTAGTTTAAGATTCTGAATTTTTTCTACCAGGTCTAAAGAGATTTTATGCTCAGAGTATGAATTGTGGAAAGGACTGAAATTTTTTGGACAGCCATTTTGCCAGAAGGTAAGTAGGAGTGTTGATATTATTTACAATGGGTCTCATGGGTATGTTGGGTTTGTGTATTTTAGGCAAACCATATAGTCTTGCAGGGGTAGGGTTGTCTGGTTTGATAGTTTTTTGTTCTGCAGTTGTTAAAATTTTACTATTACTGATTGTTTTTTGTACATTTCTTGGAATTCTTTTTGTTTTAGTAACTCTAACATTTTTTCTTTGTATATATCTGTGTCTAAAATTACTATTTTGTTCCCTTTATCTCCAGAAATACCCACACCAATGGATCAAGCTTTAGTCGCATGAGAGCCGAAGATGCAAACGATGGATGATTTGCGAAACATGTCCTCAAAATAGGTACGTAAGTGAAGCAGATGTGTAATAAATACGACTCATCTATAAATTAATAATTATTTCACTTCATTGTGGTGTTCCAATATAGTTAAATCTCGATATAAATGGTAGATACTATGAGAACATTGTATAAGGAGAACACGTTTTGTATAAGAGTGGAGGATGGAGTTGTAACATGAGGAGTCAAACAAGAGAAAGGTCTTAGACAAGGGTGTATGTTAAGTCCGATCCTATTCAACTTATATATTGATGATATATTAAAGGAAATTGGAAGATGTAATAATCTTATGCCAATAATTAATAATATACCGATCCCAGGATTACCTTTTCCAGATGACCTAATTGTACGTGCAATTATGGTGAATGGATTAAAACAATCTTTGGAAGCAGTATATAAATTACTGTAAAGAATGGAGTTTAAAAGTAAACTAGGATAGGACACAGATCATAGCGTTCAAAAAAAGGAGAGAAACTAAGTAAATATGAAAAATGGATGAATGAAAACAAAAAAGAGTATAGGGTAGTTAGAGATTGCATTTATTTAGGAATTAAAATAGACAGCAGAGGGAACTGGAAGAAACAAAAGAAATTTGCCTTAACAAAAGGAAAAGGAGCTTTATCAGCCATCAGAAGCTGCAAGTACAAAGTACCAGATATAAATATCAAATGGTTACAAAAAGTTTATAGTTTGGTGGCAGAGGCAAAAATGTTATATGGGATAGAAGTATGGGAACTAGAAGGACGATGGGAAGTTATAGATGAGGTGCATAGGAGATGCTGTAAACAAATGTTTGGGTTAGCAAATGCAACTGTTAGGTAATTAGAAAATACACTACCAGGAAAAATAACTGCAACAGACTCGTCAAATCACTTAAATAGAAGGCTTTGAAAAATTTAATAAAATCAGCTTAGAAATTCATCCCTAAAGGCAAAACCTTAGATATATTAAAGAAAGATCGCAATGAAGCCAGAAAAAAAGCATAACTTTTTCAAGATAATGAAGGCATTCTAAACTGGAGAAAGAAATGTGCAATTTTTAAAAAACAAATTTTTGAAGCAAAAAGAAAATCATATAATAATTTTACAGAACACCTTGACTACAGAAGAGATGGAGCTAATGCTTATTGTCACCCAATTAGCGGAAGGTATAATGGCACAGCTGTGAGGAAACCATAAGGAGCAGAGCCACGCCTCCCATTAGTCTCTGTCACTAACTGAGGGGTGGTTAAAGGAATGTCACCCGTCCCTGGATGTTTCTCTCCCCTTCTCCCATCACCGGGAATATTCGCCTGAAAACTAGAAAAGCCGAGAATACGGCGAGATGCCTATAAAAAGGGTTTCAGAGAGACAGACAGTCAGTGTTAGTGTTTGACGTGCTAGCGAAGGACGTGCTAGCGAAGGACGTGTTAATGAACGAGAAGACAGTGCGTGCATCGGAGTTTACGTAATCGCGAGTACAAGGAAATTGTAACGGACGAACTGGTGAATTGTAATTGTGTGCAGCACGTAATTCTGTGTAATTGGCAAGTGTTAAACTGTAAGTCGGTGGAAATAAAGAACATTTTTGAGTGGTGAAATTGGACTTTTCATTTCACGAACCCACAAAGTCACACTGGTGTCAGGAAGCGGGAAGATAACATCACCGAACATACCAACCATGGACGCGGCATTGGAAAAAATTTTGGAGAAGATGATGGAAATGAAGGCCGAATTAACAGAGAAGACGGAAGCGGCAAATAACAGCTTGGCCGCGAAGATGAACGAGTTAACAACAAAAACAGAAGCGGCAAATGACAACCTGGCCGCAAAGCTGGAAGAAATGAAGACGGCTAACGATAACCTCACGGAGAAGATGGAAGAAATGAAGGTTGCGAACGAGGCCCTCGCCGCGAAATTTGAGGAACAGTTGGCCGGCGTGAGGGAGGACGTCACGGGACTCGGCAAGCGGATCGGCCAGGTGGACGAACGCGTCGGAGACCTCGCGAGCCACGTTAATGAGCTGGAAGGAAAGGCCGACAACAGCGCCAAGTCCCTGAGCGCCATGGTGGAGGACGTCGTCGGCAGGAGGTTGAAGGATTTGAAGACCGACGCACCGGGACGCGACATAACATCGCCGCGCGTCAAACCTCCCAAGTATGACGGCGCGTCAACGTTTGAGGTCTTCCGCCGCCAGTTCGACACAGTGGCCAGGCACAACGGATGGTCACTGGAGGAGGAGGCCACACAGTTAATAGCCAGCCTCCAGGGAAGAGCCGCGGAAGTCCTAAACGCGGTGCAGTCGACGGCGGCGCCCAAGGACATCTGGGAAGCCCTGGAGGATCGCTTCGGGAACCACCGCTTAGCCGCAGCATACCGCAGCCAGCTAAAGGCAAGGTCACAGCAGCCGGGGGAGACGCTGCAGGAGTTCGCCATTGCGATCGAGCAGCTGGCTAGCAAGGCCTTGGTTGACCTGCCACTGGAGTTCGTATCCCGGGAAGCCGCCTACAATTTTGTCGACGGAGTACGGGACACGGAGATTCGTCAGCGCCTAATGCTCGGGGAATATAAAACCATCCACGAGGCGCTGACAGCGGCATTAAGGATGGAGGCGGCCAAAGTAACATCTATCCCGACGTCGAGAACGAGGAGTGTTCGCTACGCCGGAGACAGAAGACCAGCTGAGGGACGCCGGCGAACACCTAGTGGCCTGTGTTGGGGGTGTGGACAGCCCGGACACCTGCAGAGAGACTGCCCACACCGGGAAGAGCAGCCGGAAAACGAGTAAGGGCCGTCGTGGAGAGGGGCACGTCGGCGCCATCACCACCATCCCCTCGAGTGACACTGCGCGCCGTCAGCCGGCGTATGGATGACAGCCTCATCGCGGACGGTTGGATAAGAGGAAAGCCATGCCGCGTGCTGGTGGACACAGGGGCGGCCGTGACTATCATCAGACCTGACGTGGCGAAGGGTTTGCCGACAAGGAAGCCAAGCCGGCCATACCAGCTTGTCACGGCATCGGGTGACACCTTGCCTGTGGAGAAGGAGGCCCTGCTGGAGCTGAACTTGGGACGGAGTGCCGTTCGTCTGTGGGTGTTCGTCGCGAAGGTGGCTGAGGAGGCGATCCTGGGACTGGATGCCCTCAGGAGCCATGAGGCGACGGTCGACGTCGGCAAGAAGGTCCTACGGCTTAACGGAGAAGAGGTTATACTCCGTCAACCCGAAGAGCGCCTTGGAATGTGCAGGGTCGTCTTGGACGAAGACGTGGTTGTTCCCGCGAGGAGCGAGGTGGTGGTGACGGCGCGACTTGAGGGCCAGAGTACCAGGAACATGATGCTGGACCAGAAGACGCCTGTACACGGACTGTGTGTAGCCAGGGCATTGCTGCCGTGCCGAGAGGAGGTGCCAGTGAGACTGCTAAATCCAACGGACACCGATCACGACGTCCAGGCCGGGACGGAGTTGGGAACGTGCGAGCCCGTAGTGAGCGTAACAGCAATCGACAAGACACAGGAGCCGGCGCCGAAGCAACACCTGGGGCCCCGGCTAGAAGGCTTACTGGAGAGGGCGGCCGACCACCTGACCGCAGAACAGCTGGAGCAGGTTCGACAACTACTGGGGCGATACGAGCGCGTCTTCAGCCAAGGCGATAGTGACTACGGCCGCACGGATAAAGTGCTTCACCGCATCGACACCGGAGACGCCCGGCCTATTCGGCAACCACATGGACGCGTTCCGCTGGCGAAGCAAGGGGCGGTACGAGACATGCTGGAGGACATGAGATCCAGGGGAGTGATTGAAGAGTCCGACAGCCCTTGGTGTTCCCCTGTAGTCTTGGTGACGAAGAAGAACGGCGAGCTGCGCTTCTGCGTAGACTACAGAAAGCTGAACGCTGTCACCCGGAAGGACTGCTTTCCCTTACCCCGGATTGACGACACCCTGGACACGCTAGCTGGTGCACAGTGGTTCTCGACCCTGGACCTGAAGTCGGGCTACTGGCAGGTAGCTCTAGACCCGAGAGACAAGGAGAAGACCGCATTCTCGACGGGCCAAGGTCTTTGGCAGTTCACGGTTATGCCCTTTGGCCTCTGCAACGCACCAGCTACCTTCCAACGCCTCATGGAGTCAGTGATGAGAGGGCTGACTTACGATGCCTGCCTGCTATACCTGGACGACATCATCATCGTCAGGAAGACTTTTGAAGATCACCTCGAGAATCTGAGTAAGGTGCTACAGAGACTGCAGGCGACCAACTTGAAGCTGAACGCGAAGAAGTGCCAGCTCTTCCGCAAGAAAGTGAACTACTTAGGCCACATAGTCTCAGCAAACGGAGTGGCCACAGACCCGGAGAAGACACAGGCTGTGAGAGATTGGCCTCGCCCAAAGGATAGGAAAGAGTTGCGCAGTTTCCTGGGGCTGTGCAGTTATTACCGCCGCTTCATAAAGGGGTTCTCCAACATCGCAAAACCACTCACCCGCCTGACAGAGGAACACCGGCCTTATGTGTGGGCAGAGGACGCCGAAAACGCTTTCCAGCACCTAAAGGAGACCCTGTGCAGTGCTCCAATTTTGGGTTTCCCACAACCGGGTGGCGCCTTCATTGTGGACACCGACGCTAGCGACCATTGCATTGGGGGTGTCCTATCGCAGATCCAGGACGGCCATGAGCGGGTGATAGCCTACTACAGCAAGACGCTATCCAAGGCAGAGAAGAACTACTGCGTCACCCGACGAGAATTATTGGCGGTAGTAAAGACCTTGGAGCACTTCCACAAGTACCTGTACGGTCAGCCATTCCACCTGAGGACTGACCATTCCGCCCTAACCTGGCTATTGAGCTTTAAGAACCTGGAAGGCCAGACAGCACGTTGGGTCCAGAGGCTGCAGGAGTACGACTTCACCTCGGAACATCGTAGAGGGAAGAGCCACGGTAACGCAGACGCCATGTCCCGAAGACCCTGTCCAGAAGAGTGCGGCCAGTGCACAAGAGTGGAAGAGAAGGAGCGTGCCGCAGCAGTCCGAGTAGTTGTGGCAGTGCCTGCGGACGGTTGGGATAGCGCAGGCCTGAGGAGGGAGCAGCTGGCGGACGCAGACTTGGGGCCACTCTTGAGGGAAGTGGAGGCAGGGACAAGACCAACCTGGGAGGATATCGCACCAAGGAGCGCCACCTACAAGTCGTACTGGGCCCAATGGGACTCGTTGAAGATCAGAGAGGGCGTGCTGTTCCGGGTATGGGAATCACCCGATGGGAAGACGCAGAGAGAGCAGTTGGTACTTCCCCGGAGTAAGGTCCCGGAAGTCCTGGAGGAAGTACACGCCGGTACTTCGGGAGGACACCTGGGAGCGAACCGAACGATTGACAAACTACGGCAGCGCTACTACTGGCTGAGGCTCCGAGCAGATGCTGAGAGATGGTGCCGTCAGTGCCACGTGTGCGCGGCGAGTCGCGGCCCCCAGACTAGGAGCCGGGGTCGCATGCAGCAGTACAACGTCGGAGCGCCATTCGAACGGCTCGCCGTTGACATTGCTGGACCGTTCCCAGTTTCCGACCGAGGCAACAAGTACCTAATGGTGGTCGTGGACTACTTCACCAAGTGGCCGGAGGTGTATGCCATCCCAAACCAAGAGGCAAAGACAATCACAGACTGCCTCGTGGAGCAAGTGTTCTGTCGATTTGGGGTGCCGTTAGAGCTACACAGTGACCAGGGTACCAACTTTGAGTCCAACCTAATGAAGGAGGCATTACAAAGGCTTGGGGTGAACAAGACTCGCACTACGCCTCTACATCCCCAATCGGACGGCATGGTCGAAAGGTACATCAAGACCTTAGAGGAACACCTGAGGAAAGTCGTGGCCAGCCATCAGCAAGACTGGGACGTCAAGGTGCCACTGTTCTTGCTGGCCTATCGCTCGTCTACACACGACACAACTGGGATGACGCCAGCCAGCTTAATGTTCGGCCGAGAGTTACGCCTCCCTTGTGACCTGGCTTTTGGAAGCCCTCCGGAAGCGAAACAGCCAGCGACCGAGTATGTGGAGAACTTGGTGGACCATCTCCACAACATGCACGAGATGGCTCGCCAGAACATCCAGAAGGCGAGCGACCGCATGAAGACCAGGTATGACAGGCAAGCCAACAGCCAAGGGTTCCAGCAAGGTGACCTGGTCTGGTTGTACCGTCCTACCCGGACCAAGGGACGCTGCCCGAAGCTCCAGCAGCCATGGCAAGGACCGTACCGGGTTGTGAAGAGGATCAACGACGTGGTCTACCGCATCCAGAAGGTTCCCCGAGGAAAGATGTTGGTGGTACACCTGGATCGACTAGCCCGCTACGATGGTGCTGTTTGGGACGACCAGCTTTGAGGAGGGAGCAGTGTCACCCAATTAGCGGAAGGTATAACGGCACAGCTGTGAGGAAACCATAAGGAGCGGAGCCACGCCTCCCATTAGTCTCTGTCACTAACTGAGGGGTGGTTAAAGGAATGTCACCCGTCCCTGGATGTTTCTCTCCCCTTCTCCCATCACCGGGAATATTCGCCTGAAAACTAGAAAAGCCGAGAATACGGCGAGATGCCTATAAAAAGGGTTTCAGAGAGACAGACAGTCAGTGTTAGTGTTTGATGTGCTAGCGAAGGACGTGTTAATGAACGAGAAGACAGTGCGTGCATCGGAGTTTACGTAATCGCGAGTACAAGGAAATTGTAACGGACGAACTGGTGAATTGTAATTGTGTGCAGCACGTAATTCTGTGTAATTGGCAAGTGTTAAACTGTAAGTCGGTGGAAATAAAGAACATTTTTGAGTGGTGAAATTGGACTTTTCATTTCACGAACCCACAAAGTCACATTATGTATACATTTCAGGACTACAGAAAGAGGATAGTGATAAACAGCCTATTATCCATAACAATAAAGAACTCACAGATGATTACAAAATAGCATCAGTTTTTAATACTCAATTTACAGCATCAAAAGTTCCTAGAGCATATAAAAAAACTACAAAAAAACAATTAAATCAGATATAAAAGTTCAAATCAGTCTGAAAAAGTTTTGCCAAAATCAACAGAGGATATTTTCTCTAAAGATTTCAATTTAACAGAACTCAATATAGCACTCAAATATCTTAAAAAAAGAAAAAAACCTGGACCAGATAAAATACACACTGAAGTTTTACAACATATTGGCCCCAAAGCTACAGAATATGTATTAAATTTCTACAATAAAGTCTGGAAAACTTCTGTCCCTACAGGCTGGAAAAAGGCCATTATCATTCCAATTCTAAAACCAGGAAGAAATCCTGCAGTTACTATAAGAAATAGACTCCTCAGATCACTAACTAGCCATATAGCAAAAGTCATGGAAAGAATGATAATAGCAAGACTCAACTGGTACTTGGAATCCAGATATAAAATTTACATTGGAAACAGAAAAGGATGGGGTTCTTGCCATTTTGGACATCAAGATTAAAAATATGGACAATGAACTCACTTGTGGTATTCACAGGAAACCGACACACACATAAGTATTGTGACTTTGTGGGTTCATACAATTAAAAGTCCGAGTTGCAGATATTCCAAATGTTCTTTATTACCGTAGAAATACACTGTTCAATTCTCACGTATCAACATTACGTCACACAACACAATCTACCAAGGTCCATGACCACACAAACAGCGTTCTGATTACATCTGTTTACAACACTCCTGTGACGTCTCTCTGTTTACGACTAACTTGGCGAGTCGTCGCTTCTTTAAATACATCCACTGATAATTCCAGACTGTTCCAGAACAATCAAGAAACCGAACGCTCTCCATCAATCAAGATGTTACCAGAATGTTCTAGGTTTATCTGTTTTGGCATGCCTTTTATCTCAGTGATACACTATTTGATGTTATCTCTATCTGCAGGCTCTTTGTGTACACAAGCCGTGCTTATCTCTCTGCACTGAACCTTCTGTACTTTTCGCCACGACAGTATATTAAGAACAATAGTTTCAACCCAAAACAACACCAACATCCCATTTTCAACAGTTTAATCTTTCGGATGATCAACTTTCCACTGAGCAGAGAAGATTATCAAGAAGAATATCTACACATAAAAATGGTAGCTATGTCCAACAGTTTTTCAACCCAAATTTAGTGGACAAAAAATTAACAAACTTAACAAGGCTAAGAAAATAAACAAACCACCACCCTGGAACCTACAGGGACGAAAGAGAACAAAAATTTTAAGAAATTTACCTTCCACCCATCAGTCCATAATTAATTCCAAAAAATCCTCTCAACACACATTTCTTGCACCTCAAAATAAATTCAATATCCAGTACATCAAAATTTAACTGTATTGTAACACCACAGTGAAGCGAAATAATTAAATTATAGATGAGTCGTATTTAATACACATCGGCTTCACTTACGTACCTATATTGAGGACATGTTTCGCGGACCATCATTCGCATCGTCAGCTCTTATGTGACTCCTGGATCTAACTTTCGCGTATTCCTCTTGACTTCACGTCGCTTCAATATAACGAAAGGAGTCGCATAAGAGCCGACAATGCGAACAATGGTTCGCGAAATATATCTTCAATATAGGTAAGTAAGTGAAGCCGATGTGTATTAAATACGACTCATCTATAACTTAATCAATATCCAGTATTTGTTAAAAGGTGCCCCCAAAAATTCAATTACTGAAAAAGAAAAACCAGGAATCTACAAAATCAAATGCGAAACTTGCTCTAAAATATACATAAGAAAAACGAAAAGAAATATTGACATCAGAACTAAAGAACATATTGTAACTTTGTGGTTTCATAGAACTAAAAGTCCACGTTGCAGAAATTCAAAATGTTCTTTATTTCCGTAGAAATGCACTCTGTTCAATCCTTACAGTAGCAGAATTATGTCACATATACAATTACAATCTACCAAGGTCGTTGACCACAACAAAGAGTTCACTTTCTAAACACCAGTTTCAATTACAGCTCTCATTACAACTCCGTTTACAACTACTCTGGCATGTCGTGATCTCTTATATATACCTGCATTGATAATTCTAAAAATTACCGATATTTTCTGTAACAACAAGACATCACTAGAACTTTCTAATTATCTAACTTTATCTGTTTTGGCATGCCTTTTATCTCTGCGCTACCTTTATCTGCTTAGGCAAGCTCTTTATCTCTGCCCGGCACTAACTGTCCTTTATCTCTCTGCGCCGAACCTTTGGTGTGCGTCGCCGCAGTCGCAACAATATAAGAAATATTAAAAATGGTGAAATAGAAAAATCACCAGTTGCTTTTCATTTTTTGAATACCAGACATGATACTAACTAGGAGACAGCTTTAACAAAACATGTTAATCATTCCATAGATCCTTCTATATGGAAAAAATCTTCATTAATAAAAATCGTCATAGAATCATGAATTTCAAAACTTCACCACTGGATATCTTTGACAAATACATCATGCCATGGTGACAAGGAGAAGAAGGTAAACACTACAGTTTGCACTAGTCAAGACTCAGCTTATGATGGGAGCAACAGCTCTTGAAACATGTGAGTGAAGCAATGTGTCAATATCTTCTCGATTCACTTTTATTTTTACTTCTACACAATACTCGTTATAACTGGGAATTAATTTATTATTTACATGTATATGTTTAACTATCAAGGAATAAGCCTGCCTCTGCAGCGTAGATGATAGCATATCGGCCTCATGTTTAAGAGGTCCAAAGTTGGAATCTTGGTCAGGATGAGTTATCTGAATAAGGTTTTCTTCTAGGGTTTTCCCTTATCCTGAAAGATGATGTCTGGCAACTGAGCTCTACAGACTCTGGGCTCATTCAACCAGCATTTCACCCATTTCATTCGTCATCTAATATTACTTAACTTGGACATAAATTTAAAAAATATATATATCAGGGAATAAGATACACAAATATGCAAAAATCTGAGCAGGGTTTTTGTTGACAGGTTTTTTCCATGAAAGAATAATAATAAATGCTACCAAATGTTAAAATGGATTGTGGTTAAAGAGAAAGCTGCTGATCATAGTAGTTGACGTCAGCAAACCATAGAAAAAGCAATCACAAACACACCATAAAATCTTTGGAATTATGTGCCTAAAGGAGACCACATCTAAAGGTTTTGCATCTTCTGTTCATTCAATAAATTCTACACAAATAACAGAATCCAGTTTACATTTCATCTGTCCCTGTATAAGGATGCATGACTCTCCAACTCATCTGCAGACTCAGTCATACAAGAATGGAAGAATGAAGTGATTATCATATCAGACCAAGAACACAACATAAATGAGTTACATAAGAAGTGAAAGGAAATAGTAAAACTTAAATCAAGGGTCAAGCCTTACCTTGGTGATTTTAATGAAGCAGAATCACCATCCTGTAACACAATAATTCAAATGCATTAATTTAACAGTATTTATTAAACTGTACATTTTACTACAGTAGCTTTATGATGGTATTACAAGTTGAGCACTAACATTTCTTCATGGAGAAAGAATTAGAAGTGTTTTAAAAGTAACTGCAAAAACAGCATTAAAATATATACAAATATAATAATTTATAACTGAAAACTTCACTTATCTTGTAAGAAATGATGATAATTCATATAAATTCTCCAGGATTTTCTTTTGATGTAACTGCCTTATTTCCTAGTATTCCTAGAGAAAAACTTTCAATTTATTTAAAAAATTGGTTGAATTCAATAAATTTACATGAGGACTTAATAGTTGATTTTGTTAAACTTAATGAATTTTGTTTAGATCAAATTTTTTTCACTTTTAATGGTGAATTTTTTCAACAAACTTCTGGCTTAGCAATGGGTAATCCTCTTTCACCTTTTCTTGCTGATCTTTTTATGGTTTTTTTCAAAGTGCAAGTCACTAAAACATTCCCTTTAGTTTTTAAAGTTTGGTATAGAAATGTTGATGATATTTTTGCAATTGTTCCTGATAAACTCATAAACGATGCTTTAAAATTAATAAATTTGCAAGATAAAGATATAAAATTTACATTAGAAACTGAAATTAATGGATTTCTTCCTTTTCTAGATCTAAAGATAATAAGAAATAATAAGTTAGTTACTAACACTCCCCACATGGCAACCTTGGCCTTCGGGGTAACCTCACCCCACCAAGTGATGACCGGACCCATTTCTCAGGTGGAGGCACCCGGAGGGCGGTGTCCATTACCTCCGATGATAGGATGATAGTGAAGATGGCGGTGAGGTGAGAGGACCTACAGTTTTTACCGTGGACTCCGAACCACGTTGGGCATAGGGGATACTTCACATGTGCTAGACAGAGGTGAAAGCGTGGATAGGGCCGACTTAAAATCGCCAACCCCAGAGCCGGGAATCGAACTCGGGACCCTTAGAACGGGAGCCGCGAACGAAACCACCGCGCTACCCCGGCGCCCTATAAGAAATAATAATAAATTAAACTTTGGTATTTATAGGAAGTCTACTCATATTAATAATTACATAAAAATAAACGTTTTAACTCTTTTTCACATAAATTTGCTGTTTTCCATAGTTTGATTTATAGATTAATAAACATACCCCTGAATAAAGATGAATTTAATAAAGAATGTAAACATATTATTAATACCACTTTAATTAATGGTTTTAATAAAGGATTCATAAATAATAAAAAATTGAAAAATTCAAATATCAAAAAATTTTTAATGATATTTCTACTTTTAGAAAAATAAAAGACGATTATAATTTTAAAAAATTTACTTACCATCCTTGGGTTAATAAACATTTTCAAAAATTCTTTAATGAGTTTGGTATAACTTAAGTTCCTCAAAATAAATATAGTGTCATGGCAACAGGCATAAAAGTTCCGGCACAAATAAGAAGACTGCCTTGTGGAGCAAGTGTTCTGCCGATTTGGGGTGCCGTTAGAGTTCCACAGCGACCAGGGCACCAATTTTAAATCCAACCTGATGAAAGAGGTACTAGAAAGGCTTGGGGTAAACAAGACCCGCACCACACCCCTACATTCACAGTCGGATGGCATGGTGGAGAGATACATCAAGACCTTAGAAGAGCTCCTAAGGAAGGTCGTGGCCAGCCATCAGCGAGACTGGGATGTCAAAGTGCCACTGTTCTTGGTGGCCTACAACTCGTCTACACACGACACCACTGGGATGACGCCAGCCAGTTTAATGTTCGGCCGAGAGTTACGCCTTCCCTGTGATCTGGCTTTTGGAAGCCCCCCGGATGCAAAACAGCCCGCAACCGAGTATGTGGAGAACTTGGTGGACCATCTGCACGACACGCATGAGATGGCTCGTCAGAACATCCAGAAGGCGAGCGACCGCATGAAGACCCGATACAACAGGCAAGCCAACAGCCAAGGGTTCCAGCAGAGTGACCTAGTCTGGTTGTACTGTACTGTTCTACCCGGACCAAGGGACGATGCCCAAAACTCCAGCAACCATGGCAAGGACCGTACCGGGTGAAGAGGATTAACGATGTGGTCTACCGCATCCAGAAGGTGCCCCGAGGGAAGATGCTGGTGGTACACTAAGATTGTCTGGCCCGCTACGATGGAGCTGTTCGGGACGACCAGCCTTGATGAGGGAGGAGTGTCACGGCAACAGGCATAAAAGTTTCGGCACAAATAAGAAAACAGTCAGCGGATAAAGTTTCATGGTAATAATGAGCCTTGCTAAGCAGTTAATGATAGCGCGGCTATTATAAACAAGCGCCGGCGGGCAGCGATAACTGAGGTAAAGGACTCGCCAGCATAGATTAAGTTACGCTTCTAGAATGTGATAGAATGATTAGAAATTTCTGGACTGATAGAGATTGTTCGGGTTCTGACTGACTTTAGAACCATCTAGAGTTACAGATTAGGTATTTAAGGATGTGACGGCTCGCAAAGTATGGCGAGTTGTGTAACAAGAGTGTTGTTGTAACGAGAGCTAATGTAATCAGCTGTCACGGTTTGTTATTGTCATCGACCATATAGATGATGCAACAAATGCTTAGGTTTATTGAAATCCCAAATTGTGACGTAGGACCAATCAGAATTAAGTATTATGGTAACTTGTACAAACTTGTACAATAACACAAGTAAAAAACCGTTGCATCATTTATAAATAAAAGGAGAAAATTAGTACATAGTAAAGGGCTATATACATCAGTGGAAAAAGTTGCATGTAAAGAAGAAAATGATGTTGAGAAACATAATTCCAAGGAAAGTGAAATGGTATTAATTAATTTATTCCATAGTTGCCCAAAAGTGAAATCCCTTTTATATTGATACCACACCTGAGAAGTTTCACATCTCATCGCTCTCCGCAGCTGCCGGAGAGAGGAATTATAGAAATCTTTGAGAACATCATCTTCACGGCTTTTAGACGAAAGGTTCATCGCTTCTACATCAAGGTAAGGTTTGGCTTCTACACGCATCGCCACACCGAGGGAGTGCGAAACTTTTGCTCGTGTGGGGCGTAGACCTCACGAAGGGGCGAATCCAACTTCAGATATGTCACCGCATTGTGTGATATATATCCAACCCACAAGGAGGGGAACCGCTCCAAGGTAAAATAATTTTCATAGTATATTTGGATGAGCTGTAAATCACTATTTTTTGTCTGTGTTTACCCCTTCCTAGAAATACAAAATACAAGGAAATAAATGGGCCTTTATGAGTTTGTTAAGAAAATGTAAGATATATGGTTCAACAGTCTCACTAGTTGGTCAATTTTATAGCATCATGTTACCTCTAACTTAAAACCAAACATTACAGATAATCATAGATGTAAAGGAATCCTTGAGATGGCTACATTTTTTTCAAAACTTCATAAGCTCAGGAGATGCTGAATGTAAAACAAAGGTTTGGAATTAATTCATTTTTTTGTTTTTCCATTTATCCCAACCTCTATTTCAACTACCTATACGAGAACATATCCAGACAACATTTTCCCCTAAAAGTACTTATTTTGGATCGAAAGGAACTAAAAGCATGTATTTCAAGCACACTTTTAAACATTTCAATATTAAATACTAAGGTAGAATGTGCTAAATATATATACAATATGTGGAGAATAAACTGGGTTTCTCTATACATACTAGTCTTGAAGTTAGAAAGACACCAAGCATTTTAGAATTGTTAATTATTTAGCCCTCTTGCTGTCATGCTTCTTTGAAGAACTGCTGCCAATCAATATCATCAACTATGCCATCCCAAGCAAACACTGGCAACTTCGATCACATCAATATTATTTGGGCTGTAATCTTATTTTTGAAACATCCTAAAAGGATGAATTTTATGCCATTGAAAACAGGAATCTTCTTTCATGCAGTACATTTCATGGTTATTAAGGACGTTTTGTTATTTGAAGGATGGTATTTCCAACCATTACCAATATACAAGGGCTGTTCAATAAAGAATGATCATCATGTTTTACGGTCATAATTTTTTGCACTAAAATTCAATCATATTATATTTATTTATTTATTCGTCCTTTAAAATCAAATCTGTACATAGTACCTTGATATAGGTTGCGTCAGTAAATTTACACTTAATATTACAAAGTTAAACATCAAATATACCTAACCTACATTCAATTATAATGTAACACATATTGGATATAATTATAAATGAGGGAAATTAACAAGCTAAGTAAATTCATGTTTTATGATTATCTGGATTTGTTAAATTGCAGATATTCCTTTACTGTGTAAAAGCAGTGCTCCTGTAAGAAAGCCCTTGTTCTAGTTTTAAACATGTTGTAGTTATCTAAGCTTTTGATGTCATTAGGAAGGAAATCATAAACTACTGTACAGGAATGCTGCACTCCATTCTTTAACATTGTAGTTCTGATTGAGGTTAAATGTATATCCTTATTATGCCTTGTGTAATGCATATGAAAGTTAAATCTATTTCTTTTTACAAATAAAGCTGTGTCCAGTATATAAACACATGACAAAGGAAGTATGCAAAGATTTTTGAACAGTGGCTTACATGAACATAGCATTTTTTTGTTGCCTATAATTCGAATTGCTTGTTTTTGTTTAATAAATGTATCTTTGGCTTCTGGTGAATTTCCCCAAAATATTATTCCATATTTAATTATATAATGTATATGTACATAACAGGATATTAAAAGTACACGAAGGCTGACATTTTGACTTAATATTCTTAGAGCATATATATTCCTGCTTAATTTGGTTAGTAGATGATTTGTATGAGTTTTCCATTTTAAGTTATCCTGTATCCACAAACCTAAAAAGTTTGTTTCACTTTTGTATGAAATTAATTTATTATTTAATTTTACTTCAGGAATAATTTCATTGATTCCTCTGTCAGTGATACTAAATTTAAAACAAACTGTTTTATCAGTTATTAATTTTTAGATGAGTCATATTTATTACACATCTGCTTCACTTTCGTAATAAATACGACTCATCTAAAAATTAATAATTATTTCGCTTCACTGTGGTGTTCCAATACAGTTAAATCTCAATATGTCTTATCAGTGTTTAAAACCAGGTTGTTATTAGCTATCCCTGATACCAAGTCTTTACTAGTGTGACTTAATGTATTATTTAATGTTTTGTTACTGTTTCCTGTTATTAGTAAGTTAGTGTCATCTGCGAACAGTACAGTGTTATGAGCCTTGATGCTATTTACAAAGTCATTTATATACAAGATGAATAGAAATGGGCCCAGAATTGAGCCTTGCGGCACTCCATATGTAATGTCAAGTAAGTCTGATCTAACTGCCAAATGAGTATTGGTATTAGGGTTTGTGTCGAAAATCTCTGTTAATTGCTTTCGATTTGTAAGGTAAGTTTCAAACCAGCTGTATGCTGGTCCTCGTATGCCAAAGCCAAATAATTTTGCTAACAGAATTTTGTGATCAACAGTATCAAAAGCTTTACTTAAATCTAAAAATATATCAATTGCTTTATCTTTATTATCCAAAGCAGTTATAACGCTATTTAAGGGAGAGTATATTGCAGTCTCTGTTGATTTTTTTGTGTCGAAATCCATGCTGTGACTTAGTAATTAAATCATGTTTTTCCATAAATGAGAGAAGCCTCCTATACATTATTTTTTCTAATATCGTTGAAAATACGGAAGGTATGGAAATTGGACGAAAATTTGATACTTCAGTCCTTTTCCCTTTTTTATGTAGGGGTGTAACCTTAGATAGTTTCAGTACATCTGGAAAGATGGATGCATTACAGAGATGAACAAGTGGTCTGATTATGTGTTCACTGCATCTTTTTACAATTATATCTGGTATATCATCAGCACCTGCAGAATATGTATCATTCAATCCGTTTATTATTTTAGTTATTTCCTCAGGTGTAACTTCATGGAGGTATATAGAATTTAGATTATGAATAGTATTAGTCTTTGGTGGATTGTGAGGAGGTCCATTGTTATTATGAACCAGATCATTAATTATTCCTGTGAAGTAGGTATTAAAATATGTAGCAATTTCAGTTGTATCTGTTATCTTTCTATCATTATGTTCTAATTCTATTTTACCCTGTGTGTTGCATTTTATTAGTTATTTGGTTTACTATTTGCCACACAGCTTTAATCTTATTTTTAGAGTTATTAATATGATTGTCATTATTATTAATTTTGGCCTGTCATATAACTTTATTTAATATACGTTTATAGTTCCTAAAATAATTATCAAATTCTGTCGTTGTGTTACCTTTGCTTAACACATACAGTAGCCGTTTGCGTTCACATGACCTTCGTATATCTGGAGTTATCCAACTATTATTCGCTTCATTATTGCATGTTCTTGTTATTTTGTGAGGGAAAGCTGTATTAAAGTAGAATATAAAACTATTTACAAACAATTTAAATTTCACATTAGTATCAGATGCATTATACATATCATGCCAGTCTTCTTTACTTAAAAGATAATTCCTATATGAAATATTATCTTAATTAAATATTTGCTTTTTTGTTAGTGTTGATCTAAACAGCCTGGTGTTATTAGTTTCAATTTGAATTATTTGTGCTTTATGGTCGCCAAATCCTGTGTTTATTACCTGTGCTTTGAAGGTACAGTTTCCATTAACTATAAATTGATCTACAGCTGCCTTTGAGTGATTAGTTATTCTTGTAGGGGAAGTAATGACATGCATTAGGTTATGACTTTTTAGCAAGTTCATAAGATCTTGCTTCTCTTTACTGTCTTTAAGGAAGTCAATATTTAAATCACCACGTAGAGCAAGTTTTTTATTGACTTTCATGAGAATGTTCAGTAACTTCTCTTATTAAGTTATTTAGAAATATTCTGAAATTACTATCTGGGGCATGGTATACAACAATCATGATAATACCTAGTTCAGTCAAATCCACAGCAGCCACCTCAAAATCACCTTCTCTGCATAATGTTTGGCATGTACCTATATTTACGAAGCAGATACCTATTTTAACAAAAATACCTACTTTGTTAGATCTGCAATACGAACTTGCTAATGTATAATTTGGTATCTGTATGTAATCAGCTTCATGACTCTTTAACCAATGTTCCAAAATACACAAGACACTAACCTCTTTCAGATCTTTATCTAATAAATTTCAATGAAGTTTAATTTATTGTGAAGAGACTGTGCATTTTGGTGAAAAATTGTGAGACTGGGTCCATCTAAGGGCTTCCTTTCAGGAGCACTTACCTTCAACAGTTTTACTTCTGCACCATCTACTCCCACTGTTGGTTGACTCGATTCACACTCTTTGGTGTGTTGGCCCCTAGAAGCAATAGCACTTATTAACACTTGTTTCTGTTCTGCATGTCTTGTAAAACTCCTGCACACTTACACCAATACTTTCAGTCACGTCATTTACTGTATCTGGACCTGATACATTCACCACTTTCTTCACTGGTTTCCCTTTATCACAGAGTAAATTGTCTTATTCATAAGCCGTCCGAATTTGAAGGACCCTCTTCTATTTAAGTGCGTCCCATCACGACCGAAATCGTTGTCATGTAACCAGTGATTGCCATCCACTATTAAACAATTCTCCTCTAAGCACATCCCGCCCAGTTCGTGGTTGATTCTTCTGATTCTTCTAATGGTCACATCCTGTCTGCGAAGAATTCCACTGATAATTATTTTGTCATCGCCTGCCTGCGATCTGATGCTTCGTACTAAGTTCTTGCTTCTTCTGTTATATGCTCCGCTCTTACCCCGATTTGAATGTTATTCGTGCCCGCATGCACAAGCACAGCATCAGGTTTCTCTTGCTTTAGGTTCATTCTTTCTACTTTATTTTGCAGCTTACCTAACGTAATGCCCGGGAAACAGTGTACTTCATACCCGTTCTCTTTGCATGTTTCCCCTGAAAATTTCAGGAGAGAATTGCCGATTACTAACACCCATTTTTCCTTTTCACCAATAGTCTCTTCTGGTTCCCTACACTTCACATTTGCTGTATCACATTCATTACTCACTGCACAATCTTCATTCAGAAGATCAAATCTGTTTTCGTTAGTTATGTTTTGCTGGCTTTCTGCCATCTTGCATTCGGCTGATTTTCTCGCCTTACTAACAGTTGTGGAGTAGGATAACTTATCACATTCTTTAATTTTGTTTTTTAAGTTCTCATTTTCCGATTTTAGCTCTTTAATTTCTTTTGGAGCATTCAGAAAATCCTTGGTAAGTATGTTCAGCACCATGTGTAAAGATGCTATTGTTTCCGCATCCCGCGACATGGTATTCCCTGCTTGTGATTCACCCAAAACTTTAATTACGGATTTTTCTTCACATACTTCTGCCACAGAGTTATCTTCATTCTCACTACTTAAGTAATCGATTATGCACCCATCTGGAATATCTTGATGTTCATCTTCACCTTTTTCCTAGGAATTAACTGATAAAGCTTGCCTGCCTGATCGTGTAACTACTCCTGCCACCGCCATGTTCATTAGATATATTCTGTTAGCTTAATGTGAAACAAACACGCCGTAGTAGTTTCATTGTTGGTACTCCTGGTACCCGCCTGTGAGAACCATGTAAGTTCAGACATGTTAGTATTGCTTACTGCTGCAATGGAGGTAACATGCGAGGAACAATATGCAGCTTTGAAATTCTGCTTTCGTCTCAACAAATCTTCAGTTGAGACCTATACAATGTTACAGCAGGCCTATGGAGAGTCTGTTCTTCCCTGCAGAACAGCTCAAAGGTGGTTTGAAATGTTTAAAGAGCGGAGACAATCAATTTCAAAGGAAGGTGGACCCGGTGCTCCAGTTACCGCCCTTACGAAAGAAGACATCAACACTGTTGCTGCCATTGTGAGAGAGGATCGACGAATTATCTTAAGATCACTTTCTGAAATACTGAACATTTCATTGGGTGCCACCCACACGTTGGTGACAGAAACATTACACATGAGACGTGTTTGTGTGTGATGGGTTCCAATTCGGTTGATTCCCAAACAAAAGGACATTTGCATGCAATTAAAGTTGATGTTAGAGGAAGATCCAGAGTTTCTTTCAAACGTAATCACTGCTGAAGAAACTTAGCTATATCATTTTGATCCTGAGAGCAAACAGCAAAGCTTAGTGTGGATATTGCCTTCATCACCAACCCCCCAAATAAAGCAAAAGTGGTTGCTTCTGCTGGGCAAGTTATGGTGATCTCATTCTTTGATATTCATGGAATGGTTTATCATCACACACATCAGTAACTGAACAATACTACAGGGATGTCCTGAAACCATTGCAAGTTCATTTCAGGCACAAAAGACCACATTTCCGTGAAACAGGCTGGATGCTGTACCACAATAATGTGCGGCCGCATATTGCCAATGTTGTTGCTGAATATCTTGCAAAAATCAACGTGAAGTGCATCCCTCACCCTCCCTATAGTCCAGATTTAGCCCCATGTAACGTTTTTCTATTCCCTAACTATCCATCATCAGAAGCAGTGGTGAATGCTGCAGAGGCAATTTTGAAGGATCTCTCAAAAAATAGTTTCCAGCTGTGTCTTTGAAGACTGGCAGTAATGCTGGGACAAGTGAATCGCATTCAGGGGAGACTATTTTGAGAAGGACCATCAAAATTATGAGAATGAGTAAAGGTGCTTTGCAAAACAATTATGATCCTTCTTTATTCAACAGCCCTCGTAGCTTTATCATTGACGTTCTCTTCTACTTTTACACCTTAACTGTGAACATGGTTGTGTGCCAGGGAGGGACATTAACAAAATTATGGCATATTATGATGAGTATGATGTTGATTTAAGTATTCTAGGTAACCGTTATGTAAGAGATGTGTGCCTTAGAAACCTCTAGGATTGCTCCATGCAAAGAGCAGACATGTTCATTTAAATGCCTATCTGACACAATTTCCAGTAATTATGATGATATAAAGTGGTTACAGTGCCAGTAATAGTGATATGGAATAAAATGGAAACAATGAAGCCTTCAAAACTAACTCTCCTATTAACCCTAACCCTCTTACTCAACTTCCTTTTCCTTTTAATGAACTTCCCAGCACAAAACATGCCCCAATACCATCTTCTCAATTTCTTATTGTATTTATTTTTTGCTTCATCACTGATAGTTACAAAACAAACAGACATTCAGATCTGCTATTCAACACAGTTTTCATCACCAGGATTGAGAATAAGGCATGATGGCCAACAACAATGTACAAAATTAGGCATTCATAAACATGATTAGGAACAGATTAGTGATTAGAAGTAAAATAACTAAAGGTATAATTAACACTTGGTTTTCTACACTGTATGGCCAGAAAGCATGAAGCCAGCATACTGTATATACTAAACTGGAGCAGTAAGATAGTGTACAGTGTGCGCAAAATATGAAAATGGATTACAAGTGTGTAAATTTATATAAGTTCCTCAAAATATAATTACTCACCACCAAATAGCAAAACTATAATTCATGTTTTCTATTAAATGCAGTGCAGTGCTTTTTATAACACCTAGAAGTGCTTAACTGCTTGAAGTGAAATTAAATTTTTTAATTGCTGTTTTATTTTTTAATCTGTGATCCCCTGAGGTGATTACAGTGAAGCTGAATTATATGTGGCCTCAGCGGATCACAAATTAAAAAATAAAACAGCAATTAAAAAATTTAATTTCACTTCAAGCAGTTAAGCACTTATAGCTGTTGTAAAAAGCACTATATGCTGGCCATATTTGTAGACTTTAATCTGCACATGATTCCATTTGGAGATACAATTTAATTAACAAGTTACAAAACATTGGAGTTAGACATAATATGTTATGCTGGATCTCTGAAAGTTTAATGCAAAGATTCTGTGCTATATCTTATTGCACAGCAACATCTAAATTCAAACAAACACATTTAGGACTTCCTCAAGGAGCTGTTCACAGTAACACTTTGTTTAAAATATATACCAGGTGAGTCACCTTCCCCCTATTTACTTTTGAATTTATGCAACATGATGGCTTACCCCATTCTTGAATGCATCCTAATGGATGATTTGCAGACCAGTTTATTGAGAAAGGGTAAATAACTCATTAAGTGTTGTAAGGGACAGCAAACAATCACTATGTATGTCGATTCCAGAAACATTATCCACAGACACAGAGAGCTCTATTAGCAATTTTAGGTGAGTTTGCAAACTTTTAATCATAAAAACTATTTGTAGTCGGTTTATTGACACTTGTCACTTACTTTTTTTATATTATTGACGGTCTAGTTTCAAAGGCCATTGCCTCCATTTTCAAACTCTCTTCAACTGAGAGGTTGACGAGTGTCAATAAACCGACTATAAATATTAAATTATAGATGAGTCATATTTTTTACACATCTGCTTCACTTTCATACCTATTTTGAGGACATGTTTCGCAAATCATCGCTTGCATCTACGGCTCTTGTGCGACTGAAGTTAGATCCAGCGGTGTGCGTAATTCTGGGGTTGTTGCTGCCATCTGTGGATTTAGTGATGAACTTGAATGTGGGATTCTCTTCTAGCGGGATTTCAAAGTTCATTAGTTGGTTTTTATGTTTTTCTATGTATATCCTCTCCCATATGACGAGTTCACTATGTTTTTGTACGTATTTTAGTAATTCTGTGTTATCTTCAATTTCATGATTTTCAGACCAGAAATGAGCTGCTATTGCGGACTTATCAATATTTTTGTATCTTAAATGCCTGAAGTGTTCTTTCTTTCTAGTGCCTATGTTTCTTTTTGTCCTCCCTATGTAAATTTTTTCACAGTCTTTAACTTAATCTTGTAAATGCCTGACTTTTCCTCTGGTTTTATCTTATCAGTATTATTACTGTGAAGTAGGTTTTTAATGTTGTAATTGTTTTTTGGTGCCAATGTTATATTGTATTTCTTGAATATTTTTTGGAACTTTTTTGTGGCCCAGGGGTGGTAAGTAAATTTAGCAAATCTAATTTCTTGTTTTATTGGTGTGAGAGCTGTGATCTGTTTTAATCTCCTTTTAAGTTTGAATAATTTTAGTTTTTTATCTACAAGGTTTTTTCCATATCCATTTTTAATTGCAGTTTTTAAGATTTGATGGTATTCGTTTTGATATTCTTGCTGGCTGAGAGGTAGATTTACTAATCTGTGTGTCAGACTGTTGATGGTTGCATGTTTGTGTGGAATTGGGTTGAAACTATTTGCTTTGATGTAATTATCTGTGTGTGTTGCTTTTCTATGAATGCCAAATTCTAGTTTTTCATTGCTTTTTTTGATTTTAAGATCTAAAAAAGGTAGAGTACAGTCCTCTTCAGTTTCCACTGTGAATTGTATGCTGGGTTCTTGCAGGTTGAGTAGTTTCAAAGCATCATCTATTAGTTTGTAGGGCACTATTGCAAAGATGTCGTCTACGTATCTGTACCATGTTTTAAACATATGAGGGAAGGCTTTAGTAATATGTGTTTCGAAAAAGCTCATGTATAGATTGGCCAAAAATGGTGATAGCGGGCTTCCCATAGCTAGTACTGAAATTTGTTTATAATATTTTCCATCGAAGACAAAATAATTTTGATGTATACATAATTCAGTCATTGCCAAATATTCTTCTATTGCATTGGCATTCAGGTTTATAGAATTTAGCCATTTTTTTAGTTGAATCAAAAGTTTGTCTAATGGAATGCTAGAGAAGAGGGAGCAGACATCAAAGGATCGATGGAAAATATTATAAACAAATTTCAGGACTAGCTATGGGAAGCCCGCTATCACCATTTTTGGCCAATCTATACATGAGCTTTTTCGAAACACATATTACTAAAGCCTTCCCTCATATGTTTAAAACAGTACAGATACGTAGACGACATCTTTGCAATAGTGCCCTACAAACTAATAGATGATGCTTTGAAACTACTCAACCTGCAAGAACCCAGCATACAATTCACAGTGGAAACTGAAGAGGACTGTACTCTACCTTTTTTAGATCTTAAAATCAAAAAAAGCAATGAAAAACTAGAATTTGGTATCTATAGAAAAGCAACACACACAGATAATTACATCAAAGCAAATAGTTTCAACCCAATTCCACACAAACATGCAACCATCAACAGTCTGACACACAGATTAGTAAATCTACCTCTCAGCCAGCAAGAATATCAAAACGAATACCATCAAATCTTAAAAACTGCAATTAAAAATGGATATGGAAAAAACCTTGTAGATAAAAAACTAAAATTATTCAAACTTCAAAAGAGATTAAAACAGATCACAGCTCTCACACCAATAAAACAAGAAATTAGATTTGCTAAATTTACTTACCACCCCTGGGCCACAAAAAAGTTCCAAAAAATATTCAAGAAATACAATATAACATTGGCACCAAAAAACAATTACAACATTAAAAACCTACTTCACAGTAATAATACTGATAAGATAAAACCAGAGGAAAAGTCAGGCATTTACAAGATTAAGTGTAAAGACTGTGAAAAATTTACATAGGGAGGACAAAAAGAAACATAGGCACTAGAAAGAAAGAACACTTCAGGCACTTAAGATACAAAAATATTGATAAGTGCGCAATAGCAGCTCATTTCTGGTCTGAAAATCATGAAATTGAAGATAACACAGAATTACTAAAATACGTACAAAAACATAGTGAACTCGTCATATGGGATAGGATATACATAGAAAAACATAAAAACCAACTAATGAACTTTGAAATCCCGCTAGAAGAGAATCCCACATTCAAGTTCATCACTAAATCAACAGATGGCAGCAGCAACCCTAGAATTACCCACACCGCTGGATCTAACTTCAGTCGCACAAGAGCCGTAGATGCAAGCGATGATTTGCGAAACATGTCCTAAAAATAGGTACGAAAGTGAAGCAGATGTGTAAAAAATACGACTCATCTATAATTTAATAATTTTTCGCTTCACTGTGGTGTTCCAATACAGTTAAATCTCGACTATAAATACTTTTTATGATTAATTTTGATGTCACTGTTACTAAATTCCTCCACACACGCACGCATGCACGCACACACCTTGGTGGCCGAGTATACTTAAGAGTCTCAAAGAATACAAATGTCCCAGCAACCTGTTTAACCTTACAAAGAGTTACTTCAGCCAGAGAACCGCATCCCTGACTTTCAATAACATCAGACTAGAGAAACCAGTAAGCAAAGGGTGCCCTCAAGGATCATGTTGTGGATCAGGATTCTGGAACTTGCAATACAACTCTCTCCTTGGCATACAATACACAACTCACACAAAAGTTATTGCATTTGCTGACGATCTGATACTAATAATGAAACGAAGAAGCACCTTAGAAGCAGAAAATTATGCAACATAGAATTAAAAAAGGTTGAAGCTTGGGCTAGAGACAATAAACTAAAGTTCAATCAACAAAAATCAAAAGCTCTTTTAATAACACGAAAGAAAAGATAAGAGAAAAATATAAGTATCTTCTTAAATAACGAGGAAATAGGACAAGTTGCATCCCTTAAGTACCTGGGAATAATATTCGACAGAAACTTTAACTTCGATCAACATATCCAATATGTTACAGAGAGAACCACAAAACTGATACATGCGCTATCTAAAACAGCGAAGCTTAACTGGGGACTCACACACGAAGCCCTAAGAACTATGTACAAGGGTGCAATATTACCTCTATTGTCCTATGCAGCACCAGTTTGGATAAATGCATTAAATAGGAAATATAATTGTGTCAAGTACATTAGAGTACAAAGACTAGCGAACATCAAAATAGGTAAAGTTTTCCGAACAACATCCACGGAAGCACTCTGTATAACAGGACTGACAACTATTATACTGAAAATCCAGGAGATCGCCCAAGAGTATAAACAAACAAAACAGAACACAGACTGGAAAATAGACACAGCATTAATTTATAAGAAATGGCCACATCTGTCAGACATTCCAGAAATAAAAGAAGCAAATGAAAATGAAAACTATAACATTGAAGTTTACACTGACGGAAGCAAAACAGATCAAGCGGTAGGTTCTGGAGTGGTAATTTACCAAAACAAAGAATTAACTAAACAGCTGCAGTATAAAATAAACAAAAACTGCTCAAATAATCAAGCAGAACAACCTGCAATCTTAAAGGCACTTGAAGAAATAGATAATATGGGAATAACGCAAACTCACTTGAAAACAGCGGCTATATGTACAGACAGCAAAATTACACTACAATCATTACACAGTACTAAAAATCATAACCAACTGATAGAAGCTGTAAGAGAAAAACTACAACAATTAACTAAAAAAGAATGGCTGATAAGAATGGGATGGGTAAAAGCCCACATAGGAATAGAAGGAAATGAACTTGCAGATAAACTTGCAAAACGAGCAACAATCAACGATAACATAGAAAGCTACAACGAAATCCCAAAAAGTGCCATAAAAAGACCCACAAAATGTACAAAAAAAAAAAAAAAAAAAAACAATAATCTCAATACCTCAGATAATATGAACAATTAATTTGAAAGCAAACCAGAACATGTAATATTACAAATGTAATGGAACATGTGGATGAAATAAGAGGAAAACAAAACACACACACACACACACACACACACATATATATATATGTATTGCAAACTTTTGTTCATTAGCATACATTCACACACCCCTTTAAACACTCCCCTGAAGGAACAACCTCTCACATGCGTCATTGACAATAAGTTTGGAACACAAAATGGCAGATCTACACAGTGGGACCAACTGGATTTACATCTTCAACCAATACATGTTTTTCTTGTACAGCCATGTCAAAAAGTGCTGAGAATTAGGTAGATTGTTTTTACTTCTGTCACAAACTATGGCAGTTTTTAGCTCATTCAGTAATTGTACGGGCAGATGTAGTTTTTTTATTTGCATTAAAACTACCAAAATGAGCTCAAAACACTATATGAAGCTGAAAAAGGCATGTAAAGATCCGAGGTGGGAGTATGAGGTCTATGTATACATATTTGTATAGAAACCTCAGCTCCAAGGTAGCGTTGGCTCAATGTTGTCATTCAATATAATATTTAATATATTTAATTTAATATATTAAAAATAACATATTTAATATATAAATATAAAGATGGCAACAGTACCCAAGAAGCAGTACTGTTGCCATCTTCCGACTGATTACTGGCCACGACTGTTTGACCGCTCATCTATACAGGATTAATATTTTTGAATCCCCGACCTGCACACTGTGTAGGGACCCGAACTCATTGATGGACGGAGATCATCTGCTCCAGTGTAGTGCCCTCACAAAAACAGATGGAGAACTGACAGCACAACTAGTCACACGTTATTGGGAGGCCAGCAGGAAAATGGAAATTCTCCAACTTCATGAGCATTAGCAACCAACCATATATAAATATAAAAATATAAATGTCGGACATTTTGCTGATGATACAAGTATTTTTATAAAAGGGGAGAATAAGGAAGAGGCCAATGTACATGTTGAAAAGAGTTGAGAATATGTTCAAAATTGGTTCAGTACAAATATGTTAATACTAAGTAAAGATAAAAACAGCAGCTCTAAGCTTCCTCAAGAAAATGAGTAAAAGTCAAATATCTCCAAAAATTACTCTGGGACAGGACCAAATTAACTATGTAAATTCCAATCTGTAAGGACTAAGATACAATGAAGCACAAAATTAATATAATTTTGAGTCAAACTAGTACTGAATGCTCCACTTATTGTTAGTATTTACCTAGCACGTATTTCGTTAGGATCTAACATCATCAGCTGTTGTCGACTAATAGATGTTGGTTTGGTGAACTCCTTGGAGGTGATAGGTACCTTGATTAACTTAAGTTTGGGTTTTCTTCAAAGGTAGTGTACAAATTAAACAATTTTCTTTCATATTTCTTTATGAAGATTTTTTCTCACGTGGTTAATGCAGCTGGACCTTGGACACTGTTTAATAAATGAATTTCTCGTTCTATATCATGGATTCTCCTTCCAAAAATGGTACGCTACCGCCGATTTATCTATTTCTTTGTTCCAGATGTTCCTAAAATGCTCTTTAAGCCTAATGTTCAAGTTTCTTTTAGTTTTTCCAATGTAAAAGTTGTCACTTCCTTTGCGGTTTATCCGGTACACTCCTGATTTTTTGTCTGTGGGTATCTCCTTTGTATTATGTGATTTCAAAAGGTGTTGTTACACTAAATTTGTTCTGTGGGGTCAAAGTAATATTGTGCTCTTTGAAGACTTTTTGGAAAAGGTATGTAGCTCTGGAATGATATGTAAATTTTCCGTATGAAGTTTCATTGCTGATTGGGGAAGGAGTAGTTACTTGTTTGCAGAAATACACTTATTAAATAGTGTCCAAGGTCCAGCTGCATTAACCACATGGGAAAAAATCTTCATGAAGAAATATGAAAGAAAATTGTTTAATTTCGACACTACCTTTGAAGAAAACCCAAACTTCAAGTTCATCAAGATACCGACGGACAGTTCACCAAACCAACATCTATTAGTCAACAACAGCTGATGATGTTAGGAAGATACTAATGACACATTCTAGGTAAATGCTAGCAATAAGTGGAGCATTGAGTATTAGTTTGACTCAAAATTATATCACATAGATGTGTTGACAAGAAAGCTCAGTAAAATGTGCTATTTAATTAGGGCGGTCAAATGTATGTCTAGCTCTAAGATTCTTAGAGCAGTTTATTTTGCATATATCCATAGCTTATTGGTGTATGGTATAATTTTTGGGGGAAATTCTAAAGACAGTATTAAAGTGTTCAAACTACAGAAGAAAATAATTAGAATCACAGCAGATCTTCCGACCACAAGTAGTTGTAAGCCATACTTTAAGCAATTAAATATTTTACCTTTGCCATGTATATACATATATGAAACTCTTGTCTATATGAAATGGTGTTTAAGTCATTTTAAAACAAATTCAGAAGTTCATATATATATAATACTGGAACTAAACATAATTTATTTATAAATTCACACAAAACAAAAATTTATGAAAATAGTTTCACATATGCTGGCTTACATCTGTACAACAAACTACCTGAATCTGTAAAAAGTCTTGAACCACAAAAAAATTTAAGAGAATGTTATTAAACTTTTTAAAAGAACACAGTTTCTAGTGTAGATGAATTTTTCAATTTGTAAATATTGTAAATATTTCTTGCTGACGTATCCTATAACATGTACATGTTCTAATGGATGAAAATGAATGAATGAATAAATGAATGAATTTAGTTTTGACCTAGTTTTGTCAGAGAAAGGTTTTGATCCTTATTTTATATAAACAGATTAAGCTTTACAACTGGACTGACACATTTGAATCAATGACCTTCCTTTATGCTTTGTTTACCACCCTTTCATTTTTGGTTTCAAATTAATTATTAATTAGTCCCCGATTATCACTCGCTAGAACAAAATAATTTTGGTATGAATTAAAAAAAGCATCCTTAAAATTTCTTTAAAATTTCAATTATTACTTCTACCATTAAATGCAATTTTAAATACACCAAATATAAATACTGAAAATTTCTCTCTCTCTCTTTCAAATTAATTTTGGGTTCCATAAACCAAGTATTTATCTAGCCTACAGCATACATGTCATGCTAAAGCAGATTAGTACAAGTGATACAATACTTAAAATCAAATAATTTATGCATTAACAAAAAACAGTATATATGACCAGACAGACAGAACAAAATAAAAATGATATGACACTTGATATCAAAATAGAAAATCAGGAAATGAAAGAACTTGAGTGTACTCATTTTCTTGGGGTTGTGTTGGATAAAAATCTAAGCTGGGAAAAACATATTGACAAAATTTGTGAAAAAATCTCTTGAAGCTTATTCATACTAAAATGGCAATGCTTGTTCATGCAGACGTCCTATTAAAAATGTATTATGGATTAATATACCCACATCTTTCTACGGTATTACAGTATGGGGACAAAGTGCAACACTACACACAAAAAGACCATTTACATTAGAGAAATGAGCCATTAGGATCATTTTGGGATTAAACAGACAGGAATCATGCAGAGAATATTTTAGGAAACTAAACATTCTAACACTTACATTATATATAGTTGAGGTAATTATGCTTGCAAAAAGAACGGAAAACAGTAATAAAATGAATAATCAGGTACATGAATACAACACGAGGGGCAATTCAGATTTTCACCTACATTCCCATAGGTAAGTAATGTACAAAACCAAGCCATCAGTGGCTGCATGTTTGCTTTATAACAAACTATCACAAAATATAAAACATATAAAATGTATATATAGATTCAAAAGAGATGTAAAAAATACTGTATTGCTGGAACATTCTACTCCTTAGACAAATTTACAAATAGTATTTAAGTCATAGCTGTAAAACTGTAATTATTTAGTAAGACAACTGTCATAGAATGTATTATTAAAAAGTGTAAAGCTAGTTATGAAACTATTGTGTAGAAATAGATTTATATAGGTACATTCAATGCATTAGTATAGGCGCACATGTAATTATCATTGTAAATATGTTTTTTTCTTGTGTTTTGTAATATGCTTAATCCCATGTATTTCTGTTTTTTGACAATGCTATGAATTACTTTGTAATTTTTACAGCAGATAATAAATGAATAAACGTACCTGAATATCACAAACAGATGAAGCTCCTGTTTCCAACCACCGAGGTTCTTCATCAATTTTTATTTCGTTACTCTTTTCAATGTCATTGTTGCACTGTTCTAAATTCATTACAATACTATTGGGAAGGTATTCCCAATTGCTTTGTGCACTAAAGTCTGAAATCAGAATATGTTTCTGAAAATCAGTTTTTGTACCCATCTCATAGGTAACACTTTCAGACATAGTCTGCTCGAATGGCTGTCTGACAAAACATTCTAGCTCTTTCTCTGAGCAGAAGTCTTGAAAAGGTGTCTCAGATTTAATTTCTGATTTGATTGGCATATTATAAACATATTCCAGAGACACGTCATCATTGATTGTCCTGATTATGTCTTTCATAGATAACTCTCTCTCAATCTGTGAAGCTACATTACATGACAGAGGATTCTCTTCTTTGATTTCTAACTTGACTTCCATTTTATAACTTTATTTCAACTGATGTTAGTTCCATCAATGTCTGCAGAAAAAAAAATATATATATCACAAACATTTGAAAGCATCTATAACTTCAACTACAAGAAAAGCACCAAGTTAAGTACAGAGTAACTAAAAGTGCAAGCTTTTAGAACATAAATTTACTGTATATAATCAACTGATGTCCCTCTACAAAACAAGAAATGGCAAGCTTTACTGCATTCAGTTAACTTCCTGATATTTCTTTCACACTCTACAGGACATGAAACAAATTTACTCTATATGCTTCACTTTCTTATGTTACGGTACATGACCTCTAAAGACAAGAAACAGGTTGCCTCATATATTATGTTTCAAATGGGAAGGTGTTTGTTCTTGAGCGCTACTAGGTAAGCAACCAATCGGAGTCCTGCAGTGTTGTCGTATTGCATTCCCCCTATGTGGTGTGTGATGAGCGCCAACCTAATCAATCTCTAATAAATACTATTCGCGCTAAGACAGAAATTCAGATTTTGCAAACACTGATCCATCAGGAAGGAGAGAGTAATGCATTTAACATAACCATAAAAATCCATTATTTTTAGCTCAAATAGTTTTCTTAATACAAATAAGATGCCATTATATTATAACAATGGATTGTGACGTAAACATTGTAATGAATATCATTACTGGTTGGCATGTATGCGTTAACGTATATTTGAAATTACTCAGAACTGAAACGTAAACATTTGACATCACTTGTAAAAGAAATATATACTTTGAATAAGTACGAGGACGAGAGGAAACAATACACTTCTTGCTAGTCTGGCAGAACGTGTCTGGTCACATTATATCTTTGTTTATGAATGATCCGTAATCTCTATTTATTCTAGAGTTCAAAGCAGCAGTATTCAGTTAACTCTTCCATGAAAAAGTATATCAGCTGGATCAATGAGATACGATCCACCTTCCCTCTTATTACTGCTAGAACAATCCAATATAGTTAATGTGGGCTCAAATTATGTTGCGAACAGAAATAATATTTGTAAACTGACGGACGTTGAACGAATTATTCACGAAGAAATTGACAAGGAACACAAGACTGGGAAAACTGTGTGAGGCATAAGATAAACTATAAGAAGATGACTTTTGGAAAAAAATAGCACACAACGAGATTTTGGAACCTATGATCATAAATTTGCATTACTCAGACGTTGAAGACAATGGCAATGACGAATTATCTCTTAATGTAACATTCACAGTTATACGGATGCACCACTGGTATTTACGTTGGATTAGAAAAATAATTCATAAACTATAATTAACTTTAAACTAAATATTTAAAACATTTGTGTAATATACGAATATTCATGTTGCAATTGTGATTACAACAACTGCATTATTATAAAACTTTGGGAAATTCAGCTTGCATTGCCTTACGTCTAGCGACACGAAAACTCGCAAGTGTGCGAGAGAGAGGGAAATATAAAAAGAGTGGGGATAACAAGGAGGCAACGGTGAAGGCTCTAATGCATCTAATTGGCTACAGGCGAGAACTCTTCCCATTTGAAACACATAATAGTTAACTTTCTCCTCTCACAACACTTCCAAAACAAAACTTGAGACTGGTGTACTACATATTTAGTGTATCTACTAAAATTTGAAAATGAATTTAAAGTATTTATTTCATAAAAAGCTGCAACTACTTACAGTAAAGCAATAAAAATATTACAATGAAATATAACAATTGTGACAAACTTCACATATCTGCTTGAAAAATTATAAATTCTTCAGACTATGCTCAATTTCTTCTCAGGCAGCAAGCCAGGTGAAAAGACAATTAGAAATCAACATTTCGGGAGCATGCATCTCTCCCATCAGCAGGAATAACCATAAATGAAACACTGGATATAACACAAATATAAACAAAGACAAAACACTATCAAAATTTGCATTACTGAACAAAAGACTTTAAGTAACTTAAATGCCAGTTCAGGAGATGGTGTGCGTATAGAAAATTAATTGGGTCAAAGAAACGTAACTACTTAACTTGATTATCAAGGAGTATAGATCTGTGCTTAAAGTTGATGGATTTCCATTTTTAAGGTCGTTCCCAAGAGGAGCTGAACTGAAATCCACCATCACTATTAAGCGTGCAAATATGACGATGAAGCATCTATCACCAAAGCTAGGAAAGGGAAACCTGTAATACAGCAAGCATCAGATAAGCCTACCGCACAGCCTGCATCCCGTTTACCGGCAATCTATCCGGCAGAATCAGCAGAATTCTCGCCAAATACATCAGGAGCATCCACAAGCCACCTCTGAAGATTTAACATTTGTTGTGGCCAGTGAAAGACAAACTGGACTTCCAAGTTCCGGGAGTGTAGCGCATTCCCTGTGAATGTGGGACACCATATATAGGACAAACTGGAACGACCATCACTACCAGAATAAACAACAAAGCATTCGTTTAATGCTACCTGAGAAGTGTGGGCTGGCAGAGCATTGTTTTGATAATGACCATAGAGCCAATTATCGGGAGACGACCATCTTGGCAATATGCAACAGTTACTGGGAGTGGAGGATTAAGGAGGCTTTGGCGTTTTCTTCTGAAAGGAGCATGCTCAATCATGATGCTGGATTTCAGTTCAGCTCCTCTTGGAAACCGATCTTAAAAATGGAAATCCGTCGATTTAAGAAGCACAGATCAATACAGCTTGATAATTAAGTTAAGTAGTTATGTTTGTTTGACCCAATTAATTTTCTATACTCACACCATCTCCTGACCTGGCATTTAATTTACTGAAAAGAGTCTTTTGTTCAGTAATGCAAATTTTGATAATATTTTGTCTTTGTTTATATTTGTGTTATATCCAGTGTTTCATTTGTGGTTGTAACATTTAGTAAATATCCTGATGATGGGAGAGATGCACACTCCCGAAACGTCGATTTCTAATTGTCTGTTCACCTGGCTTGATGCCCGAGAAGAAACAGCGCATTCGTCGCCATGAAAGCTTCAGGTCTTATTATTCTTCAGACTAGTTACACAAATATATCATTTGCACCATCAGCCCACAGAACATATACTTACTAGAAGTGAACCTCCCATGTTAAATGTTGGCAACACGAGGTGATCGCAGCACCCTAATTTTCGCTGACAAGCTAAATTATGAAAAATCACGCACTCCAACATTTTACATTGCCAGAAAGCTATAGCTGTATTTTTCATACTTGCTTAGCAGTCAGCTGGAGATATGTTCCAATACCGCATTGCTACAGATGACGCACAAAGATAATTACATGAGCTTTGAGAGTTGTAACTGCAATTTCAAATTTGTTACATTTTCTAAAAGCTCACATAATTTCTGCATGGCACCTGTATTATTTTCTACTTCAATTACCTCAAAATTTGGTATGAACTTTCAAGGAATTAACAATAGGATGTGGTATTTGACAGGAAAATTTTAATAATAACATTGTTTTGACAGTTACTTCTTCCTTTTACTATTCTGGCTCATTAGTATAACAAATTAATTTGACATTTACTTAAATAACATGCGTAATTCAACTAAATAAAGTACAAAGAATCCATAGAACAATACTAGCTATAACTCAAAACACTTAAGTGATGCAGCATGGCTAATTCATTTAATTACAAAGAAACTTTAGCAAAACATTGTGTAATATTACAAACATTTGTAAATCATATGAATAACACAGTAACCTTTCTCATTTAAAACAAAGACACTAACATAAAACTGCAGCTGTTGCACAAAGTGATATAAATGACAGAAATGATAAACTTGAATATTTTACAAATAAGATTTAACGTAACGTTCTGTAATAACCCTGTAGGGATTGCTGAAAGGTTTAAAGTGATCAATAGCATGATAATTCATTGTATTAGATACATGGAAAGTTTAGCATAACATTATAACTGTTTAGCTATGTATTAAGCATAATATATGTTTCAATCTTAATGAGATTAGTTGCCCCAGGCATTACGTGGCATTTATCTAAGGTTAAGGAAAAACCTTTGAGAAAGAACCTCAAACACGTAATGAAATACACAAATAAAAGTACAAAAAACAATTAAATCAATATAATCACAATATTACACTATACCACATCTTTAAGCAGTTTGAGAGGAATGACTGATTTTATACAAAATATTAGTTTAATAATATTAACTACTAGTCATCCAGAAACTGTAAACATTATACATTTAAAATAAAAGTTAAATGCAGCATTTGAAGAAATAACTTTAATTACTTCTTAAACTTTACTACTTCTATAACTGTCTAAATAAATCTGAAAATTTTAAAAATCAGGAAAACAATATCAAAACAACTACCACTTAATTGCAAAAACTATTTGTAGTTGGTTTACTGATACTTGTCACTTACTTTTTTATATTATTGAGAGACTAGTTTCAAAGGCAATCACCTCCATTTTCAATCTCTTTCCAACTGAATATGAAAATGGGGGAGACTGCCTTTAAAACTAGTCTCTCAATAATATAAAAAAAGTAAGTGACGAGTATCAATAAACCTCCCAAACACATATAACTACCACTTAATTGGTCAACAAAAACAAATACCAAAAAGGACTGAAATTATACAGATCTCAATATTTTCATCTTTTTTTCATGGCCTATGGTAGCCATCCTTTTTTCACAAATGCTATTTTTCTTATCTTTAATGTATTTATAAATTAGAAATGGGACATGTCTTAATTATATCTATGTGCATTCCATGTTTTGCACACAGTCTTATGTTATCTGGCACATTGAAATAAAACGACCCTCCGGAGAACTAGTGTGGCCAAAATTATCCAGAAATTCATATAACTGATTGTGGAGGTTTTGTAAAAGTAATATCAGGTTCTCACTGGCTATGTTAACTTATAGGTTTCAGTACCTCTGTCCTTAAATGTCGGAAATAAAAGACAAGGCAAGATGTCTGTGGAAAACCAGCTGTTTCTACATTCACTGTATTCGGTGGCTGCATCAAGACCAATCTTTTTCAACAGATATCCAGTCACATACGCCAAAGCCTGTTCATCAGTCGAGAGATTGCAATCAGGAATAGAATACATATCACTAGTAACTGTTTCCCTGGAACTTTCAGCACCACCATTGTTATGATCTATAGTTTGAAATGAAGCAGCATCTGTCACAAAGAGTGACAACTTATTTAAAACAGTGCAGTTATCATCCTCACAATTACCTAAGTTTTTGAAGGGTAAGGCCATGTTATTTAAAATAAAAGTTTTTAAGGCAGCCTTGAACTGAAAACAATTAGGGCTATTAGTATTCCCAAAACCATGCTGTTGTATGCAACAGAATAGATTTTCCAAAGGATTTTGATTGAAGGCCTCTGTATTAAGATATTCAAATCCTTCTGTTTGTAACCTATTCCACATGAACATCATTGATCTTATTGTAATCTACCATCCATTTAAGAAGCTAAACACTGGTCTTGACTTTACATGTTGCCAGTTCTATAATCTTCCAATTTGCCATCTCCTTCAAAATGTCATACCACATTTTAATATGTGGTGAATTCTCTGAGAGACATATATATATATACATTTTATAAGTTTGTGGGAAGTGCCCATAGCTGTTTAGCGAATCAAAGAGATAGTGAATCTTTCCCACAAACTCGGCTGTATACATTGCTTCAGAGGGCAATCGAAATGCAATGTTAGCATTGATAGCCAATCCATCACTGCTGCTGCAACCCTAGCTTTCATTTTGATATACGAGTCTTTAAAATTGAAACATTCCTTTGTTAATTTTGGCAAAAATTTGAACATGTTCGCCTTATCCATGTCAAACACTTGCTGAATATACTGAAATCTGGCCTCCTTATGTGGTCCAATTCAATTTTGTGGTGAATAAGTACATTTCTGGTATTTTAAAGCAGATATGACACATAATAATAATAATAATAATAATAATAATAATAATAATAATAATAATAATAATAATAATAATAATAATAATAATAATAATAATAATAATAATAATAATAATAATAATAATAATAACAACAATAATATCAAAGATAACAGCAACTTGTTCTCCATTTATAGTAAAATAGAAGTTTGATGGCTTATTAACATTTTCCTTGCACAGTGTTTTCAATGCCTTTTGATTTGCAGCACCCTGATCTCACACAGTACAAAGAAACGTCAGTCCTACTCTCTGAATTTCACTTGTGGACTTTGCTTGTAAATTGATAATGTGAACTTTATCATCAATTGTCCATCTTCGGGAGCTAGGTGCCTTTCAGGCATTCTACAACTGACAATTAATGAATGTTTTAATTATTTTATTAAGATTCTGTTCATTAACATTACTATCACTAGCATTTAACATTTTTTCAGAATCTTAACTTCATCTCTTTCTTTAGCTAGTAATTTTTTAAATTAAGCCAATCCTGTCACCATGTTTCTGTGTAATTTATACATATGACATTTTTAAGACACAAAGATAATTTAGAAACCACAGTACCCAAAATAGCCATCGACTGGTTCACATTGGTGTAGTTGACGATATTTTGTCATAGGTCTTCTCTGGAGGTGGTTCGAGGAACTTGCTGAACAAATCTTTCTGGGGGATGTCGAGATTGAATACTTTGTTCATATTTTTTGAAATGAAGATTTGTTCCCATGTGGACAGTTCTTGTTTTCTTGATGTATGTTTTAGTAGTTTTGGTTATGAATTTATGTTGTGGTTTTTTCCCCAAAAATGTGTGGCAACTGCTGATTTTTCTAATTGTTTGTATTTTATGTTCCTAAAGTGTTCCTTTGCTCTTGTTTCTAAATTTCTTTTGGTTTTTCCAATATAAATGTGACTACAGTCACTGCATTCAATTTGATATATACCAGATTTTTTGTTTGATGGAATGGCATCTTTGATGTTTGAGCAAATTAGGTTTTTTAAGGAGAAATGGTTGACTGGTGGTAGTGGAATGATTTGATTTTTGAAGACTTTTTTGAATTTATCAACGGCCCATGGATGGTAAATGAATTTTTTGAAAATCATATTAGTTTCTGTAACTGAGAGGGTTGTGGTTTCCTTTATTAGCTTCTTCTTTTTGGCTAAGTTCACTTTTTTGTCTACTAATGATTTGGGAAAGTAATTTTTTTGTGCTATTTCAATTATTTTGTTGCATTCTGTTTTGTATTCTTCTGCTGTGAGAGGGATGTTTACCAGTCTGTGTGCTAAACTATTGAAGATTGCCTGTTTGTGGGATCTTGGGTTGTAGCCATTAGCTTTTATGTAGTTGTCTGTCTGTGTTGGTTTTCTGTGTATGCCAAAGTTTAGCCTGTTTTTATTTCTCATTATTTTTAGATCCAAAAATGATAAATACTTGTCTTTTTTTATTTCTACAGTGAACTTGATGCTTTTTTTCCTTGGACATTTAAAAGTTTTAGTGCATCACTGATGTGTTGCTGTATTTTTTTTTTTAACTTAGCAAAAAAAAAGAAGCTACTACAGGAAACCACAACTCTCTCAGCTACAGAAACTAATATAATTTTCAAAAAATTCACCTACCATCCATGGGCCTTTGATAAATTCAAAAAAGTCTTCAAAAAACAAAACATTCAACTAGCACCAGTCAACCATTACTCCTTAAAAAACATAATTTGCTAAAACATCATATATGTCATTCCATAAAACAAAACTTCTGGTATATATAAAATTGAAAGCAGTGACTGTAGCCAAATTTATATTGGAAAAACCAAAAGAAATTTAGAAACAAGAGCAAGAAACAAGAACATAAAATATAAACAATTAGAAAAGTCAGCAGTTGCTACACATTTTTGGGAAAAAAGCCACAACATAAATTCAGAACCAAAACTATTAAAACATACATCAGGAAAACAAGAACTATCCACATAGGAACAAATCTTCATTTCAAAAAATAGGAACAAAGTATTCAATCTTGACATCCCCCAGAAAGATTTGTTCAGCAAGTTCCTTGAACCGCCACCAGAGAAGACCTATGACAAAATTTCGCCAGCTACACCACTGAGAACCAGTTGATGTCCGGTTGACAATGGAGGCAAAGTCTCTGAAACATGTTCCGGAAAAATTTAAAAGTAAGTGTTGTTTAGTGTCATTAATCGTCTCCCTTTAAACTTAATTTATTAAGGGGAGACATCGGTGAAATTTCGTCAAAAATGACAAAAAATGACATTTTCCGTTTTTTGCATTAAAATCATGTTTAAACACTGCAGTTTCAGAATATGCCGTCAGTTAGGCCCTAGCGCCATTTAAAGAGTAGCTACATCATTATTTAAACACCCATGTGTGGGTGGGCATGGCCATTTATATTGCTTTTTCCAGTGTGTCGCAAAGAAGTTGATGGAATTCTCACGTTTACACTACGCGGTTTGATTCTGTAACTGTGGTAATGTGCAGAGACATCTTCTGGATGTTTGTGGAAGCTAATGAACCTTTCCGCTACCATTTTTATATATATTTCCCACTTACTACTTTTGAAAGTAAACAAACATTTCCAGTGACATGTAGTGTTTGTGAAATATGGTTTATATGCAAGTGAAAGCTGTGGATAGCAGCTTATATTAAATTATTATTGTTTAGAACAGGAATAAAGCCTGATTTAACATTATATTGCTTTCTTGTTGCAACAGTAGGTATATGATTCATACCAGGTTAGGTTAGGAGTACAGCGGCTATTTCAAAGCAAAATATAATGAAACTTTAAGGTGTTCTAGCCATAATAGTAAGTAATGATACTAGAATGCTCTGCTTGAGGTAAATGTTAAGTGAAAACATATTATAGCCCAAGAGTTAACAGTGATTCTAGTGGGTCACCTTTTGGTGTAAATAGAAGAATGGTTGATATATTTCTGGGCATTGGTAAGGGTCATATTTCTATGCAGAAGTTTTGTATGACCTTGGGTATGAATTGTATGAACTACTTACAATTTCCATCTCATAGACAAAAATAAAGAGATTAGTTAGTACTATTCTATGGGAAAGTTGCATTAAAGGAGAAGCACAGAATGCTAATGAAAGTTTCCATGGAGTAAATGTCACAAAGAAGTTATTGTATTAAGAAAGAAATTGCAAATTGCAGTGATTGCAGCTGTTAGTGAATTTAATATGGGTTATAAAGATGGACTTAAAGTTAAGGCAAAAGTTGCAGCAAGCAAAGTAAGTCTTGTTAGCAAGAAAATTAGCAGTATTAGGGATAGGTGAAAGCTAAAACAAAGTGATCAAAGTTCATTGAGCAAATATAAATCTGCCAAGCAGCAGTTAAAGGTGATTAAATTAAAAGAAGAAGAGGATAGTAAACTAGCTGAGTGGTCTTCATATAGTGCAGGAGGGTTTTGAAACATAGAAAAAAATATTGTTTATATCTAGAGCTTCTAAATAGATTTTTCTTCATGTCCAACTTTTAGCATTTTTAATACTTCTTATAGTCCAGACACTAAAGTTTTCAATGAATTTCTTTAAATTTTGCATATATGTATATTCCTAGATAAGATTTCAATAAAAATTGATATCATTATGGCTGTATATGAAAAAATTAATAATGATTGGTATTGAAAAAAGAAAATTGAAAAAAATTCAAGAAAATTCTATCATATTCCTTAAATTTTCTCCTCCAGAACCATTAGACTTGGGCAAATGAGTATATAAATATATAGTTTTGTATCTATTATCTAAAGGAACCAGAATCCAAAGTTCCAATCATTTATAACAAAAATTCTAAAGAATGTAATATGTTTCCCAATGTAAAGAAATCACAGCAAAAAATTAAATTATTATTTTTTTGGTAAAAACTATTGTAGATAGAAAAATTATAAAAAAGGGCCAAAGGTAACCAAATTAAAGAGAAAGAAGGTAATAAGATAGCTGTAGGGCCTGCATATGATGCATGGAGTTTTCAAAGTAAAGAAAGTAGTGTAATTTCTATGTAAATCTTTAAATTCATTTTTCTCCACCTTCAATTTTTGAACATTTTTGTATCTTCAAAATGCTCCAACTTCTGCAATTCTCAACGAATTTGTATTAAACTTTGCATACATATTCCTAAATAAGTGTTTAATAAAAGTTGGTATTTTTGTTTGTTTAAATTAAATAGTTTTTTCATTTATTAATTTATAGACGAGTCGTATTTATTACACATCTGCTTCACTTTCGTACACCCCACCTAATGACAAAATTTCAAGCAGTTCTGATATAAACTCTGGATTTTAGCATTTTTCACAGATGCCTCCCCTTAAAACAACACTGTTTTCAACACTTTTATGAAAGGAATTATACCCTTTTTTCTTACTTACTGAAGTGAAAGCCACTGTTTTACCTGGGGTCATACTCGAACAAGCAGCTACACTGTCATGAAATGGCTCAGTACCTAACTCCGCACCACCTTACAATTGTCAGTATTTTTTGGAAGCACTTGTTGAGCTGATTCACTATTGACGTTATCACTTCCATGTTGAAACCTAGCACTGCATGGGACCATTTCCAAATGTTTTGGTAGCACTCCATGCTTTAACGTACGTCTCAAACAAACTGTTACGTCTTGTTCCAAAAAATGGTACTTGCACACATGAAAGGAAGCACAACTTTCACTGGAAATTTTACAAATATCTTTGCACTTGTGTAATTGCTGGCTCCCGGGGAAATTTATAGAAGTGCACATTGGTGTACATGCTAGGGACTGATACTAGCTCCTTCAACACTATGGGAATTTGCAGGAATAGTTCAGTCAAAATTTGGCTCTGTGAATGTCCTGTTAAGAATAAACATACAAACGTGTTGAAATATCCTAAACATAATCCTAGGCAAGAGAGATGTCCAATAATAAATTAATGAATGATAATATAGTCTGACAGAAAAGTGATGAACAATAGCGGCGTAACTCTTAGCTATATGGACCATGGGCTGATTTCAACATCATTTCATAATTGTGTTAAGATCAAGAACTCCTAAAAATTTGCTTCTTGAAGTAATTGCTTCAGACCTTCTGCATAAACTGATAAATTACAGCTTTGCAATTTCCAAAATTAACATTTACCATTTCTATATATCAAAATTTAACTGTATTGGAACACCACAGTGAAGTGAAACAATTATTAAATTATAGATAAATTGTATTTATTACACATCAGCTTCACTTACCTAACTGAAGCTGATGTTTAATAAATACGACCCATCTATAATTTAATAATCTACAATTTCATTAAAAGTGACAGCAACATAAAATACTAAAGAAATTACAGTTATATCAGACACAAATGAAATGGCATGAAATATGGCATGACTTTGTTGGTGGTATTCTAATCTATCTTCTGTAAAATATTCTCATGGGCACTTTAGAAGATCCATATTGCTGTAACAGTTTCTCCTATTGCATGTTTCAAGGTTTTTATGACTACAACCATTCCTTTATTAGGTATGGCATTCATAAATTCCAAATACAGCAACAAGCTATTCCAAATGCAATTAACATTGATGTTATACCTGCAAGTTACGGAACATGACTGAAATCTCCAACTAAGTTCAATGAATAGATAGAGTCAACCTGAAAAATTCAATGCCATGGCCGGGATTTGAACCACGGATCTCCTGGTTTCTGTCCAGTCGCTCTTACCCATTGAGCTACAATGGCCAACGTGCCATCCTGACATCAAATTCTCCAACTGACTCATATTTAGATTTATTGGGAGTCGATTAATGACACTAAACAACACTTACTTTTAAATTTTCCCGGAACTAGTTTCAGAGGCCTTCCCTCTATCTTCAGCCGGACATCGACTGGTTCTCATTGGTGTAGCTGGCAATATTTTGTCATCGGTCTCCTCTGGTGGCGGTTCGAGGAACTTGCTGAACAAATCTTTCTGGGGGATGTCAAAATTGAATACTTTGTTCCTATTTTTTGAAATAAAGATTTGTTCCCATGTGGACAGTTCTTCTTTTCCTGTTGTATGTTTTAGTAATTTTGGTTCTGGATTTATGTTGTGGTTTTTTTCCCAAAAATGTGTGGCAACTGCTGATTTTTCTAATTGTTTGTATTTTATGTTCCTAAAGTGTTCCTTTGCTCTTGTTTCTAAATTTCTTTTGGTTTTTCCAATATAAATTTGACTACAGTCACAGCATTCAATTTGATATATCCCAGATTTTTTGTTAGATGGAATGGCATCTTTGATGTTTGAGCAAATTAGGTTTCTTAAGGAGAAAAATATTGACTCATATTTTCTCGGTAAACCACTAGGGGCTCTCATATTCAAGATACACTGTTTGTGGCGACTTACTGGACGGAAACCAGAGATCCGTGGTTCAAATCCCGGCCATGGCACTGAATTTTCAGGTTGACTATCCAAACCCTTAGCCTATACTGTCTACTGTGAAGAAATTATTAATTTCCGTCAATTAACTAAAATAAAGTTCAATGAAGTTCAGCTTCAATATTGGGACATTCACCTCTTAATTTTTGTATCTGAAAATAAAATCAAAGTAATGTAATGGCAATAAGCTTTTATTTTTCCGTGAATGGTTTTCACAGCAATCCATTGAATAACATTGTAGCATCTTACAGTTCAACAGCTATTCAGAGTAGACCTCCAATAATAATGACAAGTTTAAACACAAATATCTGATTATTCTCATTTCTCTGTATCTGGAGAAGTAACCAAGTTCACATGATGATTTATTAAATGCTCTTTCTTCCACAAGAACATAGGACAATCCTTCTTCCACTTGAAATTTTCAAGATCAAACCACTACAAATTTAAAAGTTGTAGCAGAACCTGAATCAGTAAATCCACTTCATGATACAGTATGCCAGCGCCTCTATTTTCGGGTGGCAAACTAAAATCTCCTATTGCCATTTCTCCTATCTTGAGTGTTCTACTCGACATCAAATTGACGTGGAGAGACCACATTACATATGTGGCTAATTAAGATAGCAAAAGAATGGGTATGCTCTACCCTCTCTATAACCTACAAAACTGCTCCTGTATAAGCAAGTACTCCAACCAGCTATCACATATGCCAGTGAAATATGGGGAGTAGCAGCCAAATCTCACCTACACCGCCTTGAAATTCTAAATCTCGATTTCTCTGCATTGTCACAGGCTCCCCTTGGTACATCCCCAATCTAGTTATCCGACGTGACCTATGTATCCCCACAATAACAGACTACATCCATACGCTTTCACGTTCCTTCTATCAAAATCTCTCCCACAACTTCAACTCCCTCAACCGCGGTCTAGGTGACATTGATGCTGGAGAGCGCTACAAATGCCCGAGGCTGCTTCTAGGCACATAAAATAACACATCAGATGGCTTATATTGAACTTCAACCTCATCTTCTGCCGCATATTATCCTTCCTTACAAATCACTCCACTGCCAGTAGAGGGCCTAGCCCCGATCTGGCTTGAGACTGAAGGTCTGACATTCAAATCTTCAATGTCCAGTCGTGATGTTTGTTTGTTTTCTCCTATCTTGGCTTCACCCCTGTGCTTCAGACAAGCTGTTTATTTCTGTTATTATTCTAACTGCCACTTGGTGACACATTATTTTTTGTTTTATTACCAACCTCTGAAAGTACAACAGAATTGAATGGCAGTATTTCAAAATTTGTTACATGATTTCTATTTTTCTTCAAAACCATTAAATCTATCAGTTTATTTAATTGCTTTAATAATTTAAACTTCTGGTTGTATTTTATAGCTAAATGCCAAAAAATTAACTGCCACAGCTGATTTATCAATCTGTTTACATGTAATATTTCCACAATGTTCCATCATTTTTTATTAGCCTAAGAATGATAGGAATTTTTTTTTGAAACTGTTATCATCTTTTACTTTTTTAAGACTATAAACAATTTACATTTTTCTTTATATTTAAATTTTTCTATCTTTTTATGTATATGTTCTATTAAAACCATTAATTAAAGCAGTATACAAACTGCTTTTATAAATGTTTATTTTTCTATCTATCTCACTTTAATTGAGATAAACCTCTGCAGAAAAATTATAAATAAAAGCTTATTTATTTGTCAATAGACTGCAAAGCAGTTTCTGACATTGTCAATTACAATCTAAAAGTTTACAATTATAGTGTTAATAATGTGTTTATATTCTCTATTAAATTCTTGTTTATTTATGGGTATATTTATTAACCTTAAAATTAAACTATTAAAAACAGGAAATATATGTGGAAAATGGTTACAACGTTTATTTTTTATTTAAATATCCGTATGAGTTGATTTTCTGTCAATGCCAAAGTTTAATTTATTGTTATTTATCTTTAGAAAAAGAAAAGGAAAGCAACCATTATTTTCAATTTCTAAGATGAACTTTATAGCTTTGTCTTGTAAATTTAGAAGAAATTACTTAACAATTTTTCAAATAGATAAGCGAAGTTTGTCACAATATTATATTTTGTTGTAAAATTGAAAGTAATTTCCAATTTCTTGAGGAGACATGCAAAGTTATAAAGAATACTGTGCAAGGGCTAGTGATAAATGAAAGTAATCTATCATGTATGGCTCTATTTAGTTGATATTCAGGTACAAACTTCACATGTTCTTATTGATTTTTGCTCCTATTTATACATGCAGCTAAAAGATAAAAGGGAATGCATTATGATGCAGACTACCTCTGAATTTGAAGTGAAATATCAGTGTTTCTGAGGAATACTGTAAATCTAGGCATTATACCAGATATCGAGATTTAACTGTATTGGAACACCACAGTGAAGCGAAAAATTATTAAATTTTAGATGAGTCGTATTTCTTACACATCTGCTTCACTTTCGTACCTATTTTGAGGACATGTTTCGCAAATCTTCGTTTGCATCTACGGCTCTTGTGCGTCAGTCGCACAAGAGCCGTAGATGCAAACGAAGATTTGCGAAACATGTCCTCAAAATAGGTACGAAAGTGAAGCAGATGTGTAAGAAATACGACTCATCTAAAATTTAATAATTATACCAGATGTTGAAAAGTTTTTATTGGAACAAACTATAAGAAGTAACTGTTATATGAACAATATTCTTTACAAAAAATGTGTATATATTTAAACTATAAAACATGACAGAAACTACTGTTTGTTTTGTTAGACCTATACCAAAATATGGATAGTCATCTGTTTTTCAATCTTCTGATAAAAATCGGGTTACATGAAAACAAATGTACTGTTTGAGTTGAACACGTTCTGAAGATGGGAACACATGTTCTGAAGCATGTCAACAGATTACAAAAAGTGATGTTAGTGTTACTAGTACCAACTCATCTTAAATAAATAAATAAATATAAAGTTAGTAACATTTAGTGCTTCACTGTGTAATAGTCCACAAGGAAATTGATACAGCTTCAGTACAAATCCGTGGTTGGTTAGTATTAAAGTCTTACAAATTATGTATCACAAAACAATTTTTTCACTGATTTTATAATTCAAAGAAAACTACTGTCATTCAAACACTATCTACATAATTTCAGTACTTTTGGTTTATACTTTATGATTGAGTAACCTGTTTTTATATATGAAACAATTTATTAAGCAAGAAAACAAATACATCTTGGGGTTAATTAAATTTATTGGGAGTCGATTAATGACACTAAACAACCCTTACTTTTAAATTTTCCCGGAACTAGTTTCAGAGGCCTTCCCTCTATCCTCAGCCGGACATCGACTGGTTCTCATTGGTGTAGCTGGCAATATTTTGTCATCAGTCTCCTCTGGTGGCAGTTCGAGGAACTAGCTGAACAAATCTTTCTGGGGGATGTCGAAATTGAATACTTTGTTCCTATTTTTTTAAATAAAGATTTGTTCCCATCAGTCGATGTCCGGCTGAGGATAGAGGGAAGGCCTCTGAAACTAGTTCTGGGAAAATTTAAAAGTAAGTGTTGTTTAGTGTCATTAATCGACTCCCAACAAATTTAATTTATACAACACTGTTTTCAACACTTCCATGAAAGGATTTACATCTTGGGGTACCCCTGACCCTGGGCCCTGACCCCTTTTCTATTAGGGTAGCCCTTCAATACAATTATATACTAGATATGTATTTGCCCATTTTAATAGCAAATTGATTCCTTTTACCTATCATGCATTAGCTTTTACTATTTGGCAAATTCTTGTCTATCTTTGTTATTACCACTTGTTTCAACCTGCTATTATCATAATCATTACTATAGTCATTACCATTCACTTGGTCTGGATTTTCTTAACCTCACTTTTCAATATTTCTCACTTACACATTTCCATTTCCCTTATTATAAATTATTTAACTTCATTAACTGCCTTTGCAATCTTTCTTACATTTACTTATTTTGACACACTTTCTCAAATCTTCTCTACTTCTCACTATCTCTTTGCAATCTCTCTTCCCTTTCTGCAACTGCTCCAGCCATATACATTTTTCTTATTTGAAAAATTTTCAACTTTCCCTGACCATCATTTACTTATTATTTCAGCTTTATATTACTATCACTTCACTCAACCTGGATTTACTTAACCTCACTTTTGCGATGTTCTCACATTCTCCTGATTTCTCTTTTCCTATTACAGTTACTAAGCTTAAAAGAAATAAAAGAAGTGAAGGAGATGGAAAATAGAATTGACAAGAAGATTGGCGAACAGTTTAACGGGATGTTAACAGCATTAGAGAAATTTGATGAGGAAGTAAAGGTAGAAATAAAAGAAAAATGTAAAGACAGACTAACCCAATTGGAAAATTTAGAGAAAGGGAATCGGAAACTAAACCTGATAATATTTGGATTAGAAGAGAGAAGAGACCGACGAGTATGGCAGGATGTAGAAAATATATTCCCAACAAAAACTGAAACTAAAAGTGGCAAGTTGGGAGATAGTGGATAATTTTAGAATAGGAAGATTTGGACTGAAACCAAGACCAATAATGTGAAAGTAGCATCAATGAGATTCAAATGGGAAGTGTTGAGGAACAGTAAACAGTTAAAAGGCACTAAAATATTTATTGAGCAAGATTTGGGTAAGAAACAGCGCAAATTGAAATCTTTAGCTTTATTGGAAATGAAGAAAGCAAGAGCAGCAGGAAAACGGGCATATTTAAAAGGTGTTGATTTGTGGATCGATGGTGTGAAACAGGAACTTCGTCAGCACTACGTTACATGGGAGGGCAACTACATTTTGAGGGCAAAAGACAACAGGAATGTCCAACTGGCACGTGGTCGAACGACGGAAACGGAGCATACGTCACCTGCGACGAAGCCAGAGTCAGCGATGCTGACGAGGGAAAGAGAAAATATGTCACCTGTGACATCACACGTACGGACCGCGTCAAGTAGTTTGAGAATGGCTGAGATTGAGCAGAATTTAGACGACTTACAAGTGGTGTCAACGCCAACAGGAAGTATCCTGGAAGTGAAAGACTGTGTGCGCACCAGGAGCCAGATGAACTTAGAAAGGTGGAGGTTCAAAAGGAAAGATGAAGCATAGGGATTCACATTATCCATTGGGGGTTGGAATGTGGATGGGCTTTGGGAGAAAGTGTGCAGTGGGGAAATCTATAATGTGCTAAAAACTTGTGATATGTAAATGCTTGTGGAAACCTGGATAGAGAAAAAAAAAAACTAGTGTAATAATTCCAGGATTTGACTTTTATAGCATAAGTGGGATGAAGAACCAAAGGAAAGGCAGAGCTTCAGGGGGTTTAGGCTGTTTTATAAAGAAAGATAAATGTCTTAAGGTGAAAGAAGAAAAAGAACTGTCAAGCAGATCAGTGTTATGGGTCTCCATAGGGGACATGTATCAAAATGGGGGAACTGTCTGTATTGCTACAGTGTATAACCCACCTACTGTATCAAGAGTTCTATGATCCAAATGTGTTTAGGAAACTACGTTGGGGTATAGAAGTGTTGGAAAATAAGTATGGGAAATTGAAGTAATGAGTTGGTATTCAAACACAACATCACTTAAAATATCCTTACTTGAACAATTGTTTCGGAGACCGGCTCGTCCCCATCATCAGCAACTATGGGAAAGTTGAAATAATAATTGTAGGTGATTCAAATGCAAGAATAGGGGAACACCAGGTTAAGTGGATTAATCCAAGTGATGAAGCTAAGAAGGAACTTGAAATAGAGATCAGGCATAGTAAAAACAAGGTTACCAATAATGAAGGGAGGAAACTTTTAGATTTCTGTGAGGAGAATAATCTTATGATCTGTAATGGCCTGAAAGTGGGTGACAAAGAAGGGGAATTCACATTTGCTAATAAAAATGGCCAAAGTGTGGTAGATATTTTAATGTATTCTGTAGGAATTGATGAATGGATCCTAGATTTTGAAGTTATGAATGTTTTAACATCAAGCTGTCACTTTCCATTAAGATTAGAGTTAGGGGAAGGCAACAAGTGTATGAAGAAGCTTGATGAAGAATGTCTCAGTGTGGTGGAAGTGTATAAGTGGAAAGAAGAGTTGCATAAAACATTTGTTAATGAATTGAATTCAGAGAGTAGTAAAATCTTACAAGTGAGGGTACAAAGCTTAAGGGGAGGCATCTGTGAAAAATGCTAAAATCCAGAGTTTACATCAGAACCGCTTGAAATTTTGTCATTAGGTGGGGTATAGGGAATCTAGTTAAGGTTTAAAATTCATCTTTCTATCTTAAATAGTTTTTTCAAAAAAAAAAAAAAAAAAATATTTAGTGCTTTTTATAGTATGAATTTTGTATGTTATATATAAAGGTCATACAGTTTTTCTTTTAGAAACATTAAATTTTAGATTCGGGTTTCTCTGTACATCAGTTATAAAAGTTGCTATACTTTTAAAGTGTGTAACAAGTATTTTTGGACAAAAAAATTATGTGTGAATATATTAAATTTTTCTTAATTTTTTTGAAATTTTGAGATTTAAAAATCAATAATAAATAAACAATTTAATTTAAATAAACAAAAATACCAACTTTTATTAAACATTTATTTAGGAATATGTATGCAAAGTTTAATACAAATTCGTTGAGAATTGCAGAAGTTGGAGCATTTTGAAGATACAAGAATGTTCAAAAATTGAAAGTGGAGAAAAATGAATTTAAAGATTTAGATTGAAATTACACTACTTTCTTTACTTTGAAAACTCCATGCATCATATGCAGGCCCTACAGCTATCTTATTAACTTCTTTCTCTTTAATTTGGTTACCTTTGGCCCTTTTTTATAATTTTTCTATCTACAATAGTTTTTACCAAAAAAAATTATAATTTAATTTTTTGCTGCGATTTCTTTACATTGGGAAACATATTATATTCTCTACAATTTTTGTTATAAATGATTGGAACTTTGGATTCTGGTTCCTTTAGATACTACTTACAAAACTATATATTTATATACTCATTTGCCCAAGTCTAATGGTTCTGGAGGAGAAAATTTAAGGAATATGATAGAATTTTCTTGAATTTTTTTCAATTTTCTTTTTTCAATACCAATCATTATTAATTTTTTCATATACAGCCATAATGATATCAATTTTTATTGAAATCTTATCTAGGAATATACATATATGCAAAATTTAAAGAAATTCATTGAAAACTTTAGTGTCTGGACTGTAAGGAGTATTAAAAATGCTAAAAGTTGGACATGAAGAAAAATCTAGTTAGAAGCTCTAGATATAAACAACATTGTTTTCTATGTTTCAAAACCATCCTGCACTATATGAAGACCACTCAGCTATTTTACTATCCTCTTCTTCTTTTAGTTTAGTCACCTTTAACTGCTGCTTGGCAGATTTATATTTGCTCAATGAACTTTGATCACTTTGTTTTAGCTTTCACCTATCCCTAATACTGCTAATTTTCTTGCTAGCAGGACTTACTTTGCTTGCTGCAACTTTTGCCTTAACTTTAAGTCTATCTTCATAACCCATATTAAATTCACTAACAGCTGCAATCACTGCAATTTGCAATTTCTTTCTTAATACAAAAACTTCTTTGTGACATTTACTACATGGAAACGTTCATTAGCATCCTGTGCTTCTCCTTTAATGCAACTTTCCCATATAATACTACTAACTAATCTCTTTATTTTTGTCTATGAGATGGAAATTGTAAGTAGAATAGTTCATGCAATTCATACCCAAGGTCATACAAAACTTCTGCATAGAAATATGACCCTTACCAATGCCCAGAAATATATCAACCATTCTTCTATTTACATCAAAAGGTGACCCACTAGAATCACTGTTAACTCTTGGACTATAATATATTTTCACTTAACATTTACCTCAAGCATAGCATTCTAGTATCATTACTTACTATTATGGCTAGAACACCTTAAAGTTTCATTATATTTTGCTTTGAAATAGCCGCTGTACTCCTAACCTAACCTGGTATGAATCATATACCTACTGTTGCAACAAGAAAGCAATACAATGTTAAATCAGGCTTTATTCCTATTCTAAACAATAATAATTTAATATAAGCTTCTATCCACAGCTTTCACTTGCATGTAAACCATATTTGACAAACACTACATGTCACTGGAAATGTTTGTTTACTTTCAAAAGTAGTAAGTGGGAAATATATATAAAATTGGTAGCGGAATGGTTCAGTAGCTTCCACAAACATCCAGAAGATGTCTCTGCACATTACCACAGTTACAGAATCAAACCGCGTAGTTCAAACGTGAGAATTCCATCAATTTCTTTGCGACACACTGGAAAAAGCAATATAAAGGGCCAGGCCCACCTGCACATGGGCATTTAAATAATGACGTAGCTGCTTCTTAAATGGTGCTAGGGCCTAACTGATGGCATATTCTGAAACTACAATGTTTAAACATGATTTTAATGCAAAAAACGGAAAATGTCGTTTTTTGTCATTTTTGACGAAATTTCACCGATGCCTCCCCTTAACTGAGAATAAAATAGAACAAGCCTTAGAGGCACTGGAAAATATTGTTAAAAGGGCAGGGGCCGGTATGAAAATGGGGGTTTCTAAAGGCATCAGTAGGCAGTGGTTTGACGATTGCCAGGTGGCGAAGGCAAGAGTAGCACAGGAATTAAAGAACTGGTGGCAATCAGGGGAAAAAGAGAAAAGGGAAAATTTCCTGATCTTGAGATGGGCATACAGGTGTCTAATGGAACAAAATAAGAGGGAATGGAGTGAGAAAATAGGCAGAATGCTAAATGAAGCAGCAAGAATACATGACATTAAGAAAATTTGGTCAATAATAAGAGGGCTATATAAAGATGTGGGGAGAGATGAGTATATAGGCGCAGATCAATGGTGTGCATACTTTGAATCACTGTTAGGACAAGATAATTATATCAGAATGGAAAAACGTTTGTTAGGGGGTCTGCAAATAAATAATGAATTAGATATATCTCGTATGCTGAATTTTGTGAACAAATAAGGAGGTTAAAAGCTAACAAAGCTAGTGGTATTGATGGTATACCAGGAGAAGTCTGGAGGGCTTGGGCACTCGATGAAATAGGAGGAAAATAGTGATAAAATTATTCAATAAAATAATGGAAGAAAAGAAAATTCCTAGGAAATGGAGGACAAGCATGGTATTGCCAATTTACAAGGGAAAGGGAGGTAAAAATAACCCAGCTAACTACAGAGGGATTAGTTTATTGTCTATTCTATGGAAGATTTTCACTGGAATTCTAGCAAATAGGTTGCAAAATTAGGTTGAGAAGGAGAATAAACTATCAAGAGTTCCAAGCAGGTTTTAGACCAGGCAGGAGAACATCGGACAACATCTTTATTATTAAAACAATTGTACACAAATATCTGAGCAATAAAAGGGGAAGGGTATATATGATATTTATTGATCTAGAAAAGGCATTTGATTCTATTAATAGAGATGCATTGTGGATAAAATTAAGCAGTAAGGGGATAAGTCAGGCATTTATAGAAGTAATAAAGATGATATACCAAGAGAATGAGTTGTGTATAAAACTACCAGGCAACAAAGTAACTAAATCTATATTGAGTAAGGCAGGGATGTAAACTTAGTCCAGTATTATTTAATCTTTATATCGATGGAATTTGAGAGGAGATATCAAGTTGTAGGGTACATTCACCAGTTATTAATAGTACAGAAATACTGGGGCTACTGTTTGCAGATGACCTAGTAGTTGGGTCCATATCAAGTGGAGGGCTGAGAAGAGCAATCAAGGCAGCCAATTCTTATTGCAATAAATGGGGTTTGAAAGTGAATGAAAATAAAACAAAGATTATGGTCTTCAAAAAAGGATACAGGTTGCGTAAGGATGAGAAATGGGAGGTTAACAGAAGAGAAATAGATTTGGGTACAAGGTTGAGTTCAGATGGCAGCTGGAAAGAACAAAAATGGATGTCTGTGGCAAAACGTAAAATGGCCATGAGAGTGATAAGATCATGCTACAGTAAACTACCAGATATAAATGTCAAATGGTTGGAAAGGATTTATACCGCATTAGTAGAAAATAGAATGTTACATGGATCAGAGGTTTGGGGAGTAGATGAGGCTTGGAAAGAGACTGATAGAGTGCATAGATCCTTTTGTAAATATATATTGGGATTACCAATAGCATCACCTAATGGGGCACCACAATTAGAACTAGGCAGGCATGCTACTAAAGTTAAAATCTTGTCAAGGGCAATGAAACATTTATACAGAATCACTAACTTGGAAGATGGCAATATAATTAAAGAAGGTTTTCATATTCAAAAGAGAAGTAACTGGGGTAGGTATTGGGCACATAAAATGAATGACATGTTGAAGCAGATAGGTATGGGTCATTCTTGGATAAATGCAGAGTATGAGTATAGAGGCTTCTGGAAAGAAGTTAAGCTAAGATTAGAAGATATTGACAGACAAGACATTTTTGCCAATACAAGTGACAAAAGCTCACTGAGATTATATAGAGAAATAAAAACAACCTGGGGGAGGGAAGGATAAATAGATATATGTAGTAAGTTAGGGCGAGAAGGTTTTGCTTGGGCGAGAACAGGAGTGAGAAACTTGAAAGGTATAGGTCAAGAGAGGGAGCTAGATAAATGTTCATTGTGTGGAGAAGAAAATGCAGATTTCCATTGTATATTAAATTGTAGTCAAACAAAGATATGGAGAGAGCACGCTTGGCTACGTAAATGGGACAATTTGGGGGGTGAAGTAGTAATTAGAAAAATTTTGTGAGTAAAAAGGGAAAGAACAGGAGAAATATAGGGAATTATTTAGGGAAAGTTAAAGAGAGATGGCTAAGAACAATTAAGAGAAAAATGTAGAGTGGGATAGGTGAAATGGCAGAAAGTGTAAAAAGGAGTAGAGGGCCTCCAATACACAAAAACCTAGGGTTAGGTGTATGGGGACCGAATTACTGGTGCTGGTGGGCAACATGATAGGATTTTCAGGATTTAGGAATATATGGCATATTTCAGTATGAATTTTATAATTGTAATCTTGATTTTGTATTTCCATTTGTTGATGTAAAAGGAAAGATGAGAAATAAATTACTATCAATTAAAAAAAATTACTATCAATTACTAAGCTTTACTTGCCACTTTTCCCCTCCCCCAATTATCTGTTTCATCACATTTGGTCATAGGTTTTCCTCTACCTTACATGACCCTACTCTATTCTTTTCTTTCTTCAATTTACCCACAATAGCTACATCTTTGACTTGCTGATATGCCCTTATCTAATGATATCCCTTGCCTAATTCTCACCCCTTTTCTAATCCCTAGTATACCTACCAACACTAATATTAATGGCAAGAACACAATTTTGTCTATCCTTATTTCCATTTTAATGGCTTCCAATTCTGAATTTTCCTCCTCTCCTCTTCCATTTGCACTGCTCATCACTTCCCCTGTGTTACATGTCAGTGTCAATGCACACCGCATTTACTTCATGTGTATTTTGGAAATTCACATTTGTTATCAGTGTCAACTTGTTTGTCTCTGCTCCATCAACACTCCTAAGCTCTGCTTCTTTAATGCTGTTTAAGCTACATTTTTGTACTCAGCCACTTGACCATCAATCCACAGTTTGCCATTTCATACAAATGCATTAAATCCTTGTTGCCTTACCTTACTTTTTTCTTCAACTTTCGCCGTGGCTGAGTGGTTAGATTGCTCAACTCTAACCAACGCAACCCAAATGCGATCCCAGGAGACCGCAATGTGAAATTTGTGGTGGACAACATGGTGCTGGGGCAGGTGTTCTCCAGGATCTCTGGTTTCCCCAACATCATTCCCATTCTCATTCCACTGGTGCTTCATCTCATGTATCATCAATGTCACAGACTGTGGTGCTGTATGTAGTGAAATCGAGTGTTAAAACATTACACATTTCACTTCTTCAATTTTCCTCCTCCTTTCTCTTTGCTCGTATAATAAACCCTTGATATAAATAGATGATTCTTTTACATTTTTTTGCTTGTTTTAATACTTTAGATGCCCATTGTGTATTGTGAATTTCACCAATATGTTTCTTTTGCTTTCTAATTTCCCATTTTTAACTGCATTCTGCAGTTTGAAGCCTCACATATTGTCACAAGTGACTGTATTAATTAATACTAATAATAGTTGTGACTTCAGTAGTACGTGTGATGTCACTCCCCCCACTCCATGACTTGTTGGTTAAAAGTCTGCATAAGCGAGTTGCTCGCTCTCTCTTGGACTAGCTTTTGGCTCGGATAGACGCATCTGTATGCAACCTCTTGAGGTCAGGTAAATGGCCGCTATGGCCACCGTTGTAATCTGCCTATTTGTAGTAAATATTCTTATTAAGTGAATTCTACATTTAATTAGCCTTATCATATCTTTGTAGAAATGAAACCTAAGTCACACAAAACAAAGATGTATGAAAATAGTTTCACATATGCTGGCTTACATCTTTACAATAAGCTACCTGAATCTATAAAAAAGATTGAATCACAACATCAATTTAAGAAATTGTTATTAAACTTCCTTAGAGCCAATAGCTTCTACAGCGTGGATGAATTTTTAAATTTGTAAATATTTAGTTAGCTACCTTAATTATAGATATTGTACTTAGTTTTTAGTTCTTAGTTTTTAATTTGACGTGTCCTATAACATGTACATGTTTTAATGGATGAATCAATAAATCAAATCAAATCAAATAGAAAAGCCCAACCTCTCATAAAGCATGCATTCCCTACCAATTAAGCTACTCTCCCCCGTATACGATATGGCCATGTGCTCCTTAGCTTTTACAATCCATGGTTAGGTTGTCACATATTGGTGTTAGGCACCGAGTACAATTTTTCTAAAGGTTAATTGTGAAAATTCTCAATTTATTTTGGAAAAAAAAAATCTTTCGTGAAATGTAGAAATTGTTTAAGAAATGTAAGGCCACGTCGAAAATTTTTTTTCTTACCTAGCCAACTTGGAAATTCTGAACTTTAATGTAACTGGTAAATCTAAATAATTCTGTTCTTTGTTAAAGGAAAAAACAAATTATCCGGGTGTTTTATTTCAATTTTTTTTTTTAAAAATGTGTCTCATTAAACACTTTCTGAAAATGCCTCACCACTTGATTTATGTGTAAGTTGGTTGTGTTAATGTAATGCTTTTCTTCCCCTAATCAGTGAAGTTGTAGTAAAAGTAAAAAGGAAAAAGTAATAAAAAGTCGTATGTAGAGATTTTGTTAGGAAAGTAGTATGTTGTAACAGCAAAAGTACTCAATTGCTGAATTTGAAGAATGAAACAAGTGAGAGTTCAATTAGAAAACTTTAATGTGTAAATGTTACGTTCTTAATGTAATTTATTTGTTTGGTTCCAGTTGGTGGAACCTACCCCATGCCCCTAACAATTTGAAGGATTCAGTTTTTAGTTCTGGTCTCATTTTTGATAATTTTTTTAAACATTTTTTTAAACCCACATAGTAGTTCTGCATAAATGTGCCAAAGTGCCAAATAGTAACTTTTTTTCCCCTCATTTACTGGTTTTCTTAGTAATTCAACCTCTGATTTCCCTTGGTAGAATCAGAACGAACCTCTAATACTAGTACTAATACTCGGCTTGTGTCTACCCCAGCTCAAGCTATGGCTCCAGTTATGCAATCACCTGTATTTAGGCCTGCAATTGAACCATCATATTTTACAAGTGCTTCTTCAGAATCAACATTTGATTTCCTTAGAAACTTTGAAATGGTAGCCTCAGCCAATGGATGGAATGATGAAATGAAATTGAAATTTTTCCCTTGTTACTTAAAAGATTCTTCTGCACAATGGTTCCAAATTTTTCGACATAGAAATCCACATCATAATTGGATAACATTAGCTAGCAGTTTTCTTACAGCTTTCCAAATGACAAATTCAATAGACTTGCTAGAAATGAAGCTTTGCCAGAGGATGCAGATAGATAAAACGTAATGGAAGTGAGCTACTACATAGTAAGTATAATGTAGAATAATATCAATTGCTGAATTAGCTAGAATTACCCCTGTTAATCCACCTACTGTAAAAAGGAAAATAGAACCTAAAGCCCACAAGGATGCTGGTCTATAAATTATTTTTGACACATATATTGTTGCAAGTCAACTAAAAATCTTAATTCCAGTTGGATACAGAACCTGTCATGCAGTATATTTATGAGGTATTATCTCTGTGTGATCAGATCAATCCATGCATGACACAAGCTGAAAAAATTAAACATTTACTAAAAGGTTTAAAACATTATGTGCAGCCTTTGGTTCCCCTAAACCCACAATCAGTTGACGAGGTTCTGTCATTCGTAGAGAAGATCATGCTCAGTTTTATGTACAAAATCGACAGCACATGCTTGCTCAAAATAATGTAGATGCTACAGTTCAACCTCCTTGAATATATTAGCATCATGTTTAGAAAAATCAGCTCCGCTATGCAAGGTAATTTGTAACAAACCTAAAACTAGCAGTTGGTCTATGAAAGGCATAAATAAATAAAAAAAAAAATAGATAAAAAAATGGAGTTCCTAAATAGTTTAAAATCTCCCAAACTAGACATAAAATCACATACATAGAGAATTATAAAAAGATATTAAATAGAGTAATGAATGAAGCAAAGATGTTACATAACAGAAGGCTTCTTAAGAAAGCAGATAATAAAATTAAAAAAAAAAAAAAAAAAAAAAACATGGAACAATAAAAACTGTACGGAAAGATAAGCACTGTAGCATGGATGGAAAATATTAAAATTATTAAAAATGACACAGTAATATCAGACCCACAGGGTGTGAGTAGTGCATTTAATGACTATTATGTAAATATAATAGCAAATATGGGAATTAAGAACTTAAGGCTCCAAGCCACAAAGGAAAGAAGTACTTGTAACTCCATGGTAATCCGGGAAATCACAAAAGAAGTCCTTAGGCACATTAATACATTAAAATGCAAGAAATCCAGTGGTATAGAGGAATACTCAAATGAGATGGTAAAATATTGCAAATATGAACTAGCTGAGACCCTCTCACATATTATAAATGAAAGCTTCAGCTCAAGAATTTTTCCAAGCACTCTAAAAAGGTCATAGTGAGGCCAATATACAAACAAAAGGGCTGTAAAGAAATGATGGAGAACTACCGGCCAATATCTTTATGCTGTTTTTTCCAAAGTGATGGAAGGAGTCTTTCTGGAACAGCTCCAAAATTACTGTAAAATATTTCATATAGTATCAGAGTTCCAATTTGGCTTTCAAAAAATGAAATCAACTATACACGCAATAAGCAAAGGAAATGACATAATTATCAAAGCATTAAATAGAAAAGAATTAGTGGTAGCAATTTTTATTGGCCTTTCTAAACCATTTGACTGTGTTAATATTGAAAAATTAATGGTAAAAATGGAAAATTATGGCATTAGGGGCATTCCACTAGATTGGCTAAAATCATATTTATTAAACAGAGAGCAATGCGTAGAAGTAGTACAAAATACAGATGGGCAGCTATCCAATATCAAATCCCCATTTAAGCGTATAACACACGGTGTACTACAAGGATCAAAATTGGGGCCATATTTATTTTATACATAAATGATCTGTTTAAACGACTTCAGGAAGCAGGAGGATTAACCATTGGCTATGCTGATGACACAACAGTTATTATAACAGGGAGTACAGCAGCGGAAATTGCAAAGAAATGCAAATGCACTGTTGGAGATGGTTAGCACTTACCTGAAAGAATTAGGAATGGCACTAACTACAAAGAAAACAGAATGGATGCAGATTAGTATAAGTAACAAAATGCAGGCGAGTATCTCCTTGGAAATAAAAAGTGAGCAAATCAGGCAAGCTAGTGAAATAAATTGTTTAGGACTAGTAACATAACAATCTGAAATGGAACAGACATCTAGAAAAACTCTCTAAAAAAACTCAATAGGGGTATATATATTCTAAAACAGGTTAAACAAATCATGGATGAAGATAGTACAACACAAGTATATTACGCATTCATGCACTCACATTTGTGCTATGGGATTATTTTTTGGGGATCAGCAGGAAGGAAGCATATACTAAAAATATTTAGACTACTGAAAAGAGTGATAAGAGTTCTTAAAAATATCAAAAAAAGAAACACCTGCAGAACAGCATTTAAGAAATTAGGTATACTAACGCTGCCTTGTCTATATATAAATGTATGTCTACAATATGTTGTAACTTCCCATAAAGAAGACAAAAATACCAATATCCATGAACATAACAAGAACAAAAGAAAATTACTGTAGAAATAGACTAAGAGGCTCATTACAAAATAAATGTATTGAAAGTAAGGCAAAAGATTTATACACTCATTTACCTCACTGGTTTAAAGAAATAGAGAAAGAACAGATAAAAATAAAACAAATAAAGTCTTATTGCTTTCTATACAATAGAAGAATATAAAAATTGCAAAAACAATGGTTAAAAATGTAGAGTCAAAATTGTAAATATAGATAGTAGTACCTCTTCATTGTAACTAACTTTATGTAGATAGATAGATAATTTATTCATCTTGTAAATCATACATTGTACATGAGTGCTATGATATAAGACACGTCAAATTGTGAATGTACAGTGCAATTAACTATACTTGTAAATTAACAAGTCACATCCAATAAGGACAAGTCAGTGTTTGTACAAAATAATGTTTTATAAAGATATCTCAAGAATTTTATAATATACGCAATTAATTCAGAAATGTAACAATATTATAAACTTTCCATAAATTCACTAACAGAATAAAAACAATGGTCTAGCAAGTATGACAAAACTGACTTTTTAAATGCTGAAAAATTACAAGTGGTTTTATTGGCTATAGGCAGTTTATTTAAAAAAAGTGATTCCTAGGTTTATTACCCTGTTTTGATGAGCTCTTCTGTTACTTTTATTCACATATTCGTATACTTCACATGACGAAACCTTGTAAAACTATTACAATTGGTGAATAAACAATCTCAATCTCTTTAGACCTTAACCAACCTTCAATGCCACAACTGTTGCCATCCACTAGTACTGCAGCTGCGCCTTCTGTATCTATTGCAGATTTAATTACTAGAGTTGACCAGTTATGTACACAGTTCAATCAGTGTCAGACACCACCACTGGTGCCTGTACAGTCGAGCCAGTCTCGTAGTCAACCTCCTAAACAGTCTTCAGGTCATCAGTATCAGAGCGATCCATCAGTCATATGTTACAGATGTAACAGAAGAGGCCATATAGCAAGAGTGTGTCGCAGCCCCCTACCTCAGTTAAAAACGACCAGCGCCCAGCCTCAAGGGACCACACTTAGCAACATCACAGCCACGTTCCAGCCAGGCTCCTTCACAATCATCAATACAAGGGAATGTAGCTGCTGTATCAGGTCAGATTTTAAATCTTACACGTATAATCAATGATAAGGAAGTTAACATTCTATTGGATACAGGTAGCGGCAGTTAGCATTCTAAATGTAGCTCATGTTACTCATCTTTCTAAATTGCAACCTATTCAAATGATGTTGAGGACTGCTGGAAACAACTGTTGGATGCACCGTATCGTACTGCCTTAGAATTTGTTACTCATAATACTGTTTTTCAGGAAAATGTTTTGGTAGTTAAAGATTTAACAAATGACCTTATTTTAGGCAATGATTTTCTCAATGAACATGGTGTAGTTATTGATTATACTCAAAATTTAATTACAGTGACCACTACTGAAGGTAACACTCTTGAAATTCCTATCCATCATGCTACTGCACCTTTTGCTGATATAGCCATTAACCCTTTGCAAGATAAAGACTCTGATCAAGTAAATGCTGTTGAATTTACTGTGGTTCAGATGTAAAACTTCTCCCTTTAACAACTAGCTTTGTGACAGTTAAACCTGTGATACCAGTTATGAATGATGTTGTTCTGGAACCCTCTGAATCTATTATGCAGAAAAAGCATATTTCTGTTCCCTCTCTATTGTGTCAGCCTTCATCATATATGGTTATTCCAGTTCACAATAATACTGCAGTACCTCAAACATTGTTTGCTAATACAGTATTAGCAAAAGCTTATGATGTTGCTTTAGTGCCAAGCAATTCTATTGCAGCACCTCATGTTGCTACATTAAAAGCTCCCAATTTTGACTTTAAAGTAAACAGTAAATTGTCTGATTCACAGAAAGCAAAGCTGCATTCTTTACTTTTAAAGTACACTCACATTTCTACTACTTTTCTTCAGGAATTAGGTACTACTGATGTAGCTGAGTTTGAAATTAAAGTTACAGATCCAAATGCCATTAAGCAAAGACCTTATAGGGTATAAACAGTGAGAAGTTATTGCACAACAAATAAAGGAAATGAAAGATGCTGGTATAATTCAAGAGTCGCAATCCCCTTGGGCTTCGTCTGTTGTCTTAGTCAAAAAGAAAGATGGTTCTATGAGATTAAATGCAGTAACTGAAACATCTTCATTTCCATTGCCTTGATTTGACTTATTTGGGAGATGCAAAATGGCTTGTTTCATTAGATCTTTTATCAGCTTATTTTCAAGTACCCATTGCAGAAGCTAGCAAGAAGTATTCTTCATTTGTCACTTTTCAAGGTCAGTTTGAATTTGAAAAACTATCGTTTGGATTGACTACTGTTCCTCGATTTTTCAGTTACGTAGATAAAAAGTTGCTAGGTGATCTTAAGTATAGGAAAGCCCTTGCTTATTTGGATGATATAGTTGTATTTGCCAAAACATTTGAGGAATTATTAGCAAATTTAGAAGCTGTTTTTAAACGTTTAGAAAGTCATAATTTCAAACTTAAACCACAAGTGTTTTTTTGCTATGGAAAGAATTCAACTCTTAGGCTTTGAAGTTTCGAAGGATGGTATTTCCCCTGATTCAGATAAAGTTATTTCTATTCATTTCCTAAAAATGTTAGGGATGTTAGGAAAGTTTTAGGAATCCTTAATTTTTATAGAAAATTAATCAAAAACTATGCTGCCATAGCTCAACCTCTCATACAATTGACTAGGAAAGATCAACCTTTTATATGGAGTAGTGAACAACAATCAGCATTCCAAGAGTTAAAACAATCTTTGATATCAGCTCCTGTTTCGGCCCATTATACTCCAGGTGCATACACTGAGCTTCATTCTGATGCTAGTGGTTTAAGTGTTGCCTGTGTACTCTATCAGAAAATTGATAATGTATTGAAACCTGTTGGTTATGCTTCTAGAACATTGTCAGAAATTACAGTGTTCCAGAATTGGAACTTTTGGCAATTGTGTTTGCCTTGCACATTTTCATTCCTTTGTTTTTGGTATAAAGTACATATTGTTTCAGACCACCATTCTTTGTGCTATTTAAATAATTTGAAGGATTTGGCAGGTCGATTAGCTAGATGGAGTTTAAAGTTGCAAGAATTTGATTACACAATATACTATAAATCTGGAAAGAAACATCATGATGTTGATACTTTGTCTCGTTTCCCTGTGTTGCAACCTTGAGATACTGAATTAGAACAATTAGATGAGCTCACTACTTGTCTGTTGTCTCCAGTTGAAGTTGCAAACCAACAAAACAAAGATTCTGCACTTATTCCAATCACTGATGCACTTGAAGATCCTAATTCTGCTCCTGCAAAAATTCAGAGACAAGCTTCCACCTATACGCTCAAGTCTGGTGTTTTGTATAAAAAGAATGCTGGTTCTACAGATCCTCTACATTTATTGGTAATTCCAGAAGCTCTTAAGCATGAAATTTTATCATCATGTTATGAAAATCACCTTTCGAGTCACTTAGGTTTTGCTAAAACATTTACAAAAATTCACTCTCGATACTATTGGATTGGTATGAAGAAAGATATAGAACATTTTATCGAGATTTAACTGTATTGGAACACCACAGTGAAGTGAAGTAATTATTAATTTATAGATGAGTCGTATTTATTACACATCTGCTTCACTTACGTACCTATTTTGAGGACATGTTTCGAAATCATTGTTTGCATTTCGGCTCTTATGCCCGAAGATGGCATAAGAGCCGAAGATGCAAACGATGATTTGCGAAACATGTCCTCAAAATAGGTAAGTGAAGCAGATGTGTAATAAATATGACTCATATATAAATTAATAATAGAACATTTTGTTCGTTGTCATAGTTGCCAAACGAGAAAAGGGCCAACTAATCAGAAACCTGCTGGTGTATTACAACCGATTCCTGTGACAGCCATTTGTGAATGCTGGGGTATTGATTTGTTAGGTCCTTTTCCAAGATCCAGTTCTGGGCATAAGTATATAATTGTTGCAACAGAATATGCCTCCCATTGGGTTGAATCTGCACTCTTGTCCTCTGCTACAATTCCACAAGTTGCTAAATTCATTTTACATAACATTATATGTCGTCATGGAGCTCCTGCTACTTTACTTTCTGATCGAGGTTCAGTCTTCCTTAGTCACCTAACTTCACTATTGCTTATCACCCAGCCTGCAATGGATTAACTGAACATTTTAATCAAACCCTTTCGAATATGCTTAGTCATTTTGTTGATTCTAATCAGAAAAATTGGGATGTTATACTGCCTTATGTATATTTTTCATATAACACCGCAGTCCAGGATACCACTAAATTTTCCCCCTTCTTTTTAATGTATGGTCGAGAACCTACTTTGCCTAATCAAGTGCAGTTGCAAGCTACATCTAATGACCATTTTGTGCGTGAGCCTCTTCAAGATATTCAGAAGGCTCATGAAGTTGCTACTTGTAATATCAATCAACAACAACTTAAGCAAAAAGCTTTGTATGATGCCAAACATAGAAATGTTAAATTCAATGTTGGACAACTTGTGAAAGTTTATACTCCCATTCGAAAGAAAGGCAAATCTACTAAGCTCCTTCATAGGTATTTTGGACCATTTGAAATTATTAAACAAATTTCTCCAGTGACATATATTGGTCGACCACATGCTCCACGATTAAACATCAAAGTGTCCATGTTACTAGAATTTTCCCTTATTATGATTCTGTAGGCCCTTATAGGTTATAAATTTTCCCTTATATTTGAAATTCATAGAACAATACCCAACACACCAGATGCTATTTCATGTTTTATATGTTGTGTTTATTTTTTTAGGCATTACTAAAACTTGTCATTTATTCTGTAGTAAAGTCTTTAACAATGCATTTATTATTTTTTTCAAGTATGTTTCAATTATTACTGACAGTTTTTCTGAAACATGTTTTTTAAATTCATGGTCAATTAGAATTATTTTCACTACTTTGCCTTACAAAATTGCTGTTATAAGTTGTGGTGTTTCATCATTTCTTAATTTTGGGATGTATTTTCTTTTTCTGTCTCAAGTTGAAAGTTAAATTTTGGCATAGTGTTATTTTAAGAAGTTTCTTTAATACATTCAGGTTTATTTAACTGTCAAAAATAATGGGAATAACTTAAAAAGAAGTAAACTTGGGGATTACTGTTAGGTTTTCATGAGATGTTACATTGTGTTTGCATAACTTGGGATTTTCTGTGCAGTGGGCTTGTAATATGGTTGCTAATGTTTGTTATAGTAATTTCTGTTAGGCATCATTAAATAACTTTGCTTTCTTTTGGTTAGGATTTGGTTTAACAAACAATTAGGAAGTAGGTTATGTCTAAACTACTATTTTGGAAGTTTGGGAAAATTCTGACTTTCCTTGTCCTTTGTTTCAGTTGACATTTCTTTTAGGAGTAAAAATGCTGTAATTTCTTTTCCCTTAATTCTTTACAAATTGTTGCAAGTGTGTACGTAGTTTCCTGATGGTTGCGGAAGAGTGCCTCAGGATTATTTTGTGTGTGTAGTGTGAAAATTATTTCTGGCTTCAAGGATTTGCTGTTATGTACCCAGTGTTAGTATTGTGACTTTGTGGGTTCGTGAAATGAAAAGTCCAATTACACAAACTCAACAATCTTCTTTATTTCCACCGACTTATAGTTGAACACTTGCCAATTACACAGAATTACGTAATGCACACAATTACGATTCACCACTTCGTCCGTTACCGTTCCGATGCACGTACACAGTCTTCTCGTCCGTTCGCTAGCACGCCAAGCACTGACTGACCTCACTCATTGCAGCCCTTTTTATAGGAATATCACTGTTTTCTATAAGTCTCTGGTTTCAGTGAATCACCGCGAAAATTCCAGAGGACAGGGGAAGGGGAAAGAGGAGGCGGCCAGCGACAAGCAACATTTCCCTAATCAACCTCTCAGTTAGTGACAGAGACTAATGGGAGGGTGTGGCTTGGCTGCCTCTGGCCCCTTACTCAGCTGTCGGTTGTGCTTTCCGCTAATTGGGTGACAGTATAGAGGAAGTAGTGTGAAGAAGTTTATGTGAAATTTTGCAGGGGAGCTGTTATGTGCCTGCAGAATGGATCATGTGTGGTGTTGGTAAACATGTGTGGTCCTTCACAATGTTTAGAGATGTGTAGTAGGTTTTTTATTTTGTAATGGAGGAGTATTGCAATAATAAGTGTGTTATGAAGGTTCTTTCTTTCAGCAGAATTACTTGGTAAGAAGTTGGTGGACATTGTACAAACTTAATCTGTAGTTTAGCTTTCACAATGAGTCTATTTCCCTCCTTTGATAACTAACCTAATTTATTAATATACTTCTTTTAGATTTGGATTCCAGGAAAATTGAATGGTATATCTTGATATGCATAATTACTTATACACTGTTGTGTTCAGACTTTACAGATAGTTATGATTGCTCACGTAGACCTACGCTCTATTATGTGTAGATTTTGATGATAAAACACGGTTATGTGTTTGAAGTAAAGGAGTTCTGGAAAAAGTATAGACGAAAGTAAGGAAATGAACTGTATTGTTTTAATTATGTATGGTTAACGTTCATGCTACGTCATGTTTCTTATATTCAGCCCTAACAGGTAGGGCTTATTGCCCGTTCCTAGTTAGATTAGAAACAGGGATTTCTAGCTAGTTCTGGCCTCAATTTTTGATAATTTTTTTTTTTTTATGTTTTTTTAATCCACTTAGTAATTCTGTATAGAGCCAAGACGGCCTAAAAAGTGCTAACAGCCACTCAGTTGTAGTTAAAGATAGTGTGTTCTGTATTTTAATTAATATTTTAGCAACATTTTCCTAACTTTCGAGTAATATTCTGTTGTGTAATGCTGGCTCACTGGTAAATTCTAACCTGCAAGTGTTTCTTGTAATAAGTAATTTTTGGCCTAATCATTGGGTATAGATTTCGGTAAATATGTTCTCCCTTGGATTCAAGTCATCTACTCCATATATTATTAATTTTTAGATGAGTTGTATTTATTACACATCTGCTTCACTTTCGTACCTATTTTGAGGACATGTTTCACAAATCTTCGTTTGCATCTACGGCTCTTATGCGACTAAAGCTTGATCCAGCGGTGTGGGTAATTCTGGGGTTGCTGCTGCCATCTGTTGATTTAGTGATGAACTTAAATGTGGGATTCTCTTCTGGCGGGATTTCAAAGTTCATTAGTTGCTTTTTATGTTTTTCTATGTATATCCTCTCCCATATGACGAGTTCACTATGTTTTTGTACGTATTTTAGTAATTCGGTGCTTTCTTCAATTTCATGATTTTCAGACCAGAAATGAGCTGCTATTGCGGACTTATCAATATTTTTGTATCTTAAGTGCCTGAAGTGTTCTTTCTTTCTAGTGCCTATGTTTCTTTTTGTCCTCCCTATGTAAATTGTTTCACAGTCTTTACACTTAATCTTGTAAATGCCTGACTTTTCCTCTGGTTTTATCTTATCAGTATTATTACTGTGAAGTAGGTTTTTAATGTTGTAATTGTTTTTTGGTGCCAATGTTATATTGTATTTCTTGAATATTTTTTGGAACTTTTTTGTGGCCCAGGGGTGGTAAGTAAATTTAGCAAATCTAATTTCTTGTTTTATTGGTGTGAGAGCTGTGATCTGTTTTAATCTCTTTTGAAGATTGAATGATTTTAGTTTTTTATCTACAAGGTTTTTTCCATATCCATTTTTAATTGCAGTTTTTAAGATTTGATGGTATTTGTTTTGATATTCTTGCTGGCTGAGGGGTAGATTTACTAATCTGTGTGTGAGACTGTTGATGGTTGCATGTTTGTGTGGAATTGGGTTGAAACTATTTGCTTTGATGTAATTATCTGTGTGTGTTGCTTTTCTATGGATGCCAAATTTTAGTTTATCATTGCTTTTTTTGATTTTAAGGTCTAAAAAAGGTAGAGTACAGTCCTCTTCAGTTTCCACTGTGAATTGTATGCTGGGTTCTTATAGAATTTAGCCATTTTTTCAGTTGAATCAAAAGTTTGTCTAATGGAATGCTAGGGAAGAGGGAGCGGACATCAAAGGATACTAAAGTGTCATGAGGTTTTAGTCTAAGATTTTGAATTTTTTCTACCAGGTCTAAAGAGTTTTTTATGCTCAGAGTATGGAATTGTGGAAAGGACTGAAATTTTTTGGATAGCCATAGCCATAGCCAGATGTGTAATAAATACGACTCATCTAAAAATTAATAATTTTTCGCTTCACTGTGGTGTTCCAATACAGTTAAATCTCGATACTCCATATATGTTTTTCTTAAAGTAAAATAGGTACATGATAAGATTATATAAGTTTTTTGCTGTATTTGACTGTAAGGTTATGCAGAAATCTGTTTCTCTTCCTTTCTTAAATTGAAACTTTAAAATTTGGTATAATCTTTCTTGGGAAAAGTTCTTCTTTTTTTTTTGGCAGGGTTCTTTACCTTATTCATTTTAAGGCATATTGAGAATAATAATTACAAAATTTAGGTCGGGATTTTAAGGTTTTTCTTTGGAGTGTTAAATTATCTTGGTTAATTAATAATTCTCTTTGTAGCAAGGTTATGTTGTAATTCTTTATAGTAGTAATTTATTTTTCAGGTATTTCTAAAATTTATTTTGCATCCTTTGGTTTGGTAAATGTTGAATAATACTGAAATTTCAGAGAGGTTATGTTTAAATTATCAGTGTTTTGTTAAAATTATGTGTGAATTCTAATATTCTCTGTGTTTTGTGTTTAGCTTTTTCAGATGTGATGCTGCTGTATCTTTCTTCTTTTTCATCTTGGTCATTGCAAATGTGAATGTGTTTTCTAGGTCAGTGCTGAGATGTGCCCCTAGATTGTGTGTGTTTGATGTAGTTGAGATGTTGTAGCTTCAAGGAAGTGCTGTAATGTAACCTTGGATGCTGTGAAGATGTTAGAGTTAAGAGAGTATTTTTTGTGTGTGTATTTGTGAAGTTTTATAGGGTAGATGTGCCTGTAGCATGGATCGCTTGTAACGAAGCTGATACGTACCTGACACAGCGTTGAGATTAATATTTTGTGGTATTACTTCTACATTATGGATGTTTATGTCAGTGTTTGGGATGTTAACTGCATGTTTGGCATGTGTAATTTGCATACTATAAAGTGGTGTTCATTGCATTATGTTGCTAGAAGGGAGCATGTATATGTTTAATTAGTGATGCTAGTAGAAGCCAATAAGATTTCATTCATAAAGTAGACTTATACCATATAAAAGAAAATAATTTTACCATTGAATGAAAGATAGGAACAAGTTTGAGTGAGAAAATGACTGAATACTAAATGTACCTTAAATGAAAGATTGTAATTTGCAATAGAATAGTGTGTTCATCTTGTTGTAATCTTTTCAATATGTTACTTCAAAATATTGTGTTAATATGTCTGTATTTCAAGTCAATTTTTTTTTCCTCATGTGAAAGTGTGCTGCAATACAATTCATTATTGTTTTGTATCAATTGTCAATTGTTTTGCCTTAGAGCAAAAATGTGAATACTAGTAAGCTTGCTTGTAATTACTAAAATGTCAAATTTTTGTAAGTCAAATCTAGATGGTGCGCACTAAATTTTTCAAGGGTACCCTTAATTAGGTTTATTTGTGGCCACACACATACTTTTGATATTGTTAATATGTGCACATACATATTTTTGTTCTGTATTGTAATTTTTGGTTCATTTATTCAAAAACTTTGATGTATTGTACTTGTAATCACAGCTTATGTTTCAATATATCGAGATTTAACTGTATTGGAACACCACAGTGAAGCGAAAAATTATTAAATTTTAGATGAGTCGTATTTTTTACACATCTGCTTCACTTTCGTACCTATTTTGAGGACATGTTTCGCAAATCATCGTTTGATTCTACGGCTCTTATGCGACTGAAGCTAGATCCAGCGGTGTGGGTAATTCTGGGGTTGTTGCTGCCATCTGTTGATTAAGTGATGAACTTAACTAACATTAGTTAACTAATGAACTTTGAAATCCCGCCAGAAGAGAATCCCACAACCCCAAAATAGGTACGAAAGTGAAGCAGATGTGTAAAAAATACGACTCATCTAAAATTTAATAATTATGTTTCAATGTTTTGTATGTCACTTCGAACAACGCTTCTTTATTGTCTCTGATACTCTTGTAAAATTGTTCCAGTTTGGTTAGTTGAATCCCATTAAGAGCCCCAGCTGCAACACATCTAGCCACTATTGATAGCAACCAACATATACAGGCTAAGGTCTTTGATAGAGTCAACATGAAAAATTCAATGCCATGGCCGGGATTTGAACCACGGATCTACTGGTTTCCGTCCAGTTGCTCTAACCCATTGAGCTACCATCTCAGGACAGCACGTTTGCCATGGTAGCTCAATGGGTTAGAGCGACTGGACAGAAACCAGTAGATCCGTGGTTCAAATCCCGGCCGTTGCATTGAATTTTTCATGTTGACTCTATCTATATGGCTAGTGTGAAGAAATTATTTATTTCCATCAATTAACTAAAACTTTTCATATTCTTTCAGAGAAAACACAGAGTTTCAATGAATTTGCATATCTTGTGAACAAAACAAACTTTTTGAAAAACAAGAAGAAAAAAATTGTCTTTGTGAAAAATGTAATGTAACACTTTCAAGATTAATGTAAAATTGTTTTAAGATCAATGCACCCTTCCTGGCCGATCAATACATGAGTGCATTAGAAATAAGGATCACCAAAGGTTTCCCTTGGATGTTCAAACTATGGCAACGATATGTAGATGACATCTTTGCAATAGTACCAAAAAAACACATCAGTGATGCACTAAAACTTCTAAATATCCAAGAAAAAAGCATCAAGTTCACTGTAGAAGTAGAAAAGGACAAGTATTTACCATTTTTGGATCTAAAAATAATGAGAAATAAAAACAGACTAAACTTTGGCATTTACAGAAAACCAACACAAGACAGACAACTACATAAAAGCTAATGGCTACAACCCAAGATCCCACAAACAGGCAATCTTCAATGGTTTAGCACACAGACTGGTCAACATCCCTCTCACAGCAGAAGAATACAAAACAGAATACAACAAAATTATTGAAATAGTACAAAAAAATGACTTTCCCAAATCATTAGTAGACAAAAAGGTGAACTTAGCAAAAAAGAAGAAGCTACTAAAGGAAACCACAACTCTCTCAGCTACAGAAACTAATATGATTTTCAAAAAATTCACTTACCATCCATGGGCCTATGATAAATTCAAAAAATTTTTCAAAAAACAAAACATTCAACTAGCACCAGTCAACCATTTCTCCTTAAAAAACCTAATTTGCTCAAACATCAAAGATGCCATTCCATCTAACAAAAAATCTGGTATATATCAAATTGAATGCAGTGACTGTAGTCAAATTTATATTGGGAAAACCAAAAGAAATTTAGAAACAAGAGCAAAGGAACACTTTAGAAACATAAAAAATATAAACAATTAGAAAAATCAGCAGTTGCCACGCATTTTTGGGGAAAAAACCACAACATATATCCAGAACCAAAACTACTAAAACATACATCAGGAAAACAAGAACTATTCACGTGGGATTAGTTTCAATAGTTTCATTTCAGAAAATAGGAACAAAGTATTCAATTTCGACATCCCCCACAAAGATTTGTTCATCAAGTTCCTTGAACCACCACCAGAGGAGACCTATGACAGAATATCGTCAACTACACCGAGAACCAGTCGATGGCCAGTTGAGGATGGAGGCAAAGTCTCTGAAACATGTTCCGGAAAAGTTTAAAAGTAAGTGTTGTTTAGTGTCCTTAATAGACTCCCTTTAAATTTAGTTTACAACAAGAGTGTTACGGCCACGCCACTGAGGAAGTTTGACACAGTTTTGAACGAAACATCTGGAATAAGATTTTCCACTAGACCACAGCCTACAAGCCCGGATAATCATTATCTACCAAATGACTCCAGCCATGAAAGCCTACACACTACAATATGTGTTTATTTTTTAAAATTGTAGTTTGATTTGTTAATAACCTGGTCTATTATCACAGGTCTCTTTTGTCACATTTTAAACCTTCCTTGAGCTTATACAAACATTTCAAAACCAAAATTAGGCAAATAGGTTCAGCCGTACTCAAGTTTCTGTGAGACTAACAAACGTCAAGTCATTTATATATATATAGATAGATAGATAGATAGATAGATAGATAGATAGATAGATAGATAGATAGATAGATAGATAGATAGATAGATAGATAGATAGATAGATAGATAGATAGATAGATAGATAGATAGATAGATAGATAGATATGCCATGGAAATGAAACCCATACAGGAATTATTAAACACAGTTACAAAATGATGATGGATCAGAGCCACAGAAATTTTTCAAACTTTCAAGGATCTGTTTATTAGAACAATATTATTTCAATGATGAAATATAAACCTCTTGTCTCATCAATGAAAGCTTTTTAAGACAATGGAAGAGCAACCACAAATTACACATCAGCACTACTTCCAGAGAGTTAAACTCCACTGAATGGAACTTCTGTGTTACATATATTAAAGTAGTCAACATCTATTATGGCTTCAGAATACAAACAATATGTATATAAATAGAAGATCAATAATTGAAAAAACTATTTGTAGTTAGTTTTTTGACACTTCATCACTTACATTTTCATAATTTTGAGGGACTAGTTTCAGAAGTCATGTCAGTTGAGTTGGAACGAGGTTGATAATAGAGGCGATGGCTTCCGAAACTATCCTTCAAGAATATAAAAATGTAAGTGACAAAGTGCAGAAAACCAACTACAAATTTTTTTCAATTAATTTTGAAGTCAGTTACTAAATTCCTCTAATAACGCATAGATGATCACTAGTTTCACGGACCACGTAAGCCTTGTACTTAGGCAAAAGTGAAATTAACAAGCACAAGAATATCAGGATATCAATGAGCTACTGCAAATACATGTAAGCTAGAGATACCTTTAATGATTTATATTGACTTTTATCACAGCTAGGATTTATGACTGTAATGAGAGAAAGAGAAAAACAAAACCTGGCTCCCATTTTTCTTATCAAGTCCAGCACCTATTTTATATGCTCTTATTCAATCTTTGTTTTAATACATACATGATTTGAACAATTTTCTAACAAAATAACGTAGAAAATAACAAAGGAGAAATATAATAATAAATAAGGTATGCTTTTTCCTTATTAGGTCAAACATTGATATGTTCCTGAGATGCCACAAGACATTTGCATTTTGGGACCATCTTAAGGGACAGTCCCAAGGGGATGTTCAGGTGTATCCATAACTCCACAGCGACAAAGATTATTTGTAGATTGACCAAATCTGTAGAGGTGCATGGGCAATGCCCCATAATGTAATGGATGAACCCTCTCGAAGGCATTAAAAATCTGGTGGATAGTCGTTCCCTAACACATGGGTAACAAGAATAAACCCTTCTACCTGTACGTAACCCGTCCCAAATGTCCTGCCACTCAGTAAAAATGATGTCATCTAATTCGCATTCTTCTGTAATCCTACTACCCGCTAGCTGACTCGCTCTGACCACATTACCTTGGCGCAGCCAATACCATGCACCCCTCTTCTGCAATTCCAAATCAAGTGGTAGCAGCCCCAGGATTACTAATAACGCCTCAGTTGACGTAGTAGAAAAAGCACCTACTAGTCTAATTAGAATTTTCCTTTGAAGGGATCTAAGTACCTTCTGTGTCCCTAACAAAAATACTTGATGTCCCCAAACCACTGCAGCATATGTAATAATAGAAACCAGGACCCCACTATGTAAAGCTTTAACTACTCAAAGCAGAATTTTGTCATCTAAATGATTTTTAAAACCTAAACGCTCTTCTAAATATACCCCCAAATACCTGGCGCTGCTAGCCCTTTTAATAGACTGCCCATATAGTTTAATGGCCGGTGACCTTTGAAGTTTGCCCTTAAACAAAACATAGCTGCTTTTAGATGGCGAAATCGTCAGCTTCATGTTGTTACATAAATCTTGCATGACACATAACATGTACTTTCTAGAACCAATCTAGAATTAGCTTCAATAATAAATATAATATCATCAGCATAAGCCATAACCAAGCCAAGATCATTAAGGTTACTTATACTGATGAGAGCAGCCTCAATTCCAAGATTCCAGAATAAAGGACCGAAAATAGATCTCTGCAGACAACCCTTAGACAAAACTTTCCAGAAACTTTCAGACCCCAATTGGAGTGTAACAACATGATTACGGCAGTAATCTTTACAACTATTATACAACTCCGCAGGACAACCAATATCAAACAACTTTTTAAACAATATGGGCCACCATATCGATCCCAATTCCAACGATGTGCCTACTAGGGGAATTTTGAACATAATCAACCACATGATTTATCACATCTGTAGAACATCTACTCCTGGTGAAACCAAATTGGCTACAGAACATGTTTCCCTCTGTATGGAGCCTATTTATCTTATCACATAACAGAATCTCATAGAGTTTTCCCAACACATTCAGCATACAAATTGGTCTGTAGGAACTGACCAGCTGTGGATCTCTATCCAAATGCTTCCTGAGAACTACAAGTCGTCCACATTTCCAGATGTCCGGGAAACAGCCCTTAGCATAACATGTTGAGAATAACGACGCCAATGGCTCAGAGATTTGGCCACTTAGAGCACGAATTACTTCTGCAGTGATACCATCAGGGCCTGCAGCTTTCCCCAGTCTTAAACCACCATTTGCAGCTTGAACTTCCTGCATGTTAACTCCTTCATTTTCCACTCTTTCTGGCTTTAGACGAGCAATAAACTCCCTGCTAGCCTTACTATACTCTTAATCATTTGCTTCAACATCATTAGGTAATACGGTGTTAACAAGGCACTCAAAGGTTTCCCGTCCTGGAGAGGTGTAATGTCCATTCTGTAATCTGAGGATAGACATATCACGTTCCTGATGGAACCTATCCCTTGTTATGCAATATGGAAAACCCCAGGCATCCTTTTGGAGACAATCGTCAACTAGTTTGTTCCATAATTGTCTCTTAATCCTTTGAAGCAACTGATTATATGCAAGTTTTCTGTGTTGGCAAATTAGCTCTCATCTTGGGAGTGAGAATATTGATATTGCCGTCTAGCCTTCCTAGTATTCCTGCGTAAGTGCTGCAACTTATCGTTCCATGGACCCTTCCTGGAATTATTCATAACAGCAATACGTGGAAAATATATATATATATATACACATACATATATATATATATATGCATAGTCCTTACAATTGTCTTTGTAACATCAGCCGCAGCCTTATCCATGTCCATCTCAGGTTCCACAAGTCTTGGCGGTACAAAATGCTCCCTTAAGCCATTCCAATGGGCATGTCGAAAATTGAATTGATGTAACACATCCACATTAACCAGATGTTCTCCAATATCAAAACGAATCATGTTGTGGTCACTCTCAGTTTGTTGCTGCAACACCCTCCAATTAGAAATCAAGTGGTCAGCTGTTCGGTTGGTAAAGGTGACATCAATATTAGCCTGGACACAAACTCAACCGATGAACGATGGGGGATTCCCAGGCCTATTTTGGACTGTTAAATTTACCTCCATCAGGACATTTTCAACTGCATCTCCCCTGTCATCCATTCTACCACTATACCAAAGATGGGATTTGGCATTTATATCAGCCGTGATGATTATCGGATATCTTTCCAGACCAATACAGATACTCCTGAGCCAGCTTAAACCCTCTACGATGTCCCTACTAGGAGGGAAATACATGTTCACCAATATGAAACTACTGCTTGGACCCAAGATCTGAACATAATTGCAGAGATCATTACAAAACTGTGTTATGGAAATAACTTTAGGATGTTTATTAAAGACAACAACAGATACCTTGGGAGACTGTCCAGTGGTAAACACCAAAGAGGCTACTGACATAAAACCAACCTTATCATTAAAGCAATAGGGCTCCTGCGTACTAACTGTCAATTTTATCCTTGTCAACCAATCTTCTGCTCCAATCTAATTTGCTCCTAGTGGCATTTATTTGGCCAATCTTCATTACAATTGATAAATAAAGTATAAAACTCCCTAGACCGGAGGATGGATACACCTAAAATGTGAACAACTAATTTAAACCAGACATGCATTACAAAAGTACCTATCCTGAAAACATTTACATTTTTCAATAAAATATAAATAACCAAACAAATTTAAGTTAAACATATATACAAACAAAGAGACAAAATACTGAACAACTTAAAACTAACAATTTCCCTACACATATATTTATAAAAAAGAATATTTAACACGTAATTACCCATAATCGATTCTCTGGATCAATTGCACCCTCAACAATTTATAAATTTCGCAGTCATTGGAGTTGGGCTTCTTGCAGTGACTTTTGCCTCAGTTCTTGCAGGTGATGCAAACTTGCGGCACATTCAACTTTTAGCAATCTTTTTTTGAAGTGGTCTTCCTCACTGTAATGCGAACATACTTGTTTGTCCCTTGTACAGAATTTAACCACATGTCCCAGATGATGGCATCTATGACACCTGGGAACATTAACAAAATCTTTAATTGATATAGCCAAAAAATGTATATAGACTTTGCCCTTACTCAGCAAAATATCTCAGCGCTTGGGACTTATCTCCAATACATGGTGGGCATTATTACTAGCCCTAGGACCTGTTATAAATTTATAATCAACTTGTTTTTCAAAGTCAGTCTTAGACATATGGTCCTCCAGATTTTGCCCATCCAAATAATTTAACAAGTTATCTTTATCAATCCATCTATGAATATCATATAAAGTCACCCTTGGTCTATTTTTTGGGGGGTTTATTCACCTTAACTTCCTTGGTTAGAGATGGATGTTCCAGTAATTTGGCAGCATCCTCCGAATCGATGTGCACTACCACCTTATTTCCTACGGCACTCATACCTTTCATTTTAACTTTATCCTTTACAGGATTTACCAACTCACCCAGCTTTTTCCTAATTTCATCCGGATTTTTACCCCCTTTTAATAAAAGAACCACAGGAGATGTTTGAACTATAGGTGGCTTACCACTCCGGATAGGAGGTTCAGCTACTTCACTAGCATATGACAGACCAACACTCTTTTGTAATTGTCCTCATAAACTTAAATATATGGATAAGCTCATAGCAACTGATTTGTAAAACCTAGGAATTAGGCAAAAACAAAATTCCAAACTATCCTAACTAATGTACAGCACACCTAAATTACTTTAGATACATAAATAAACATTTTGGTTGGATTTTTCACACTACATCACTTAATTTTTGAGGGACCATTTTGGTTTAATTTAATGTATTAAGAACTAAAATAAATACATCTTGGGCTATCCCTGAGCTAGGCCCTGGCCCCTTTGCTAATAGAGCAGCCATTCAATATACAGGGTGTATATAAATGAATATCGGGGTTTTAACTGTTTATAATATTTACTACCAATATGATTATCCGGTTAAAGAATGTTAAAGTATTAAAACATAAATAAATAAAAAACTAGGTTCCTTATGACATTATGCAGCTGAAAAATAAAACAACTTGTTATTTTGAGACTGTCAAATGTACATAAAACTTGTTACATAGCATGAGATGTTTCAAAAACAGCTGATACAAAGAAACTAGACATTGTGGGGGTTGCATATTTTATGAGCTCCACATTCTTTTGTAACCTGATGTTTTTATTTATGATACCATGGTTTCTTAGTTGAATAATCACTGAAATTGGAGAGGTGTTTATCACCTATTCCTAGAATATTCAGATTGTCGTGTCTCAAACATGCAGCATTTTAATCGGTATCCTTAGACACGTTTTTGAGAACATAAAAAATTTACCAAAGTTCTTCCATCCAAAGGATGGTTTGATGTGGGGAAAATTTTTCAAAATCTTTGTTTCACATCTTCAAAACATCCTAAATGTAAATATCTCTGTGATTTTTCGTTTTTGAAATTGCTGTTATATTAACGCAATGATACTTCTAGTGACAAAACTCAGTGCAGTATATTGATGTAAGTGCAATACAATACCTCCTTACTATATACAGAATAAACCTATTGACAAGTTAACAAAATTATAAAAATAGCAAATATGACTCCAACCAAAATATACCCATGATATACTGCAGCAATTACTAGAAGTTTCCTAGACATGCAAGATAAATAATAAATTAGTATTGAGGGATACTTCCAAAGGTCATTGGCTCCAAGAGTGGAGAGAGGTTGAAAATGGAGGCAATGGCCTTTGAAACTAGTCCCTCAATAATATAAAAAAAGTAAGTGATGAGTGTCAATAAACCGACTACAAATAGTTTTTATGATTAAAGCTTGTTTAACCTATCAGCTTTAGTTTCTCCTACATTTCTGGGCAATAAAATATCGAAAGCAGACAATATACCTTTGTTATGTTCAAACTGTTCCTTAAGACTTGAAATCAGTTCGTCAGTCATGGAATAAAGAGACATCTTCCGAAGTACTCCTCTGCTGTATCTGCTGGGTGATTACCCCTTTTTTACTGATTCCCTGCCAGTCTTTGAATTCTGAAGTGAGAGTCAAAAAGGCATTTCATGGGGTTTGAACACAGCTCAAAGATTTTGTGAAATTCTTAAACAGCATTCTTTCTTAAAGCTTCCAACTGCTTTACTATGTCACTGGCCTATTCCAAAGCAGAGCTAAGATCACGTTTAAGGCTTTGCAAATACATAGAAAGGCAGACTGTGAAACACAGAAGTTTCTTGCATGTCAATAGTGAGATTAGAAATGAACTATTCTCTATGGCCGCCAGTAGTTGCTGCAGTTTTGGAAATGGATTTGTCCCTTATGGAAAGCTCCTGAAGGCTCTGAACAATCAGTTCTAGAAGTTCCACAAACACAATGACAGAATCATGTCTCTTTACAAATCTTGTATTGCAAAGGCCAATCAGTTTGATTTCTTACTAGTAGGTAACAGCTCATTAATGCTATTCTGTAAAGCATTGTTGGCAAAAGGATGATTGCGAAATAAATCACAAAAGTCACTCATAGTGCCTATGCAATTACAAATGTGAGTTGTAGTAAGTGCAGAGGACAAAGCTAAATTTAGTCTATGACTAGCACAATGAACCAAAAAAGCTTTTGGATATAGCTGTTTCACTTTCGCTTGAACCCCATTGAACTTTCCAGCCACACACCATCATACCCCTGTCCCACCAGATTCTCATATTTAGTCCAAGGTTAGCACATTCTTGTATAATTGTCTTAGCAATGTTGCTACCGGTAAGGTCATATATAGGCACAAATCCCACAAAGTCTTCTCTCAAAACATGGTCAGAGTTGACATACCGTAAACAAACAGATAGCTGCTCCATTTCCGAAATATCTAAAGCTTCATCAGCAATGACACTAAAGCATTCTGCATCATTTACAGCACTGAGAACCTTTCCTCGTACTATTTTGGCACATTATGCCCGAGACTTCGTTCTGGACTAAAGGGCTAACATAAGTTGCATTTTTCTTCGCATCAGCCACATGCCTTTCTAATATTTTGTCACCAGCATCATGACAAAAGTATAAGAGAGCTCAGAATTTCCCGTCTTTCTTATCAGGCTTTGACAACATTAAGGGACCACTATCTAAATCACCTCTGAGAGGCAGTTCCTCTTGTCCATAAAATATTATTGTTTTTATTATTGGTAGAAGAGCTTAGCTATTTTCCCTAATTTTTCTTAGTTTCTGCTATTAATTTGAGATGGCTCATCTTCTTCCCTGCCATTCTCTATTGCCAAAAACTGCTCAGCTGATAACAACTTGCCTGGTGATTGTTAAATGCTTCTACAGCATCCTTCCATTTATAAAATGGTTTTGGTGCCGCCTTGACCTTCGCCTTGTTTGCAGAAGAGGCTGCAGTAACGGTAATATGCACCATCTTAAACTTTTGAATAAGTTAGCCACCCCTACCTATCCAGCCACTTGTGTTGAAAACTGAGTCTCTTAGAGCCATGCAAATGTATGGGAACACACAGAACTATTAGGCTTCAAATTGTTTGTATGTCATACCTAACATCTCCAGGACTGTTGACACAGTTTGCTTCTTGCACCAACAGGCCGATATCACAATCGGTATTAAAACTGTGAAGTTCTTCACTCGCAGCACGAACACTACACATTTCAGTTTTAGCTTATAACTTGTCAGCTTCAAGTTTAACTTCACTTAAAGTGCTAAAGTTCTGCATTTCTTACTCGCATTGGTAGGTTTGAAGAAACTATGGATATTTGCGTTCCTCTTTATGTCTAAAAGACCATTTTAGTTAACTTTCGAAGAACACCTTTACAATACGAGAAACGTTTGCTTACTAGCTACACCGGTCTAAGTCCGGCTTTTCAACCCTAGCAGGTAGACAGCCATTTTGATCAATGACCCTACTTTCAGTTTAAAGAATAATTCAGTTTTTAATGACAGTAATAAGGACAAGTTAGGGGTGCACAGTCGGAACAAATGAAAGAGTCGCGTTTTCTGATTCGTTTGATTATTTAATCATTGTTGCTAATATTTTTCTTAGATATGTTTATTTCTTGTGATATTTATTTTAGGATAAAAGTACTTATTAAGTTACTTAACAGTTAAATCTCGATATACTTATTAAGAGTTTTCATCGCATTGGAAGGCTAAGTTTGTACAAAGGTTTTCTTTGCACCTAGCTATTCCCTTTTTTCTCCACTACAAGTGAAGATAATAGTTAATGAATATTAACATTCTCTGCAGCCCATCACTTTAGTATAGTATGGTGTACGATGTATGTGTTTCTCCCAGAGACAGGGTTTCAATTACCGACTGATGTATCTCCCGGGTGAAGTCTCTTACCAATGTTTCCTCAGCACTTGAACCTTTATGTTTGGAAACCTTAGGCTCCTCTCCTGCATTATTTGGTCATTTGTAAAAGTATCTGAGAGATTGCTAATCTGTAAGCCCCATTAAGAGAGTTTACACTCACAGTTTCTAAAATATTCTTAATTACCTTGTAGGTAAGTATATCACATTTTAAAGAATAATTTCAATATTTTATTTAACTTTTCTGAAGTAGAAATTGAATTTTATATTATTATAAAACCGTTATTTGAGTAAAAATTCCACTGAACTTTAAGTTTCGGCACATCAATGAAGGCTGCAGGCCTTAGATGTAGAACTCTGCCATTTTAAATAACCCTAAAATGTTAACATTTGTCATATATTCGGCAATTGATCTTGATTTTCTAATAATTAGTATAATAAAAGTTGATATAATTATGCATGTTGTTTATGTAACTTACAGAATTTGACACCGTCTTTCACTTAACATGTTACACTTACACGTGAAACAAATTTAATGTAGTTTTGACAAAGAATATGTGATTGTATTTTACTAACTTAACTTTTGCATAATCCTGAGCATAAAAATAAATAATCCAAACACACTTTCCTTAAAACTCCACAGTCCTCGATGTTAATGAGGATCGTTAATCCACGTGCATTAATAAACCAGACCATCTGTAAACAGTGGAGTGTGTTGCATTCCAAAAATTAGTTATTTTTATTAAGGCGCATCTCACCTACATTGCATGTTCATTAGATGCAGTATCTAGAGTTGCATACTGTAATCAGGGGACCCAAACGACCTCGTTATTGACGGTCCTTAGGCCCCAAATCACTCATTCACTCACTGTATTCAATTATGAATTCCGTAACTACTACACTCATAATGTTTATTTTTCAGCAGACTGTACTATTACCATCATACCTGACCTTGGGTATATGAAATGCCAGAAAGTTGAAAAGAAGCGGTTCTCGATTAGGGGCTGAAACTTCCACATTTACAGTTCTATTCTGCATGCACCCTTTGTATAGCGACCGTGCTTAAAGCATCCCCAGCCAGCTCTCTTTATCCAGATTTTGTTATGAAAAAGGCCTCGAACTATGTGCAGTTCAGTTAATTGGAAGTCATTTGAACTTAGTCATAGTAGCCATTTATCGATCTCCCTTAAGACATTTTCAAATTTTTAAAAAGCAAATAGAATATGCTCTGAACTTTCTATTTAAAACAAAAAGAGAAATATAATCATTTGTGGTGACATAAATGTGGACTATCTGAAATCGAGTCTTCAAAGGGAACAGCTTAGCTCTTTATTTACCACATACCACATGACCCATACAGTTAGCTTTCCAACAAGAATTCACAATAATTCATCCACAGCTATTGATAATATATTTGTAAATTCAGATATAACTAAATTTTGCTCTGTCTCATTGAAAACTAATGGTCTATCAGATCATGATGCACAAATTCTAAGGACTGATAAGATAAATTTAAAACTCAAACCTAAATACACATATATGAAATATAGGGAAATAAACGAAAATACTCTGAATGAATTTAGTACGAACCTTAAACTTGAATCTTGGAAACAAACTTATGAGATTAATGGAACCAACAACAAATATAATAGCTTTCTTTAATACTTTAAAACTCAGTTTGAATTTTGCTTCCCATCCAAGTATAAAAAAACATTTAACTTTAAAAAAGACAATTCCTGGCTCACTTTAGGAATTAAAACCTCATGCAGGCACATAAGAAAACTATATCAGCAAGTTAGAATCAGTAACAATTTGTATTTAAAAAACTACTACAAAAAATATTGTAAACTTCTAAAGAAGGTAATAATAGCAGCTAGAGTATTGTATTATAATAAACTAATTCAGAACTCAGACAATAAAATAAAAACCACTTGGAATATAACAAAAAAGGTGACACGTAAACACTCATCAGAAAATTGCCCAATAACACTCAATGTTGACAATCATGAAATTGCCAAACCTCTTGAAGTTGCAGAATTGTTTAATAAATTCTTTTGGATGTGACAAAAAATTAAATATTAATTATGGAAGTAAAGATGCAGCACTAGAATTTCTGAGATCAAGTTTCACAAACTTTGTGCCAACATTTAAAGTAAGTTTAATTACACCTACCAAAATAAATAAAATTGACTCTTTAAAAATGAAGAATTCTTCTGGTTATGATGAAATACCTACAAAAATCTTAAAATCTTGCTCCTCACAAATTAGCCTTCCCCTTAGTTATTTATGCAATGAGTCTCTGAAGACTGGTATTTTCCCTGACAGAATGAAATACTCAATTGTTAAACCTCTTTTCAAAACAGGCAAATGCAATAATGTTTCAAATTATAGACCAATATCTCTCTTGTCAATTTTTTCATAAGTAATTGAAAAAGTAATGTTCACCAGACTGTATAAACACACTGAATATAACGACATACTTGTCAGTGATCAGTCTAGATTCAGAAAGGGAATATCAACTAATGACGCAACTTACAAACTTACACATGAAGTTTTAGTTAACTGATAGAAAATTCTGGATAATAAGAGTTAAATGATGAAGCCTGGGACTTAAGTACTTACGATAGCAAGTCGCCACAAACAGTGTATCTCGGAATTGAGAGCCCCTAGTGGTCTACCAGCAAAATATATGAGTCAAATGGAGAATTTAATGTCAGGACGGCACGTTGACCATGGTAACTTAAAGTGTAAGAGCGACTGGACAGAAACCAGGAGATCCGTGGTTCAAATCCCGGCCATGGCATTGAATTTTTCATATTACACATGAAGTGTTGACTGCCTTAAACGAAAAAAGACATGTAGATGGAATTTTTTTGTGATCTAGCAAAGGCTTCTGATTGTGTCAATCATGACATTCTTATAGCAAAATTGGAATTCTATGGACTAAAAAATGAACATTTATGTTGGTTTGTATCACATCTAAATGAAAGAAAACAGAGTGTTGAAGTAGCTGTCAGTGATATTGGTTATGAAAAACAAACTTCGACCTGGAAAGTAGTAACTCATGGAGTACCCCAAGGTTCCATGTTAGGACCTTTATTATTTCTGATCTATATAAACAACCTCTCACGTTATATAAAGGACATTGCAAGTACAGTTCTTTTCGCTGATGACACTAGTGTCCTGGTGACCAGTACAAATTTAAACGAGTGTATAATTAAAATGAATTATGTTTTGAACTGTATGTCATGCTGGTTTAAAACGAACAAATTAGCTGTGAATCTAGACAAAACAAAAGTGGTCAAAATTATAACATGTCGTACGTCACATACTCAAATAGAAATCGAGATTAATGATATGTTAGAAAAAATTGACAGCATATAATTTCTGGGCCTTCAAGTGGATAGATGTTAAGATTGGAAAGGTCACATAAATTATATCTTACCTAAGCTCAGCTCTGCCTGTTATGCTATCCGAGAGCTGGTTAATGTGAGTTCTATTGACACACTTAAATTAGTGTATTATGCATACTTTAACTGTATCATGGAATACAAAATATTATTTTGGGGCAACTCAGTATAAAGTAAAAAAATATTTTTTATGCAAAAGAAGGTTATATCAATCATTACTAATGCCCACAACAGATGCTTCTGTAAAGATCTTTCTAGAAGATTTAAGATATTAATGCTTCCTTGCATGTATATATTCTCGATCCTAAAATTCTTTGTATGCAATCGTGCCTTATTTGCAACAAATAATGTAATTCACAGAATAAACACTAGACAAAAGAACAATATCCATTATCCCTGTGCTAAACTTTCTTGCTTCCAGAAAGGTGTGCATTATGAAACTATCAAAATATTTGGTGCACTTCCTAATGTTCTTAAAGAAAAAATTGATAATTTCGGCGCTTTTAAAAATGCTGTTAGAGAGTACCTTTGCTCAAATTATCCTGATACTGCTTCTGTAGCTCTGTAAGTAGTATCTAGCTGTTCCAATGACAAATCATTACCAATAAATCTTTGATGCATGTTGAAAGTTTATTTTTAATGTATATGTATTGTCACCCGAGCGTCGGAACACCCTATAGAGTGGGCAAGCAGGAGACGGTCAGCGTTCGTCCCGCCCCCTCGTTTGTCTTATAGCGTTAAGGAGGGATGGCTGGGACAAAAAACATCACTGCGCCGTCTCTTTCTGTTCCACCTGTGTTCTCGAACTTACGGGATATTTCATCTAACCGAGAACCTTCCAGATCAGAAAGTGGACGCTATATAAGCAACACGCCGTGCAAGAGGAGTGAGTCAGTGCTTGACGAGCTAGGGGACGGACAATAAGACTGCGTGTGTGCAACGGAAGAATTTACGTAATTGTGAGCGTACAGTGGAACTTTAACGGACGAACTGGTGAACTGTAATTGTGTGCATTATGTAATTCTGTGTAATTGGCAAGTGTTAAACTGTAAGTCAGTGGAAATAAAGAACATTGTTGAGTTTGTGTAATTGGACTTTTTATTTCACGAACCCACAAAGTCACAGTATTTAAGAAATAACAATGAATGGTATCCATTGCAAAAAGGTTGAGACGTACTGGCATAAGCCAAGTGAAAGCTAATTTAAAAAGTGTTTGATTTTGTATCATATATAATTATCCCTGCTTTGTTTTCCATATTGCTGTTCATATTGCCTGTATACTATAAGGTGTCTTATGTTAACTTTTGTACATATATATGCTATTAAACTTTATACCTCTGGAGATGTTCATTGTTCACAGCCTTTTCTGGCTACAAGTGAACCTACTGAACGCAAATCAATCTAATCTAATCTAGAGTGGTTTTAATGCATCATCTAAATGTCTATGTGGAACCATTGCAGAGATGTCATCAACCTATTGGTAACAAAACTTGAAGCTCCATGGCAAGGCCATTTTTGTGTGTTTCAAACCTGCTCATAAATTTGCCAAAAAAGGTGAAACTGGACTGCCCACATATAACCCTGAATTCTCCCTGTATATTAAAGCTGTGGAAGTTTTGTTCATTACATAGGTATGTTAATTAGATGTATTCTTCGCTTCTGCTGTTTCCATTTGTCTTGTATATAGCCATTTTATTTCAAACATTTATATAACTCTATCTTTTTAATTGTTTCTACTTAGTCTAAAGAACCATTTAAATTTGCACTATCACACTTTGGGACACTAGTGAATTTGTTTAATAACCATTTGGCCAAATTATATATGGCAGCATTTCTGCTTATAATTGCTTCCTTTCAAGGTTTCATTTGAAGGTTCAATGGAATAATTTAATGGTTTGTTTCCACTTTTTTAATTACTATTGTTTAATACATCTTCCATACAACTTTGTGTATTCTGCCTTTTCCAAAATTACTAGTTTATTCTCCTTATCTGCTTTAGTGTATATGACTGGTTTGCTTCTAAGTGATCTCATGATGTGGTTATTAAAATTAATTTTCTTTTTTGTTGTTGATTGGTCTACTACTTTGGAGCAGTTGTTTTTTTTTACTATGTTTTATTTACTTTATTTAATGCTTGTGTAGCAATTTGGATGTCTGCTATGTAGTCTTCTAATTGGTTGAAATAGTGCACACATGTTTTTAAGCCTTGGTTTTATTATTCAACTCTGGCATTAGGAAAATTTAGTTGGGTAAGTTAAGTACAATGACAAACCCATTCCTCTGAACACGCAAACTGTTATGTTTTGTTATGTTCACGCATCACATGTTCATCACAAATATAACAGGCACAATTAAATTCAAGATGAGTCGTATTTTAACACATAAGCTTCACTTATGTACCTATAGGTATGACTCATCTTGAATTTAATTATGTTTTGCTTTAATGTGGTGTTCCAAAAAAGTAAATATTCTATAACAGACAGAATTTGTAGAATTCACACAAAACTCACAATGAGCATTTTGGAAATTTTGGTACACTTTTTAGATTCAGCACTACCACTCTGATATTGTGATATTGTTCAGTAATAGACAACTTGCAGTGGCACAGTTTTCCATAATACTGTGACTTTGTGGGTTCGTGAAATGAAAAGTCCAATTACACCACTCAACAATGTTCTTTATTTCCACCGACTTACAGTTAAACTCTTGCCAATTACACAGAATTACGTGCTGCAACAATTACAATTCACCAGTTCGTCCGTTACAACTTCACTTGTACTCGCGATTACACAAACTCCGATACACATACACAGTTCGTACAGTCTTCCGTTGCACAACCCTTTCGTTCATTAACACGTCACTGACTAACACTAACCAACTGACTGACTGACCAAACCAACAACTGACTAACTCACTCCGTCTGTCTGTAACCCTCTTTATATCGGAATATCCCGCCTTCTGGTGTTTACAGGATTGTTCTAGTAACAGAAAGATCGAGAAACAGGTGTAGAGAAAACAGGCGACACAGTCATGTTTTTTTCCCTGACCACAGCCTGTCACCACTACAAGACGAACGAGGAGGAGGTGTGGCTAACCGAACCTCCCCTACCTTCCGCTGCCAGCTGCTTTCACAGGGTGTTCTAGCGCTCCCGTTACAATACAAACAAAAGTACTTTAGTGATATCCATAAGAACAAAATAAGCTGCAAATAACAAATAAAAACCTTAAAGGAACTCCCCTGATACATACTTTTTATTATAATTTTCATGTTCTGCAAGCAAAAACACAAAAGGGATAGTTGGAATTATTAAAAAAGTATTTTAATGACTGGCCAATGTTATTATTCCCTTGTGTCAAATTAGTTTACTGCTTAGTGGTTAATAGTTATTTCTGTTACGTTTCTTTACTGTTGTGAGCTACTACATTTGCTTGCTACTACTCGTTTACTCTAACATTATTCACTTGTATTAAATTTGTATACTGCTTCAGGGTTATTTATTTGTTTACCTTTCCATAATGCTTCAAACTTTACATCTGTTATTCATTGGTTTTTTTTTATAGCTTTGTGGTTATTATTTCCTCTATTACACATCCATATTGTATCAAGCTTTACATCTACTATGAGGGTGAGTCAAATGAAAACCTTAAATATTTTTTTAAATATTATTTATTGTGCAGAAGTGGTACAAAGCTGTATCACTTTTCAACATAATCTCCCTTACGCTCAGTGCAAGTCCTCCAGTGCTTACCAAAGTGCATAAATGCCTTTAGAAAAAAATTATTTTGGTAGTCGGTGCAACCACTCACACATCGCATGGCATACCTCTTCATCGGAACGGAACTTCTTTCCTCCCTTGCATCTTTGAGTGGTCCAAACATATGGGGGCAAGGTCTGGTGAGTATGGTGGATGAGAAAGATACTCAAAATGCAGGTTTGTGATTGTTGCAACTGTTGTACGGGCAGTGTGAGGCCTTGCATTGTCATGTTGCAAAAGGACACCTGCTGACAGCAATCCACGTCACTTTGATTTGATTGCAGGCCGCAGATGATTTTTTAGGAGATTTGTGTATGATGCACTGGTGACAGTGGTCCCTCTAGGCATGTAATGCTCCAAAATGATGCCTTTCTTATTCCAAAAGAGGGTCAGCATAACCTTCCCTGCTGATGGTTCTGTTCGAAACTTCTTTGGTTTTTGGTGATGAGGGATGATGCCATTCCTTGCTCGCTCTCTTCGTTTCCGGTTGGTGGAAGTGAACCCAGGTTTTGTCCGCAGTAATGATTCTTGCAAGGAAACCATCACCTTCCTGTTCAAAGCGCCGAAGAAGTTTTTCTCAAGCATCAACACGTTCTCTTATTTCAGGAATCAGCTGCCATGGCACCCATCTTGCAGACACTTTCTGAAACTGGAGCACACCATGCACAATGTGGTGTGCTGACCCATGACTAATCTGTAAACATGCTACAATGTCATTCAATGTCACTCAGTGGTTTTCCTTCACTATGGCTTCAACTGCTGCAATGTTCTGTGGAGTCACAATTCGTTGTGCCTGACCTGGACGTGGAGCCTGGGCTTCCACTGAAGTCACACCATATGTTAACTTCCTACTCCATTCGTAGACCTGCTGCTGTGACAAACATGCATCACCGTACTGAACCTTCACTTGTCGATGAATTTCAATAGGTTTCACACCTTCACTACGCAAAAACAGAATAACAGAACGCTGTTCTTCCCTGGTGCAAGTCGCAAGCGGGGCAGCCACCTTTATACTGATACTGCAATGGTATGTGCGCATCTGCACTATGCTGCCACCTAAAGGTCATTCTGCATGCTGTTTGTAGCACGCTTACCAATTTACAGGATAACAGCCCGAAATTTCGATTTGTTATTACAAATTTAAGGTTTTCATTTGATGCACCCTCGTATCACTCACTTCTAGTAGAGTTGTTTAGTGCATGATGCTTATTATTCAGCTGTTGTACATTTTGCTGTTCTTTCACAATTTAATTTTATTGATATTTGCTTTTATTTCATTTAGAGATAGGCAGTTATGATATATTTGTGTTACACTTCCTTATTGTTTCCTGCTAAATGTCCGTTACTATTAAACTTATATTGCATTTATGGAAAGGTAGTCAGAAAAATTCAATGTCATAGCCAGGATATGAACCAGAAGATCCATGGTATGGCATTGAATTTTTCTACCTTTCCATAGTTCGTCCTACACACGACTAGTGTGAAAGAACAACTATTTCCATTTATTTCATTTGTTCACTACTCCCCAATTATTCATTTATTGATATTCAATTTTCTTATTGTTTTAAGCTTCTTGACAATTATTATTCCCCAGTTTTCAATCTGTTTACTACTTCATATTAATATTTATTTCTATTACAATGTGTTACTTTTCAAGCTTCTTCTCTATTACTAAGCAACTATGTCAGACTTGTTTACTGCTTCCTGGTTATTCTTTTTTACTTTTAGGAGCCTTAGGTCTATCTTTAATCACTGTCAAACCTTTGTTTAAAAAGGGGGATAAACAGGATCCATCCAACTATAGACCTACCTATATCATTACTGATAACTTACTCAAAAATTGAGATGCTAATGTTTGACAGGTTGTACTATTTCTTTGAACATAAGAATATTCTAGTAAAACAGTTTGGTTTCAGGAGAAGTGTATCAACAGAAAAGACAGTGTACATGCTTAGTAATGAAACCCTCTCAGCGCTCAATAAGAAAATGCTTATTGGAGATATATTTTGTGATCTGGCTAAAGCTTTAGACTGCATTTATCATGAAATTCTGATAGAAAAGCTACAGTTTTATGAAATTAATGTTGTGCAGTATAGATGCTTTAAGTGGTATTTGGAGAACAAGAGGTAAAGGGTTGAGAATTCTCATCAGTGGCAAAGTTCTGGTTGGGTGATCATTAAGCATGAAGTTTCGCAACGTTCAATTCTTGGCCCGCTGCTCTTTTTAATTTATATCAATGACCTCCTCCTAGCAATGAGAAGCATCACAACTACTGTGCTGTTTGATGATGATACTAGCATAATAGTGACTAGCAGCAACTTAAATGATTTTGCACTAAAACTGAATAATGTATTCAGCACTAAGTGCAATAGGTTTAAGGCGAATAAACTCTCATTAAATATTGACAAAACTAAGGTCTTGAGGTTTGAGGCTTCCAGTTCACAAAATCTTTCTCTGTGCATAGGCACTGATAAGGTTGTGCTCAACCAAACTTCATTTAATTCTTGGATTTTGCAAGTTGAGGCAAACCTTAACTGGAAAAGCTCATATAGAGAGTATCATGCCCAAGTTTAGATTGGCTACTTTTGTGCTTGGATCCTTGAACTCATTTTGTCTAATTCAGACATTAAAACAGGGATACTATATCCATTTTTGCTCAATAATGAAGTATGGTTTTATATTCTGAGGTAACTCAGTGGAGAGTAAGCAAGTTTTGGAACGTGAATTTCAGTTGATTTAACAAAGTAGTAAATACTTCAAAAGTAAAAAAAACGAACTAAGGAATTAAAGAAAAACTAGTAAGGAAACTATTACTCTTTTTAAATGGTGGAACCTTTTTTCATGGATGTCTGCTAATTTTACAAGTTTGAATAAAGTTAAGCAGTGTAATATTTTTGTTATCCTTCTGTTGAACACAATTTAAATAAATAATCATGCACATTCCGCATAATAATTAAATGTCGTAACTTTAGAACTCGAGAAAGGTTAGAAATACTGTTAGTTACATATTACAAGTATGAATGGAAATCCATGTTAGCATATCCATGTTAGGTTCGATTCCCATGGTCTCCACATCTTAATTAAATTACGCAAGTGCTAAATGCCAATAACTATCAAACACTAATAAATTTATAAAACTATTCTAACTAAAACACTATGTAACTTCTATAAATATAAGCTTAATTAATACACATAAGAAGCACGTATGCACAGTCTAAGCTAAGAGAAGGTACTGAAGTTCTGAGAACACAAGAAAAATATTGTAACAGCACTTTAACTTGGTGAACGTATGTTTAAAGGTGGAAGATAATTATAATTGCTTACATGTGAAAATGTGTGGTCAAAAGAGAAAGCTCTGATGCCGCATGGGATGCAATGAATGCAGCTACTATATAAAGTGAATGTAATGTATCTTGTATTGGTTTAAGCTAGTGTTATCTCCATAAACAAATGGTTGTCACATTTTCAGTAAAATGTTACAGATGTTTTATGTTTGCTGGTGCTTATAGATAAAAAAAGCACGTTTTGATGTACAGTGGTGGTAGTTAAAATGATTTACGTAGATTTGGTGAGGGTTGTTTTTTATGATGTGTTTAATGTCATAGAGTGCTGCTCAGTGATAGGACCAAACAAACAAAACAAATAACCTATTCATTTATTAAACACTGTGTTATAATTAAGCTGGATTAATTTTTTTATGAATTTGTATCTTATTAATCACTTGTCCTAGACTAGTATAGTGCTTTATGGTTGTAATTTATACATATTATATGTTCTTAATTTTTCAAGATTTACATCTACTATTTATTCACTTACCTTACATTCATTCTCTGCTTAAAAATTATTTATTTCATTTACATGTTATAATATTGTATAATATATTAGTAATAGCAGTAATTCTTAAAATGTTTTCCCCTTCAGTCAAGTGTGACAGTTCTTATATACTTGATAGAGGTGATAAAAAAATTAAAACAATAAAAAAATAAAGAAAAAAATAGGTGTTTTCAGGTATGATGATAGCTAAAATAATTTATGTTGATTTGGTGAGGGGCTGTTTTCTCTATGATGTGTTAAATGTGCCCTGCTCAGTGATGGGACAGAAAACACATAATTGCTTCCAGGCTTTCTTCTACTACTATTCACTTGTATTAAATTTGTTTACCGTGTTTTATAGGCTTTACATCTATTACTAATCACTTCTATTACAATTTTTAATGCTTTGTAGTTCTTATTTACTTCTCTTATTTTTCCTTACTGCTTGTAGCTTTATGTCTATCACTATTTTCTGCTATAAGAGTTGCTCACTATTTAGGTAAGAGTCCTACTATTGTGGTAGGATTTGTTCAACGCCTTGAAAATATGTTTCACACTTTCTTGCTGTTTCAAGCATTACATTATTATTAACGAATCAGTTTACTGCTTAAGTTATTCTTTAGCTTTCCTATATTCCCTTGTCTTAACCTTTATGTGTTATATTAATTGCTGCTATTACATTTGATTACTTTATAAGTCATTATTTAGATGCCTATTACATTCCTTACACTTTTGCGTTTATAGGTGTTAATATTCATTTGTATTAAATTTACTTACTGATTCATTTGATTTCAGCGTTAGGTCTGTTATGGTACACTTGTATTAGACTTGTATATTGCTTTGCAGTTATTATTTCTTCTGTTAAACTGTCTTCCTTACAATACACTCATTTACTAACAAGATTACGTCAAAACATCCCGTAAACATCATTTATGACGGCGAGTTCACGGGGTACGAATATGGCGGACGTGACATCATAGCTCAAGCTTTGTCAACATCCACAGCATGACGATTGTTATTTAAATAATAACAATACCAATAACAATAAAATAATAATAATACAGCAATATTAATTATTATTATTATTATTATTATTATTATTATTATTATTATTATTATTATTATTATTATTATTATTATTATTATTATTATTATTATTATTATTATTATTATTATTATTATTATTATTATTATTATTATTATTATTATCATTATCATTATCATTATCATCATCATCATCATCATCATCATCATCATCATCATCATCATCATCATCATCATCATCATCATCATCATCATCATCATCATCATCATCATCATCATCATCATCATCATCATCATCATCATCATCATCATCATCATCATCATCATCATCATTATTATTATTATTATTATTATTATTATTATTATTATTATTATTATTTTATTAATATTATTATTATTATTATTATTATTATTATTATTATTATTATTATTATTATTATTATTATTATTATTATTATTATTATTATTATTATTATTATTATTATTATTATTATTATTATTATTATTATTATTATTATTATTATTATTATTATTATTATTATTATTATTATTATTATTATTATTATTATTATTATTATTATTATTATTATTATTATTATTATTATTATTATTATTATTATTATTTATTATTGTTATTGTTGTTATTGTTGTTATTGTTATTATTGTTATTATTGTTATTATTGTTATTATTGTTATTATTGTTATTATTATTGTTATTATTATTGTTATTATTATTGTTATTATTATTATTATTATTGTTATTATTATTGTTATTATTATTGTTATTATTATTGTTATTATTATTGTTATTATTATTATTATTATTATTATTATTATTATTATTATTATTATTATTATTATTATTATTATTATTATTATTATTATTATTATTATTATTATTATTATTATTATTATTATTATTATTATTATTATTATTATTATTATTATTATTATTATTATTATTATTATTATTATTATTATTATTATTATTATTATTATTATTATTATTATTATTATTATTATTATTATTATTATTATTATTATTATTATTATTATTATTATTATTATTATTATTATTATTATTATTATTATTATTATTATTATTATTATTATTATTATTATTATTATTATTATTATTATTATTATTATTATTATTATTATTATTATTATTATTATTATTCTTATTCTTATTCTTATTCTTATTCTTATTCTTATTATTATTATTATTCTTATTCTTATTCTTATTCTTATTCTTATTCTTATTCTTATTCTTATTCTTATTCTTATTCTTATTCTTATTCTTATTATTATTATTATTATTATTATTATTATTATTATTATTATTATTATTATTATTATTATTATTATTATTATTATTATTATTATTATTATTATTATTATTATTATTATTATTATTATTATTATTATTATTATTATTATTATTATTATTATTATTATTATTATTATTATTATTATTATTATTATTATTATTATTATTATTATTATTATTATTATTATTATTATTATTATTATTATTATTATTATTATTATTATTATTATTATTATTATTATTATTATTATTATTATTATTATTATTATTATTATTATTATTATTATTATTATTATTATTATTATTATTACTCTTATTATTTAAATGTGATATACCTACAAGGTATTTAAGAATATTTTATAAACTGTGAACGTAAACTCTCTTAACGGGGCTTTCAGATTAGCGAAATCTCAGACACTTTTACAAATGACCAAATAATGCAGGAGAGGAGCCTAAGGTTTCCAAACATAAAGATTCAAGTGCTGAGGAAACATTGGGAAGAGACTTTACCCGGGAGATACATCAATCGGTAATTGAAACCCTGTCTCTAGGAGAAACACATACATCATACACCATGCTGTACTAAAGCGACGGGCTGCAGAGAATGTTAATAATTATTAACTATCATCCTCACTTGTAATGGAGAAAAAAGGGAATAGCTAGGTACAAAACAAAGCCTTCCAATGCGGTGAAAACTCCTAAGAAGTATTTTTGTCCCAAAACAAATGATATCACAAGAAATAAACTTATCTGAGGAAAATATTAGCAACAACTAAATAATCAAACGAATCTGAAACTGCGACTCTTTCTTTTGTCCCGACTGTGCACCGTTAACTTGTCCTTAGGACTGTCATTTTTTTTTTTTTTTTTTTTTTTTTGTTACTTCACTCTTTGTATAATTGTCTTAAGTGATCATTTTAAATATCTCTAAGAAATGAAAGACTATTGAATAAGTGTATCCTAACTTTTTATTTTACATTTTTACTTTTATTTTATTAATTTTTTACTTTTTTATAATTGTATATTTCACTTTTTTTGAAAAGATGGGAACGGGTACAGGGTAAGCCGTTTAGTGCATTTCTTGTTTTATTGGCTTGTACTGTGGGACAATATGAAGGGTTCTATTTGCTTAAATGGTTATTAGATCGGTATTTGTTCGAAGTGATAAATGTATGGCTCCAGAGAACGCAAGGTTTTCTTCCGTATATAGGCCCATCTCTACTCCTTTAAAAATATACGTAAGTGCTTTCCTAGCACAGTGTCTCCTCGCCGTACTTTCAGCAGCCAATGTAGAGTACCAGCAACCAACCACACTGCAAAATTATGAAATTTCGTTTCTTTGAAGCGAAACTCCAGTTGTACCAGTTGTGGTACTGAACGTAAGCGTTCTTCTGGACGAAGAACGGAGGGCGGTCTCGGAGGGCGGTCCAAATAACGTCAGCCCGCTGACAGTGGTACAAGCGATGCTCAAGTGTATCTTCTTCCATACATACGCCACTGACCTTCGAATTCACTCTCCCGCGACGCCACATTCTTTTTTGCAGTTGGAACTGTTTCATTAACAACTCCATAAACAGTTTCTCTCGAGAGCGACGGAAGGTTACAGTTGGTTGCATGGGCCCAAACGCATTTCCAATCACGAGTGTATTTTGTTTCCACATACGGTCATTGAATACCTGGCTCCATCAAGTGACGATAGAGGTTCTTAATAGTCAGAAACTTCTCCAGTCGCTCCCCGGAATTTTCAAGAGCACGAAGCTTGGCGACCAAACGATTAAATTCCCGTGTCTGTCTCTCCACGGTATGTAACTGGTCATACCAAAACTTCTTGTCAATCGGAGACTCACTGCCAAATAACGAGGACAATCCTCTCTTTCCCAACAGCGCCATACACTTGTTGTCAAGATCCACTAGACCACAGCCACCTTTCTTTAGAGGAAGACGCAATTGCGGGCGGGCAACTCGATATGCTTTCCCCGTCCACAGGAAGTATCCAAGCAGAGTCTCTAAACGTTGGGCGAACTGCTTAGGGAGCGGCAAAATCTGCGCCACATACCACAGTTTACTCAGTGCATAAGTATGAATGCAGCAGACGCATTGCAACAACGTTAGATTTCGAGAGCGATCTTCATGTAAGTTAAAACGTAGCGCGTTGAGCCTCTGAGTCCAAATCATTAAGAAGTGAGTTATTCTTTAACCTGAAAGAAGGGTCATTGACCAAAGTGAGTGTCTACCTGCTAGTGTTGAAAAGCTGGACTTAGCGCAGTCTAGGTAGTAAGCAAACGTTTCTCGTATTGTGAAGGTGTTTTTTGACAGTTTGCAAAAGTGTTTGTTTTAGATATGAAGAGGAACTCAAAAATCGACAGTTTTTATTAAACCTACAAATGTGAGCAAGATATGCAGAACTAGCGCTTTAAGTGAAGTTAAACCTGAAGTTGCTGAGTTAAAAACTAAAAATGAGATGTGTAGTGTTCGTGTCGCCAGTGAAGAACTTTGCAGTTTTAATGCCGTTTGTGATATCGATATTTTGGTGCAAGAAACAAACTGTGTCAACATTCCTAGAGATGTTAGGTATGCCATACTCACAAACGATTTGAAGCCTAATAGTTCATTTGTGTTTCCCGTACGTTTGCATGGCTCTAAGAGACTCAGTTTTCAATATAAGTGGCTGGATAGGTGGGGGTGGCTAACATACTCAAAAGTTCAAGACGCTGCATATTGCCGTTAGTGCATTCCCTTCTGCAAACAAGGCGTAGGTCAAGGCAGTCACCAAAACTTGGATATTTGGTGACAAAACCATTTTATAAATAGAATGATGCTGTAGACGCATTTAACAATCACCAGGCAAGTGGTTATCATAAAAACTGTGTCTTATCAGCCGAGCGGTTTTATCAATAGAGAAAGGCAGGGAAGAAGATGTGGCATCTCAGATTAATAGTCAGAGGGGAAAAGAAATTAGGGAAAATGGGGAAGCTCTTCAACCAATAATAACAACAATAACATTTTGCGGGCAAGAAGAACTGACTCTCAGAGGTGATTAAGATAGTTGCCCCTTAATGTTATCAAAGCCTGATAAGAAATACGGAAAATTTCGAGCTCTCTTACGCCTTCGTCATGATGCTGGTGACAGAATATTAGAGAAGCATGTGGATAATGCAAAGAAAAATACAACTTATATTAGCCCCTTAATCCAGAACGAAGTCCTGGGCATATGTACCGAAATAGTACAAGGAAAGTTTCTCAGTGCTGTAAATGATGCAGAATGCTTTAATGTCACTGCTGATGAAGCTTTACATATTTCGGAAATGTAGCAGCTATCTGTTTGTTTACGGTATGTCAACTCTGACCATGTTTTGAGAGAAGACTTTGTGGGATTTGTGCCTATATATGACCTTACCGGTAGCAACATTGCTAAGACAAATATACAAGAATGCGTTAACCTGGGACTAAATATGAGCAATCTGGTGGGACAGGGGTACGATTGTGCTTCTTCTATGGCTGACAAGTTCAATGGGGTTCAAGCGAAAGTGAAACAGCTATATCCAAAAGCTTTATTTGTTCATTGTGATAGTCATAGACAAAATTTAGCTTTGTCCTCTGCACTTACTATAACTCACATTTGTAATTGCATAGGCACTATGAGTGACTTTTGTGATTTATTTCGCAATCATCCTTTTGCCGACAATGCTTTAAAGAATAACATTATTGAGCTGTTACCTACTAGTAAGAAATCAAGACTGATTGGCCTTTGCAATACAAGATTTGTAGAGAGGCATGAATCTGTCATTGTGTTTTTTGGAACTTCTAGAACTGATTGTTCAGTGTCTTCACGAGCTTTCCATAAGCAACAAATCAATTTCCAAAACTGCAGCACAACTATTGGCGGCCATAGAGAATAGAGCCTTTCTAATCTCACTATTGACATGCGAGAAACTTCTGTGTTTCACAGTACGCCTTTCTACCAGGGGCGGTTCCTCCATAAGGTTGCAGGTTTGCGCTACACCCACTGATTTTGAATGTACAACAGGTGCATATTGCACATTAAAGCTGTACTTGTTTGCATTCTTTTATCTACATACATGTTTCAGTTACGCTTATCGTCTGTAGCTGTCCATGACCACAGAAGTCAAATAAACAGAGGTTAGCTGTAGGAGCCGCCAGGTTTGGAGCGAAATGTTAAACATAGATTTCGCCCAAATGTGGGTTCTCTGAGAGAGTTGCGGGAAGGCGAAGAGATGGGAGTGGCTTCTGATGCATTGCTTAAATGGAGGTTTATCAACCTAGCTCCTCCTACTCTTAGCAACGGCTATAGCGTGACCTTCAGGCTTCGCTTAGCGTGTAACTGTGTGTCTGCTTGTTCTATGGTGTGGTTTCGTGCTCGCAGAGCTTTGAGAATGCTTTGTTTAAGGTTAAACTGAGTATTCTGACATTTCATTTACAGTGCTTTATGTGAGGTGTTGTTTGTGTACGTTTTTAAAATTCTGATAGAATGAATATCGTGCAATCTTTACTGGAAAAGCCCTCTTCGCAACGGAGTGCTGAAGAAAAATCTGAAGTGAAACGAATGGGTAGACCCACGCCAAACATTTCTATAACTCAAACGATTAAGACAAAAGCTAGAACATTCAAAGGGAAGTTCAACACTGACATGTACTAGAAGCCCGACTGGGGTTATGTGGACGTGAAGCTAATAATTCTTTATACTGTTTCCCATGCCTGCTCCTTGGAGGAGATGATTCATGGGTGAAGCAAGGAATGAAAGACATGCAACACATGCATGACCGTGTTAAAAACATGAGTCCTCTTCGTCTCATATAAAAATGCATTAAGTTTAGCAATGTATGGCAATATTAATTTTGCTGCTCAAATGGACAGTGCATACAGAAAGAACATACAGCTGCATAACTATAAAGTTACGCAGAATAGATATGTCCTAAATATTATAATAAATTGTGTAGGGATTTGCGTCTCATTTGAGCTGGCTTTGAGAGGTCATGATGAATCTGATACATCACAAAACCCTGGTATCTTTCGAGGCCTAATAGATTTCAGCGCTGATCTCGATAGTGTCCTGAACGGCCATCTGGAAAAAGCAACTGTTTTTAAGGGAAATTAAAAAACTATACAAAACGAAATCCTTGAGTGTATGTTACCTCCCTACCTCCCTACCAACCTCCCTACCAACCTCCCTACCTACCTCCCTACCTCCCTACCTCCCTACATGCCTACCTGCCTACCTAACTACCTACCTACCTACCTCCCTACCTGCCTACCTCCCTACCTTCCTCCCTCCCTCCCTCCCTCCCTCCCTCACTACCTCCCTGCCAACCACACTACATCCCTACCTCCCTCCCTAACTACCTATCTCCCTACCTACCTGCATAACTCCCTACCTACCTTCCTACCTACCTACGTACCTACCTACCTTACTACCCAACTAACTACCTACCTACCTCCCTACATACCTCCCTACTTCCCTAGCTCCCTACCTCCCTAACTCCGTACCTCTCTACCTCACTACCTCCTTACCTCCCTACCTCCCTGCCTGCCTAACCGCCTAAGCGCCTACCTGCCTTCCCGCCTCTCTGCCTCCCTGAATTCCGGCCTCCCTGGCTCCCTAAATCCCTACCTCCCTCCCTATATCAAAACCCTCCATACCTCCCTACCTTCCTCCCTACCTACCTCCCTAACTACCTACCTACCTAACTACCTCCTGCATACCTCCCTACCTACCTCCCTACCTACCTCACTACCTACCTCCCTACCTAGATCCCTACCTCCCAACCTCCCTTCCCACCTACCTAACTCCCTACCTCCCTCCCTACCTACCTCCCTCCCTACCTCCCTCCCTACCTACCTCCGTACATCTCTACCTACCTAACACCCTACCTACCTACCTACCTACCTACCTACGTACCTACCTACGTACCAACCTACCTGCCTGCCTACCTACCTGCCAACTGCATGCCTACCTGCAGCCTACCTGCCTGACTGCCTGCCTCCCTGCCTGCCCACCTCTCTCCCTACCTAACTAACTCCCTACCTCCCTACCTGCCTATCTAACTACCAAACTACCTACCTCCCTAGCTCCGAAACTCCCTATCTCCCTACCTACCTCCCTACCTACCTACCTCCCATCCACCCTCCCTCCCTACCTCCCGACCTACCTCCCTACCTCCCTACTTCTCCACCTCCCTACCAACCTCTCTCCCTCCCTTTCTTCCTGCCTACCACCCTACCTCCCTTCCTCCCTACCTCCCAACCTCCCTACCTCCCTACCTCTCTACCTCCCTACCTATCTGCCTACCTCCCTAACTCCCTCGCTCCCTCACGCCCTAACTCCCTACCTCCCTACATCCCTACCTACCTACGTACCTACCTACCTAACTACCTACCTTCCTACTTCCGTACCTTCCTACCTACCTACCTCCCTGCCTCCCTAACTCTCTACCTCCCTACCTCAATAACACCCTAACTCCCTACCTATCTACCTACCTCCCTACCTCCGTACCTGCCTACGAAACTACCTGCCTACCTACCTTTCTGCCTACTTCACTACCTGCCTGCCTATCTGCCTTCGTGCCTCCCTGCCTCCCCAACTACCTACATCCCTCCCTACCTCAATAACTCCCCACCTCTCTAACTCCCTACCTACCTCCCTACCTACCTCCCTATTTACCTACCTTCCTACCTACCTCCCTAGCTACCTCCCTCCATACCTCCCTACCACCCTAGCTACCTCCCTACTTACCACCCTACCTCCCTAACTCCCTACCTCCCGATTCCCTGCCTACCTCCCTAACTTCCTACCGCCCTACCTCCCTACCTAATTCCATACCTACCTACCTCCCTACCTACCTCCCTATCTACCTCCTTAACTACCTACCTGCCTACCTGCATGAAGCCCTGCCTGCCTCCATGCCTGACTGCCTGCCTCCCTGCCTGCTTACCTCCCTGCCTGCCTGCATCCCTGCCCCCATACCTGCCTCCCTAGCGGCCTCCCTGTTTCCCTACCTACCTCCCTACCTACCTACTTCCTCCCTCCCTGCCTAACTACCTCCCTACCTGCCTGCCTACCTCCCTGCCTGTCTGCCTCCCTGAGTGTCTGCCTACCTCCTTGCCTGTCTGCCTGCCTGCCTCACCGCCTGCCTACCAGCCTACCTATCTCCCTACCTCCCTGCCGCCCTAACTGCCTACATTCCTACCTCCCTACCTGCTAACTTCCCCACCTGCCTACTTAACTACCGAACTACCTAACAACCTACCTCCCTAACTCTCTACCTACCCACCTCCCTACCTACCTCCATACCTACCGACCTACCTCCCTACCAACCTAACTCCCTCCCTCTCTACCTAACTCCCTACCTCCCTTCCTTCCTAACTACCATCCTACCTACCTCCCTACCTTCCTCCCTACCCACCTCCCTACCTACCTCCCTACCTACCTCCCTACCCACCTACCTACTGACCTACCTACCTCCCAAACCTACCTCCCTACCTACGTCCCTAACTACCTCCTTACCTACCTGACTACCTACTTCCCTACCTCCCTACCCACCTAACTACCTACCTAGCTACCTACCTCCCTAACTCTCTACCTCCCTAACTCCCTCCCTACCTCCCTCCCTACCTCCCTCCCTACCTACCTACCTAACTCCCTAACTCCCTACCTATCTACCACCCTACATACCTACCTCCCTACCTTCCTACCTACCTAAGTACCTACCCGCCTACATGCTTACCTACCTTCCTACGTACCTACGTAACCACCTACGTACTTACCTACCTACCTGACTGCCTACCTGCCTGCATACTTGCCTGCCTAGCTACCTGCCTACTTGCCTGCCTACCTGCCTGCAGCCCCGCCTGCCTTCTTTCTGCCTGCCTGCATGCTTGCCTGCATACCTACCTCCCTACCTACCTCCCTACTTCCCTACCTCCCTAATTCCCTAACGCCCACCTCCCTACCTCCCTACCCCCTACCTGCTTACCTGCCTACCAAACTCCCTACCTCCCTACCTCCCAATCTTCCTAACTACCTCCTTAACTCCCTACCTCACTCCCTCGCTCCCTACCTCCCGACGTACTGACTTATCGACCTAACCTCCCTACCTAACTACCTCCCCCATTCCTACCTCCCTACCTCCCAACCTACCTCCCTACCTACCTACTTACCTCCCTACCTCACTACCTACGTAACTATCTACCTTGCTAACTACCTACCTACCCGCCTACCTCACTACCTCCCTACCTCACTACCTCCCTACCTCCGTACCTCCCTACCTCCCAACCTGCCTACCTTCCTACCTGCCTACCTGCCTCCCTGCCACTCTGATTCCTACCAACCTTCCTACCTCCCTACCTACCTCCCTACCTCACTAACTACCTACCTACCTAACTCCCTACCTACCTACCTACCTACCTCACTACCTCCCTACCTCACTACCTCCCTACCTCCGTACCTCCCTACCTCCCAACCTGCCTACCTTCCTACCTGCCTATCTGCCTCCCTGCCACTCTGAATCCTACATCCCTCCCTACCTCCCTAACTACCCCCATACCTACCTCCCTACTACCTACCTCCCTACCTGCCTACCTACCTTCCTACCTCCCTACCCACCTCCCTACCTACCTAACTGTCTACCTCCCTCCCTCCGTTACTCCGTACCTACGTACCTGCCTACCTACCTGCCTACCTGTCCACCTGCCTAACTGCTTACCTGCCTCCCTCCCTACCTCATTCCCTCCCTCCCTACCTCCCTACCTACATCCCTAACTTCCTCCCTACCTACCTGCCGACCTTCTACCTCCCTAACTTCCTACCTGCCTACCTCCCTCCCTCCCTAACTATCTACGTTCCTACCTCCCTACCTTCCTCCCTCCCTCCCTCCCTCCCTCCCTCAATACCTACCTACCTAACTCCCTACCTCCCTACCCACCTAACTACCTACCTACCTCCCTAACTCTCTACCTCCCTAACTCCCTCCCTCCCTCCCTACCTCCCTCCCTACCTACCTACCTAACTCCCTACCTCCCTACCTGCCTACCACCCTACATACCTACCTCCCTACTTACCTACCTACCTACGTACCTACCCGCCTACCTACCTGCCTACCTACCTTCCCACATACATACGTACCCACCTACGTACCTACCTACGCACTTACCTACCTACCTGCCTGGCTACATGACTGCCTACCTACCTGCCTGCCTAGCTGGCTACCTGCCTGCCTCCCTACCTGCCTACCTGCCTCCTACCTGCGTACCTGCCTTCCTACCTCCCCACCTGCCTACCTACATCCCCACCTGCCTACCTGCCTCCCTACCTGTCTACCCGCCTTCCTACTTGCCTACCGGCTTACCTGCCTGCCTGCCTACCTTTCTACCTATCTACCTGCCCATCTACCTACGTACCTACCTGCCCTCCTACATACCTAATTACCTACCCACCTACCTACCTACCTAGTTACTTCCCTACCTCCCTACTTACCTACGTCCCTACCTACCTAACTCCCTACCTACATCCCTACCTACCTCCCCACCTACCTCCCTATCTACCTCCCGACCTACCTCCCTACCTACTGCCCTACCTAGCTACCTACCTACGTAAATACCTATCTACCGCCCTACCTCCCTACCTTCCTTCCTACATACCTCCCTACCTCCCTACCTCCGTACCTCCCTACCTCGATACCTACCTACCTACCTTCCTACCTAACTACCTACCTATTTACCTCCCCACCTGCCTACCTACATCCCCACCTGCCTACCTACCTCCCTACCTGTCTACCTGCCTTCCTACTTGCCTACCGGCTTACCTGCCTGCCTGCCTACCTTTCTACCTATCTACCTGCCCACCTGCCTACGTACCTACCTGCCCTCCTACATACCTAATTACCTAACCACCTACCTACCTAGTTACCTCCCTATCTCCCTACTTACCTACGTCCCTACCTACCTAACTCCCTACCTACCTCCCTACCTACCTCCCCACCTACCTCCCTACCTACCTCCCTACCTACTGCCCTACCTAGCTACCTACCTACGTACCTACCTACCGCCGTACCTCCCTACCTTCCTTCCTACATACCTCCCTACCTCCCTACCTCCGTACCTCCCTACCTCGATACCTACCTACCTACCTACCTACCTTGCTACCTACCTACCTATTTACCTACCTACCTGCCTACCTGCCTGCCTGCGCGCATGCCTGCCTGCCTACCCGCCTGCCTCCCTGCCTGCCCGCCTGCCTCCCTGCCTGCCCGCCTGCCTCCCTTCCTGCACGCCTGCCTTCCTACCTGCCCGCCTGCTTACCTGCCTTCCCGCCTGCCTCCCTACCTGCCCGCCTGCTTTCCTTCCTGCCCGCCTGCCTCCCTGCTTACCCGCCTGCCTGCCTCCCTGCCTGCCCGCGTGCCTCCCTGCATCCCTGCCTGCCTGCCTGCGTGCCTCCCTGCATCCCTGCCTGCCTGCCCGCGTGCCTCCCTGCCTGCCCACCTGCTTTCCTTCCTGCCCGCGTGCCTCCCTGCCTCCCTACCTGCCTGCCCGCATGCCTCCCTGCTTGCCCACCTGCTTCCCTGCATCCCTGCCTGCCCGCCTGCCTGCCTGCCTCCCCGCCTGCCATCGTACCTGCCTGCCTGCCTACCTGCCTCTCCGCCTGCCTGCCTGGCTCCTCGCCCGCCAGCCTGCCTGCCTCCCTACCTTGGGCACTTCCGGAATGTGAAGACTAGCTCCCTATCTTACTGCTATCTACCGAGAACAGCACAAACTTATTGATTAGATCTATTTATGGGATATCAAAATTCATCAAGCGATCCTTATTTTTAAAAATAAATATTTTCTCCCAAACCATTAAATCTATCGGTTTGTTCAATTGCTTCAATAATTTATCTTCTGGGTTTATTTCATGTTTAGATGACCAAAAATAATCAGCCACTGCGATTTATCTGTGTGATTTTTTTTCTTCACAGAATTGTTACTAACAGCAAAAGAGATTCAGCAGCTTTGTGAAATGGATACCAAAATAGAAATAAAAAATAAGCATACTTTCTTAGATGATGTAACCTCACAGAATGAGATGCAGTTTTCTCATGTGTTTCTCTCAATAAAGAGAGACAGTGAAGCTGTGGTTATGGATTGTAATAATGGTATGACAATTAAAACAGAAATAAACTCAGAGACCCCTTTTCCCAAATGTTTCATGAACAAGATTAAGTGTGAAACTGTTACATGCAACAACAGTCTCTGGTTTCAAAATTTGGTTTACAGAATGAGGGAAAATCTCCTCCAGGGGATTCTGTAATCAACGATAAGAAATTCAGTGATCATGAAATACATAACAAAATAGAAATTAAAGAAGAACCATGGTGCTTAGAAACAAAAGCTTCATATGTTTGTGATGACATTAAGGTAATTTATGAAAAATGCCACTGCATTTAAACTGTATTTTGTGTGGTTGATAAAATATTTCAACTGTGTAATGCTAAACTAATAAGCCTAAGCAGTAGTTTTTAAGTATCTCCCAATACTGCTAAAATGGTGTATTTAATGATATATAAAAGATAGTTTTAGATATTTGATATGTGGAAATACATGAAATTGCTGACCCTAAGATTTACTCGCTGACTCAGGTCCCCTAGCTATATGCCTTTAGGTTTCCTGAGCAGCTTGGTGTCATTTCTTCTTGATCTTCGCTTGTTTTATCCTAATCCACTTTTCTCTTATCCTATATAAGAAATCTCCTAATCCTTGTTTCACATAAGCTTGTATCTTTTAACGGTCACGTGACCTTATCACCTCTCATTGGCTGCTGTTGTGTATAGACTGTTGTACAGTAAAATTAGTTTGTTATTTAACATGGTGATATATCTTTATATGTTGGAAGAGAATTGTCAAATTTATATTTTCGTGACTGTTTGAATTAAATATATTATGCAACAGAGCTGACTTATCTGAAATGCACGTTAATCCTTAAACGAAGTAAAGAGGAGGTTCCTTTGCTCTAAGCCCGCCTTTCACATGGCACGATAGCACGTGCTTCAGCGGTACTGATGACATATTTGTTTATATGACTTCACACAACCTTGTTTTGAACTGGATTAGTCATATATCGCTGCCATTCAAAGCTGTGCTGTGCTGAATGCGAGAGCTAAATTATTTTATTGATCGTTTATTGCGCATGTACTTATTATATGTATAATGGCAATGTCTACCGCCAGTTTTTCGCTGAAGCATCGCAAGGGGAAACCTTTACAAAGCGGCGAGAAAAGAATTGTGATGCATGTGTTTAATGCACTCGCAGATAAGAATCCATTTTTGTCAGCGAGAGAAGTCGAACAGCTGTGCTCTGAAGTTACAGATGTAAGTATTAGATCCGTAGGGACATCGTGACATGAAATTTAGACAACAGGAAAGCTTACCACTTCAGGGGCGCTATTGCTCTGTGGCGAAGATGTTATTTAAGGACAATCAAACTGTACCGAGATACAAGTCGCAAAATATACTACCTTGACGAGACTTGGGTGCAAGAGGGACACACAAATAATAAAGTATGGCGTGACACAACTTTTAATACTGAAAGACAAACATTTTTGCAAGGTATGTGTGCTGGTTTAAAAAAATCCCAGTGGAAAATGCCGAAGTCCTTTCATTATAAACTTGTTTCAGTTTCATAGCACATTCATTCAGTTCCAACTGGCTCAGTTTCATTATAAACTTGTAATTTTGCATGCCTTTATATTCTTATTTGTATGATTTTATCTATCTTCCTGGCAATTATTATGACGTTTACTGCAGGTTATAAATGTGACAGGATGGAACCGCCTATGGCCTATGGCGCGAAAGCATTAGCCAATTGGGTGAGGGGGAAGGTTGTTGCACGCGGAGTGATACATGTCAGCGGGGTAAGGTTATATAAAACAGAGATTATACATCTGTGTTTCTTTTCTCCCATCCCTGTTAGCATGCATACCGCCAATATCTCTTTGCTTACACTGTCCCATTTCTTATCCCATAGTTTCTCCCTGTAATTTGTTAACTCCTTACATTCTATCAGGTGCTCTCTTCATCTCCACAAAATTGACATGTCCCTACCTCATTACTTCTCAACCCTTTTAAGTATAATATTCCTACCCTCATCCATGCTATGCCTTCTCTTCCAGTTTTATCACATTGATCTATATATTTTTCCCTACCCCAATCTGTCTTTAATTGCTTATAAAATTTCACAGATTTTTTTTTTCTTCTGTACTTTTCCATATCTCTTGCCTACCTACTCTAGTACCTACCTACTCTTGTACTCTAGTTCTCACTTCCTTCCAAAAACTGCTATAATTTGTCTCTTCTGCTCTCCATAGATCTCCCATGCCTATCTTCAATACTATTCTTTCCAATTCCGACCAGGTGCCAATTTTGGCAGCCCTAGTAGTGCTTTGCAAAAAAATCCATACATTTGGACTAATTGTGCACTTATCTCTGATGTGCCCCATACCTCCACTGCATACATTATTCTGGCTTCAACGATCACTTCATACATTCTTTCTAACCATCTAACTGACATCTCCAGTTTATGTTTATATAATGCTTCTGTAGCTCTTTAAGTAGTATTTAACTATTCCAATGACAAATCATTACTTATAAATATTTGATGCAAGCTGAAAGTTTATTTTTAATCTATATGTATTTAATAAATAACAAGAATGGTATCCATTGCAAAAAGGTTGAGACGTACTGGCATAAGCCAAGTGAAAGCTGGTTTAAAAAGTGTTTCATTTTGTATCATATATAATTATCCCTGCTTTGTTTTCCATATTGTTGTTCATATTGCCTGTGTACTATAATATGTGTCTTATGTTAACTTATGTACATATATTTGATTTGATTTGATTTGAAATATTGATTCATCCATTAAAACATGTATATGTTATAGGACAAGTCAAATTAAAAACTAAATACAATATTTATAATTAAGGTAGCTAACTAAATATTTACAAATTTAAAAATTCATCCACGCTTTAGAAGCTATTGGCTCTAATGAAGTTTAATAACAATTTCTTAAATTGATGTGATTCAATCTTTTTTATAGATTCAGGTAGCTTATTGTAAAGATGTAAGCCAGAATATGTGAAACTATTTTCATACATCTTTGTTTTGTGTGACTTCACAAATAAATTATTCTTTGTTCTAGTGTTGTGTATATGGATTTCAGTATTTGTTTTGAATAAACTTAGGCTTGCTTTCATATGTACAAGAGTTTCATATATGTATATACTTGGCAGTGGTAAGATACCTAATTTACTGAAGTATGGCTTACAACTAGTTGTGCTTGAGACATCTGCTATGATTCTAATTATTTTCTTTTGGTATCTGAATACTTTTATACTGTCTTTAGAATTTCCCCAAAAAATTATACCATATGCCAACAAACTGTGTATATATGAAAAGTACACTATTCTCTGAACTTTCAAGCTTGACATGCCTGTAATCGCCCTCATTAGGAAACACATTTTACTAAGCTTTTTCGTCAATGCCTCTATGTGAGTTTCCCAATTTAAATTTTCATCTAGTATTAGTCCCAGAAATTTGATAGTTTGTACGTAATGTATTTGGTCTTGTCCCAGCATTAATTTTGGATACAATTGACTTCCACTCATTTTATTATAGAAGCTTAGGGCTGCTGTTTTCTCCTTACTCAATATTAACATATTGGCACTAAACCATTTTTGAATATATTTTAGATTATTTTCAATATGTACATCTGCCCCTTCCTTATTCACCCCTTTGATAAAAATATTTGTATCATCTGCAAAAAGTGTAACATTTATATTGGTTCTGTTTTCTACATTATCTGCCAAATCATTAATGTACACTATAAATAAAAGAGGTCCAAGCACCGAACCTTGAGGGACCCCATATTTCATTATAGCGCTACTTGAAATCTGAGTTTTAACTTCACTCGTTTCGCTATCAAAATACTCTATTTCCACCGATTGCTCTCTATTCTCCAGATAAGATCTGAACCAATCTAAAGCTAACCCTCTTATGCCATATGAGGATAATTTTTCTAGTAAAAGTTTGTGATCAACCAGGTCAAACGCCTTTGTAAGATCTAAAAAAATGCCTATCCCTAGTTGTTTACTATCTAGTGTTTCATACGCTTGTTCAATGAAATTCATCAGTGCAGAACTTGTTGATTTATTTTTTCGAAAACCATTTTGATTGTCATTAATTACTTTAAATTTTTCCAAAAAGCTTGTTACTCTTTTATACATTATTTGTTCGAAGATCTTTGCAAAAGTTGAAATAATGGAAATTGGCCTGTAATTTCCTACCTCCCCTTTGTTACCTTTTTTAAAGATGGGTTTCACTTTACCTTTTTTTAACCTGTTGGGGAACGTCCCACTTGAAAGTGAAAGATTTATCAAGTACGTCAGTGGTTCAATTAGGAATAAGGAGCAACGCTTTATGACGTAGATAGAGTAACCGTCTATTCCTACTGATTTCTTATTCTTCAATTTTTTTATAATATCTTTAACTTCCTCAACTGTTACTGGAATTAAAAACATGCCTTGTTCATTTTTCTTTACACTTAATCTTTCCTTCTTTCCTAGTGAATGAGTATTTAACAGTTTCTCCGCTACAGTTGAATAAAACTGGTTGAATAATTCCGAAATTTGTTTAGGATCACTTACTTTTTGGCCATTAATTTCTAGATGGTAATTTTCTTTCAATTTGGGTCCATTTTTTGTTTCGTGCTTAATTACTTGCCATATGGATTTAGTTTTATTAACTGCTTTTTTTATTGTTTCATCGTTATGTAACTTTTTGGCTGCTCTTATAACTTTATTATATATATTTCGATATTTTACATAATAGGCCTTAAAATCCGGTGTAGTCTTGTTTTCCTTCATGAATTTGCTCAAGAATTTTAATCTATCACCAGATTTGCGGATTCCTGTTGTGATCCACTTATTACCTAGCTTGTTCATTGCTACTTTAACTATTGGTATGGTTGTTACAAAGTGAAAATCAAATGTGTCCAAAAATGCATTCATGGCATCGTTTAGATTTCGCTCAGTGTACACGCTTTCCCAAGATTCTTTACTTAATAGAAAATTTAGATAGCTTAGATTGTCATCATTAGCAAGTCTAACCTTTTTGAATATTTTTTTTGCATTCTGTTTTGGGTTATGCTGATCTACTGGGACAACTAATTTTAACATTTGTGCGTAATGATCTGACAGGGCTGTGTCAAAAATCTGAATTTTATATTTCCACTTATTTATATTCAGCACTACTTGGTCAATCGCAGAATAAGACGAATTCGAGACACGGGTTGGTAATTTAACTATGTTTTCCATTCCATACATATTAAAGACATTTTGCAGCTGCTTTTTATTTGCGTTTTCTGTTAAATAGTTTATATTCACGTCCCCTACTATAAATACAGATTTTTTTGTCTTTTTAAAGAAGTCTAAAATGATTTCTAAATTTTGAAGGAAAATTTTGGTATTGCTTGTGGGATTTCGGTACACACAAATAAGAATTAGTTTGCTGTTTAATAGTTCACACATGCTGGCTTCAAAGTGTTCCTCCTGGTTTAAGTATTTAAACATAACAATATATGCTATTAAACTTTATACCTCTAGACATGTTCAATGTTCACAGCCTTTTCTGGCTACAAGTGAACCTACTGAACGCAAATCAATCTAATCTAATCTATTCTTATCCTTGACATTGCTGCCCTGCCATTAGCTATCACTTTTCTGGCTTGTGCAGCCCATCCTCCACTGCTACACATTCTTACACCTAAATAGTCATACTCGTTTACCACTTCTACCTTTCGGTGTCCTATGAGCCATTCCTCTCCTTTCCTTTAAATACCATTATTTTTTATTTTTTGCTGTTTATTCTTAGTCCCTAGTCAGCGCAAAACCTATGAATTGCCTCAATTGATTCTTGTAGTCCTATTATGGAAATTGCTCCTACCGTTAAATCATCCACTTACAATAAACCAGGAATCTCTTTGTTCATTATTATATTTTGGATATTATGTGATGCACAAGCAGAACTTCTTTAAGAAATCATAGGAAACTGTTCTTTGATTTAGCTTGATCTTTCTATTAGCTACATTTAAAATAAATGAAATGAACAACAAATGAACTGAAACAGATATTGAGTGGTTTGAAGATTACATACAATCCATTGACAGTTTGCCCACTTAAAACCCACAGTGGCAACTCTTGGATATCCAATAAACAGATCTAAGTATTTAACCCTCATACATCCTATAAGAATAGGGATCCCAGATTCTGAAATGAAAAAACTGGGACACTTTGACATTATGTTATTGGAAAAACGAAAGGCCTAATACATATACCAATAGGTAAATTATGAATTAATACAGATATTATCACAGTCCCATTATTCTGAACTCTTTACCTTATTCCTATGCCCACTTGCATCTCTTCCTTCCTATTATATGTTACTACTGGCTCTGGGTAGTTGACAAAGACTGGACCAGCTGACTATCTGATATTTTCCATTTTAATGGATTTGATGCAAAAGTTTTCTGTCCTTCAGTACTATTTCATAGAACTCGGGACAAGTCACATCCTTAAAATATGTCTTCACCACAAGAACAGACTTGATTGTGTCCAATTAGAATTAGAGCTGGTTTCTTTCATCTGTCAATAGTGAGTTCTTGAGGGAGAAGACATGCTCTGCAGGAGCATTAGATCCAGGTAATGTAAAACAAAAGCAGACAATTTTCTCATTTTCAATGTAGGTTATGTTTTCCTTCTTGAAATGTGAAAATAATTCTCTCCATCTGTCCACAATTTTATACTTTGTACTGTTCCAATCAGCTAGCTTCTGTTCTGTAACACATAGTTCATCAAACAGTTCTTCTGCATTGATACCCAAGCTTCTCAATATCAAATCCTTTCATGGAAGAGTTGAAAACAGTGTTGTTGTATAAATTAAATTAATTGGGAGTCGATTAATAACACAAAACAACACTCACTTTTAAATTTTCCCGGAACCGGTTTCTGAGGCCTTCCCTCTATCTTCAGCCAGACGTCGACTTGTTCTGTAGCTGGCAATATGGGAGTTGATTAATAACACAAAACAACACTCACTTTTAAATTTTCCCGCTGCTACGCCAGCTACACCAATGAGAACAAGTCGACGTCCGGCTGAAGATAGAGGGAAGGCCTCAGAAACCGGTTCCGGGAAAATTTAAAAGTGAGTGTTGTTTTGTGTTATTAATCGACTCCCAATTAATTTAATTCTCAATATCAATTTAATTTCTTTCACACATTCTTCTATTTTCCCCCAAATAACAGGTGAATCCAGTTAAACCCACTGCATTGTGGAAAATTGTTTGAATGATTGATGGGTCCAGTCCTTAATGTACTGAACTACAGTTGTATAGAATTCTGAGACATAGAATCAAACCTTCACTACAAAGATTATGAAGTTCCTGTTTCACATCATTGTTCAGTGATCTCTGGCACATATCAAGTTTTATAAGTAGAAGGTCAATTTCCTTTTTTCATTTCAAAAGCTGTTGCCTCTTCGCTCTCAATTCTTTTAATTCACTGAGAAAATGTTGGCATATGTGACTGCAAAAACAAAAAGAACAGGAAAGATTCTGTATTATTGAAACAGTCATATAATATTCTTGGACACGTTTCTTGTGATAAAAAATTAGACTTCAATGCGTCATATATTTCAGTGAAATGGCAGTGCAGGTTCAAGTGATAGCCATTGTGTCTTGCTGTGTCCTAGTACAGTTTTATGATCAGTACCCACAAACTGACAGAAGGATTTGAGGCTTTCCACTGTCACAGTAATCTGATGGAAATACTGATAAACCTTCCCTAGAATCATTTGAAAGTACATCTACAGCTGTTGAACACCATTATTGATTATGTGAGCTGCACAGCCAATACCTATAATTCTCAGCCTAGTTTCTCTTGCAGTTTATTGTAAACATTGTTCTATCCAAAGTATAAACTTGAAAGAAGCGTAGGGACAGTGAAGCACAAATTAGCACAAAAGTGAATCGAGATTGTTCTTTCCTTTTCTTCCTAATCCTCCAAAGTTCATATTTGTATTGTCTGCTCAACATTCTATCATCTTATGAGCAATTTTATATTTCTCAATTATCTCACAAGCATGATCTAAAAGAACATGAGACCTACCTACTCCAGGTAGGTTAGTAAACTCCAGTATTTGAACATCAATACCATTTTCTGGAGTAAAGTATCGTACAATAATGGGAACAATTTTGACATTGATATGTTTAGGAGAATCAACTGACCAACAACAAAATTTTCACTTTTCAAACCACTAAGAATCTTCTCTATTGCAAAAGGAGCCAAAACATTTGCAATAATGGCTTTGAATTTTGTTTTTGCACTCTTGAACTTTTTATCCACACATTTCTTCGTTATTGCCATTGTGCAGTCCATAGTCACTGGTTTTTGTACAGAATTGATATAATATGCCTTAAAGCTGCTGCTAAGTTATTTCTTTTCTCAAGGCGGCTCAACTATAATGTCTCATCAACACTGCTGACTGCAGCATCTGATGTCATTTAGCTCTCACCTTCTGTGTCTGCAGTTTCCTCTGAAGCTTTACTGCCGTCATCCAAAACTTGTGGGGAGGTTAAAATCCTCTCTTCTTAACTGAAAAACTATTTGTTTATTGATACTTTGTCACTTACATTTTTATATTATCAAGGGGCTAGTTTCGAAAGCCATTGCTTCCATCCTCAACCTCTCTCCAACTAGTGTCTGTTCTTTTCTCTCTGGCAGTGGAGCTATGAACTTCTTTGTCAAATTATCTACTGGTGGCATTTTAAAGTTTATTACGCGATCCTTATTTTTCCATATGAATATGTTCTCCCATGTTGTCAGTTGATTTTGGTTTATTACTCCTTTTAGTAATTTTGGATTTAGATCAATGTCATGATTTTCATTCCAAAAATGAAATGCTACTGCTGACTTATCTTGTTGTTTCATTTTGATGTTTCTAAAGTGCTCTTTGACTCTGGTTTTTAGGTTTCTTTTAGTGTGAACTATGTAGCATTTTTCACAACTCTTAAAAACTTATTTAGTATATTCCACATCTGTTAACTGATGGGATTTCATCTTTTGTTTTTGAATTTAGCAAGTTTAAAACTGAGTATCTGCCAAGATGATATTTTGTTCCTTAAATATCTTTGTGAATTTATTAAATATTTTTGGGTGGTATGTGAATGCACTGAATATGCTATTGCTTTCTTTTTCTTTAGTGAATGGGGTTGCTTACTTAATAGTTTTCTTTAGTTTAGCCTTTTTAATTTTCTTAAACACCAGACTTTTGTTGTATCCATTTTCTTCTGCTATGTGTAGTATGGCTTTGAAGTATATGCCACAGGGAATCAATATTCAAAACCCAAAAGAAAATAATGCGCATAAAAACACACAGAGGTAAAAAAGAATCTTGTATAAAACTTATCAACAACCTGGAAATATTAACCTTTTCCTTCACAATATATACTGGAGCTTTGCAAACACAGACATTTAAATTTCAACACATTTAGTACACAAAAACAACACGGCTATCAGAGCAGAACCAAAGGCAACTTAAAGCCACTAGAACACAGATTAACATTATTTGAAGAAGGCAACTATATGCAGGAATAAAAATGTAAAATAAATTACCCACGAAAATAAGACAAAAGATATGAAATTATTTAATAAGTCCATCAAAGACATGGTGGTACAAAAGTCATATTACAGTAATCAAATATCTAGAAAATAGGTTCTAAACATTGTTTTTCTTTGCTTTTTGTAAAGGTTATTGTGATAAAGTTATTATTATATTCATCGTCATTGTCATCATCATCATCATCTATTATTATTATCATTATTATTTACTTATTTATTTATTTATTTTAGTTTATCCATGGGTTTTTAAACTAGTCTGTGTGTAAGACTGTTTATTATTGCATGTTTAGGAATAATTGAGTTGTAGCTATGGTTTTTTATGTGATGTTTTACTGTGTTGATTTCCTGTTAATTCCAAACTTTCTTTTTGTTATTCCTGATTATATTTTGATTCAAGAAAGAAAGATGATTTTCTTTTCTATTGTGAATTTGATAGTCGTTTCTTGCAGACGAAGTAATTTTAATGTACCATCTAAATGTTTATTTGGTACTATTGCAAAGGTGTCAAACCTTGAAGATCCATGGGAAGGCCTTTTTAATTTGTGTTTCAAATGCATTCATAATAAGTTTCGCCAAAAATGGTGAAAGTGGGTTGCCCAGTGTTAACTCTGATTTCTGCTTGTGGTATTTCCCATTAAGGCTGAGGTTCTGTTCAATGCATAATTTTGTTAATGAAATGTATTCTTCTGCTTCTACTGTTTGTATTTCTATTTTAGCTAGCCATTTTTTAATGATATCGGTAATTTTTCAGTTGGTATGCATGGGAGTAATGTCCAAATTTGTCTTTGATGTTTCCCACCAGATCTATAGACATTTTAAATTTGCATTTTCAAATGTTGGGAAACTATTGCATTTATTTAATAACCACTTAGCCAGATTATATGTGGTAGCATTTATGCTACTAGTGATAGGTCTCATGGCTTTTCCTGTTTTGTTAATTTTTGGCAGCCCATATACTCTTGGTAATGTTGGATTATCTACTTTAATTTTGTGAAATTTTGTTGTTGTTGTTGATTATTTTGCTCTCTTTTAACGTTTTATTTGTGGATTCAATGCAGTACTTTAATGGGCTGGTTTCTGCTTTTTGGTAATTGTCTTCTAACAGGTCTTCCATCCTCTTTGTGTAATCTTCTTTTTCCAAAATTACTATTTTATAGACCTTGTCTACTTTAGTATAAATAACTGGTTTCTTTTTAAGGACTTTCTTGATGTGACTGTTAACATTATTTTTTTTTTTCGTTTTTTTACTATTTTGGAGCATTTGTTTTCTATTATGTTTCTATTTTCTTCATTTAATGTTTGTTAGGCAATTTGGATGTCAGCAATATAATTTTCAACTTGGTTAGAATAGTCTGCACATGTTTTTAAACCTTAATTAAGTGTATTCAACTCTGACATTATGAAAATTTGGTTGAATAAGTTAACAACATTGTTTGGTTGATCTTTTAGGTTATATTTGACATTTTTGATTGGCTTTTCAAAAGTGTTTGTCTTTTTTCCATAAATTTTTAAGCTTATTTTCTAAGCTTTCTGTTTTGCTCTTCATTTTTCCATTCAGATATTCAAACAAATTATTTTCAAAATTTTTGCAAAATATGTTTCCTAATTTTGTGGTATAGAAATATGGTAATAATAAAATTGTACCATCTGCATCAAAAACTTAACTATTATCTTTACTATTTACATTTACAGTTGATTCTTTAGTTTCAGTAAGTGTCAAATTGGTTTGTATTTCAGAGCTCTGCTACAGCTGATTTATCAGTCTGTTTATACTTAATGTTATGAAAACGTTCTTTCATTCTGATTTCTAAATTACGTTTTGTCTTTCCAATATAAACTTTACCACAATCGAAACAATTAAATTGATTAATACCAGATTTTTTATTATTAGGAGTTTTATCTTTTTTTAGAGAAATGCAATAAATTTTTAATACTATTAATGTAATTTTGAGTCGAACTAATACTCAATGCTCCATTTATTGCTAGTATATGCCTAGAACGCATTTCGTTAGGATCTTCCTAACATCATCAGCAGTTGTCGACTAATAGATGTTGGTTTGGTGAACTCATTGGAGGCGACAGGTGCATTTCTGTTGGTATCTTGATGAACTGGAAGCTTGGGTTTTCTTCAAAGGTAGTATCGAAATTAAACAATTTTCTTTCATATTTCTTTATGAAGATTTTTTCCCACGTGGTTAATGCAGCTGGACCTTGGACACTTTCTAATAAGTAGATTTCTCGTTCTATATCATGATTCTCCTTCCAAAAATGGTACGCTACTGCCGATTTATCTGTTTCTTTGTTCCTGATGTTCCTATAATGCTTTTTAAGCCTAATGTTCAAGTTCCTTTTAGTTTTTCCAATGTAAAGATTGTCACAGCCTTTGCAGTTTATCCGGTACGCACCTGATTTTTTGTCTGCGGGTATCTCCTTTGTATTATGTGATTTCAAAAGGTGCTGTACACTAAATTTGTTCTGTGGGGCCAAAGAAATATTGTGCTCTTTGAATACTTTTTGAAAAAGGTGTGTAGCTCTGGGATGTTATGTGAATTTTCTGTATGAAGTTTCATCGCTGATTATTTTGAGGAACTAAAGTTATAACAAACTCTTTAAATATTCCTCAAAATAAATATTGTTTTAAAAATTTATTCCATTTCTCTAAAAAAGACAAAATTCCTAATAATAAAAAATCTGGTATTTATCAATTTAATTGTTTTGATTGTGATAAAGTTTATATTGGAAAGACAAAAAGTAATTTAGAAACCAGAACGAAAGAACATTTTTGTAACATTAAGTAAAAACAGACTGATAAATCAGCCGTAGTAGACCATTTTTGATCATTTAACCATGAAATAAATCCAGAAGTTAAATTATTAAAACAATTAAATGGTCCGATAGATCTAATGGTTTGGGTAAAGATATTTATTTTAAAAAACAAACATCACATAATGAATTTTGAAATAGTGGCAGTCGATTCTGTTTTGAAATTTGTTTTATTTTCAGATTTTGGTAGTACTAACAAGTACATATTAACATCTAGTGTTTGTCTACACTATAATGGCCAGTGCACCATTCCAGACCTATTATTAGTATCTTCAGATTTAAAAGATAAGACAACACGTAAAATCATTGAAGACATAGGACCTGATCATAGAGCAGTTATTGCATCCATAATACTTCATGACAAACAAAATATTAGCAGGCCAAAGTTAAAATACTCTTGGAATTTTTGAAAAGCAAATTGGACAAAATTTACTGAGGAAACTGAACAAAATCTTTACTCCACTCAACATGAAGCATCTGTAAATAAGCTCAATAAAACATTAACAAATATAATTCTTGAAGCAGCAAAAAAAATGGATCCCAAGAGGAAAAACTAAAAATTATAAACCCTTTTGGAATACAGAACTATTAAAATTAAAAGAAGAAAGGGACATAGCAAGGAAAAAAGCAAAACTGTCCAAAAACCCAACAGATACACAGGAATGGCGAAGAAAGGCAGCAAAATGTAAAAAAGAAATTCATATTGCCAAAAAAAGGCTTTCAGTGAATTTAATGAAAAAGTTGAACATAGAAAAGATGCAAGAAAAGTATACAGATATATATATAAGTAAAATTAATTGTCAGAAAGAAACAAGGAAAGAACCACTCAAACTAAATGGGAAAACACTTACTTCAAATTACTCTATTTCTGAAGCCTTTAATAAGTATTACAGCTCTCATCATAACTCCTCTGAAGCAAAAAGAAAACAAAGGCATATTAAAACAGATCTCAAAATATTTAAAAAGTGCCCAGAACAAACCATATTGTGAATTTGTGGGTTTGTGAAATTAAAAGTCCAATTGCACAAACTCACAATGTTCTTTATTTCCACCGAATTACAGTTGGAACACTTGCCGATCAAATAGAATTGCGTAGCGCACACAATTACAATCCACCAGTTCGTCTGTCACAGGTCCACTCCACACTCGCAATTACGTACAGCTCCTCTGATACACGTACACAGTCTTCGCTAGCACGGCGCTCCTCACGGCTGCTCGCCGAGAACTAAACTGACTCGCCCACTGCAGGCCTTATATAGGAAGATAGCTGTTTCTGGAAGTCTCGCGGTTCAGTGAATCATCCCGACTGTTCCAGACGTCAGGGGGACGGGAAAGGGATGGCTAGTGATGTTTTTCCAACCATCCCCTCGTTAGCGCTACAAGATAAATGGGTAGGCGTGGCTGAATGAATCCCGTCTGGTCCCTATCTGCCAGCTGCTGGTTCTCTCGGGAATTCCCATGTTCGGGTGACACTGCTCCCTCCTCAAAGCTGGTAGTCCCGAACAGCATCATAGTAGCGGGCCAGGCGATCCAGGTGCACCACCATCTTCCCTCGGGGAACCTTCTGGATGCGTTAGACAACGTCGTTAATCCTCTTCACCACCCGGTACGGTCCTTGCCATGGCTGCTGAAGCTTGGAAAGCATCCCTTGGTCCGGGTAGGGCGGTACAACCAGACCAGATCACCTTGCTGGAACCCTTGGCTGTTGGCTTGCCTGTCGTATCGGGTCTTCATGCGGTCGCTCGCTTTCTGGATGTTCTGGCGAGCCATCTCCTGCATATCGTGGAGATGGTCTACCAGGTTCTCCACATACCCGGTCGCTGGCTGTTTCGCTTCCGGAGGGCTTCCAAAAGCCAGGTCACAAGGGAGGCGTAACTCTCGGCCGAACATTAAGCTGGCTGGCGTCATCCCCGTGGTGTCGTGTGTTGACGAGCGGTAGGCCAGCAATAACAGTGGCACATTGACGTCCCAGTCTCGCTGATGGCTGGGCACGACCTTCCTCAGGTGTTCCTCTAAGGTCTTGATATATCTTTCGACCATGCCGTCCGACTGGGGATGTAGAGGCGTCGTGCGGGGCTTGTTCACCCCAAGCCTTTGTAGTGCCTCCTTCATTAGGTGGGACTCAAAATTGGTGCCCTGGTCACTGTGCAGCTCTAACGGTAACCCAAATCGGCAGAACACTTGCTCCACGAGGCAGTCTGTGATTGTCCTTGCCTCTTGGTTCGGGATGGCATACACCTCCGGCCACTTGGTGAAGTAGTCCACGACCACCATCAGGTACTTGTTGCCTCGGTCGGACATCCGAAATGGTCCAGCTATATCGACGGCGATCCGTTCGAATGACGCTCCGATGTTGTACTACTGCATGCGACCCCGGCTACTAGTCTGGGAGCCGCGACTCGCTGCGCACACGTGACATTGACGGCACCATCTCTCAGCGTCTGCTTGAAGCCTCAGGCAGTAGTAGTGCTGTCGTAGTTTGTCAATCGTTCGGTTCGCTCCCACGTGTCCTCCTGAAGTACCGGCGTGCACTTCCTCCAAGACTTGCGGGACCCAAATCCGGGGAAGTCCCAACTGTTCTCTCTGCGTCTTCCCATCGGGTGATTCCTATACCCGGAACAGCACGCCCTCTCTGATCTTCAACGAGTCCCATTGGGCCCAGTACGACTTGTATATGGCGCTCCTCGGTACGATGTTTCACAGGTCGGTCTTGTTCCTGCCTCCACTTCCCTCAAAAGTGGCCCCAAGCCTGCGTCCGCCAGGTGCTTCCTCCTCAGGCCTTCGCTATCCCAGCTATCCGCAGGCACTGCCGTGACTACTCGGACTGCTGCGGCACGCTCCTTCTCTTCCACTCTTCTGCACTTGCCGCACTCTTGTGGACAGGGTCTTCGGGACATAGCTTCTGCGTTACCGTGGCTCTTCCCTCTGTGATGTTCCGAGGTGAAGTCGTACTCCTGCAGCCTCTGGACCCAACGTGCTGTCTGGCCTTCCAGGTTCTTAAAGCTCAATAGCCAGGTTAGGACGGAATGGTCAGTCCTCAGGTGGAATGGCTGACCATACAGGTACTTGTGGAAGTGCTCTAAAGTCTTTACTACCGCCAGTAGCTCTCGTCGGGTGACGCAGTAGTTCTTCTCTGTATTGGATAGCGTCTTGCTATAGTAGGCTATCACCCGCTCATGGCCGTCCTGGATCTGCCCTTAGTATGCCCGAACCGCTGACACTGAAAACAGAGTATGGGGTTCGGAACATACTGACGTACGCTAGCACGTTCATAGCCGCAGTAAATGTACTCGGGTAGTTTAGTACCTGAGAAAGTTTGAAAAACTGTACGTAATTGGTTTTGCTTGTCCTTCTGTTTTCTTGTTAGCCGGTACGCCTGACAAACGAGCTGGTCGGAGAGGCAACTATCTCCTCATTTGCAAGGTCATCTAAACTGGAGGTGTTGACTACTCCTCTGCATGTATTAAGCGATTTGTGTGGGGCTAACCGGATAGGGTAGGCGCCCAACAAAGTTGCTTTTTGTAATTTATTAAATTGGTTTGCGCTGGTACTTTCTAAATATAAAGTGCTGTCTCGGAGGCGCGCCGCATTTTGAACTGGGCCACTGATCTTATCTGGTTCACGCTTTATGTAGAACGGACTCAAATCCTTAAACGTTTTCCCTTCACATTCCAAGGTCATTACGAAAAAAGGCCGATGAAAGAGGGTTTCCGCGGATACATTTTGAATAGGACCCCCATCCGGAACCGTCGGCGTCAGCCTGCCATCCGGGGGTTAAACAAAGAAAGACACCAAATCATCACGGTCTGTGCCGTCATGGGGACCCCTCCCAAGACCGATCTGAATATGTACCTCAGAGGAGCTACCCTCCAATATCCACTGCCTGTCCACATGGTTAAACCTTTCACCACGCACACCCCAGCTATAAGCCCCTACCTGTGGCTCCCACTTTAGGCCGCACTGCACGTAAACAGGCACACGTGAATTCAGGGGACTTGTGGTTGATTATAGCGGGGTTCCGTCAGTGGTAATACTTCTGGTCCTTGGTACTAACCTAACGGCAACAACCTTATTCACAACTGGTCCTTATTATTTAAATCCCTATCCATTATCTTAATTGTACCTAAGCCGTTCAGGGTTTACGCCAGTGTGCTTAATGTTCAGCCAAGAGTACGCCTCCCTTCTGACCTGGCCTTTGGGAGCCCCCCGGGAACGAAGTAGCCAACGACCGCGTATGTCGAGAACCTCGTAGAGCATCTCCACGACATGGCTTGTCAGAACATCCAGATGGTACGACATATAAGCCAACAGCCAAGGATTCCTGCAAGATGACCTGGTCTGGTTGTACCGACCTACCCGGACGAAGGGACGCTGCCCGAAACTTCAACAGCCTTGGCAAGGACCGTACCGGGTGGTAAGGAGAATTAACGTGGTCTACCGCATCCAGAAGGTGCCCCGAGGGAAGATATTGGTGGTATACCTGGATCGTCAGGCACGCTACGATGGTGCTGTTCGAGACGACCAGCCTTGAGGAGGCAGCAGTGTCAACGTGTGGCATTGTTGTGCTGCCGCGATAAGCCGGAGCCGGGCACGTTGGCAGTGGACAAAGAGACAGAGAGAGGTTTCGCAGCGTTCGGTTCATAGTTGATGACGAGAAACTTACGGCTTTCTAGAAACAATGACTGGGATGTATAAATCCCCGCAAAGTGATAGAGCGGGAGTTGTGTGATGGTTATTGCGACAGTGGACGTTTGAAGTGTACCGCAGTGATTTCTTTCATTTGCTTTCGTGCGGCGGAGCACGGAATCGACCTTGAAGACAGCTGATTGTCAATTTCAGGTCTTTTTACTGCAATAAAGGGTGTTCTAAATTTCTACAAACCAGACCTTTGATTCATCCTAACAGTCACAACATCTATTTTGGCCTCACAGTTCTGTAGCTGACTTTAATATAACAATTTAATTGTGACTTGCAGACACCATCTTATTTACTTTCAACATATTTAGAGCCATACACATGGATATGCAATACACCTACTATCTCTGCACAGGAAAAACAATTAAGTATGTATATGTGTGTGGATAGGTTCCTAAAGCATCAAACACTTCTCTCCCCTTATAAGAATCATAAATGTGTCATGTATTAGATCAGTTACACAGAGCTTCACATAAGAAGGATAACAGATATGTGTATGTGTGTGATTTCCTAACAGTGTCACTTCTCTTTTCTTACAATATTTAGGAGAGGAGTGAAGATACAGTTTTTGTTTTCTAACCCAAAGTATTTATTTCTCAATATAGTATCCCTTTCAGGACTATACATTTTTCCAATGTTCTGCCAATTTTTTAAGCCGTCCAAAACATATGGATTAGGTATTTTTCTCTTTTATCAAGGTCTTATATTCATATTATATTAGAATGCAATTTTAAAGGTGTATTTAAATACTAAGACTTAAAGACAATATTCTTGATTTATAACTAAAATTATAGGCTCTGAAACCTCAACATATGCTTTTGGAAGTCATAAATGTACTAAATATATAGGTATTTTAATGGCTGGATAATACACACCTCCCTCTTGTTAATGATCTAGATTTTGCTTCAGTGAGCCAATTCTGTATGCCTGGAAACAAGAAAAAATCAGAGAGAGCAAGGTCAGGTGAATATAGAGGATGCAGCAGTGTTAATATAATTCATACAATTTGCTGACATATGAAATGCTGATATATTGTTGTGTAAAACAGCACTTTCATTTTCACCAAATGGAGTAGTGTTTACTCCACTTTTTATTGAATCAGATCAATAACTTACCCTAGAATTCTTCAGTAATTTATGTTTCCTTTTCCCAACAAGTTAGAATATAACATTTGTAGGGTCCCAAACATTTACTGCCATCATTTTTCTGGCTGATGGGACCACTTTGCCTCCTTTGGAGTAGACTGACTGGAAGCAACCCTTTGTTTTGATTGTTCCTTGGTTTCCAGTGTATATTGATGAATTCTAGTTCCACTAATGATGACATATAGATGCAAAAAGTGCTTCAAATTTCACTCAAATAGCTCCAAATGCACCTTCAAAACTCAAAGCTGCACTTGTTGTTCTCTAAAGTAAGCAAACATTGGTACTAACTTGGTAACCACTTTTTTTATCTGTAACTTATCATGCAAAATATGAATTGGCATTCTTGTCAATACACCTAAGGCCTATGCCACTTTGCAAACTTTTGTTAGACGATGAGCGAGAAATAAATTGTGAACTTTTTCAATAACCTCCTCATTAACCATGTTTAGCAACCATCATGTGTTTATTTTCTTCAGTTGAATATGTGTAGTCATTGAACCAATATTTAGCTTTTGCCATTGATGATGAAAGGTGCCCAAAATACTACTCAAATTCACTTTTATTTCCTTGAATGTAAAACTAAAAAGCAAATCACTGGACATATTTTACCTTTTTTCATTTCTTCATGCCTACCAATTCAAAACAACCTATGAATCAGTATTGTAACGCGGGCGCTGGAGCACCCTGTAAAGCAGCTGGCAGCGGAAGGTAGGGGAGGCTCGGTTAGCCACACCTCCTCCTCGTTTGTCTTGTGGTGGTGACAGACTGTGGTCAGGGAAAAAAACATGACTGTGTCGCCGGTTTTCTCTACACCTGTTTCTCGATCTTTCTGTTACTAGAACAATCTTGTAAACACGAGAAACCGGCGATATTCCTATATAAAGAGAGTTACAGACAGACAGACGGAGTTAGTGAGTTGAGTTGGTTTTGGTTTAGTCAGTCAGTGAGTTGGTTAGTGAGTGTGAGCGAGGAGACAGTCGCAGTTCTTGGTGTAAGTGTTAGTCAGTGACGTGTTAATGAACGAAAGGATTGTGCAACGGAAGACTGTACGTAACTTTGAATGTGTACCGGAGCTTACGTAACCGCGAGTACAGTGAAATTGTAACGGACGGACTGGTGAATTGTAACTGTGTGCAGCAAGTAATTCTGTGTAATTGGCAAGTGTTAAACTGTAAGTCGGTGGAAATAAAGAACATTTTTGAGTGGTGAAATTGGACTTTTCATTTCACGAACCCACAAAGCCACACTGGTGTCAGGAAGCGGGATGATAACATCACCGAACATTACAACCATGGACGCGGCATTGGAGAAAATTTTAGAGATGATGATGGAAATGAAGGCGGAACTGAAAGAAATGAGGGCGGCAAATGAAAACCTCGCTGCAAAAACAGAAGCGGCAAACGACAACATCATAGGGAAGATGGAGGAAATGAAGGCCGAATTAACAGCGAAGACGGAAACGGCTAACAACAACTTGGCCACGACAATGACCGCAAAGATGGCCGAGCTGACAACGGAGATGAGGGAGGCGAACGAGGTCCTCGCCGCCAAGTTTGAGGAACGGTTGGCCGGCGTGAGGGATGACGTCACGAATCTGGGCAAGCGGATGGGTCAAGTAGACGACCGCTTTAACGATTTAGAGGAAAAGGCCGACAACATCGCAAAACCCCTCACCCGCCTGACGGAGGAAAACCGGCCTTATGTGTGGACGGAGGACGCCGAAGACGCTTTCCAGCACCCGAAGGGGACCCTGTGCAGTGCTTCAATTTTGGGTTTCCCACAACCGGGTGGCGCCTTCATTGTGGACACCGACGCCAGCGACCATTGCATTGGAGGTGTCCTATCGCAGATCCAGGACGGCCACGAGCGCACAAGAGTGGAAGAGGAGGAGCGTGCCGCAGCAGTCCGAGTAGTTGTGGCAGTGCCTGCTGAAGGCTGGGATAGCGCAGGCCTGAGGAGGGAGCAGCTGGCGGACGCAGACTTGGGGCCACTCTTGAGGGAAGTGGACGCAGGGACGAGACCGACCTGGGAGGACATCGCACCGAGGAGCGCCACCTACAAGTCGCACTGGGCCCAATGGGACTCGTTGAAGATCAGAGTGGGCGTGCTGTTCCGGGTATGGGAGTCACCCGATGGGAAGGCGCAGAGAGGACAGTTGGTACTTCCCCGGAGCAAGGTCCCGGAAGTCTTGGAGGAAGTGCACGCCGGTACTTCAGGAAGACACCTGGGAGCGAACCGAATGATTCACAAACTACGGCAGCGCTACTTCTGGCTCAGACTCCGGGCAGATGCTGGTGGTACACCTGGACCGCCTCGCACGCTACGATGGGGCTGTTCGAGGCGAACAGCTTTGAGGAGGGAGCAGTGTAACGCGGGCGCTGGAGCACCCTGTAAAGCAGCTGGCAGCGGAAGGTAGGGGAGGCTCGGTTAGCCACACCTCCTCCTCGTTTGTCTTGTGGTGGTGACAGACTGTGGTCAGGAAAAAAAACATGACTGTGTCGCCGGTTTTCTCTACACCTGTTTCTCGATCTTTCTGTTACTAGAACAATCTTGTAAACACGAGAAACCGGCGATATTCCTATATAAAGAGAGTCACAGACAGACAGATGGAGTTAGTGAGTTGAGTTGGTTTTGGTTTAGTCAGTCAGTGAGTTGGTTAGTGAGTGTGAGCGAGGAGACAGTCGCAGTTCTTGGTGTAAGAGTTAGTCAGTGACGTGTTAATGAACGAAAGGATTGTGCAACGGAAGACTGTACGTAACTTTGAATGTGTACCGGAGCTTACGTAACCGCGAGTACAGTGAAATTGTAACGGACGGACTGGTGAATTGTAACTGTGTGCAGCAAGTAATTCTGTGTAATTGGCAAGTGTTAAACTGTAAGTCGGTGGAAATAAAGAACATTTTTGAGTGGTGAAATTGGACTTTTCATTTCACGAACCCACAAAGTCACAGTACGTAATCTGTTTGGCAGTATCTAGCAAATCACAGCACTTGTTGGTAGCACAAACTTGTATCTCTTACACCATCTTGTATTTTAATATGGCTAATTGTTAAACTACCCTTATATTATGTATTATTTATTGCAACATTTATTGGCACAGGAATAATGTGTGTGCATGTGCATGTACTTTTTCCAAAATCACCTTTTTCCCTTACAATGTTTATTGTGTGCCACCTTTTCTTTCATTAATATATTTTGCTATTAAGGCAGCAATTGTAATTAGAAACCAAATTATGTACTCATATCTTTTTTACGGATGTCCAAAAACTGCTAATGCAGCCTTTAACCCTCATGCTGTCGCACATTGATTAGAATGACAGTCATCATTTGGGGTTTAAATGCCAAGCTCAAATATAGTGGCAGCGGTGAAAAATGCCAGCCTGTTACTGTCCAGCAATGCAAAAAAGCTCTCTGAAAGGAATGCACCGCTTTCACAGTGGGACAAGGAGAGCGGATGTGTGTGATGGAAAATGCATACTACACAAGGATCAGAACCTTAAAAAAACATACGCCCTGTTCACTCTGTACACTAAAACCGAAAATATTCATTCACAAAAGTAGAAGCCTTCAGAATGTTTTTGAATGGTCTGTAACTGAACTAACCTGGGATGACATAAGCTATCGAGGGAGAGTGCAGGAACATTTTTCCAATCCCCCTGCGTCCCATCCCTGGGAACTTTCTCTCCTGTGGTATACCATACATCTTGAAAACTTAGCCTTTAGGAAAGGAATCATAACAAATATAATTTAAATACAAAATAGAAAATATAAAAGGTTCATTTTATCACAATAATTTGTTAAATAATCTATTAACGAATCATCAGATGGCAGGTAAATATTCAGTGTATGAATATACACATGAATATACAACAAAGAGAATTAATTTTTTATTGTAGTTTAAGAAACTGTCACATATTTCTTTTGAAATAATGCCAATGGTACTTAGTACTACAAAAATGTACTCAATTGCAAATAAAATAAAATAATTATACACACATCTTAGGAACTATTGACATAAAAAATACACCAAATTTAACTAATCAGTATCAATGAACTAAAAAAATAGCAAAAAAGGAAAATGAAATGCATTCTTAGGGTACAGTGCATAAAGTTATATACAATTTTATTTCTTGAAAACACAATTAGCTTTAAAACATGTTAGTATGCTGAATCACAATGAAACACTGGGTTTTGTGCTTTATTTAAAGCAAGATCATTATGTATTACATTATTTCAAGGGACCTAATTTCTGACTGGTGATCTTATATATTTTTTTATTCAACAACAATTTGAGTATATTGTCACAGCAGTAGCAAATGGTTACAATAAAAGGATCAAGTGTGAGTCATCCAATCCCTCCCTTTTTTTTCCTCGCTAAACAAGCAGAGAGCCGAACACTCAAGGACAACTGCTGAACCCTTGAGCTGTAAGCAAACTTCTTCTTGTACTGCACTTATACTTTCCAGAGCATTCAATTAGGACAGAATAAAATTAGAAAATTAAACTTTGACAAGAAGTCTCAGTTTTCAGAATATCTTTACCATGACCAGCAGACTTTAAAAAAAGAGTCCTTGAGTTCAGTTCAGTGCATTTGCTGGTTGTGAGTTCACCAGTGAGCACTAGAATTGTTATAAATAGATGGACAGTTGTGGGTGAATCAGTCAGTCAGAGCAGTACAAAAGGGAGTATTAGTTGTCAGTCAATAAGTGTTAAAATTTACAAGTGTTTGATGAAAGTTATGCGTGTTTGGAGGAATTAAGTAATAGTGATGTCCAAAGTAATTGAAAAAAAAAAAAGAATTTGTTGTCAATGTTTAACACTCCATCACTTACATTTTTATTTTTGGAGGGACCAACTTTGGAGCTTGACTCTGGTTTCTTGTTTCTTTTAGTTTGCCCTATGTAGCATTTTTTCACAATCCTTACAATTTATTTGGTATATTCTGGATCTATAAGCTGGTAGGATTTAATTTTTTGTTTTTGAATTTTATAATTTTAATAGATACTATCTATTTGTAAGTACCAAGATTATATTTTGTTCTTTAAAGAATTTTTAGTTTACTATCGTTTTTGGGCGGTATGTGAGAGCACTAAATACACTCAAAGTATAAACTTGAAAGAAGCGTAGGGACAGTGAAGCACAAATTAGTACATAAGTGAATCAAGAATATATTGACACATTGCTTCACTCACACTGTTTATTCACAGGACATGTTTCAAGAGCTCTTGCTCCTATCCTCAGCTGATACTCGATTAGTGTAAGTTGTAGTGGTTTCTTCTTTCTCCGTATTGTCAATAGAGGTGTGATGTACTTGTCAAAGATGTTCGGTGGTGGAGTTTCAAAATTCATGACTCTATGACGATTTTTGTTAATGAAGATTTTTTTCCCATATGGAAAGGTCTATGGGGTGATAAACATATTTTATTAGAGATGTTTCCAAATTGATGTCATGTCTAGTATTCAAAAAATGAAAAGCCACTGCTGATTTCTCTGTTTCACCATTTTTAATGTTTCTTATATGTTCTTTAGTTCCGATGTTAATATTTCTTTTTGTTTTTCCTATATAAATTTTAGGGCAAGTTTCACACTTCCATTATTCCATGTTTATATGTAATCAAGTTATAACTATGGTGATATTTAGCTCCAAGAAAGAGAGATGCCCATTGATTTACTTTTCTATTGTGAATTTGGTAGTTTTCTCCTGCATCATCTAAATTCTATTTGGCACTATAGCAAGGATGTTGCAAACTTAGCGGCACCAAACCTTGAAGATACATGGGAAGACCATTTTTATATTTGATTCAAATGAACCCATATATAAATTTGCCAAAAAAAGCTTTAATAGTAAATACTATATGCAGAAATCAGGGTTATCTATAATCAATCCACTTTAACCTTAGTTTTAAATACAGTGGACTTTGTTGACACTATTAATGGGAGGTATAAATGACATGCCATTTTACGGATTTATGACACACATCTAGTCCACAAGTTCAAACAACATTTTGTGGTCTTTGCTGGTTTGATTACATTTGCTTGTACATTTACTAGCTTTACACTAGTATAGTGCAGTGTCAAACACCATCATACCCAACGAACATTATACCTAACGTGAAGTAGCTCACCACGTTAGGTAAACTGAGCTAACCTACCCCTAATAGGGACATATTTGATTCACTCATTCAGCACATTTACAAAGGGATACTTACCTGAATGTCATTGTAACCTTAGCAGAACGCACTATAATAACATATTCCCATTATCTTATTTCTCTAAATTTTACTTTTCTTTGCCTGAACAGGCAATGTAAACACTGAATTATAGAATTTTCTTCAGTACCTAAACTCGGGTTCGGGTAGAAAGGTGGGAGGAAGTTAAGGTTCACACATAGAAAGCACAGTGGTATTGATATGTCGCTCCACTTCTAGATGCTGGTCAAGTATTTTGACATGTTACTAAAAATTCATTCAAGCACAAAGCACGTTCTTATCACACAGCTAAATAACCACCAGATAAAAGGAATAAAATAGACCAGATAAAATTTAAATATTCTGGGAGTGCTAAAGGGAAAGCTGAATTACCCAGTGTCTCATTTCAATTCATAGTTGATTCAGCTGATACACTTTTTTTCATAGCTTTTAAACGGAAGAACTAAATCATACTGACTTGAACTCTCTAGAGTAAATAAACAAAATACCTACAAACATAAACATATAATGTGAAAGCTCACGCTCTGCAGATACAGCAAGCCACAGGCTAACGTGAAGTGTATTGTTTGTTCTCTCGAATTTAACGATAATCTTGGCTTCTTTAAAGTAAGTTTAGCATATCATGTTGACAGTTTACATTTCCGTTCTGAGTAATTAAAAATATATGTGCACATACCAACCAGTAATGCTGGTCATTACAGTATTTACATCGTAAAGTGTCGTTATAATATATTAGTAGTTCAATTATTTGTATTATAGAAGTTAACAGAACTAAACTTATGGGATGTTTACGGTTGTGTTAGAAACTTCTCCCTATCTTCCTCGTGGATCACTTTTAGAAAAATTTGAATTTTTATGTTACGTGCAAATGGAATTTATTGGAGATGGATTCACTTACCACTTATGATGAATACAATGTGACAACAGCGCAGGACTCCGACTGCTTGCTGGGCTGGTAGCATTCATAAACATCTCATTTGAAAATCACATGAAATTCCAGGTTTGATGCTTTTCCTGCTTTGACTTAGGCTGCTCGAAGCAGCTTTTTATGCTCAGGCATATGTTTCACTAAAAATGATGCATTTTTAAGGTTATGTCAGAAAATGTTTTCCGGGTTTAATCTTGGTAATAAATTTTTGTGTGGAATTCAGAACTTCCTCCACTTACTATAGATACTTAGTAGATAAACTGACAATAAATCACTGTATCAGAGACCTAACAAATATCTTATTATTCTAGTTTTAGGTGATGAAGCAAATAATAATTTACATATATGCATTATGTTAATGAACGACACCGAAATAATTTCAGTGAATGTAGACGTGACAAAAACAAACAAGTTGAGATAGGAAATGCATGCTGAGTGGCTAAACATAATGCAGTTAATTTTGGTAAAGCTAATTGGCATCAGATGCTGATAAGTTGATATTTAAACAAGGTGAGTGATTTTATTGACTTAGTATGTGTAATGATAATTGTTTTTGACAAGTTACCTGGAGTAAAATTTGAAAATGCTCATGTTAACATTCTAATTCATCAATATTATAATTGAATTAATTTAGTAATTTCAAGTTTTATTCTATTAATTTTGTTTTTGTTTACTCATGTGGATCAGTTTCAGAAGTCTTGCTCAAGTAAAATTTTTAAAATTATTTAAGTTGGTCTCAAGAGCTCTGCAGGCAACAGCTCCAATTATTCATGGAGAGCATCTCAGAGATCTGTAAGTGTTCTCGGTGTGGTCAGGCAGACTGCAACTCGTCTACCTAATGCATCCCAGGCCCTATGGACTGTAGGATTCATATCCGGAGGGCCTCGCTGGCCGGTCCATGCGCTGGATATCCTTCCTCAGAAGATAGTTGTCCACCAGTTGGGCTCTATGCAGACATGCATTATCGTACATTAAGATGAAGTGTGGACCACTACACCAATGAAAAATCGTTCACGTGATTTCAATACATCGGCGTGGTTCCCCTGAGCATTCACAGTACGACCTTCAAAGCTGTGCAGATCCCTACCTCCATTTAACATTATGCCTGCCTACACGAGTAGGCCATCATCACCAAATGGGACCCCCAGGTGCCTAATTTGTTAGGTACGGAATTGGCGATCCCGGGGTTCCGAACTAAATCTCTCGATACTCTAAGTGGTGAGGGAGTTATTGCCAAATGCCCTAGACTTTTGGTTTACATCCGTATTTGACCCTAGCCTCTCTGAACACAGGTTCGATAGTCAACTAGCTTGGAGGAGTGCGGGGATGACTGAGTAATGCGTAACTCCCAGCAGAGAAAATGCTATCTAACTTCCAATCTGATATTGGTCTACCAAGTGGGATATAAAGAGAGAACAGCATGAGAGACCCTCCTTGGAGTTCAGTTGTACTCCAGGAGCTTCTAGTACATCAGTAGGTGGCAGATGAATTCAAAGGTGGGTGACTATGCGGCTAATATACACTGGTCGTCCACCATAGCAATCAGCCCTATCGGTCCTGTGACACAACATCCCTAGGATGGCTACCTTCTGTTAACTGGAGAGGTGAATTTCATGCACCAATAAGACTTGCATCTTACTAACGACTTGAAAATTGATGGTTTCTTTCAGTTTGTTTTTAAGTCGTTCCAGGAAGAAATTCTTAGGCCAAGCAGGTCTGTATGCACACTTTTACTGGCCGCCATATGGACCTATAAAAATGAATACAGTGTGCACTAGGATAGTGGGAGAGGAGATTGTGACTGGTCTGCTGGCTAGCGCATCTGCTAGAACCACTGGAAAGTTAGCTTGGTGAAGATGGAAGAGGGTGAAGTTGAAGAGGGATCTTGCCCATTAGGGTGAGAAACTGGCTATCAGGTATAGGAGCGCTGTGTAATGGTATATGGTTCGTTGATTTGGAGAATGATGTGTCAGGTGCTGTTGGGCCGTTTGCCTGGTTATCGTTGGTTTTGCACTTTGACGAGATATTGCAATGTCCCCCCAGGTGCCTACTGCGGTGAGTACGGAATTGGCTATCCCGGGGTCCCGAGCCGCATCTCTCGATTGTTTATCTCTGAGTGGTGAGAGAGCTAATGCAAAACGCCCAAACAAGGTCCACATCCGTGTTTGACTATCCTCCCTGAACACAAGTCTAATGGATACCTAGCGCGGAGGAGTGCAGGGGTAACTGGGTAACACGTAACTCCCAGACCATAGTTAACATGTACGACCGTGTTCGTATCCGCTGATAAAGGTCGGTCCCGGGGAAGGGCTATTGCATGAGCTGTTACACTCCTAAAGCCGATTGGGTCCCTCTGTCTTTACATTGGGAGGTGAGACCCTGAGGTGAGCAAGGTCTAGGCCAGGACTCTCACCTAAGCCGAGGTGGCACCCAGAAAGTGAGCACGTCATCGGAGACGTTTGCAATGGTGGAGGGCATAATCGCGATGGGAACTTATAAAATAAACAAAAATGTAAATTAAAGTGGAAAGGAAGTAGCTGAATCTTGTGGTCCTCGCTATTTGGTTATTATTAGAACTGTGGAAAACCGAAAATTTACTACCGTGAACCCGTTCATTATTCAGAACGGTTTAGATAATATTACTGTTCTTGTAAAATTATGTATTCGATCTCGCAATGGCACGCTCCTGGTGGAAGCATTTTCACCAACGCAGGCTGCAAAATTTTTGAAAGCCAGCTTTCGAGCTATCTGGTGCACACTAAATTTCGTAGGACTCTTTACTCCTCGAGTGGTGTTGAAAACACCAACTCATTGGACGGTATGTCCAATTAGGAGATTCAGGAAAACTTGGTGGAACAAGGCGTGACAAATGTATATCGAGTCCACCGCAAAGAACGAGGTGAACTGCTACCCACTCGTACCCTGTTTCTTACCTTTGATCGGGTAAATCTCCCACAACGGATTAAGGTGAGGTATGAAGCTATTGGTGTGAGGCAGTATATACCCAATCGATTGAGGTGTTATAAATTCCAGCGCTTTTGCAACACGAGTGATTCTTGTAATGGAATTTCAATTATGGGAAGTAAAGCATAATGATGCATTTACTTCACCTGCAACGTGTGTTAACTGCAGTGGTAATCATTCATCAAACTCCTGAAAATGTCCCTCTTTGTGGAGGAAAAAACGATCCAAGACATCCTGGTAGGAGAGAAGGTGTCCTTCTTGGAATCCCGGAAACTCTTCCATATTCGTCAGCCTTCTGTCCGTAGGACCGTTACTTATAGTGCAGTTGCAGCTAAGCCGGTGCCTAGACGTGAAATCGCAACACAAACTAGCGAAATAAATAGGGCAGTGATATCCGAAAGAACAATTACACCAAGATCACAGCCAAAGTAACAGACACCAGCACGAATAACAGTGAGCACGCCTACCAAGTTCAGTCCTATGAAGAACGTTGCAGATAAGTCACCGCTCAAAGCATCTAGCTCAAGAAAATGTTAACCAGTAATATATAATGCATCGCCCAGAAAGTTCAAGATCCTGTATGAAAGAACTGACTTTCTCATGGAAAATAAGAAGGCTAGTACCAAGCAAAAGGAGCGCAAAAGTCCACGACATTCTCCTCCGAGAACATCTTCTGAGGAATCATCTGGAGAGGACTCAGATCAGTGGCTCTCATCTTCGCCGATCGTAGTTTCCGATCATTTCGAGAGACTCGAATCGAAATGACCAGTACGAAAGCAATCCTCTTCCATTGAGGATGTGGAGCAGCAGGATCCTGTCCTCACTACCAGAACGACAGTGAGAAAAAAGCAGGATAAACCTGCTGAAAATGCTAGCCCAGATCCGAAAATAATGAACAAATTAATTGGACCACCGCAGGGCAGGTAATTTGTTTTTGCATGGCAAGTTAATATTGAAAACGGTCTTTTTGTGCCTTTTGGTGTTTTATTGCTATTTATAGCGTTCTATTGGGCTTTCCCCCATTCGCGCTTATTTATTTTATTGAAATTTTGATTTGATTGTTTAATTTTGGATAATTTATCTCTGGCTATTGCCATGATTTAGGTTTTGAAAGGGCGCTGATGACCATGCAGCTGCGCCCTTATACATAAATCATCATCAGTGCTATGTTGTTCTTCCGGTGGTGCTGTTTGTGGGTTTTGTGTCTATGTCCCCTGCGGTGCCCGGAAGCTTGCTGTTTATCTGTTCTTTAGAAGCATCCTGGATACATTGGATGATCAGAAGTTTGCTGCTTGTGTGATCTTTACAACCACTCTGGATGGTTGTAGGACGTTGGTATTTTGAGGAAGCTGCATTGTTGGAATTATCCTTGTGCTTTGTTGCAGTAGAGTTGGTAGGTGCAGTACCGTAACTCTTGTGCTGCAACTTTACTGGTGGAAGTAGACGGGGATAGCAGGTCCTCTTGAAAGCTATCTTAGGTAAGCCTATAGGATTTGGCACTTTAGATGCCGCATTAAACCTTATACTCCTAAACTGTTTTTGTTTAGCAGCAGGCGATAAGGCGGAACACAGATGACACAAGCGTGGAACATCTTCGTCTCCTTGTAGATTTCCTGTAACATGCTTCCTTTCGGAGAGCGACACGGGAATGTGGTTGTCGCTGGGCCGGATTACTACGATTAGGGTACAGTTGACACACTCTCCACTGGATAGGATAGAGCCTACAGTGCTGATTAGCATTCCTCATTAACATATATTGGGAGATAGATCCTTCAAAGTAACTAGTAACTTTTCGTCAGGTATCAGGTTGTAAGGTATTGTACTGCACCTTCGATTAACATTTTGCGGATTCACCTGTGTCCATTCGGGGTTGCAGTAAGTATAGCTACAGTACCGCGCATGTTGCGAATTGTATATCCTATACCAGGAAGTGAGATGTTCAGATGCGATGTGAGGTCGCGAGCCTAAACTGGGTCGCGAATAAAGATCGATACTGTCATTTGTGATGGACCAGAATTAGCTTGTGACAGGTTTGCTGTGCTGGCTTGAGGTGATGTAGATGTTATTTCATCACTGGGTTGAGAAGGAGCTGGGTACATTCGCTTGTTGGAAGTAGGTTGGTTGACCTCTATGAGCTCTATCCGCAGCGGCTGGTAGCGGTTTACAGTTTGTGAAGGCGCTTTCTTGCTTGTTGTGGATATGGGTTTGGCCCGATTTTTTCTGGCGATGATGTTTCCACTTGCTGTGGTTTATTTTTCAATTGCTCATCAACCAATAGATATAAATTGATCGTTTCCGATCGGATACAGTGTGCTGAGTAGACCTGGAATTCTTCCATTGCTGTGTCTCTCTTCTTGGAGAGAACTGAACACATTGTAGCCAGCCCCTTCGAAGTATCGTCGCCAGGCTTGCAATTCTAACTGTGGAAGGCGAAGATTCCAAGCTCTTCCAAAAAGTTGCGAAAGTCGCCCCAACAAATAACAGTCTCGGTGGGTTGATTCGTCCATGTCCGTAGTACTGTTTCTCGCAGATGTAGCACACTCAGGTACGATAGCTTGTAGGTGGACACTAAGAATTTACTGTTCCATATGATTATTCATCTTATATAAATTGGAATTATCGCTTTTAATAGCCTCGTTCATCACCAGAATTTGTTGACTAATAACGTCCAATCAGGATTCTTAATGCAATGACCAATAGCAGCGCAGCTTCCACCAGTGCAGTTGAGATGGCTGTCTGGGTAGTGTTTGTGCTTGCAACAACAGTCGAGTGTGCAACTCCATACCGTGAGGACGTGTTTTTGTGCGCTCGAAAGTAATGTGAAATTTCCCGTAAAACTTTATGTGGATTGCCGTGCATGAGGTTTATACGAATTACACATAAATCTACATACGTTCATTACAGTGCAGCAGCAGTAAATTATACATGAATATAGTTATCATTGCGTGTGAAGTAATCTACATAACACGTAAAGTGCAAACCTGACGATATGTAGAGTACCGGTGATGTGTTACCTGCTAAATATTGTGCAGATTCAGTGTTTTGTGGTGCGTGTAAAGTGAAATATACAACAGTTCACTCATTCAAACAACCACACACGTGGAGCAGGGCCTGGAAGCCAGTGCCAACTCAGGTGTAATATGATTGGTCGACATTGTGCTCTGATTGGTGTTTGTATTGGGAACTGTGATTGGACATTTATCTGGCTACCTAATACTACACAATCATGACAACACAGTGTTGAGTAACTAGTTTTGCTGAAGGACACTTAATGGGCCCCAGCGCTTTCCCTGCATTAAACGCAGCAGATGACAGTGCTGATGATGCAGAGAACTCCGACATGCTAGTTTATTACATAAATAACGGGGATTTCAGGGATTATCTGCATGAACCCCTAATTGTAGACTCCGTAGTGCCTCTGTTTCGTGGGGACACGAGATTACTCACATTGGAAAAAAGAGTCAGGTTGCGCTACTTGGAGCAGGCTGACCAGAAGGTATCGAATTACCTTAATCTTGAAAATTCAGGAGCTGCACTTCAGGAGCTCTACACAGCTCACCGTGCAAGAATTGAGGCTATTACACATTACTTCACTACCAGTTAGCAGATGAAGCATGTTTCCCAGCAATGGGAAGCACCAGTAATTAAAAGCAAACATCCAGAGTTCGAAAGGTAGTTCAGAAACCGGAATCACTAACAACATCAACCGGTTCTCCGAGCTACCAATGGAAACTCAAGTCATGGAGGATACACCGGCACCCTCCACAACCAAAAGGATGTGTCCTGATACACCTTGCATACCAAAACCAGACACAGTGCAGCAAAACATGTGCCTCAAGCTGCACCATCTCCCGCCACATCATCAGGTCCTAGACCTTCCGCACCACAACCAGCCACAGCACAGCAGCAACATGTGCAACAGGCTATTCCTTCAACTAACACATCTCCTGCCAACCAAGACCCTCCCTCTGTTCGCTCACAACGAACGACAATTATTTTCCTCCGTGATCCCTCCAAGGCACGTGACATAACTAATTTACTAAACACAGCACATCCTGACATCACATATAACGTCAGGAATATGAGTGGTACCTACGCCTTTCTGCCTGCTACGCCTGACGACCACAGGAAAAACCGCAGGATTCTTGCCGATAGTACACTTCAATACCTCACCACCTTGCTACCGGAAGAAAAACTATTGTACGTCACCCTGGGGGATCTGCATATGTACATCGCGGAGGCTGATGTCACCAGCAGATTTCAGGAGTTAGGCTATCCGGTTGAAAGTGTGCGTCAGCTTCGTTCCAACCGTAGCCAACCACCACAGCTGCTCCCTCACTTTAGGATTGCGCTCCGCAAGGAGGAATATGCCTCCAATATCTATAAGGAGCGACGCATGTTCAACGCCGTCATACACGTCGAATCATACCGCCCCCCAGCTAGACCACTTGAGTGCACCAACTGCCAGGAGTTCACCCATAGTTCTGCTGGCTGTCGACTAGAGCCAGTTTGCTCTTATTCTGGCGAATCTAGTCATAAAAGACAACATTTCCAGCTTCCTGGTGTAGCAAGATCTAAGGCAATTTGCTTAAATTGTGGTAGCCTACAGGGCTACGCAAAGTGCCCTGTCTGGCAGGAGGCCCGAGTGGAAATGCTACTCTACAAGAAGGGGCAACGAACCAGATTCCACGCTGCACCTAAAGTGCCAAACCCAATGGGCCTTCCCAAGGAAGCCTTCAAGGGAACCAGGTACCCAGGCCTACCACCGGTCACGAGAATTCAGCATTCATCCTATGCCGAAGCGCTGAAAAAAATTCAGCAGAACACCCCGCAGGAGCAAACGAACAGTCGCCCGGCTAAGCCCCAGAGAGCCGAAAACACTGCTCCATACCATGCAAATGAAGTGGAAGCCAACCAGATGAGGCCTTCCAAACAGCAAACTAAGTTGGGGAGCAACTTAGATAAATCTGGGAGTGCAGCATCCACGTCCCTCCAACAGTGGATTGTGGCAACCAGCCCAACAGCGCCTGCCGGTCCATATCCAGCCTACCACAATATCACAAAACAATCCCTACCAAAACCCATCATTCCTGATGCTCAATTTGTAAATCTTATGAGCTGAATCCCTATTCATCACCAACCCGACTTCGCTACAGTCCTAGCTGAAGCTCTGGCCCAGCAACCTGGAAACTTACCACCTGAAACCATTTTAGTACACAGCGTTTTCATCTTCATGGGACGCTATGGTAGACAGGAATAATAGATAGCAGACCTACTTGGGCTAAAATGTTTTCCTGGAATGCCAATGGTATCCGGAACAAGTTAAGTGAAGTAACAAACTTCATAGCAGTCAACCAAGTGCAGATCCTTCTGGTGCAAGAAACTCATCTTTCTAGTACTGAGAAGGCTTCCATCTCTGACATGCTCTGCCATCGTACTGCTCGGGCAGATGGTTACGGTGGTACAGCCATCTATATAAACCGCACAATTCAGCACCATCGTTTGCAACTGCCAGCCACAGCAACACTTGAAGCAACTGGTATACAGATGACCACCAATAGAGGGCCCCTGAACATCTTCTCCCTCTACATTCCGCCTGGCAGACCTGTATCGTACGGCGATTTGGACGCAGTCTTTTCTGCAGGAACATAAAAATAGCCATGGGTGAGTTAAGCGCCAAAAGTCCGCAGTAGAACTCCAAAGTTAGGACTCACCGAGACATGGTACTGGAGCACTAGCTGGAACGGCGTAATCTCGTTATTCCTTCATCACCAACCATAAAATACGGGGATCGCCGAACACCTGACTGGTTGGATATTGCTGTCCTCCAGCACATTCGCGGTCACCCGAAAATCCTTACCATCCCAGAACTTTGTTCAGACCACTACCCCATCCTTTACACCTGTCAAGCCCGAGCAACAGGCAAGGTCCCGCCAAACTCTCCAAATCCTCTTCTAACAAATTGGAGTAAGTACACAGATATAATGACAACAAGATTGGCTGAGGTTACACCATGTAACAGCGTAGCTGAAGCCGAATACCTAGCTACTGCCATCCCATCTACAATGGCACAAGCAATGTCGAAGCCACTCCACCACGGCGCAAATTCTGCACTGCACAGAAGCCACTTCCTTCACATCTACGGAAATTAATAGCCGATAAGAATAAAGCTAGGCGTCGGATTCAGCTCACGCGAAATCCCTTACACAAAAGTGAGTGGAATAGACTGCAACACTTAGTTAAACTAGAGCTTGCCGACTTCCGAAATGAGGAGTGGGAACGCCGAATATGTGCTGTTGATCCCCAGGACTCTTCACTCTGGCGTATGTCCAAGGCGCTTCTGCGCACTTTCTTGTGATCCACCTTTTACTGATGGCAGAAGAACAGCACAGTCAACGAGAGAAAAAGTGGATTTAATGGCTGAGCATCTAACCTCCACTATTTATCCAGCAGAATCTCAAGACCAAGAGCTCTCTGAGGAAATAGTGTCACGAGTTGAAGCTTTTCTTCCCACACCTTTTAATGTGGAAGAAGCGCACTCGACAAAAGTTGCAGAAGTGCGCCCTTTAACGCAGCAGGGTTTGATAACTTGCCGTATGCTGCTTTTAAAGCACTACCAGCAGCATGGATAATACTGTTGGTCCACCTGTTCAACAGCCTACTACAACTAGCTCATTTCCCTGCTGCGTGGAAACACGCTAGGATTATCACCCTTCCTAACCCAGGAAACGACCCCAAATAGATCAGTAGCCATCGGCCCATCAGTCTGCTGCCGGCAAATCTTTGTGAAGGTGCTGCAGGCCCGCCTTCAAAATCTGCTGGATTAGCACAGTGTACTACGACCCGAGCAGTTTGGTTTCCGACGTCAGCACTCGACCTCTCACCAGTTACTTCTCCTCGTGGACGATGTTATACGCGGATTTCACAACAGGCACTACGATACAGCACTATTCCTTGACATCTCTCAAGCATTTGACTCGGTGTGGCATGACGGCCTCATCCATCGTCTCATCCACTACAATATCCCAGCATAACTTATACACAGATCAGCACCTACCTCAAAAACCATTCCTTCATCGTTGCCAGGGACGACATTCCGTCTCAACCCTACGGTATTCACGGCGGGGTACCTCAAGTTAGTGCCCTTGGTCCTCTCTTATTCCTCACCTATATAAACACCCTCCCTACCCTAATAGGCTGTAACCAATACCTATTAGCTGATGATACTGCATTAACAGTCTCATCTAAGTGACATGTTGGTGCAGTAACAAAGGCACAACGTCATGCTGATATGCTATCTGCCTGGTTCATAACTTGGCGCCTGAAGATAAATGCAACTAAATCTCAGGCAATCACATTCACCCGCCGCACTCCACAAGATGTACCCAATCTCTGCCTGGCTGGAGAAGAAGTACAATGGTCCACGGAGGCTACATACCTCTGAGTAACCCTGGATTGGCTTCTGACGTGGAAAAAACACATCAGCACTGTGTCAAACAAACTGTCCAAAATGATGGCCATGCTGTATCTTATGTATAATAGGAAATCGACAACGAGCCTGCACAACAAATTGCTCCTACATAAGCAAATACTCCGCCCTACACAAACCTATGCTTGCAGTCTGGGGAGCTGCAGTAAAATCCCCTCTCCACAAACCCCAAGCCATTCAAAACCGCTACCTTTGGATAGCAACAGCTTCCGATTGGTACATCCCTAATGATAATATCCATGCAGACCTCTACTGAAATATCACAGACTACATCCTTACCCTATCCCATGGTTTTTATAACAAGCTCCCTTCCAGCTTCAATAGTCTAATCCGCGGTCTGGGGGCATATGATCTCGACCCCGGTGAAACCTACAAGTGCTAGCACCACCACAGGTCCCTACAAATCATTATGAGCTATCCATTACCCTTCCAATCCCTAACAACTAATTAAAAAACTATTACATTACCTATTCACCACCATCTACCCACCGTCATATTATTAAAACTCACCACAATGCCAGTAAAGGACAAGGTCCCGAAATGGCTAAATGTCGAAGGCCCCTCCTCGGAGGAGAAGGTTCAACCTTCAAGGACATCACTGTGCTGTGTGTGCTTGCAACAAGGGCACGAAAAGCCCTGTTGCTGAAGAATTAAGTTTAGTGTTTTGTGTGATATAATAGTAAAATAGAGGAAAGGGAATGGTAATAGAGAAAAATAGCCAGTAGAGGGCTCTATAAAGCCCGAGAAACAGAAAGCCGAGCACTTAAAACGGTGCCTAAATGACCAGTCCAAAGGATCGTTGGCTTTGGCCTTGTTACTCTACCCAATTACCATGCAAAAACTTGAATAACTGGAGTTTCACATTGTAGGCGTCGGGTCCCTCCTCGCCCGTAAAGGGCTACTCTGGCTCTTCTGATCTGTGACATAACTCCTCTTTTTCTCCGTGGAGGGAAAAATAACGATTACAGGCGAGGGCCAAAATGCAATGATCAATAGTGTTGATCAGTCCCTGAGCCCTGAACGGGCCAGATGTATACACTAAAAATCCGCTTCACGTGTTAGTGCGTGCGTTTAAATGTAGTTTTGTCTTGCATTTAGCATGCATTTGTTGGATCCCACATAGCACCCCAGTTAATACGTGGAAACTAGTTAGCTGGCACTGTATTGTATGCGAGCACGCCACAGTTGTTTCTTGGTAGTGACTACATGGAACCTGGGCACAACCAAGTGTCTGTCTAGTGTATGATTTCCTGATAATTTAATGATAGCATAATTACCATATTAGTCAAGAGTTAAATGCTAGTATAAGTTGTAATTATGTTGAGAACTAGTTTTCTAGGATTGTTAGTTAATTGGTGAATTTGGCTAAGTGCCAACGCAACTGGTGGCTCGTCCACCTCTCCGGTAGATCCGTGCGTGGCATTGTCGGCCCTGCGACTACCTGGTTATCTTTTTGTCCTACTCCATATAAAGTAGCCCGCCGTAGCTTCTCTCGTAGGACACTGGCGGGAGGCCCTCTGACTCCCAGGCCACCTTGACAGCTGTCAAGGTCTTGGAAGGCTCTGTTCTGGGCATTGATCTGAAAAGAGTTGTAGAGAAAAAGGTGATTGTTGAAGGGAGTTACGACTTAGGAGTCTGTGTCAGTCTTATGAGGTCGCCAAAGAACTTTAGTAACTTGTTGGCGTTGTCTGGTGTCAGGTTTCTTTCGAAAAGCGATTAAGGGTAAGCGTGTGTGTTTAGTGTCGTGATGAGTTTCCTAAAGGATCTGTTAATGGCTTGTGGTGTGTGATTAGGTACTTGTATGTGTAATGAGACAGTTTGTTGATAAATTCCTCTACTGTGTGCATTTTGAGCTCCTCATGTAGTATGTCGGGGGAGCTGAGAGAGGTACTTTTGCTATCAAGCTGTAGTATTTTATTTTGAAATTTTTGTGTTGATTTACTATGTTACATTTATATATTAACTATTTTATATAAAGTTGAGGCATTATTTATAAGTACCCCATTGAAGATGTAAGTGTAATATAAATAATAATGTATACAGACGAGAGGCATATATATGTAAATGTAATATGTGAGCTACTGTAACATATGAGTTGATAAATATTCCACCGAACGAATGTTTTCACTATTTGAAAAGAATGCTCTTTAGACATTTCAAAATACAAACATAACGGAACATAACAAGTCGAAGGCTTAGAACGGTTCTCACTCCTTACAAAAGATATATAAGCAGGCAAAGAACAGGGACACAAAGGCATTAAGGGCAGTCTAAGTGCGAAATCCGAGGTCTGCGAATGTGTAAGCACGGAGTCAAGCAAAGAAATTCAAGGTGCGTGAGTAGTGGAAAAATTTTCATCAGGGAAACTATAATGAATGGTGCAAATATTCGAATAAACTGTAATTGATCTACAAGTTATTGGTATTGTCTCTCGTCACATTGCCCCGATCCAACATGCTTGACCTAAATAACAGCATATGAACAGACGTTAACTCGACTGGAGAAGAATACCGGCACTAATAACATGAACCAATCAAACATCAACAACAACAAAAACATTCGATAAGATTCTCAAACTTCCTAAATTTGCCGCAAAATCAACAAGCGATCGGAGAAACGCTGCAAAGCCAGTTCCATATTTAAATTTAGTTAGGAATTCCGTATTCATAAGGGTATAAGGTTTGCTTAATTGGGCGCTTGCTTTTCCTCTTATTTACTTTTTTTTTCGGAGTCCGCCTTGTAATTGGCAGCGATGTACTTCTTGATCGCTTGCAGAGAGGAATCTTCCCTCTCCTACAGGCTCTTGACGGCATTGTCCACCATCTCTGATGAGCGAAGATGTGCCGGTTTCGTCCTGGGCTTATTTACCGAAAAGGCCTTGGCCTTCTTGGACGCAACCTGCGCTGGAGCTGCTGCGAGAGTCGTTGCTGATGCTGTATCTGCCATTTCACAAGTGCAAATGAGTAAACTTTCCCTTTATTTTTGGAAGACAATTTAGTTATCTAACAGAGGTGAAGATAGGAAGGAAGTGGAGGGGCTTTATCACAGCCTGCGGGGGGATCCCTGTAGCGCACTCCCATTATTCTAGGCGGAGTTGCAATGCGAGCTGCTAATAGCAGCAAGCGGGTAAAGAATGATGGCCAGACGTCGATCATGACCAAGGCCCTGATCGAGGGGCGTGGGAGTAGAGTGCAACCTGTAGAGACAATGTCTCCTAGGGAATGACAGTGTGGGGCATAAGTCCTGGGTGTAGTTAGTCAGGCTGGACTCATAGTGAAGGCGAAGTTTGGAGCCAGCTTGAGCTCTTAGTCTCGTTGCAGTGTGCAGACGGCGATGCGTGGGTGGTGATGTGCTAGAGATCGTAACTCTCCGGTGAAGCTACACTTGTTTTCCCTGGGTCTCATCAAGTTTGTCGTGAATGCTGTGTTGATCTTTGGTGGTGATGTGTTTGTGAAGTTCTTTAGTCAAGTTACGTAGATCAGTGAGTTGTGATGGTTGGAAGGTCCTGATGTCGGCAATTTGCTAGGTGTTGAGCCTTCCGTTTAAGTGAGAGGAGAGTATCTTTGTTGGTAGATGCGGTAGATGAGATCCTTTGGACGTCTGTGTGAATGTCGGTGATTACTTTGTCGTGAGTAGTGATGGAGTCGAGTCTTGTAGACAGATGGTGTAATGCTTCAGCGGCGGCGGCGTGATTAGAGCTGACGGCGGTGACTGCATCTTCCAGATTAGATTAGATTGATTTGCGTTCAGTGGGTTCACTTGTAGCCAGAAAAGGCTGTGAACATTGAATACATTGTACATGAGTACTAGATTAGATTAGATTGATTTGTGTTCAGTAGGTTCACTTGTAGCCAGGACATTGAACATGTCCAGAGGTATAAAGTTTAATAGCATATATATGTATAAAAGTTAACATAAGACACATATAATAGTACACAGGCAATATGAACAACAATATGGAAAACAAAGCAGGGATAATTATATATGATACAAAATGAAACACTTTTTAAACCAGCTTTCACTTGCCTTATGGCAGTACGTCTCAACCTTTATGCAATGGACACCATTCTTGTTATTTATTAAATACATATTGTAACGGGAGCGCTGGAACACCCTGTGAAAGCAGCTGGCAGCGGAAGGCAGGGGGAGGTGCGGTTAGCCACACCTCCTCCTCTTTTGTCTTGTAGTGGTGACAGACTGTGGTCAGGGAAAAAAACATGACTGTGTCGCCTGTTTTCTCTACACCTGTTTCTGGAAATTACGTAATCTGGAACATTCTCCTGGTCACTAGAAACCGGCGATATTCCTATATAAAGAGAGTTACAGACAGACGGAGTCAGTCAGTCAGTCGGTTGGTTAGTGTGTGAGTGAGGACAGTTCTTGGTGTAAGAAGGCAGTGTTAGTCAGTGACGTGTTAATGAACGAAAGGATTGTGCAACGGAAGACTGTACGTAACTGGTATGTGCATCGGAGTTTATGTAATCGCGAGGACAAGTGAAATTGTAACGGGCGGACTGGTAAATTGTAACTGTGTGCAGCACGAAATTCTGTGTAATTGGCAAGTGTTAAACTGTAAGTCGGTGGAAATAAAGAACATTGTTGAGTGGTGTAATTGGACTTTTCATTTCACGAACCCACAAAGTCACACTGGTGTCAGGAAGCGGGAAGATAACATCACCGAACATTACAACCATGGACGCGGCATTGGAGAAAATTTTGGAGATGATGATGGAAATGAAGGCGGAACTGAAAGAAATGAGGACGGCAACTGAAAACCTCGCTGCAAAAACAGAAGCGGCAAAGAACAGCCTAACAGAGAAGCTGGAGACTAGAAATAACCTGGCCGCGGAACTGAAACTAATCAGGACGGCTAAGGACAACATCACCGGGAAGATGGAAGAAATGAAGGCCGAATTAACAGCGAAGACGGAAACGGCTAACAACAACTTGGCCACGACAATGACCTCAAAGATGGCCGAACTGACAACGGAGATGAGGGCGGCGAACGAGGCTCTCGCCGCAAAGTTTGAGGAACGTTTGGCCGGCGTGAGGGATGACGTCGCGAACCTGGGCAAGCGGAAGGGTCAAGTAGACGACCGCCTTAATGATTTAGAGGAAAAGGCCGACAACATCGCAAAACCCCTCACCCGCCTGACGGAGGAAAACCGGCCTTATGTGTGGACGGAGGACGCCGAAGACGCTTTCCAGCACCCGAAGGGGACCCTGTGCAGTGCTCCAATTTTGGGTTTCCCACAACCGGGTGGCGCCTTCATTGTGGACACCGACGCTAGCGACCATTACATTGGAGGTGTCCTACCGCAGTTCCAGGACGGCCATGAGCGCACAAGAGTGGAAGAGAAGGAGCGTGCCGCAGCAGTCCGAGTAGTTGTGGCAGAGCCTGCTGAAGGCTGGGATAGCGCAGGCCTGAGGAGGGAGCAGCTGGCGGACGCAGACTTGGGGCCACTCTTGAGGGAAGTGGACGCAGGGACGAGACCAACCTGGGAGGACACCGCACCGAGGAGCGCCACCTACAAGTCGCACTGGGCCCAATGGGACTCGTTGAAGACCAGAGAGGGCGTGCTGTTCCGGGTATGGGAGTCACCCGATGGGAAGGCGCAGAGAGGACAGTTGGTACTTCCCCGGAGCAAGGTCCCGGAAGTCTTGGAGGAAGTGCACGCCGGTACTTCAGGAGGACACCTGGGAGCGAACCGAATGATTCACAAACTACGGCAGCGCTACTTCTGGCTGAGACTCCGAGCAGATGCTGGTGGTACACCTGGACCGCCTCGCACGCTACGATGGGGCTGTTCGAGGCGAACAGCTTTGAGGAGGGAGCAGTGTAACGGGAGCGCTGGAACACCCTGTGAAAGCAGCTGGCAGCGGAAGGCAGGGGGAGGTGCGGTTAGCCACACCTCCTCCTCGTTTGTCTTGTAGTGGTGACAGACTGTGGTCAGGGAAAAAAACATGACTGTGTCGCCTGTTTTCTCTACACCTGTTTCTGGAAATTACGTAATCTGGAACATTCTCCTGGTCACTAGAAACCGGCGATATTCCTATATAAAGAGAGTTACAGACAGACGGAGTCAGTCAGTCAGTCGGTTGGTTAGTGTGTGAGTGAGGACAGTTCTTGGTGTAAGAAGGCAGTGTTAGTCAGTGACGTGTTAATGAACGAAAGGATTGTGCAACGGAAGACTGTACGTAACTGGTATGTGCATCGGAGTTTATGTAATCGCGAGGACAAGTGAAATTGTAACGGACGGACTGGTAAATTGTAACTGTGTGCAGCACGAAATTCTGTGTAATTGGCAAGTGTTAAACTGTAAGTCGGTGGAAATAAAGAACATTGTTGAGTGGTGTAATTGGACTTTTCATTTCACGAACCCACAAAGTCACAATATACATAAAAATAACTTTTCAACTTGCATCAAATATTTATTAGTAATGATTTGTCATTGGAATAGTTAGATACTTCTTATAGAGCTACAGAAGCATTATCAGGATAATTTGTCATTCAGATAATCTTGTACAGAATAAAAAGATTTTGAGCAAAGGTACTCTCTAACAGCTTTTTTAAAAGCACCGAAATTATCAACTTTTTATTTAAGAACATTAGGAAGCGTTAATATCTTCAATCTTGTAAAAAGATCTTTACAGGAGCATCTGGTGTGGGTGTTAGTAATGATTCTTATAACCCTCTTTTGCATAAGAAATATCTTTTTACTTTCTACTGAGTCGCCCCAAAATAATATTCCATATTCCATAATAGAGTTAAAGTATGCATAATATACTAATTTAAGTGTGTCAGAACTCACATTAACCAGCTCTCGGATAGCATAACAGGCAGAGCTGAGTTTAGGTAAGATATAATTTATGTGAGCTTTCCAATCAAAACATCTGTCCACTTGAAGGCCCAGAAATTTTATGCTGTCAATTTCTTCTAATAACATATCATTAATCCCGATTTCTATTTCAGTATGTAATGTACGACAGGTTATAAATTTGACCACTTTTGTTTTGTCTAGATTCACAGATAATTTGTTTGCTTTAAACCAGCATGACCTACGGTTCAAAATATAATTCATTTTAATTATACATTCGTTTAAATTTGTACTGGTCACCAGGACACCAGTGTCATCAGCGAAAAGAACTGGACTTGCAATGTCCTTTATATAAAGTGAGAGGTCATTTATATAGATAAGAAATAATAAAGGCCCTAACACGGAACCTTGGGGTACTCCATGAGTTACTATTTTCCAGTTTGAAGTTTGTTTTTCATAACCAATGTCACTCACAGCTATTTCAACACTCTGTTTTCTTTCATTTAGATATGATACAAACCATCTTAAATGTTCATTTTTTAGCCCATAGAATTCCAATTTTGCTATAAGAATGTCATGATTGACACAATCAAAAGCCTTTGCTAGATATCAAAAAATTCCACCTACATGTCTTTTATCATTCAAGGCAGTCAACACTTCATGTGTAAGCTTGTAAGTTGCATTATTAGTCGATATTCCCTTTCTAAATCCAAACTGATCACTGACAAGTATGTTGTTATATTCAAGGTGTTTATACAGTCTGGTGAGCATTACTTTTTCAAGAACTTTTGAAAATATTGGCAAGAGAGATATTGGTCTATAATATGAAACATTATTGCGTTCGCCTTTTGTGAAAAGAGGTTCAACAACTGAGTATTTCATTCTGTCAGAGAAAATACCTGTCTTTAGAGACTCATTACATAAATAACTAAGGGGAGTGCTAATTTGTGAGGAGCAAGATTTTAGGATTTTTGTGGTTATTTCATCATAACCAGAAGAATTCTTCATTTTTAAAGAGTCAATAATTTTATTTATTTCGGAAGGTGTAGTTAAACTGACTTTAAATGTAGGTACAGAGTTTGTGAAACTTGATCTTAGAAATTCTAGTGCTGCATCTTTACTTCCATAATTAATATTTAATTTTTTTGTTACATCCAAAAAGAATTTGTTAAACAATTCTGCGACTTCAAGAGGTTTGGTAATTTCATGATTGTCAACATTGAGTGTTATTGGGCAATTTTCGGATGAGTGTTTACGTGTCACATTTTTTATTATATTCCAAGTGGTTTTTATTTTATTGTCTGAGTTTTGAATTAGTTTATTATAATGCAATACTTTAGCTGCTATTATTACCTTCTTTAGAAGTTTACAATATTTTATGTAGTAGTTTTTTAAATACAAATTGTTACTGATTCTAACTTGCTGATATAGTTCTCTTTTGTGCCTGCATGAGGTTTTAATTCCTAAAGTGAGCCAGGAATTGTCTTTTTTAAAGTTAAATGTTTTTTTTATACTTGGATGGGAAGCAAAATTCAAACTGAGTGTTAAAGCATTGAAGAAAGCTATTATATTTGTTGTTGGTTCCAGTAATCTCATAAGTTTGTTTCCAAGATTCAAGTTTAAGGTTGTTACTAAATTAATTCAGAGTATTTTCGTTTATTTCCCTATATTTAATATATGTGTATTTAGGTTTGAGTTTTAAATTTATCTTATCAATCCTTAGAATTTGTGCATCATGATCTGATAGTCCATTAGTTTTTGGTGAGACAGAGCAAAATTTAGTTATATCTGAATTTACAAATATGTTCTCAATAGCTGTGAATGAATTATTTTGGATTCTTGTTGGAAAGTTAACTGTATGTGTCATGTGTAAATAAAGAGCTAAGCTGTTCCCTTTGAAGACTCGATTTCAGATAATCTACATTTATGTCACCACAAATGATTATTTCTCTTTTCGTTTTAAATAGAAAGTTCAGAGCATATTCTAATTGATTTTTAAAAAGTTGAAAACTTCCTAAGGGAGATCGATAAATGGCTACTATGACTAAGTTCAAATGACTTCCAATTAACTGAACTGCACAGAGTTCGAGACCTTTTTCATAACAAAATCTGGATAAATCTAAAGCTTTAAAGATCAGATCATTTCTAACATATATACAAACTCCACCTTTTAGTAATCTTTTTCTACTATATTCTGCTCCTAAAGAGTACCCTTGCAATGAAATTGGCTGAAACTCCTGCTGTGATGAGTGATGATCAGAAATACATAAAACGTGTGGTAGTTGAATTTCAGTATGCAGATTAATAGCTAAATCATCTAATTTGTTTCTTATGCCTCTTATGTTTTGATGAAATACAGATAGACAGTGATTATTATTAATATTATTGATATTATTATCATTACCATTGTTCTTGAGAGGAGAATTTTTAATTGAATTTATTGCCATGAAGCTATTAGGGATGATTGATTTAATTTGCCTGAGTTTCTGGGCTTATATTGGTTTAACCTAAAAAAGACCTTCTACTTGCAACAAGCAGGAATTTTGCCCATAAGTCTGTCAGCAATTAGAAGTGACAGCTTCTCTTTGCCTCTAGAATTTAGATGTAGACCATGAAGGGTGTAACTATCCGTGCTAATACTGTCAACATCTATCATACACATGTGAGAGGCTGCAGGCCCTAACAAGGCACGATCAAGTCTAAGATTCATGTCCCTCACCCTCCAATGAAGCTGAGGCTTGTCATGTCTATGGAAGAGACCCACTACCTTCACATTTGTATGGCTGCTGGTCTTACTGATGTTACTCAGGTCCTTTTCAATGCAATAGTTACTATATCTATCCAGGCTATTCCCTGACCCTCCCACTATCACTACATGATCCCTCTTAGTAAAACCAGAAGTAAGTTTTACCAGGTCTTCTGTAACATCAGAGAGCCCAGCACTGGGTTTAACTATACCAACTACATCATAATCACAGCCCAAATTCCTTTTGAGCAGGGATGCTATGCCCCTCCCATGACTGCTACCCAGCAACAAGACTTTGCTTTTAACACACTTAGCAGGTTCATCTAAATCCTGCTCTTTGGAATTTGTGGCCTGATCAACATTCAGCGTTTCAAGAACACTGAATCTGTTGCTCAGTTGTACATGAAGTTGGTCATCAGCTGAGAAACGCCTTTTCCTCCTGAGATTTCTCCTAGTTACTACTTGAAAGTTATTGGCCGTAATGTTTGAAGCTGAAACAGTACTTTTAGTTTCTTTTTTGCACAAAACATGCTCTTTTCTCAGGTAGAAAATGGTTTCTTTGTGCTTTTCGACCAGTGCCTTATACATACAAAGTTCACAAAACCATTCCGTACATTCTCTTACTTTCTCACTAACGGTGTTCGCACACGCCCAATGAAACCAAAACTTACATCCTGCACAGAAAATACCCTGACTAAACCTTCGACGACACGCACCACACTTACCACTAAGATCACACGATTTACCACTCATTTTAGCACACTACACCGACAAACACAAATGGACTAGATACAAAACGTAGGCTTATACAAGAATTTTAATAAAAACACCAAAACCGTAGTCTTAATTACGTTAAACTTCAACACAAACACGTGTACAGAGATAATACACTAGCACTAGATAATACTCCAGATTGCCTATGCGAGTGTTGATGTTCAGTACCTCCGGGTGGATGTCCTGAATTTCATCAGAAGAGGTCCTGGGTGAGGTGGTGGCAGCGAAACTCTCCTCAATGTGTTGTAGGTGCCTGGTGGTGTGCCGGAGTTCCTCGCGCAACTCTTGCAGGAGTAGTACATCGGGCGAAGCGGTAATGTGGTCGGCGTTGGTGGTTGCTGTTCTTCATGGTGGCTGCGTTGGGCGAGGGTAGAGAGGGCGCTGCGCCTGTCCGGTGTAGTGACCGAAACCCCTGCAGATAGCGCAGTATCGGTGGCGATGGTGTAGATCGTGTTCTCTGATTTTCTGATGTGAGTGAGGCGGCACCACTGTAGTGGCACCACAGTAGCGCAGTGCAGGTGGAGACGTCATGTCCGTACGCGCTGCATCTTCTTTAGGGGAAGTGTTGCTGTTGCTTGCTGGCTTCTAATATCAGGCATTGCCCTAACAATGGCAGGCCGGAGTTCTTATTTGCTTTGAACCCTCGGAACCTGTATCACTATTTAATCCTACTTCTCAGAAACCAGCATTTGCGCATTACTCCGCTTCTTACATGTTTCCACAGCCTGTTTACGTTTGTGACATCCCATAGGTTGTACTACTGTAAATGGTTTCTCAGCTGCTACCATAATTTTACAAAGTTTGCAGAACAGTATGGAACCATATGTAGAAAATGTTTCCTCCCCAAACTTATTTAAAATTTTGATTACTGTTGTAGCTAGACCCCACTTTTGGCATATTTGTATGGGACATGTCGAAAATACGATGCACAGCTACACTGTTACAAATTGCCTAGTTCATTGATCCAGTAATGCAGTTGCAGCTCCAAGCATTGCGAGGCAATGAGAGAAGCAGGTCACCCAAAAGGGGCCCACGCGGTCAAGGCCGAAATGAAATGTCATCAGAGTCCGCACCCTGCTTAGGATTTAGGAAAACACAAATACATACGTAAGGGGCGTAATGTTAGGGCTTGCAGGGCCTGCAATGCGGGCGGGCCTGGTATTTTATGGGCCCACAGGAAAAGAAAGCATATTATTCATATTAAAAATATAACAATTTGAATATATACAGATATAAATTCTTAAATATGTATAATAAGATAACTAGTACAGTTTAATGTCAGTCTGCATAGGAAGTTAATGGTCAGATCATTCCAGTCGGATCCCAGAATTGGTCAACACCTAGTTGAGTTTAGCAAGCTGTGGGTGTTAACAATGCTTGTCCTTCACCACGAATTCTCTGATAACACTGGTTTGCATTATGTTTCTCTGTCGTCACAAACGGCTCATAGTTACAACAATGAAAATGAATACCAAAATATCACATTAGGCAGAAAGTTATTCTTTATTGAGTGTAGACTTCCTGATATTGTAATATGCACATTCGAAGCATTAACTTTTGTCACACTTCTCATTCAACAAAAATGCCAATTATACATTAAGATGTGAATAACTGGCAGGTCAGTCAACATTCAGCTCAGTTTCAGACGAACTTTCTTCGCGGGAACTAGGTGCATCGTAAAAGGTGGTGTGATATTTCCGAACTTTACTGCTTAAAAGTTTAACTTTTTCTATTTAACGCTGTACTTTTTCAGTAAAATGAAACCTTTTAAATTTAAGTACGAACATCTAAGCGGTACACAGAAAAGAAAGAAGAAGCGTGAATTAGAAAAAGAAACAAACAAATTAATGAAAACAAATGATTTTTTCTCCTCCTAGTAATAGTAGTAATAGCCCAACCGTTACAGCAATTTGCAGCGTCACAAGTGAGTGCATTTCTGAAGTGAACACCAATAATAATTGTGAAAGTGAAAATGAAATAGCAAACGCCATAAATATAATTAGGCCAATCGCGGACTATTGAAATGATCGTGCAAATTGCCAATTAGATGCAGATAATGAAATTAAATAGTTCATTTTAGACAAAATCCTTGTCAGCCAGCAGTCCCATTGTCTAAAGGTGTTAAGCAGGAAAGCAGGTCCTCCACTAAGTATTAGCAAAAGTTAACTTTGGCAGGACAAAGAATTTGGAGAGAATGGTTGTGTTATTCGTCTAAAATGGACTCTGTTCACTGTAAACCGTGTTGGCTGCTTGGAGGACAGAGCTCGTTATCAGCTTGGAGGGAAGGAGTTCGAGATTGGAGATGCCTAACCAAAAGTATATTGCGACACGAAACTAGCTATGCACCATTTGAACGCTTGCGTCGTTTTCAATTCGTGGCGTCAGGAAAACACAGTTGACGCGGGTATGAATTCAGAGCTAAAGAAAAGTGAGAATATATTGTCGCATATGCTTTAGTGAAATGGAGGAACTTTATTTATTTTATGAATTTCTTTGAAATTTTAATAACCTAAGGTTTAATTATACAATTGAAAGTATTAATTTGTGGAAGTAAAGATGTAGAAACCTCATAGCGGAGTATTAGACGACAAACCCGTAATTTGTATATGTTGGGAGCATTAACAAAGTAAGAATGCCAAACGCAGCATCTCTAGACGTTGAACCCGGTAGTTGATAATGGAGGATCAGCAGGACGTTGGACTTAAACCAACATGGCGGATGGAATGTTCCAGAAGCTTTTCTGCTGATCAAAGGGAAAAAGTCCCTAGGTTCAACGTGCGTTGGCCCCCTATTTTTGGGCTTGGCCGTGAATACGTATAACGTTGATTATCGAGGCGCGCGGGAGCCTAAAGTGTATCCTTGCGGCCGGAGGCTACGCCAAATCTTCACTTCACCACGCACCGACATCTCCTTGAAGGTAAGCGCGACTGGGTCTTAATGTACTAATGTAGCTATCAACACCAATCCACCCAAAGTCTCTCCAAGACTTCGGGGTTGACTAGTATTGTAGAAAATCATGATGTTGTAGTAAACTGGCATTTCGTAGAAGGTTGTGCTATTTCTATCTATTATATGTAACCTGACTATAAATTCCCTTTAGCATTTACCTCTACCACCTGAACCCCTGTCCTTTCAGCTTCGCTCCCAGTTGCAAAGGAGATTGTAAATAGCTACGGCAAACCACCTTTAAGTATACACAACCTTATCCACAACTTGTAGTCTAAAATCATTCCGGTTCACAATCTATAATGCGACAATATGGAAACAGGCCCATGAGCGTATTGTAAATGTGACTTTAACTCTGGCATCCAATAATATAGCTGTAATTGAGGTTTTGTCAATTAGTTACTGATCGGTTATTCATTCTGTTTTAGGGAGCCCGGATTTTAATTAAAGCAGGCGGCTCTGACATACGTGATCACTGCATACAGAGCTTTTGCATTTTACACAAGCTATTTTCACTCCTATGTCGTTAACTCAGTAGTACAAACTGTATCTTGCTTGCTCCTGAAATTTTGTGGGTCTGATTTTCGATCTTGGGGGTCCTTAGTTCTCTTGACTCCCAAAAGCGGTGTTATATTTTCCGACAACTCCCTTGGTAAATTCCGTTATAGATGCCGTTACATTTGTGGTGAAGCAGATGAAACCTAACTGATGACCTTGAAGTTTAGCGCCCTTAAACGCAAATCATCATCATATGAGCTCTAACTTTCGGTAGCCTGACCAACATCCGGAGCAGTATGCATAGTAGAAGCAGGTGCAATTGATTTCTTCTGTATAGGAATGAACAACAGAAGTGCTTTTTGTTTGTTTGTGAAAAGCAAATTAAGGAGATGGTATTTTCTTCCTCCTATTGAGTACGGAAAATTGTGGGATTTCCGTTTATGTTTCCCCGTCGTACCAATTCCCAAGTTGTCTTTCAGCGTCAATTGTGCAAAAGGTGCCGGTGTGAATCAGTTGTCGCAAGTGATGTTTCTAGCTGTACCACGAATTCTCGCACTTAGAACTTTCAGAGTATTGTGACTTTGTGGGTTCGTGAAATTAAAAGTCCAGTTGCACAAACTCAAAATATTTTTTATTTCCACCGAATTACAGTTGGAACACTTGCCGATTACATAGAATTACGTAGCGCACACAATTACAATTCACCAGTTCGTCTGTCACAGGTCCAATCTACACTCACAATTACATACAACTCCTCTGATAGACGTACACAGTCTTCCAGTCCGTTCACTAGCACGGCGCTCCTACGGCTGCTCGCCAAGAACTGAACTGACTCGCCACTGCAGGCCTTATATAGGGAAGATCGCCGTTTCTGGAAGGTTCGCGGCGCGCACAATTATCCCGAGGTTTCTAGACGTCTGTTGGGAGGGGAAAGAGACGGTATAGGGCTCGTGCCGCTCTCCTAATCATCCCTTCAGTTATTGACACGAGACAAATGGGTAGGCGTGGCCTGAATGCTCATCGTCTGGCCCTACTGCCGGCCGTTTCTATCGGGAGTTTCGACGTTCGGGTAACAGTACTTTGGCAGACTTTCGTTTGTCTCTACCCTCCTTTCCTACGCAAGGAATAGCATCCGTCATTTAGTCTCAGAATAATGTGTAGGTGCTATCTCTAAGTTATCTTCTTCCCTTGAATATGTCATCTTCCGCTGCCGCCGTTCATGTCTGTCTAAAGTTATTTTCATAAGGCTATGAAACCGTTGGTCATTGGCAGTTATAGATTCATTCTTTAAAAGCTAGGGTGTTATACGAAGGGTAACAGGTGTGACATACTTTACTAATAACTTTTTAATGTTTGGTTTAACTCCAAACATTATTCAGGCTCGAGTAGTGGCTGAACCTGACTTAACCTATACGGCTGATCAGTAACTGACTTGCGTAACAAGTGACAAAGGCATGACAGAAAAGTAAAACCACTGCAGCCAACTATCGAGTTGAAACAAACTCTGGTTGGTGAGACACGTTACCCTTGTTACAATCGGAGGGTCAGTTTGGGCCAAGGTAAAAGAGAAAGTCCCGAAGGATAGAACTATTTTTTGTCTTGCGGATCTTAGAAAAGCTTAAGCACTTGACAAAATTGGACTAGTCTTGCGATGCATTGTGAAAACCTCAGAAAGAAGAGTTTAAGAATTGGCTCTAAATCACCTTATGCAAAATTTAATTGTAAATCTGCAAGAACCCATTTCTGAACTAAGATGGGGAAGGATATCGAGGAAGAAGACTAGCAGTATGATGAACTTGTAATTCCTTTGCAATAAATCACTGTATAAAAACCAGGTGTATTTGTAAAATAGATATTTAATTTTAATGTTACAGGTCATAATTTGCTACATAAGTTAACGTTCGGACAACTTTATTCGTGACGCGAGTATAAGGCGTACGGTATTAGAAGGCACATCAGGCGGAGCTAGGGAGGGCTCGCCTAGAGTGACTGTCCCATCATAAGTGTGTAGCGCACATTACAAGGGTGAGCAACAGAGATTTCTTTTCTTCATGCGCCCAAAATTATTACTGGAAGTTCGACATTCTAATATGGCATGGTGTGTGCGGCAAGAGTTTTGAGGCAGCCTGAATAAAGACCATTTTTGTACGACGTATGTTCTCGAGTTATCGCTTTGAGAATAAACAACTGACTCCCGTGTTTATAATCGTCCCGAGGGGTGGGCAACGGGAAGTAGGGGACTGACTGATGGGGCGATGTATGGCGAGGACTTGGTGTGCCCAGGACCTCTACGGCTGCCGAAAAGGCCCATCAGTAACCCTTAAACTGACTGAAGAGACTCTGGTGTAATCCTCACCCACATCGTCCCCCTCTCACCCCATATTGGATATGCCACGTTTGTCAGCACTAGTTTTAAGCTTCTTACTCTTCTAGGTTTATTGTTCCCTTATAGCTTCAAGTGTTTAGGTTTATAAACTCCTGTCTCACCAGCAGTGATCTTTCCTCTCTCCGTGCTACCTGTCCCACGGTTTCAGCGCAGCTTCCAACTTGTGTGCTCTCCGGAGGTCTCAGGCGCGAAAGTTGAGTGGACCCTCCTCACTACACCTTTTGTGCGACACTAGGTGTGGAGCCGTTCCATTGTCATGTACACCCACGTAGCTCCGATGGGGCTGGGTCTCCTCGGACATATCGGTGGACGCGTATCGCTGGGGTGGACGGGGAGACCCGAAGTGTTACCGCTGTCTGGGGTCCGATGTAAACAGCTATAAGTGCCTGAATCCACGCTGACTTCGTTGATGCAGCGTGGCCTAAAATGGGGAGCCATTGGTGGTTATTCCAATGGTAGGGGCATAAAGTCGGGCCTGCCCATAGTGAACGTGTCGCATACCGGTAAGTAGTGATAGGTGGAGGGTAACTCCTCCGAAGTACTCCGTGATATTGGGGCTGAATCGGGTGCCCAGGCCGACACAGATCGGAAGATTTAGGTGTCTCGTTTTTTATCCCCCTGATGGCAGGCTGACTCCGACGGTTCCGAAGAGGGACTCTTTCATCATGGCTCCCTTGCGCCCAAATACTCTAACTCCACACTTTTTGTTATGACATTGACAGGTGAAACAAAGACCACGATGAACCTTAGTCCGTTCTATATACAACGGGAAGTCGACTGCATTTGTGGACCGATTAAAAACGCCACGGGCTTTAGGGATGGCAGTTTGTTGATCGAGGTCGCCAAGGATACTCAAGCCAACCAACTCTTACAGGCCAGTCTTCTAGGCTCGTATCCCATTACGGTGGTTAAGCATTGGAGTTTGAATTCTATCCACGGTGTGGTTACTACCTCGTCTTTGGACGAGGTTTCGAATGAAGACATCGTAGCGTGTTTATCCAATCAGGGTGTAATTGCAGCCTTCCGCCTCATTGGTCAGAGGGAAGATAAGCCGTTTCTGCTTCGCACGGCCTTCTTGACCTTTGAAGGGACCGTGCTACCGACGCGCATCCTTTGCGGTTACAAGCGAGCGGCTATCCGCCCCTAAATTCCCAATCCCCTCAGGTGTTTTCGTTGCCAGAAATATAGACACACTTAGCAGAGTTATTAGGCCCCGCGCTCTGTCCAAGTTGTGGCTGCCCTGCACATGACGAATCTATGTGTGCACAGGACCCCCATTGTGTCAATTGTGAGGGTGCGTACCCATCTGGTTCTCGAAAATGCCCACGATATCTGGCAGAACAGGCAATACAGGAGTTACGTGTCTTGGAGAAGTTAAGCTTCCCTGAGACCAGAAAACGCTATGAAGCCCTTCACTTAACCACTTCCTTGGATTATTCAGCCACTCTCCGCAAGCCTACACCTAAGCGTGATGCAGTAGTGCAAACTCACCCCACTACACGCTCTCATGTCTCTGTCGCCACCAAGACTGATATTTTCGAACGCCCTGCTCCACTGGATACTGCTCCGCTGTCCCGTACTGTCTGCACTTCCACCTTGGCCTCTCCTGCTAAAATTACCTCCGACCGTTCAAGTAGGACTTCACTTACCGTCGTCCCACGAGTCATTCTCGGTCTCGCTCGCGGACCGCACCACATGTTCTGAGTCCGTTAGTAGCGATGGGCCTGCGGATGGGGTTGAGGTGACGGGCCGTCCCCGTCCCACCCGCAACCCGACAAGTAAGAAAAAGCTCAAGATGAACCGTGTGAAACCGCCCAGATAGTTATTGTTCTGCTCCTATTTGTGGTTCACTGCGCTCTCCGACGTACTCCTTCTCACACCCCAAATAGTGCTCATACATTGGAACATTCGTGGACTCTGTGTTCACAGGCCGGAACTAGACTTTCTACTTCGATCACACACACACACACACACACACACACACACACACACACACACACACACACACACACCCTTGCCGTCTGTCTGCAGGAGACCAAACTACGCCCTCAGGATACTTTTGTTATCCGCAATTATTCTACGGTGCGCTTTGATCTTGCACCGGTGGAGGGCAGTCCTGCTCGCGGTGGGGTTCTCATTCTCCTTCGTAACGATGTGTGCTTCCGTCCTGTTCCGCTTACCACTCCGCTGCAGGCTGTTGCCCTTGAGCTTTCTGTTCCTCGTTTCCGGTTTTCCATTTATACTCTCTATGTACCTCCATCCTCTTCCTTAGCTGAAGGTGACTTCCTGCACCTTGTGTCACAGCTCCCTACACAGTATATCCCGGTAGGGGACTCAAACGCCCATCACCCGCTTTGGGGCTTTTATCGGACCTGTCCACCTGGAGATCTTCTTGTAGACCTTCTCGACTGCCTTCAACTCTCTCTCTCTTGAACACCGCTGTACCTACCTTTATTTCTGACTCAACAGGCACCTTTTCACATTTGGACTTATGTTTTTGTTCAGTACAGCTTATCCACCGTTTGGAGTGTAATGTTATTTCTGATGCACACTCTAGTGATCATTTTCCATGTCAGATTACGCTACTGTGTTCTGGTGTACCCTCAACATAATCCTCCAGGCGGCAGTTTGCTAAGGCCAATTGAAAGCTTTCTTGCAATCTTGCACATTTCTCTAACTCCCACCGTTGACGAGATGGTGGACCAACTTACATCGCTAATTTTAACCGCCGCCGAACGTTCTATTTTTCGATCATCGCCTACTAGCAGGCATACTCTGGTGCCTTAGTGGACGGACAAATGCGTGCAAGAAATTCGGGAGCAAAGACGCGCTCTTCAAGTGTTTAAACGCCACCCGACTTTGGAGAACTTAGTCACCTATAAGGCCCTACGGGCTAGGGCACGTCGTGTTATCTGCACTTGTAAAAAGCCCTCATGAAGACGCTATGTGGAGAGCTTTCACTGTAACACCCCACAGTCTGTTGGGTGGGATAAACTAAGGCGCGTGGCCACCGCACCTTAGCGCCTTCCAATAGCTGGTCTCAGAGTTGGCACTGAGACCCATGTTGAGCCGCGGGTTATAGCCGCCACCTTGGGAAAATCTTTCGAAGCGATTTCCAGCTGTTCCCATTACGACACAGCCTTTCTTTCCCGGAAGGCCGTGGCGGAAGTCCAAGAGTTGTCTTTCCACTTTGGTTCCAACGAGGACTATAACAGTCCCTTCGCCTTGCATGAATTGGGGTTCGGTCAGGCCTCTTCTAGGCCTTCAGCACCCGGTCCCGATGGTGTACACGTGCTGTTTCTTCAACATTTATCCGTGGAGGGTAAACTTTTTCTACTGCAGACTTATAGCCGAGTCCGGCAGGATGGTATTTTTCCAACAGTCTGGCGTGTGGCCATCATTGTCCCCATTTTGAAGCCAGGGAAGGATCGCCAACTACCTTCCAGTTACCTCCTGATTTCCCTAACCAGTTGCGTTTGCAAGGTTATGGAACGCATGATAAACGCGCGGTTGACTTGGTGGCTCGAATCAAGGGGCATTATGGCGAGCGAGCAGTGCGGTTTTTGCCGGCACCGTTCCACTGTCCATAATCTTGTCCGCCTTTCGACACATATACTTGATAGCTTCCAGACCAACTGCCAGACTGTGGCCGTAATTTTTGACCTAGATAAAGCTTATGACACTTGTTGGAGGTATGGTATTCTACGTACACTGCACTAATTGGGCTTTTGAGGTTGTCTTTCCATCTTTGTCCGCGAGTTCATGCAGGACCGGGTATTTCGGGTACGAGTTGGTTCGACTCTTTCGCAACCTTTCATCCAAGAGAGCGGAGTACCTCAGGGGTCAGTAACTCAGTGTCACCCTGTTTGCAATAGCCATTAACCCTATAGTTAACTGTGTCCCAACGGGAGTAACGTCGTCGTTTGTCGTTGACGATTTCGCTGTCTTACTTCTCAACGCACTTGCCTGCTGGAACGCCGATTGCAGCGAAGTCTTGACTCCCTTTACACCTGGAGCCTTGCAAACGGTTTTCGTTTTTCTGCCGAGAAGACGGTATGCGTCAATTTCTGGCCCTACAAGGAACTCCCTCCGCCCTCTCTACGCCTCGGTGCAGCACTGCTACCCTTTGCGGACGAGACGAAGTTTTAGGGGCTGATATTTGATCGAAAGCAATGTTTCTCGTCACATGTTGCTTATTTAACAGCATGGGGTCAACGTTCTCTCTCCGTTTTACGAGTTTTAAGTGGAAAATCCTGGGGAGCCGACCGTACTACTTTGATGTGCCTCTACCGATCGCAGGTTCACTCCAAGCTTGATTACGGTTGTGTTGTGTATTCCTCTACACGGCCTTCTATTCTCCGGCGCTTGGATACTATCCATCACCAAGGTATCCGGCTACCAACTGGTGCATTTCCAACCAGCCCAGGTTCGAGCCTTTGTGCGGAGGGTGGCGAATCGCCTTTGTCTTATGCTTGCAAATTGGCCAGTAGGTCCCAAAACCTAACTTTCGATTTCTTTTTTAGCGAGTGTTTGGATTGTTTGTATGCCCGTCGTTCCCGTGCCCTGCTTCCTCCAGGTGTGCGGTTTCGTAAGGTTATTGAGGACTTGGCTGTCGAGCCCCCAGTGGTTCTTCCCAGGGGAGAAACTCGTTTGCCCCCTTGGTTACACCCCGAGCCTTCTTATCATCTTGGGTTGGCGAATACTCCCAAGTCCTCCACTCCTTCCCAAGTTCTTCGTGCTGCTTTCGTTGAACTGCAGTCTCAGGTTGGGAACTTGTTGTTCAGTTACACTGACGGCTCTAAGGATGATCGTGGGGTAGGATGTGCTTTTGTGTTTGGTGTTCAGAATTTAATTTTCGTCTTTTCGAAAAGTGCTCCATTTTACTGCAGAACTGGTTGCCCTGGAAAGAGCTCTTTTTTTTATTCGCCAGCGAGAATTTCAGTATTGTATGTTGTGCACGGGTTCCATGAGGGCCCTGCAGAGCATTCGCTCATTGTACACCCAGCATCCAATCGTGCAATGCGTGCACGATTCCGTCCACCAACTGGTGACCGCTGGCGTTCGTTTTGGTTTAGCATGGGTACCTAGTCATGTCAGTATTCCACAGAATGAAGCAGCGGATACTATTGCGAAGTCCCACATTTTAATATCCAGATATTTTACCCTTTCTGTCCCTGTGGAGGACTGTAAACGTAATCTCCGACAGCGTGTTCTTTCTCGTTGGGCTGCGCGTTGGTCTGCTATTTAGGAATCAAACTGCGCGCAATAAAACCACTTCTTTCTGTCTGCATGACGTCCTCCCGTCTTTCCCGCATGGAGGAGGTCGTTTTGTGCAAACTTCGTATCGGGCACTGCTCTTTTAGCCACTAGCATTTGTTGCGCAGACAACCGGCTCCCCTTTGGTCTCACTGTGGCGCGCCGTTGACTGTCCGGCATGGTCTGGAACACTATCCTATTTTAACTCCAGTCCGTGTTTCCTTAAACATGGCCGCTGACTTGCCCAGCATCTTAGCGGATGACTCGGGACCGTTTAAGCTTTTACCCGGCGAGTTGGTGCCATCTCCCAGATTTAACCTCATTCTGCGCTTTTACCATTGGACTTTATCGTTTTTAACACGATTTTACCTCGTTTTTTGACGCGTTTTAGCTTTTTAGTCTTCATCATTTAATTTTACCTGTACCGGGCGCTAATAACCTTCCTGGTTTTACGCCCTTAAACCACACTTTCTTTCTTCCCGTGTTTATGCTTATGTATGCAACTCCCAATCTTGCCTGTGAGTTTTATACCTTTTTATTACGCAGTTATGGAGTAAGACATTACGAAGTGTCGTTAGGAACTGCGTATATTTCGTTCATAAATTAACTGACCACGGATCACTCCTGTCGCGAGCGAATTCTTTAGTTCGCTTCAACACCAGACCGTAACACAAATTGAGTTTTAGGTGCTTTGTGTAACTGTGATAATAAGCAGAAAATTCACATGTTTATATTCACATGTTACAATTTGTTTAAGGAATTGTCATTTGAGGAAGTACATGACCGGATTAATTTTTCACAAAGCCGCGATCTGGCAGCTACAGCGTACAGTATGAGTGTGCACATTGTGTCGCGTATTATGAAACACGGCAAAACTTCAATCCCAGATATTGTTCAACTTTTATTTAAATCTACGAGAAAGTATTCCGGAGTAGAACCCTTTCCGATTTATATATGTATATGTATTTTTTTTTTTTTTTTTTTTTTGAAAAAGACGTACTTTACCGCACGATATATGAAATGTACGAAAGTGGTGAATACCTCACCATTAAAATGCTGGTTCATGTTCTGAGGGAAAACATTGACTATAAGGGCTCCTCCACTTCATCAATGACATTAATACTTAAGAATTTGGGCTTCAAATACCGAAAAGCTATCAATGGCCGTCAATTCTTACTCGAAAGAAGCGATGTAGTTGCCGCAAGAATACAGTTTTAAAAACTATGCAATGCATATCTGGAGATTGGCGCCCCATTTTGCTACTGTCGCCGATCGCTTTGTTGGTAGGAGCCGAGGCAAAGCGGGCGTGGGCAGAGACAGATAGTGGTGCGCAGAGATAGTTCCGTCTTTCTCTCGCTGCGTCGTGATTGTTATCGGACGTGCAACCACATTCTAGAACGATGAATGGAGGTATAAAAACCCCGCAAAGGGTTAGAGCGGAGTGAGTTGTAGTTGAGTTGCAGTTGTGCACTGTGAGAGTTGTGTGAGACGAATTATTCTTTTTGTTTACGTGCAACTGAGAACCAGACTACCTTGAAGACAGCTTTGTTTATGCCTTTACTGCTGCAAGGGGTGTACAAAGTAACTCTTTAATCCAAAAAAGGGCATTTCACATTTCTGCAAACAAGACCTTTAATTCTACGAATCCGCAAAGTACTGATGAGACGTGGGTAAATGAGAACCATTGCAAACAAAGCTAAAGGCAAGATTTAATGGGAAGATATGGTCTCAAGATACTGTAAGGATAAGGAACACACTTATAATTTGCCATACAGGTTCTGCACAAACAGGATTCATTTCCGAAAGCAAATGTGTTTTCCGTTCCAGACCATGATTCCTACACAGATTGGTTCACAAATACATATATGTTTTAGAAGAGAGGTCGATCATCATTATGGATAATGCAAGCTACCATTGTAGATTTTTAGATTAACCTCCCTCTAGTAATTCCAAAGAGCAGAATACTCAGGACTGGTTCGCACATAAATAAAATAACATTCCATCCTTTGGAAACTGGAGCATTATTATTATTATTATTATTATTATTATTATTATTATTATTATTATTATTATTATTATTATTATTATTATTATTATTATTATTATTATTATTATTATTATTATTATTATTATTATTATTATTATTATTATTATTATTATTATTATTATTATTATTATTATTATTATTATTATTATTATTATTATTATTATTATTATTATTATTATTATTATTATTATTATTATTATTATTATTATTATTATTATTATTATTATTATTATTATTATTATTATTATTATTATTATTATTATTATTATTATTATTATTATTATTATTATTATTATTATTATTATTATTATTATTATTATTATTATTATTTTGATTATTATTATTATTATTATTATTATTATTATTATTATTATTATTATTATTATTATTATTATTATTATTATTATTATTATTATTATTATTAGTATGATTAATAGTATTATTATTATTATTATTATTATTATTATTATTATTATTATTATTATTATTATTATTATTATTATTATTATTATTATTATTATTATTATTATTATTATTATTATTATTATCATTATTATTATTGTTGATGTTGTAATTTACGTCCTCCAACGATAAGTCATATCGGACGACTAATAGAATGTGTGAAATAATGCCCAAATGAGCCCAGGGTCCATGTAGCTTAGAATTACCCAACATTCGTCTTTTAGGTAAAGGGAAAAGCCCGGAAAAAACCTTATCCAGGTAACTCACCCTGATCGAGATTCGAAAGATTACTACAAAAAGTAAATAAACATAAAACTTAAGAAAAGAGCGACCAGCGAGATCAAATTGCGTTAGAGAACGGGCACCAAAGTACTCGTTTACCTCCTTATCGCTTCCAGTACTGCCCAATAGAAGTCATTTGGACTAAGCTAAAGGGGAAATGTGCTAATGAAAACATCACTTTGTCTCGTGGATGTTGAAAGGCTGCACTTGACAGAATTACAAAAGAAGACTGGGCTTGTTGTTTTGTGCCGTTTGAGAAATTGCAAGAAGATTTTAATAAGGAAGTGGCTCGAGAAAACAGTACATAGTTTAGTTATAAATCTTCGAGAAACTGATTTCGAATTAAGTGGGGATAAGGAAGAAGAAAAGAAGGAAGATGAGGATGACGAGCTAGCACCGTCTTTACAATAAGTTGTTTTGAAAAATCCAGGTAGATTATTTTCGGAAAATAAGTATGTTAATATGGAGTCTTTCGTTTATAATGTCGTGAACCCGGCGCGGCTTGTTTACACAAAAGGAACTGATAGGTGGGCAGTGTGAAAACAAAGAGCCGGCAGACAAAGATAACATGCAGATAAAGTTCTGCCAAAACAAACTAAGGTCAATGGAAATTTCTAGTTACTTCTTGACTGATAGAGACTTTATCGGGTTCTGGTTTAAATCGAATAATCTAGAAATTATCAGTGAGGTATTTAAAGAGGCGACGACTGGCCAAGTTGTGAAACAAGAGTTGTTGTTGTAAAGACATATAACAAGAGTGTTGTAAACAGAGAAAGTTGAATAAGCTGTTTGTTATTGTCATCGACCTTGGTGTTGTTGATTGTGATATGTTATGTAATTGAACTGCTACTGTGAGTGTATTTCTACGCAAATAAAGAACTTTTGGAATATCTGCAACTCGGACTTTTAATTCTACGAACCCACAGTCACAATAATATCATAAACATTATCATTTGCTGCGTAAGTTTACGTTCTGACAATTTGTAACACGACAAATGTTATTTTGCTCATTCCCTCCCGGCAACTTTCGCTCTCTGGCGCATCACTTGGCAACAGTGCAGCCGCCGTGTGCACGCACTGGTTCAGCTCATGTGCGTTATACAAACGTGCAGGTATAATTGTTTTATGTAATTTTACGTCCTCCAAAGTTAAATCATATCAGACGGTGAATGAAATGGATGAAATGATGCTCAAATGTGTCCAGGGTTCACGGAACTTAGAGCTACCCAACATTCCTCTGTAAGGATAAGGGAAAACCCCGGAAAAACCTTATCCAGGTAACTCGCCCTGACCGAGATTCGAACTCTGGACCTCTTGAACTTGAGGCAGACAAGCTACCATCTATGCTACCGAGGCGGGCGTGCACGTATAACCTTTTATATGTAGCACAGTGCCTTGCCGGTTGGGAACACAATGGTTGGCAGCAATGCAGTTCTATCAAGTTAGGTTGGAGTGGGCTGGATGTGGTTTCGGTTCAGCTCATATCCGTCTCGAATTGGGTCCTTCGTTTCGTTAGAAGCCGAAGGGAGTTGTTCTGTGGCAATATGGCGATGCGTTGTTTATTATGTGTAGTGTGTAATTAAGTGTTATTTACACGCTTCTGCCAGCCATTGAGTACGGGAAGAGTGTATTATTATAGGTTAAACTTACACAGCGACCTGCAGCAATTAATACAAGAGGAAAGGCAGTGAATAGCATTATAATTAGGCGTAATACTCGCATACCAGCTTGTGTAGGAATCACAGAGGTAAGATTAAGCAGTTTACTATTACGAAGTACACACCGTATCAGATTACTGTAAATAGGCTACTTCCACGGGGGCAGCGGCCCCCGGGGATAGTAAGTACAAAATATGGAAAGTATCGAAGGAGGAAATATGATAGTACCAGATGTGGGAATGGAAACAGACATTATCACTACAGCAATATTGACTAACATTCCAGAAATAGACACACAGATTTTACCTACACAGAAGACGAATCAAGAACAGTTGAATGTGACGCCACCAGATCATAACACGGCACCAACCAACAAACTTAAACAACCTTTAAGATACGTAACAACAGATCAGGGTCCGTTTTTTGTGATAATACGTAGCAACAGCAAAAACGATTAATGACTTTCACCCACTAAAACTAGGTAAATGGCTATATGTACATGCACAGGGAGTGACACACAGCCATAAATCCGGATTAAACCAGCTAGAGGTCCATTTTGCGACAGCACAATATGCAAACGATTTCTTGGAATCGAACTTCGATAATGTTCACAACACACACTCATACATACCATTTTACAATTTATTTGTTACGGGGGTAATTAGAGGAGTGGACTTAGATATGGATTTAGAAGAACTACGTACACATCTACAAATAACGGGACAACTTCCCGTGCATCATGTATACCGATTGAATAGAAGAATACAGTCAAATGGGGATAACCAATATGTACCCACTCGGTCTATCAAGATTACTTTCAGAACCCAAACATTACCGGAACATGTATACCTATATTATCAACGCTTTCCCGTAGATCCCTTTACACAGCGAGTAGTAATATGTAGCAATTGTGGTAAATTCAGCCACCGTGCGAAATTTTGTCGTAATAGTAGACGATGCCTGCGATGTGGTCAGACACACGCGGAGGGACAATCAAAATTTCAAACAGATAGTCCACGATGTGTAAACTGTAAACAGGAACACGCAGCAACGGACAAACAACACTGCCCAGCGTACAAATTAGAAAATCAAATTGCAAGCACCATAGCTAAATTACCAGTATCGAGGTTTGAGGCACGGCAAATGGCGTCAGGGAATACAACATATGCAGACATAATGAAACGTTCAGGAGATAATCCGACAAGAGAGGAAAGGCAGGACAACTATCCTAGATTATCGGCACGAACGGACAGTACGGACCCAACTACCATTCAGTGGGGGACAGGGTATCCACGCAGAATAGCTCTACAAAACGCAAGTGCCTGGAATCACAAAAAGCTACCCCACCAGAGTGGAGATCAGAGTGCTGGGCACCACATGGTCGCTGGCCAGTAGAAGCAACAAGACCAATACAGACGCGGGTGACGACCAATATTGGGGGACAGAACAGCAGTCCACGGGCCTTGGAAACGGCGATGCGGGGCGAGGCCCCGATAAAACCCAGAGAGAGGTCTCGAGAGGGACAGGTAGGGGCACGAGAAAAAATGGTGACGCAACAGGGAAGGAGTTGACATACGGGAGAACAGCATATAGATACTAGATTACTACAATTATTCGCGAAGTTAATGGAACAAGCACCGGAACACCTCCTACACACATTAATGGGGTTACAAACCCATTTACATTTATGATTAACATAACAAACCTGAATATGTCAGATTTCACGGTGTTATACTGGAACGCCAGAACCATTACCAGCAAAATAGCTGAGTTGCAAACATTTCTAGTGCGAACGCGACCGCAGGCGTTCATCATTGTAAAATCATGGTTACAGACCCACCAAAGATTCCGAATCCCAGGATATAAAGTATATCGTACGGATAGACAAACACACGGAGGGGGGCGGTGGCCATCGGCATCCAAGAGAATCTGGTCGTATACAACTGGAAGACATATTCGTATACCACCACACGTGGAAGCAGTGAGGGTTAATTTGGGACATATCAACCTATTAGGCATCTATAAGACGGGACGACAGTTATCGAGAGAGGAATGGGAAACCCTGCTCAAGCCACGCCGTAACAAACACCTACTATGTGGAGTTTTTAACATCCCCAATTTCCACAACCTTAGTGCACAAAGCAGGTGTAGGCTGCCGATAGTAGAGATGGTCTCGACGTACGACTAGGAATTAATATCGGGACAATACAAGACCAGACAAGGAAGACCGGGACAAAGGGACACCACGCCTGACCTGATTTTCGCGTCAGCGGACATAGCATCTAAGGCTACAGTAAGTACACTTTGGGCAGTGACCACTTCCCATTGATGATAAACATTTCGACTCCCGATCACAGCGGGCATACAGCATACCAAGCGCGCAGGAAGGGAGGATTTGATCCACAGCACTTCCGCGAATATATAATAAGGTCAGTGGAACATATCCAAGAGACGACGGTGGAATACGTACAATTAGAAACATCACTAAGGCAATACGTGGAAGATAACCATCCGGTGAAACTGCAACGACAATCCCGAATACCGAGACCACCTTGGTGGACACAGGAGTGCTCACGTCTGGTGGCGGAAAAACGACGAGCTTATGCACTATACCAGCGGCAGAGAACACGAGAGACGTACCTGACGGCCAAAAACACAGAGGCAGGAGTACACCGGAAGATGCGAAAGATCAAGAAAGCGTCGTGGGCAACATAATGCGCATCTATTACATCGAACACACTGACGACCGCCATATGGCAGCGGCTTAAATGGTTCAAACATTCGAGAAATCAACAGAAACCATACCCAATAACGGGACAACAGGAGTTGCAGGTACAGTACTTACATCATATCGCACCGGACGACGTGATAGGAAATACAATGGGAACCCCAGAACCGGTAGATATGGAAGATTTTCTTCTGCGTCCCATAGTGGCCCAGGAGGTACTCAACCATCTGCGAGGAACCAAGGACATATCTATGCCTGGCGAAGATGGTATCACATACAAACATCTAAAATCTATTCCTGAAGCGTGGTATCACCTTTTAGCCAAAGCATACACACAAATATTACATGCTGGCGACTCCCCAGACTCGTGGAGACATGTCATAATACATCCAATCATGAAACCGGGAGTTGAGGGTCTACATCCCACAGACTATCAAGCCATAGGGATGCTGCTTACACTACGCAAATTATTTGAAAAAATCTTGCAGGATAGACTAACCTTTCATCTGGAAAGAAACCAGCTATGTTCAAAAACTCAGTTCGGTTTCCGTAGGAAGCATGGGACAGCCTTCCCGATATACGTATTGACCACGGATATCCAGATAGCGTTCAGAACCAAAAGACAGATTCTGGCCCTGTTCTTGGATTTGCATCAGCATATGACCATGTCTGCATACAACGTTTAACAGAACGTCTCGCAATATACGGGATTCCTGGGATTATTGGTAGACTCGTAGAAAACCTATATAGGCATCGACAAACTTCTCTGGCAACGTACATGAGAAACACAAACAGTCGGTCAACATCAAGAGGCTTGATCCAAGGATCGTAACTCAGTCCACTGCTTTACGCATTGTATGTTGGAGATATTATCTCGTCCACAAGGGTCACGGCTAGGATTCTACAATTTGCAGACGACATAGTGATATACATACCAATATCATTGGGGTCGCAGACAGACGTACAACAATTTGAGGCAGATTGCAACAAGGTCGTCAAGTATCTAAGTGATATAGGCATGGAAATAAACTTAAAAAAAAAAAACACACACACACAGCGTACATTTCCAGAAATCAATGCGTGCATCATCATGCACACTGAGAATACAAGATCATATAACCAGACCAGTGCGAAGTACCAAATTTCTAGGGGTGCACTTACAACAGAACCAGCAATACACATTATCAGACATTACTGTCGAAATTGACGAAGTTGAAATTGTTATTTCGAACAATGGCAGCAAACCATTGGGGCATGCACCCCCGACTCATGTTGAAATTAATACCACCTTTAATACACTCCCGCCTTGAGTATGGATTATTAATGGCACCAGCACCAACCGAGGGTATGCGTCGACAACTGGAGTCCTTCTTCTACCAATTGTATAATATAGTTTTCAGTATTCCAGGACGACCGGCGAAACTCCTCACTGCCAAACATTTCCCAACATACGACATACAAGAAAGGTCGTGGAAAAACGCATGTCGCTTCACAGCAGATCTGCTTACACACACGCAGAATATATTGCTTCCCAAACTGATCCGACTAAAAGAACTAATGAGACAGGAACGGGAAGAGGATGGACATCTTCACCGTCCACTGACACGTTGTATGGTGGCATTTCAAACTCATACATACATCTACAGGACACCGACGTGGCCCATATACTTATTACATAAGCCACCATACGAACTGCCACCCAACATTAAAGTAGACACGCAGTATTTTAAGAGAATAACGACAGATTACAAACAGGCATGGCGGGAATTTATATCACCGGTTTTAGCTACCAAGCGTACACAATCGCCAATTATAATATTCACAGACGGATCAAAAAACGACAACAGGTACAAGTGCAGGTATCTATGTATGGAATTCAAGACACAAAATGACATGGCGACTGCATACGGATACATCGATTTATACGGCAGAAACCATAGCTATATACCGGGCACTGAAATATGTGCAAAGTCACGGATCAACAAAAGTATTTGTACACTCCGACTCCCTTAGCTTGCTAACGGCACTACAAAGACCAGTGAAGGGGGTAAAACGACCCATATATGAGATAATTATACGAAACCTGTTGGAAATTTTACCGCCGACGACAGAGATCGAACTTATATGGATTCCGAGCCATATAGGAATTCTTGGAAACGTGAGAGTGGATGAGGCAGTGCGAGAAGCCACTATTAATAAACCGGTATCAAACGAATACCTGATACCACCAACAGACATAGCGAGGAATATGACACACAATAACACAAAGACAACCTGCTCAGCCGGACAGCACAGTAACGCCTTGAATACTTTTATTAACACGCCGTATATAACAAGGAAGGCGTTATCACTGTATTTCAGAATACTATTTCAAGTGGCATTAACACCGGTGTACCTCCTAAGAATAGGGCGACGAGATAAAGACCTATGTGAATGTGGAAGAAGAGGTGATATTAATCACCTCTTCTTCGCCTGCGCAGTAAGACGTGCCGACACCTTGAAATTACTACATGACATAACACGCATTCACCCTGTGGGACCATATCACCATATCAGCTCCCATCACTCAGGGCCAATATGCAAGGCATTATTCCGATTTACAACGAGGACAAGAATGAAGCTGTAGTAAGATAACACTGCCGTTATGTATTTACACCAGGGAAATCAGAGCTTCCTGGATTCAACGTTATATTCAGACGCAGTAGCCGTCTCAGTAGGCTGGCAGTAGCGTCTTAAAAAATAACCTAACAACAACAATATCCGTCTAAAACCGAGCAATCAGAGCAAACGACACCGTACTATCTTCAGCAAACATCTCAACAATAAACAAAATTAGGAAGTGTGTTTTGTTTGTTTTGTTTTTTGAACCCACAAGGGATATAATGAGAAGCAGCGAAATTTTCTTTTTTCAGCAATCGCAGATATGAATTAGGTAAGCAAGAATCTTTCAATAAACATTGTACTCTGTTTTCATTTTTCTCACATATCTGCTGTAACATTTACATCTGGAATCGAGGTTATTTTGCGGTAAATGAAGTAATTTTTCAACCCTGTTTGCGTAAGTTAACTTACCAGTATAGGTAACACAAATTCCAACACGAGGTATTTGTCGTTGTAGAAGCACGGAAAAGGGACCTAAATTAATTAAAATTACCAACGATAGCTCGGGTATAACGATACTGAGTTCTCTATAGTGTTAAAACAGCATGCCACATTCAAGGGTATAATACGTTCCTATAACCGTGTGCATTTTTCTTCGGTTAAATTGCACAAAGACGGCATGGCGAGCGTGAAGTCATGACTGGAGCGTTGCGAACAGTGAACGCAAAGTTTTGTCGAAAATACAAACAAGATTTAAGTTTAGTTTGCCAAGTAACAGTATCGCTAATTTATAATAAGAAAAAGAAAATGTGTTGGCAATGTTTTCCTGTATTCGCGTATATCAGAGCTCCGTAGTTGGCAACAACTTGTTTCCGTGACGTCATTCCATACCAACATAACTGTACGCCGTCATAATGCATCTTTACCCAGTTCCACTTTGCATCTGTTTATATGTAAAACCAAGAATGCTTCAGCAGAGGTAGTGATAACTGGAAATAGAATTGTGTAGAAGTGCACATTAGTTTGTTTTTATTGTAATATGGAATTCTATTTTGCAATGTGTTTCAGTTTGTTACATTTCGCTCTGTTGGCATATTTCAGAACTGTGCACTTGGCAACAGCTTGTTTCCTGGAAGTCATTCCATACCATTCTAAGCCTACTCCGTCTTTATCCAGTTTAACCTGTACTTTATGGGTGCATGTGTCAAAGGATACCTTCCTCTTTAGATAGTTCTGGATGTGCCATTGCAAATTAAACTGCAGAACAACGGTGCCGTCTTGGCTTTGCCTGCCACGATAAGGAATAACTTAACGGAAATAAGCTATTGTCAACTGTGGGGTTCTATAATATGCCAAGACAGCTAAATGTTTGCCAGCATATATTTTTTTCTATTATTCTTATTCAGATATTATTGTTGCATACAGATGTTATTGACCACATTGCATAGAATTATCCATCTCTCAAGGTAGAGAATGCTTCTATTAAACAAGGCTGTCCAAAACGACATGCAATGGTACTTCTAGAATTATCTAAAGAAGAAACATGCAGCCATAAAATAAAATCAGTTGGTTATAGGAGCATGTTACATCCGTGAATGTGGAATATTATTGGAAATTAATTATTCTTTTCACTCTGGCCGTGTGTAGGCTAAATTGTGGAAACGTAGAGTCAGACTGAAAAATTCAATGCCATAGCTGGGATTTGAATCACGGATCTTCTGGTTTCCGTCCAGCTGCACTACCATTGTGCTACTATGGCCAACGTGCCGACATGACATCAAATTCTCCAACTGACTCGTATTTTCCCGGTAAACCACTTAGGAGTTCTCATAAACACATGAGACAACTACCTTAATGGCGAGTTACTACATGTAAGTACTTTAAGGCCCGTTTTTTTATAGTAAACCACTATTAGGTTAATTAATGGAAATTAATTATTCTTTTCACTCTGGCCGTGTGTAGGCTAAATTGTGGAAACGTAGAGTCAGACTGAAAAATTCAATAAAAAAAAAACCCCGGGCCTTAAAGTACTGTGACTTTGTGGGTTCGTGAAATAATAAAACGAGGTTACAAAACACAAAAACTACACTTTATTCTCCTCGAAATACACTGTTCAACATAACAAAATTGCTAGAACCTCAAACTGTTTATTTTCTCTAACTCTACATTCAACTGTCTGTCGCTACCGGTAACGATTGGTTCCGAAGTTTTCCGAATCTCCACCGGCTTCGGCTTCGCGAGTCTACCGCCAGGGCGACACTGCTCCCTCCTCAAGGCTGGTCGTCCCGAACAGCGCCTTCGTAGGGGGCCAGGCGATCCAGGTGTACCACCAACATCTTTCCTTGGGGCACCTTCTGGATGCGGTAGACCACGTCGTTAATCCTCCTCACCACACGGTACGGGCCTTGCCATGGCTGCTGAAGCTTCGGGCAGCGTCCCTTGGTCCGGGTCGGGTTGTACAACCAGACCAGGTCACCTTGCTGGAACCCTTGGCTGTTGGCTTGCCTGTCGTCTCGGGTTTCCATGCGGTCGCTCGCCTTCTGGATGTTCTGGCGAGCCATCTCGTGCATGTCGTGGAGGTGGTCCACCAGGTTCTCCACATCCCTTAAGAGTGGCCCCAAGTCTGCGTCCGCCAGCTGCTCCCTCCTCAGGTCTGAGCTATCCCAGCCATCCGCAGGCACTGCCGTGACTACTGGAACTGCTGCGGCACGCTCCTTTCCGTCCACTCTTGTGCATTGGCCGCAATCTTCTGGACAGGGTCTTCGGGACATAGCGTCCGCGTTACCGTGACTCTTCCCTCTGCGATGTTCCGAGGTGAAGTCGTACTCCTGCTGCCTCTGGACCCAACGTGCTGTCTGGCCTTCCGGTCGTGCCGTCACTATCACTTCGCTCCTCGCGGGGACAACCACGTCTTCGCTCAAGACGACCCTGCCAATTCCAAGGCGCTCTTCTGGTTGACGGAGTATAACCACTTCCCCGTTGAGCCTCAGGACCTTCCTGCCGACGTCGACCGTCGCCTCGTGGCTCCTGAGGGCATCCAGTCCCAGAATCACCTCCTCAGCCACCTTCGCGACGAACACCCACAGACGCACGGCACTCCGTCCCAAGTTCAGCTCCAGTAGGGCCTCCTCCACAGGCAAGGTGTCGCCCGATGCCAACACAAGCTGGTATGGTCGGCTCGGCTTCCTCGTCGGCAAACCCTTCGCCACGTCAGGTCTGATGATGGTCACGGCCGCCCCAGTGTCCACTAGCACGAGGCACGACTTTCCTCCTATCCAGCCGTCCGCGATGAGGCTGTCATCCATACGCCAGCTGACGGCACGCAACGTCACTCGAGGGGATGGTGGTAATGGCGCCGACGTGTCCCTCTCCACGCCAGCCCTTACTCGTTTTCCGGCTGCTCTTCCTGGTGTGGGCAGTCTCTCCGCAGGTGTCCGGGCTGTCCACACCCCCAACACAGGCCACTAGGTGTTCGCCGGCGTCCATCAGCTGGTCTTCTGTCTCCGGCGTAGCGGACACCCCTCGTTCTCGACGTCGGGATAGATGCTACCTTGGCCGCCTCCATCCTTAATGACGCTGTCAGCGCCTCGTGGATGGTTTTATAATCGCCGAGCATTAGGCGCTGACGAATCTCCGTGTCCCGTAACCCGTCGATAAAGTTGCAGGCGGCTTCCCGGGATACGAACTCCAGTGGCAGGTCAACCAAGGCCTTGCTAGCTAGCTGCTCAATCGCTATGGCTAACTCCTGCAGCGTCTCCCCCGGCTGCTGTGACCTTGCCTTAGTTGGCTGCGGTACGCTGCGGCTAAGCGGTGGTTCCCGAAACGACTCTCCAGGGCCTCCCTGATGTCCTTGGGCGTCGCCGTTGTCTGCACCGCGTTTAGGATTTCCGCGGCCCGTCCCTGGAGGCTGTCTATTAACTGTGTGGCCTCCTCCTCCGGTGACCATCTGTTGTGCTTGGTCACTGTGTCGAACTGGCGGCGGAAGACCTCGAATGTTGACGCACCGTCATATTTCGGAGGTTTGACGCGCGCCGATGTTGTGTCGCGTCCCGGTGCGTCAGCCTTCAAATCCTTCAGTCTCCTGCCGACGACGTCCTCCACCAATTGCGTTCAGGGACTTGACGCTGCTGTCGGCCTTTCCCTTCAGGTTGTTTACGCGGTTCGCGAGGTCTTCGACGTCTTCAACCATGGCGTTCAGGGACTTGGCGTTATTGTCGGCCTTTTCCTCTAGGTCATTGAAGGGGTTCGCCAGGTCCTCGACGCGCTCGTCCACTTGGCCCATCCGCTTGCCCAGCTCCGTCACGTCATCCCTCACGCCGGCCAACTGTTCCTCAAATTTGGCGGCGAGGACCTCGTTCGCCTCCTTTATTTCCGTGCCCAGACTGTCGTTCGCTGCCTTCATTTCTGTGGTCAATTCGGTCTTTATTTCTTTCAACTCTGCGGCCAGGTTGCTATTTGCCGTTTCTGTTTTTGTTGTTAACTCGTTCATCTTCGCGGCCAAGTTGTTATTTGCCGCTTCCGACTTCGCTGTTAATTCGTTCATCTTCTGCAAAAGCATTTCCAATGCCGATTCCATGCCCATAATGATCGGTGATGTTGTTATCCCGCTTCCTGACACCAGTTGTGACTTTGTGGGTTCGTGAAATAATAAAACGAGGTTACAAAACACAAAAACTACACTTTATTCTCCTCGAAATACACTGTTCAACATTACAAAATTGCTAGAACCTCAAACTTTTTATTTTCTCTAACTCTACATTCAACTGTCTGTCGCTACTGGTAACGATTGGTTCCGAAGTTTTCCGAATCTCCACCGGCTTCGGCTTCGCGAGTCTACCGCCAGGGCGACAGTACTTACATGTAGTAAGTAATTTGTAATTTCATGTGGAAAAATAAGGAGCGCGTAATGAACTTTGAAATCCCACCAGTAGATAATTTGACAGAAAAGTTCACAGTTCCACCACCAGAGAGAGAGAGAGAGAGCAGACAACAGATGCCAATTGGAAAGAGATTGAAAATGGATGCGATTGCCTTTGAAACTAGTCTCTCCTTAATATAAAAAAGTAAGTGACGAGGATCAATAAACCAACTACAAATAGTTTTTGAGACTAAAATTTCATACTGAGATTTCAGTGGAAATGCTAATTTTGAGGTTCTCTATCCAAAAACGCATGTTTTGAAGATCTGTGTACCTGTAACTACGATTACACCTTCCTGCCTACAAACAGCACAACGGAAAAACGAAAAAAGTCAATTTCATACTTAACTTGAGCATCCTCCAAGAATGTGACACAAAGGTTTTCATGAAAATCTCACTTCCCAAAGTACCCTTAACATGCTATGTTTTGAAAAGTTATATTCCAAAAATAGTTCTAACAACTTTGATGTGTTTAAACATGTGTTTATCAAACACATTGAATAAGCATGAAGTGCTACAGTGATAATGTGCACTATCTCCTGTCACTGGATATGAAAATTTACATGTATAAAAGCTGTAATATAAGTAAAAGTATTCTTTAGTCTCATATTTGTCAAAGTAATACGCGAAAAATACTTATGTTAAATGAGTAGATGAGGCTGTATGAGACTGAGTTATTTAAGTACAATATGATTAATTTAAGTGCATATGTATAAAAGAAATAAACTTAAATTTTTAAAAATAGTGAATCCTCAGCATTAAGTAATGTATGCTCATACATTGCATGATATGTGTATATGTGTGCAATATTGTAAATGCAAGTGATTGACGTACAATTTTATCTTTAAATGTGTACTACATGGCTAAGCGATTAGGCGTACCAGGAAAAGTTCCAAATGAGATGTTTACATGAAGTTATCGCACATACACGAGTCCAGTGTATGTATACTCTGTTCGGATGTAATCATGTCTTCTGGACAGCAATGTGTCATACATTGGTAGGTGTGAGAAATCATATCATATAAACACATGCAGCTTCCAATCGCTCTATTTGTGTTTTGTAACTTACTGTACATCAACTTACTAATATTTCACTCTTCTAATCATCCAGATAAGACCTGATAAGGAACGATCGCAGCGCTGGTCACCTGAAAGTCAATACATCTCAACACTCTGTCTAATAATACACTCTGTTCAGATGTAATGTGTCATATGCAGCAGGTACGAGAAATCATATACAATGTGATTGAATACTATAACAAGGAGAAAGAAGGAATCAAAATACTGCTGATCAACTGTCTAGAATTGTATCTGTAGCACTTGATATAATCCTCCAGGTATGTTGGTTAATCTGTAGAACTTTTGTTAGTCGTCATTTCCGTGGTATGTTTTAGCATTCATAACTATGTTGGGAGAGGGGGGTGGGGAGATTTGTTTGACAAATGTGATTAAAACCAAAACTATGAATTACATTATTTTTATTTTTCATTCACATTCATTATTGTTTAATTAACAAGAGATTATGATTCATTATTAATTGCAATAATAATATTAAAATTACATACACATAATTTTTTATAGCTTAACATTGTGATGCATTTAAATCATGTGTTTATATTATGGCAATGTACAGACTGATCACTTCAGAAAATTAGTTGTATTAGCATATAATACCTATAATTACAGAAATTACTTAATAGTAAAAGCTTTCCCTTAATGAAAGTTTTTTTTTTAACCAGAAGACTAAAAGAATTGATAATTATTGAGAAAAGGAATGGAATATTGAAACAAGAAGCTTGAGATTGATGATTTCTATACAAAATAGCGACAATGACAGTGAGACATCTTTCAGTGACAGATCATTACTGATGGTAGATTTGACATTATGCCTTTGCCAGTTGAGTAAATCACCTCTTTAGAAATTATTCCCGTTCTATAGATTGATCACACTAGAAAATTACCGTATACTTCTATATTTCCAATAGTCATTTAATAATAAAATTGTAGTAACTAATTTAGTTCATTTTTCTCTTTTCTCTGTTGTGAAAATTGCAGAAGATAGAGGTATTTAGCCTTGTTTTCATTATTTGAAAAATATTACAATAAATAATTATGTGGTTACATATTTAATGCTTTTATAATCATTAAGGTTATATTTCATGATTATTCACCTGTGTAGCATATAATAATTGCCTAGCCTTACATATCAGACGTGCAGCTCATGAGTGCTCCATTTGTTTCTCGTCCCTTACTGTACACCAACTTACTGATATTTCAATCCTTGGATCTTCTTTCTAAAATGTGATGTGGTGATATTTTCTAAGTCCTTCATAGTTCTTATACAACTATGATGTTTAGTATGATTTCTTTACTTTTTAATGCAATTTGGTGCTGGAGGACATTCTTTTAATGTTACTCAAGTCATAACTTAACTGTTTATTTATTTACGTACTGCGTATGTAGCTATATTGAAGAATTTATTGCAGCCAAATTATCCTTGTCTCTCCACTAAACGCAATGCTGCCAGCAAGTCTTATTTGTCCCTATATTACACTATAAAGCAAAGTAACTATAAAGTACCTAAATTGCACTACCTGGCTAACTATTTACACTAAACACACACAATAGTCTGTAATTTACACTATAGTTAACTAATTACACTAAACTCACACAATAGTCCCTAATATGCACTAACTACTAATTACACTAAGGGTGGAATTGCTTTCAGAATACAACATCCATGTCCTCAGCAGCCCCTCGCCGAATAATAATTGAAAGCAGGCCTCCTCATTATCAAAATATAACAAGTCCATATTACTGATTTGTGAATCATTTCCATTTCCCGATTTTCAACCTTACTCGTATTCAAAGAACGCGCACATGAATGTGCCTTCACTTCTAACATTACAATAGGTACTTCTGCTGGACAGCAAGCCTGCTTTTGTAACCAAATAAAACCTGAAAGGAAACATGGTCAGTATTTTCCAAAACTGACCTGCGGTAATTTCATCCGCATGTCTTTCTGCACCGGTATTGCACAGATGTCTAGATCATTTTTACAGAGGTTGGCTTCAAGTGTTACACATCTTTCTTATGTTGGCTGCAATGCGGGAACCTACACGTTGTCTGCTTGCGCCTGTATATACCTGCACCTTGGGACTTAGAAAATATTCTTGTGTCACACAAAAGAAAGTTTCTCCATTATCACCATATAAAACGATTGCAGTGCTGGTCACTGAAGGTCATTATGCCTCAACGCTTTGTCGAGTATTACTCCATCCCCTCCACCGGTTCTGGATTATTAGGGAGTAGCTTGTTTACATTTGTGTTCTTGTAGAAATGGCACTATTTCTTACTTTCATGTTACATAGTATGTTGTCAGTGCCTGCTGTACATAGAGGGGACAGAAGAATTGTTTCAGGTAGGAAGAAATGTCTCATATTACTTAAATTTCAGATTTATTTATGTATGGTATAACTTTTATTATCATTAATGTATTAATAATTATACTGTGTTTAGAGTTCTTGCACATGCCAACTGTTTCCCCTAATCAAGATTAAACCATGCTCTTGAGGTTGAGAAATTTGTTCCTATCGCTGTGTAGTGCTCTAGGACATTGAACACGTCATACAGAAAACAACCCTCATCAAATCAACATAAATCATTTTAACTACCACCACCATACATATAAACATGTTTTTTTTTTCTAATTTTTTTATCACCACAGCCAAGCATATAACATGTAACATATGACTGAAAGAGGAAAACATTTTAAGAACTATTACTGCTACATATAATGTTATACAACTACTCATCTAAGAAACTGTGACAAACATTCGATAAGGAGATAAGAATACATAAGCCAAATACAGTGGTAACATGAAAGTCCCTTTATTGCACAGGACACTTAAATAATCATCCATAAATTTCTGTACCCAGTAATTGGCCTTGCTTTCCTCCCCCATGGTGGGACTGTTTTATTTTGACCTATATGCAGAAATATATTATGCTCTTAAGTTTATGAAATGTTGAGCCTCAGGGCTGGATTGAAATGTAGTTCTGTTTTAACAAGATTTTGGCCCCTACATAAAGAATAACCATGCTGTTGTGTTTATGAAATGTTAACCTCATGGGAGGAATAAAGTATTATGTTTTAATAATTTTGTGTTTCAAATGGAAATTCTCACCTGTAGCGAATCAGATGCGTTAGAACCTTCAGCGTTGCTATCTCATTATTCCCATTCTGTTTATATTTCCCTCTCTCTTGTACACTTGTAAGTGTCCGTGGTGCTAGATGTAAGGGAATGCAAACAGAATTTTCCAAAGTTTTATAATAATGCAGTTGTTAAAATCACAATTGCAACATGAATATTTGTATATTACACAAATGTTTTAAATATTTAGTTAAAAGTTAAATATAGTTTATGAATTACTTATTTTTCTAATCCAACAAAAATACCAGCGGTGCATCCGTATAGCTGTGAATGTTACTTACGTTAAGAGATAATTTGTCATTGTCATTGTTTTCAACGTCTGAGTACTGCAAATTTATGACGATAGGTTCCAAAATCTCATCACCTGCTATTTCTTTCCAAAAGTCGCCTTCTTGTAGTTTATCTGATGTCTCACACAGTTTTCTCAGTCTTGTTGCATTCCTTGTCAATTTCTTCGTGAAAAAGTTATTCAACGTCAGTCAATTTAAAAATATTATCTCTGTTTGCAACATAATTTGAGCCCTCATTAACTCAATTGGATTGTTCTAGCAGTGGTGAAGGGATGGGGGATGGATCATGTCTCATTGATCCAGCTGATACACTTTTTCATGGTTCATGGAAGAGTAACTGAATAATGCTGCTTTGAACTCTCTTTAGTAAATAGAGATAACAAAGTATTCATAAACAAAGATATAATGTGACCAGACTAGCAAGAAGTGTATCGTTTCCTCTCATGGAATTTAACAAACACCTTGGCTTATTCAAAGTACATATTTCTTTTACCACGTCATGTCAAATGTTTACGTTTCAGTTCTGAGTAATTTCAAATATATGTTCATGCATACATTCCAACCAATAATATTCATTACAGTGCTTACGTCACAATGCATTGGTATAATATAATGGTATCTCCTTTATTTATTTCTATTAAGAAAACTATTTGAGCTAAAAGTATGGGGTTTTTACGGTTACGTTAAATACATTACTCTCTCCTTCCTCATGGATCAGTTTTTGAAAAATCTGAATTTTTTTCTTAGCGCAAATAGTATTTATTAGAGATTGATTAGTTTGTCGCTCGTCACACACCACTTAGGGGGAATGCAATATGACAACACTGCAGGACTCCGATTGGTTGCTCACCTAGTAGTGCTTAAGGACAAACACCTTCCCATTTGAAAAACAATGTAGTAAGTTTTATTCACCATTCCTATGTGTAATGCAATTATGAGTAATACAATAGTATTCCTATGAGTAAGGACTATGATACATTGAAGCATAACATTAATATAATTTAGAGTCGAACTAGTACTCAATGCTCCATATATTGCTAGTGTTTACCTAGGACACATTTCGTTAGGATTGTACTAATGAAACACATTCTAGGTAAACACTAGCAATATGTGAAGCATTGAGTACTAGTTCGACTCTAAATTATATTAATACCGCTGTTATTAAAAATAATGAAATAGCAATTAAGAATAATACAGATGTTGAATCCCATAGGCTTACTCTCGTGTTTACAGGCCCCAGCCCCTTGGCAGAATCAAACTAGTCTTATGATATTTCAATCCTCAAAGCAGAAATAAATTATGGTCTTATGCTTATGCAAACTATCCCCTGTAAGGAAGTACACCAAGTTCTTGTATTCATGAGATTTCAGCCCACACGAGAGGACCACACCATTCTCTTGTTATGAGATTTTTAATCTCGTGGAACAGTAAATCATGTTATAGAAATTTATAAGATTTCATCCCCTCATGCCAGGATTTATGACAAACTTGTCTTCATAACTACTGATTACACAGAAAATGAAGCTATTTACAGTGGAGTAACAAACACTACCCAAACAAAAATATTTGGTAAATATTCTCCACTTAACTTAAGAAGCCGAGACAATACTTCTATTATGTTTTTGCGAAATTAATTTCGTGGACATTTGCCCACATCTTTAGTCAAACACAATTTGTTGTCAAGGATACTATTATTTACGTATTACCAATATCTGAAGACGAAACCAACCTAAAAACAGAATCAATTGCCGGTATGTCAAAATTCATTATGCAATTTTTATTTTTTAGAATAAATATTTTTTCCCAAACCATTAAATCTAGGGTACATTTAATTGTTTTAATAATTTAACTTCAGGATTTATTTCATGGTTAAATGACCAAAAATGATCTGCCACGGCCGATTTTTCAATTTGTTTATATCTAATGTTACGAAAATGTTCTTTCTTTCTGGTTTCCAAACTACGTTTCGTCTTTCCAATATAAAACTGATCACAATCTAAGCAATTAAGTTGATAAACACCAAATTTTTTATTATTAGGAATTTTATCTTTTTTAGAAAATTGCAATAAATTTTTAATACTATATTTATTTTGAGGAACTAAAGTTATACCAACATCTTTAAAAAAATTTTGATAATGTTTATTAACCCAAGGATGGTAAGTAAATTTTTTAAATTTATAATCATCTTTTATTTTTTTAAGAGTAGAAATATCATTAATACTTTTTTGATATTTAAATTTTTCAATCTTCTTTCGTATAAAATCTTTATTAAAACCATTAATTAAAGCAGTATTAATAATATGTTTATATTCTTTATTAAATTCTTCTTTATTCAGCGGTATATTTATTAATCTATAAATCAAACTATTAAAAACAGCAAATTTATGTGGAAAAAGGTAAAAACTTTTGTTTTTTATGTAATTAACAATATGAGTAGATTTCCTATAAATACCAAAATCTAATTTGTTATTATTTCTTATTATTTTCAAATCTTGAAAAGGAAGATCCATTAATTTCAGTTTCTAATGTGAATTTTATAGCTTTATCTTGTAAATTTAGTAATTTTAAAGCATCATTAATTTGTTTTTCAGGAACAATAGCAAAAATATGATCAACATATCTATACCATGTTTTAAAAAATTAAAGGAAAAGCTTTAGTAACTTGAATTTCGAAAAAAAAACTCATAAAAAGATCAGCAAGAAAAGGTGAAATGTCCATGGAATTAATTTCGCAAGAACATAATAGCAGTATTGTCATCAGCTTCTTAAGTTAAGTAGAGAATATTTACCAAATATTTTTATTTGTGTAGTGTTTGTTACTCCACAGTAAATAGCTTCATTTTCTGTGTAATCAGTAGTTTATAATATGAAGCATCCATTTTCGTTGTTTTCACTTTTATGTTATTATGGATTATAACAACATTTATGCGTTAAATTTAAATTTCATACATATCAAATCTGAAATTCAGCTATATTTAAAACTTAAAAAGAAAAAAAGATCTATTCTTGCAGACATTCATTTTCTAAATCTTTGTTTGAAACATAAAGTAGTTCCTATATTCATTAGAAAAACCGTTAAATTTGACAATAATAATATTCATCAACAAGTGGCGGAGAAAAAAGTAATACAAGTTGAAAGAACTTTTTTTTTTTAAACTTTAAGTAATATTGAACTTAAATTATATGATTTACATCTTAAATTAACAAAGATTTTAGGTTATACAATGTGGTTTAATTTAGAATCCAAATTATATCATATTCTTAATATAAATATGAAAAATAAAACTACTAAATTTAAAAAGAAATTATATAATTTGCGTTTGAAACAAAATAAATTAAACCCAGTTATTAAAAATAATAAAGATAATGTTAATTTATCAAATTCTAACCTTAATGAAAAAGAGTTTAATTTTTTAAATCAAGGTTTAAAAATGTGTGTAGATTTTTCAAACAATATAGATGATTATATTGCAGATATAGAAATTGCTAGTGAAGATTTAAGTGAAAATAATAAATCTTTGATTAAATTAAAATGTAGCAAAATATTGCAAAATGTAGATAAATACAAACCAAAAAGAAATAATAATAAACATATTATTAAATGATTAAATCAAAAAGATTTAATTTCCACCAAAGCGGATAAAGGTAATAGAATTGTAAATATTAGATAAATTAGATTATATTAATAGAGTAAACCTTTTACTTCAAGGTGAAGATTTTATAAAGATTAATAAACACCCTTTAAAATCTTGTGTTACAAATTTTAATAAAATAGTTAATGAAGTGAAAGTTATATCAGACAAAGAAAAACATTTTGTAAAAGTTAGTAATCCTGTGTTACCTAGAATTTATGCCCTTCCTAAAATTCATAAACCAGGTAATAAAATGAGACTTATTGTTAATTGTATAAACTCACCAACTTACAATGTAGCAAAATGGTTACACAAACAATTTAGTAATTTTGATAAATTTGAAAGTTTAAGTATTAAAAACTCTTGAACTAATAAAAAAGATTGATAGTGTTGTATTGTCTAAAACTGATACACTTATTTCTTTTGATGTCACTGCCTTATTTTCTAGTATTCCTAGAGGAAAACTTTTAATTTAGTTAAAAAAGTGGTTGAATTCAATAAATTTACATGAGGACTTAATAGTTGATTTTGTTAAACTTACTGATTTTTGTTTGGATCAAAATTTTTTCATTTTTAATGGTGAATTTTTTCAACAAACTTCTGGCTTAGCAATGGGTAATCCTCTTTCACCTTTTCTTGCTGATCTTATGAGTTTTTTCGAAATTTAAGTTACTAAAGCTTTTCCTTTAATTTTTAAACATGGTATAGATATGTTGATGATATTTTTGCTATTGTTCCTGAAAAACAAATTAATGATGCTTGAAAATTACTAAATTTACAAGATAAAGCTATAAAATTCACATTAGAAACTGAAATTAATGGATCTTCCTTTTCAAGATTTGAAAATAATAAGAAATAATAACAAATTAGATTTTTGTATTTATAGGAAATCTACTCATATTGATAAGTACATAAGAAATAAAAGTTTTTACCTTTTTCCACATAAATTTGCTGTTTTTAATAGTTTGATTTATAGATTAATAAATATACCCCTGAATAAAGAAGAATTTAATAAAGATTTTATACAAAAGAGGATTGAAAAATTTAAATATCAAAAAAGTATTAATGATATTTCTACTCTTAAAAAAATAAAAGATGATTATAAATTTAAACAATTTGCTTACCATCCTTGGGTTAATAAACATTTTCAAATTTTTTTTAAAGAAGTTGGTATAACTTTAGTTCCTCAAAATAAATATAGTATTAACATTTTATTACAATTTTCTAAAAATGATAAAATTCCTAATAATAAAAAAATCTGGTATTTATCAATTTAATTGCTTAGATTGTGATCAGGGTTATATTGGAATGTCGAAGCGTAGTTTGGAAACCAGAAAGAAAGACAGAACGTTTTCATAACATTAGATATAAACAAATTGATAAATCGGCCGTGGCAGATCAGTTTTGGTCATTTAACCATGAAATAAATCCTGAAGTTAAATTATTAAAACAATTAAATGTTCCCTAGATTTAATGGTTTGGGAAAAAATATTTATTCTAAAAGATTAAAATCGCGTAATGAATTTTGACATACCGGCAGTTGATTCTGTTTTTAGGTTTGTTTCATCTTCAGATGTTGGTAATACGTAAATACATAGTATCCTTGACAACGAATTGTGTTTGACTAAAGATGTGGGCAAATGTCCACGAAATTAATTTCGCAAAAACATAATAGAAGTATTGTCTCGGCTTCTTAAGTTAAGTGGAGAATATTTACTAAATATTTTTATTTCTGTATTGTCTTCATAAGGTTTCAACCCCCACTTGGAAACTGTCTTGTGTTACTTTTAAGACTTCCTCTAAGGCTGTACTGGTTGGGTGTTCATGAATTTTCGATTGCCATGACAGGACTAAACTGTGGTTGGCTGTGTATGAAATTTCAAACCCCATGACCAGAATTACACCATATGCTTATGAGATTTCCACTCCTAACCCAAGACTATATCTTGTTGATGAGATTTTGACTAGTATGCCAGAACTAAATCATCATATTGTGTTTGTTTTGTTTTGTTCATTTCGTCCCAGCGCTCTAAGACATTGAACATTTCATACTGAAAACCTCACCAAATCAACGTAAATAATTTTAACTACCACTACCATACATCAAAATATGCTTTATTTTAAACTCAGTGTTATTTTATTTATGTTTTTTATCAACAACTAAGCATATATCATCTAACATTCGACTGAAAGAGGAAAGAATTTTAAGTACTGCTATTACACCACAAAATATTATACAATATTATACATTATTATATTGTCGCGAGGCATTGTTGCGGCGAGTGCGGCGGGCCCGTACGAAAGAGACAGAGCTATGCGCGGGCAGGAAAGAAAGAGACAGATAGAGCTGCCAGCTCGTGAGCGCGGAGTGGGACGCTTGCCGAGAGAGAGCAACAGAGAGTGAAAGAGACAGATAGTTCAATGTGTTTTCGCTACGCCACGAAGAATCGTGTGATTTCGGCAGCTTTCGAGAAACAGCGGCTCGGGCATAAATGCCGCCTTGTGGACGGAGCTGCCAGTCAGTGAATTGAGTTGTAGATGTGCAGTGTGTGGACATTTGAACTATACTGCAGTTGCGAGATGAGCTGTTAATTGTGTGCGTGGAGCTATTTGAAGTGTGTCGCAGATGAATTCTTTCGTTTGTGTGGTGAAGCAACCAGAGACTGCTGTGTGTATGACACTTCATTTTAGAGCCTGTAGGGGTTGAACAAAGTATGTTTCTACTGAAATAAAGAGAATTTTGAATTTCTGCAAACTTGACTTTTAATTTTACGAAACCAAAAAGTCGCATTTGGTGTCAAGAGTGGAACACGACAATGGAAGCTGCATTGGCAAAGATTTTAGAGAAGATGGAAGAAATGAAGACTGCGAATGACACCTTCGTTGCGAAGACGGAAGCGGCAAATAACCTGGCCGTGAAGTTGGAGACAACCTGGCGCCGCGGAGCTCAAATAAATGAAAACAGCGAATAACAACCTGGCCGCGACGATGACTGAAATGAAGGCCGAATTAACCACGGAAATGAAAACGGCGAATGACAGCCTGGCCACAGAAATCAAAGCTGTGAACGAGGCCCTCGCCCCCAAATTTGAGGAACAGTTGGCCAGCGTGAGGGATGTCGTCACGGAGCTGTGCAAGCGGATGGGCCAAAGGACGAGCGGGTCGAAGACCTGGCGAACCGCCTTAATGACCTAGGGGGAAAGGCTGACAGCAACACCAAGTCCCTGTATGCCATGGTGGAAGACATCGTTGCCAAAAGATTAAAGGACATGCAACGGCTGATGTCCTTGTCCACTTCGGATGGGACATCCTCATCCATCCCCCCCACAGTGCAGACCTAGCACCTGATGATTATCATCTGTTTCCTGAGTTGAAGTCACACCTGGGTGGAACACATTTCCAGACAGACGATGATTTGAAAAACGAGGTTGAGTGCTACCTGCGCAACTTGGCGAGAGAGTGCTATACAAGGGTATACAAAAACTGCCACAGCGCTTGCAAAAGTGCATTGATCGCAATGGTGATTATGTTGAAAAATAGCTGTATGTTCCTCCTTTCCATCAATGTAACATTCATGGACAATAAACATGTTTTCTATATTAAATAAAATTGGAGACCTTATTTTATGGAGTGCCCGCCTTGGTAGCGTGGTGGTGGAGTGTCTGCCTCACATTCAAGAGGTCCCGAGTTCGAATCTCGGTCAGGGTGAGTTACATGGATAAGGTTTTTTCCAGGGTTTTCCCTTATCCAGAAAGACGAATGTCGTGTAACTCTAAGCTCTATGGACCCTGGGCACATTTGAGCATCATTTCATCCATTCCATTCATCGTCCAATATGACTTAACATTGGAGGACGTAAATTACAAAAAAAAAAAAAAAAAATTATGGACACGCCTCGTAGTATGTCCGGACTAAACCATGATCTTGTGTTTACGAGATCTTAGAGATTTTGAACCCCACAATGGAATTAAACCATGTTCTTAATTTCATGAGAACTCGATTCCCAGGTCAGGACTAAACCATGTTCTTGTGGTTAAGATATTTTGACTTCAGGGCAGGCTTAATCCATGGTCTTTTGTTATAAAATTTTCACTGCCATGGCAGTATTAAACCATGGTCTTGTTAAGAGTATTTTGTCTCTATGGCAGCAATTATACCTTGGTCTTGTGGTTGAGATTTTGCTCCTCATGGGAGAACTGAACCATGTTCTTGTGTACATGCAATTTTGATCATCATGGCATGGGTAACCCATTATTGAGATTTCTACCCCAACGGAAGTAGTAAATCATGCTCTTGTGGTTATTCATTCCCAAGGTAGGATTATACCATGCATTGTGAAATTTTAAACGAGCCAAACCAAAGCCATGGTCTTGAGTTATGAGTAGGGCAGCGACATTGGAGCAGTTGCGTGTGTTGGGAGGCACCCAGTAGTGAGCTGATTTCAATGGGAGGGTTGGGTACACCATACATTGAGTCACAGTAATTGGCACACGGAGTTCACACAAACACAATGTCAAAGGAAAGGTTACAAACGTCCACAGGCTTACAAAAGTATATATTTGAGTGTGGGGAATATGTTTTCTCTGTTTTTCATGAAAACCTTTATTGAAAACTTGCATAAAATAATTGCTCATACTAAACCGAGTAATGTGCTACAACATGTCAGTACAGCAACACATAAGCGTTGTGTTGCAAAATGTGAGAATGCATCACTACAACAAGATGTACTTCCATTAAATCAAACAGCATTTATTTCTACCGATATTCCTTTACATAAATTACAGGATACAGTATTGCATGCAGTTTTAGAAAAGTACACTGACAAACCAATTCCACATCTTACGACTTTATGTAAGTACTATGTAAAACATGTTATAAGTGCATTGATGGTATGAGAATGAACCTAAATAACCGCAACATATGGGTTTCAATGGATGAAACAACGTATGTTGGGCAATTTTGGTAAATGTGCTTGCTAGAGCACTGGACGCAGAAGGCCCCATTGGACCATATCTTCTAACAAGTGACATAGTCAGTATTGCAAATTATTCTACTATAAGTGCAATATTTGACAATGCCATTGAAAATACTATGTCCATTAGATGTGAAACACGATAGAATATGACTGCAATACCGTATCCTGGCACCTGTATAGCCATTTGGACACTACCGTGCCGCGTTAGTGACCTTTAACCCTTACTGCTGTAACCTGACCCTTCCTATTCTATACGATATCCGCACGTTCCCGCCCCGATGTTGCAGCCCTAGTTACGAGATTTCCATCTCCATAGCAGGACTAAACTATGGTCTTGTGATTGACATTTCAACTCCCTCAGTTGGACTAAATCAAGTTTGTAGGTAGTGTGTGTAGCATATGGTTTTCTTTTCTTTCTTTTTTTTTAGGTTATATGTACAGTATGAATTGCAGCTAGTGATGGATAGTTTCCAAAAGGGTGCCAAAAATATATAGACAATAATGGGCAGTTGCAGCATCTCTTGTTATAAAGGTGTTAAGTAAATCCTTTAAAAGTAGTTTTAAAATTGTTGTATGCTTTCATTCATGCCTTTCTATGGTAGGCAAGGATGCATAAAGGGAGATCACTGTGCAACTGGTTCAGACATTTTTGACTCTTATATATGAGCATGTTGTACAATACAATTTATTGTAATATGCTTTACACACCACCAACAGAAATAGGCCATTAATCTCTGTGGCACATAAGTGATTTTTACTGTTAATCTGTGCCTATGCTTGTTTTGTTTAGCAGAAATTTGTGTGTGTTGAATTACCTGTGCAGCAACATCTAATGCACTTACTGTGTTATCATGAATATGTGAATGTAAAGAATTCCTTTGACTTCACAAATTCTAGCATTTTCTGACATAATTATGACTCATAGAACATCATATGAAGAAGACAGCCCTCTTAGAAAATCTGCACTCTCCCATTAGCATTGCGAGAATTCTAAGGTTGCCCTCACTAGGGAAACCTCTGACTTTGAATGCTCGGAACTACATGAAAACATGCTTAGAATAACCACCAGTCACAAACAAAACAGTGGTTCATGTCATTTCCGTGCAAAACATGGTAGCCACTTCAGTGACATATAATAGAAACAAAGTAAAAAGATATTAATACCATAGGAAGGAAATTAAACATAATTCAGTGACATCAGGGTGTAGTTATATTTTCAATCAACAGTGCTAAAAGCTGTAGTCCTTATAACAGCACAAAACACAAATATACTACGCACCCGACTGTGATTACTATGGCCCGGATTTTGATGAAAAGTCATCTTTTTTCTGAGTAGTCACAGACAATGCTTATTGGAAATTAAGTGCATTCTGGAACAAATATGTTAGATATATGTGGTTTTTATAGGTCATCAAAATGCATTTTTCCCATATTTTTATAATAGTCATTTTTTAACATTTGGATGCATTTTCCGGTCTTTTTTTTTTTTTTTTTTTTCCACGAATTTATTGGGCATTTTCATCTGTAGCCTACATTTGGGAGGTCTGGGTTCAATTCCCATGGTGAACATACCTGGCCTTGACCCATGGGCTTTTCTTCAGTGGTTTTAAAATAATTTGTGGTTAAAAGTTCGTATATATCATCACCTACTGAGCGGAATGGCTCAGGTGACCTATTTTGCATTTTTGACGGAAACCATAACCTGCCTTGAAGGTTACAGCATTACAGCAGATAAATCAATCGAGTTAGTGAGGATGCAAAATGTAAAAGGTGAGATTGGAGACGAAATTAAAGACAAACTAAAATTTTTTTGGCCAAAATAAAGGGCACCAAACAGTTTGTCAGATTGCCGATATCTTGTCAGGAGAAAACTTTAGAACTGATATTTTTGAACAGGATTTAATAGGCAGTGACATAGTGTTTTTAAAATATGCACTTATAACATTTGTGGAAGTGGAGAGAAGTTTCTCAAAGTATAAAGCAGGTTTAGCTGACAACTGCCGTTCATATACGTTTGATAACTTGAAGATGACCATGGTGGTGTACTGCAACGCTAAGTAAGGTATGTTTTGGTTAATGGGTACAGTAACTTATTTTTTCATATTTTATAAAATTGAAAATGACCTGTTGAATTTTGAATTAATTTATTATTTAGTAGCAGTAATTGTATTATTTACTAAGAAAGTTAATTTTAAAATGTGGTTATTCGAATCATATATTCATTATCTGTCTATGACAGTAATCAATTTGTTATTATGAAAGAAAGTGTTAAATTTTGTTAGGTCATATTTTTACATATTTTGTGCATTTTTATTATATTTTAAGGGCATTTTATAGCTCATTTTTAGAGAATTTTTAGGTCATCAACTTCCGGGCCTTAGTGATTATATTAGTCCTCAAAGTACAGATGTAACATTTTGATGAAGTGATTAAAACTAGGAGTAAGAGGAATGGTCACACCTCACTAAAGGCATGTTATCACATTCCAGATCACATTTGCATTTCCAGTATAGAAGTCACACTAATGACATTTGCAAATGATAAGGGTATGTCAGTGTCATAACCTGCATTTTGCCAAGCATACTGTAACATAGGCTTATACTTTGATGTAGCAAATTGATTGTAAATTACAGAGTAAAATTTGATGATAAAATAACGATCATGTTGTCATTCAGTATATTGCAGTCATTCAAAATTAGCAGCTCTTCTGATACGAGCTTGTACTGCTTATAGAGTTTCTGCCAATAGACAAGTGCAGAATTTTGCATGGAAATTATATAGACGATTGTTGTTTTAATTTTTGTTTTATTATTCTAGGTATGTTTTTTGTGTGGTTTCTAGCGTTCAAGGTCAAATGTGTCCCTTACCAGCGTCTTGTCCTGGAGAGGATTGTGCGGCAGGAACATAAGGAATTTAGCTGTATATATTAAACCTGTCTTATGTCTTCTAAAAGCCGGTACCATACTGTTATGCTATGCATACAATGCTTCTATGTTTTCTTGTACTTTAAATTTATCATATTTTGTAATACATATTGATGTGTTTCTTTGTTCACAGACTTTTGAGAAAATAAGATCTGAAGCATCAGTTGTGAAATGGATAGCAAGATAAAAGTTAAAGAAGAAGATCCTCTCCTGGATGATATTGTTGCAGACAGTCATAGTGAGGTTTTACTAAGGAACATTATAGTTAAGCCAAGCAATGATGCTGAGCTTGTGGACAATGATTGCAATATTTCTCTCCTGGATGATATTGTTTCAGACAGTCATAGTGAGGTTTTACTAAGGAACATTATAGTTAAGCCAAGCAATGATGCTGAGCTTGTGGACAATGATTGCAATATTTCTCTCCTGGATGATATTGTTGCAGACAGTCATAGTGAGGTTTTACTAAGGAACATTATAGTTAAGACAAGCAATGATGCTGAGCTTGTGGACAATGATTGCAATATTTCAATCAGTACAAAAGTTAAATCAGAAATTTCTGATGCCGAATTTTGTTCACAGAAAGAAAAAGAAAGTTTTACCAAACATCTGGTAAGACCAATAACTGATCATGTTGCATATACTGGCAACTCTGTGACAGATGTCGAAACTGAAGTTGAGGAACATAGGTTAGCTTCACAGATCGAGAGAGAATGTTTGATAAAATGTCTTGTAAAGCACATCAAGTCTGAAGCAGACGAACACAGTAGCAACTGCACAACAGAAGCCAAAAGTAAAGTTGAGGGAAAGACTGTGATCTCTGACTCTGATTCACAGATCAGGAGAGAATGTTTTACTAGACAGCTTGTAATTAAGCTTAAAAAATGTGACAACCTTCTTTTAAAACATAATGAAATAGAAACTACACAAGAACCCAGGTTGCCAGAATCAGCAACTTCATCTGTTTGTCAACCTTATCTGGTACCTGAAGATGTTTCATTTACTAGCAATTGTGTTACAGATGACAAAACTGAAGTTGAGGGACAAAGTTTTGTTTCTCAGCTTAAAAGAAAATGTTTTACTAGACCTCCCTTAATTAAGCTTAAAAAATGTGACAGTGATACTTTAATACATAAGAAAATAGAAACTACGCAAGAATCCAGGTGGCTAGAATCAGCAACTTCATCTGTTTGTCAACCTTATCTGGTAAATGAGGTACCTGAAGATGTGTCATTTACTAGCAATTGTGTTACAGATGACAAAACTGAAGTTGAGGGACAAAGTTTTGTTTCTCAGCTTAAAAGAAAATGTTTTACTAGACCTCCCTTAATTAAGCTTAAAAAATGTGACAGTGATACTTTAATACATAAGAAAATAGAAACTACGCAAGAATCCAGGTGGCCAGAATCAGCAACTTCATCTGTTTGTCAACCTTATCTGGTACCTGAAGATGTTTCATTTACTAGCAATTGTGTTACAGATGACAAAACTGAAGTTGAGGGACAAAGTTTTGTTTCTCAGCTTAAAAGAGAATGTTTTACTAGACGTCTCATAATTAAGCTTAAAAGATGTGACAGTGATACCTTAATACATAAGAAAATAGAAGCTACACAAGAATCCAGGTGGCTAGAATCAGCAACTTCATCTGTTTCTCAACCTTATCTGGTAAATGAGGTACCTGAAGATGTTTCATTTACTAGCAATTGTGTTACAGATGACAAAACTGAAGTTGAGGGACAAAGTTTTGTTTCTCAGCTTAAAAGAAAATGTCTTACTAGACGTCTCATAATTAAGCTTAAAAAATGTGACAGTGATACTTTAATACATAAGAAAATAGATGTCATACAGGAACCCCGGAAGCTGGAAATAGGAACTTTGTTTGATAGTCGTCACATTAAGGTAAGTCTTATAGAAGCCCTGGCACTTGCATTTTTCGTTTTTCTAATTGTAAATTAGTTAAAGCTGTGACTTATGTAAGTGTATAACTTTAAAGCATTGCATTTCCCAAGTTAAAAGAAAAGTGCTGTTTGCTATTCCTTTGACTCTATGTCCATTAATCAGCAAACAATTCAAGAAGTAAGAAAGTTACTTTTTTAGGATCTAGGTGCCCTTAACAATTGCTATTAACTAATATTGCTCCTCTGTGAATAGTAAATGTAATTCCAACAATTCTAAACATATCGTGTGATTCAAACAATTGTGAGTTTCATGTTTTGTGTTATTATTAAAGTCTAATTTTTTGTGTTATTGTTGTAGATTAGTTTTCTTAATGTTTTTGTTAGTACAGTCACACTTGGTTAATTAGAAGTTGAAGGGACCAAGTTAAAAAATCAAATTATTCAAGATTTCAAATTACAAAAGTTTGATTTTTTTAAAAAATGTTTTTGAATAAAACAGGTCTAAATTAAATGATATTGTGACTTTGAGGGTTCGTGAAATTAAAAAGTCAGGTTGCAAATACTAAAAATTGATCTTTATTTCTGTAGAAACGCACTTCGGTCAATTCTTACAGTAGCAGAATTACGTCACATATACAATAAAACTTGCAAAGTCATCGACGACAAAAGAGTTTAAAACACAGCTGTTTGCGCACACGCATCTAGTTACTGATTGTTCCACAGTGGCGGGCAGCGGCTTCCTTTTATAGCTTACTCACTATTCCGGAAATCTGTGGAATGTTCTCAAACAATCAAGATGGCGCTAGAAGAAAGACAAACTCTCCAGAAATCTGTGTCCTTCCCCCCCAACCATTTCGGCAAGCTTTTTATCCGCGCACTTCTCTGTCCATCTCTTTGTGCTCATAGGCCTCGCTGCAACAATGCTTTCGCGACAATATTATAGGAAGGACAGCATTAGAGTTTGTTCCTACAGTTTTACAATGTTAAAACTCAGGTTCAGTTCTGATTCAAAGTTGTTTTAAAGAAACTTGATATCTTTGTTACGTAGAAAATGAAGCTAGCTACAGTGAAGCAATAAATATTACCAAATTAGAAAGAAGAATTAACACCATTTTCTTAAGATAAGTGAAGTTCTTTGTTACAGATATTTATATTTGTGTAATCTCTGTTTGTGTTTAGCATTTAACCGTTGGTTTACACAATACATTTCTAGTTTATGAGTGATTAGAATATTGTTTCATTCTCATTTTGTTTTCCCTTAATATAACATCTTAATTGTTTTAAGTGATCCATGGCCCGAGCAATTGTAGGAATTGTTTTCACCTGTTCTAGTTCTTCGAAGATAGGTCGGCAGTTTGTGTATTCATCACATCGTCCAAAATGTCTTTCCCCAAACTGCCAATTCATTTTAGTAAATTGATGGAAATTAATCATTTCTTCACACTAACCGTATATAGGTTTGATAGATAGGGTCAACATGAAAAATTCAGTGCCATGGCCGAGATTTGAACCACGGATCTCCTGGTTTCCGTCCAGCCACTCTAACCCATTGAGCTACCTTGGCCAACTTGCTGTTTTGACATTAAATTCTCCATTTGACTGGTATATTTCCCTGGTAGACCACTAGGGGCTCTTGCATTCGAGATACACCGTTTGTGGCGACTTACTATTGTAAGTACTTGAGTCCCAGGCTTCATCATTTAACTCTTATTATTTTAGTTAATTAATGGCACACTAGCCATACAGAGGCTAAGGTTTTTGATAGATAGAGTCAACATGAAAAATTCAATGCCATAGCCGGGATTTGAACCACAGATCTCCTGGTTTCCATCCAGCGACTATTGATTGTTTGGGCACTGCAATTAGACTGTAGAGCATATTTGCATCCTCCTGTTGTTGGGACATATCATCCCCACCTCATTCATTTCCACATTGATCATTCCCAAGATCCAGTTGCCCTGTACGACGCGCCCACGATGAAACTTGCGCCATCCTATTTTGCATTCGTCAATTTGAACGACCTGACCGGGATCGCCAATTTTCCCCATTGCAATATACTTGGTGTCATTTGACATCATACACACTTTGCGGCAGTAGCCAAACTAGTCCGACACAGTCCATGAGCTCATACATGTATTTCCTACAGAGCACTTTATTATCGTCGTGTCGTAGGATTGTTTATGTGCAAAGCAGTGCATGAGTAACAAAATTGGAACAGGCGATAACTTAGCCTGCTCAAACCATGTTCCTTTGAATAGGGACTACTTCACCTATGTCTGGGGCATTTTTGCAGAGGTTGGCTACAAGTTTTACATATCTTTCTCATGTTGGCTGCAAAACGAGAACTGGCTGGTCGTTTGCTTGTGCATGCATATACGTGCACCGTTGGACTTAGAAAATATTCTCGTGTTGCACAAAAGAAAGTTTCTCCATTATATTTGTATAATCACTAAAATATTCTCGTGTTGCACAAAAGAAAGTTTCTCCATTATATTTGTATAATCACTGCTACGTTCTTTCATTATATTAGGAACTCCACCACACATATGAGGAATTGTCTTTAGAGCACTGAAATTTATATGACCAAGTCTTTTGTACAATTGCATGTCTTGATCCACAGTTTGTCAACATTGTTGTTAACTCCAAAATGTTCTGTTAATTTTCTTGATTTTGTAAGTCTACAACATACCATCCACAAGGTTCTTTGTATCCCTTAAGAACAGTAGCTCTATCTTTTACTATCCAGACTTCATGTACACTATACCACTCCTAAAAGTTAAAGGCATATGAATCTGCCAGAGGTTCTCTACATAGCACATTTTACATACCAGCAAAGGTTCTGCCTATTTTTCCTATAATTAAACAGCACATGAAATATTCCTAAAGCATTAAAATCTTACCTTGACACACGTCACAGCAGTGGAACAGCAAGGGTGATTTCTAATCCAGTAACTCGCTTCCCAACTTTGTGGTCCTTTCCCAGAGATTGAACTACAAGCATGCTCCCTTTTTCTAAGCATTAAGCTGCTTTACTATAAATTCGTGACACTGTATGTGCACTACCTACACCACAAGCTTCTACAGTTAATTGCTGGGTTATTGAAAAAACTACTCTTGCCCTATATTCTGGAATGGGGAGCTTTTGAAGAAACTTGTTCATATTAAATATAATTCTTCTGCCCTGATAATGAATCACATAATGTTTGTTGATCGAAAAATCACTTGTCCCAGATTCAAGGGACATGTTCATGCATGCGGACCACAAACACTGGAGAAAATATATGTGTATAATAATAATTTAATGTAATATTAGCAATATTTCAGCTCGAATTTGACTCACGACTGTCGTTCACTTCAACAAAATAACAAACCCTACCCTGAAAACGAATTGAACATTAACTCGGTCTGTTTCAAACTGTGTGCAGTAGGTGCTTGAGAGAAGTGTTGTCAGGAAGGAATGTTGTTTTCCAGGCCTATCTGTGTTGAATGAATGGATATTGGGTAACCATAACCATATGAAAGATAAAACATGCATTGCTCACATTCTAAGTATTGTAGAGATTTTTGTATGGTCATGAGCAGAAAAGAAAATTCTTTCTTATTATGGCATCGGCATCTGTCATTTTCAAATATTAACATCCAAGCATAATTAATGAGATAATGTTCTCAGTTCAGCCGCATGAGAAGCGTGTACCACATTTGGCAGCCCTGGTAGGAGGAGCAAGCTTAGGATTCACTAGAGGCTGCAGTGTAGCCCACCTCCATATGCCTTTAACTTTTGTGAAGACCATAAAAAGAACAAGTGCCCCTTTACCTGTTAAAGGTTTCACTGACAGTATGTTCATTGTTAAACCAGATATTTATCAATATCACTCTATCTGGCGGCCACGCCGTGGCTCAGTGGTTAGACCGCTTGGCTCTCACCAAGGTGGCCCGGGTTCGATCCCAGGCGACTGCAAAGTGAGATTTGTGGTGGACAACACGGCGTTGGGGCGGGTTTTCTCCGGGACCTCCGGTTTCCCCCGCCATCTCATTCCACTGGTGCTCCATCTTCATCTCATGTATCATCAGTGTCACCGCCTGCGGTGCCGTATGTAGTAAAAGCGGGCGTTAAACACTACACATTTCACTCTATCTGACTCCACTTCTTCCATTTTTGTTATGACATTCACCATCCTTCGCAAGGTTGACTTTGATGTTTCTTTTATTTCTTACATTTGAAAGTTGTTTTACATTTTTATAATGCCATTACAGCCACTATCCACAACAAAGATCATATAACTTTTCTCACCATTTACTACCTTTATACTTATTTCATCAGTATTTCTTCTACATTGCTATATTCCTGGCTAATTAAATAATGTATTCTGATTTCCCTTATTACATATTGTTTTTCATGCTTTTTATTTTCTATAATATTTTCTAAATATTTTCTCCAATACTGAGTTTTTGTACATCCCATAACATGTCATGTTTTTTTTTTAACTGCTAATATGGTATATAAAGATAAATGGCATATATATGGAGAAGATATTTAAACAATGCTCCATGGATGATTGTGATGTTGTATATTGGAATTAATCTGTTTCAGGATGGGAAGTATCCTGGAGTAAAATCGCCAAGGTAAGACAACTCATCACAAGTCTTTGGATATTTAGGCTTTTACTTGCTGTTTTCCTTTACAGCCTTTTGAGCCTAACATATAATTGACCTAAAAAGATATTAACCAACTTTTATGGTACCTATAGACACCTATGTCAACATAAATGCCTATTTCTGCCTATAAGTGCTTTTTCAATTTTCCAATGAATTTATTCACTACATTAATGTATTCAATAAATAATTATTTATTCAATAACCAACCTTTCATTGACTGGATGTTTATTTGATATCTGTTTGATAGAAGTGGTGTAGTGTTGTTTTTAAAAGGCTTAGCACAACTTTAAGGGGAAATTCACAAGATTTGCAGCAGCAAAGTGTTATGACTTGCTTAAGCAAATGGCTTAGGGCAAACAGCTTGTTAAAAATCCTTTCATGGAAGTGTTGAAAACAGTGTTGTTGTATAAATTAAATTAATTGGGAGTCGATTAAATGACACAAAACAACACTTAAATTTTCCCGGAACCGGTTTCTGAGGCCTTCCCTCTATCTTCAGCCGGACATCGACTTGTTCTCATTGGTGTAGCTGGCAATATTTTGTCATCGGTCTCCTCTGGTGGCGGTTCAAGGAACTTGCTGAACAAATCTTTCTGGGGGATGTCGAAATTGAATTGAATGTCGAATTGAATACTCATTTGACGTTAAATCACTGTTTCCCTGCATACCAGTTAAACAACTCCCAACATTGATAGAAAAATGGCTCAAATCACTTGGAATGTCATCACTTGAAATTTCAGATTACATTGAACTTACCAAATTATGCATAGAACAGAATTTCTTCCAGTTTCAAACAAAATATTTTCATCAAACTTCTGGTTTAGCAATGGGCAACCCCTTATCACCCTTCCTGGCCGATCTGTACATGAGTGCACTAGAAATAAGGATCACTAAAGGTTTCCCATGGATGTTCAAACTCTGGCAAAGATATGTAGATGACATATTTGCCATAGTGCCAAAAAAACACATCAGTGATGCACTAAAACTTTTAAATATTCAGGAAAAAAGCATCAAGTTCACTGTAGAAGTTGAAAAAGACGAGTATTTACCATTTTTAGATCTAAAAATAATCAGAAATAAAAATAGAGTAAACTTTGGCATTTACAGAAAACCAACACAGACAGACAACTACATAAAAGCTAATGGCTACAATCCAAGATCCCACAAACAGGCAATCTTTAATAGTTTAGCACACACACTGGTCAACATCCCTCTCACAGCAGAAGAATACAAAATAGAATACAACAAAATTATTGAAATAGCACAGAAATATGACTTTCCCAAATCACTAGGAGACAAAAAAGTGAACTTAGCAAAAAAGAAGAAACTACTAAAGGAAACCACAACCCTCTCAGCTACAGAAACTAAAATGATCTTCAAAAAATTCACTTACCATCCATGGGCCTTTGATAAATTCAAAAAAGTCTTCAAAAAACAAAACATTCAACTAGCTCCAGTGAACCATTACTCCTTAAAAAACCTAATTTGCTCAAACATCAAAGATGCCATTCCATCTAACAAAAAATCTGGTATATATCAAATTGAATGCTGTGACTGTAGTCAAATTTATATTGGAAAAACCAAAAGAAATTTAGAAACAAGAGCAAAGGAACACTTTAGGAACATAAAATACAAACAATTAGAAAAATCAGCAGTTGCCACGCATTTTTGGGGAAAAAACCACAACATAAATCCAGAACCAAAATTACTAAAACATACAACAGGAAAACAAGAACTGTCCACATGGGAACAAATCTTTATTTCAAAAAATAGGAACAAAGTATTCAATTTCGACATCCCCCAGAAAGATTTGTTCAGCAAGTTCCTCGAACCGCCACCAGAGGAGACCGATGACAAAATATTGCCAGCTACACCAATGAGAACAAGTCGATGTCTGGCTGAAGATGAGGGAAGGCCTCAGAAACCGGTTCCGGGAAAATTTAAAAGTAAGTGCTGTTTTGTGTCATTAATCGACTCCCAATTAATTTAATTAAACAGCTTGTTACTAAATGCCAATAATTTCAATGTATGGGTTTTGCTTTTTCTAACAGAAGCTCTGTGAATGTTTATCCAGCGTTCACCTATTATGATGAAAAAATACAGTACACCTCCAAAGTAAAATTTTTGGGAATAACAATTGATAAATTCATATTCATATTTATTCACCATAGGAATTCATACAGAATTTTGGGCATCATCAAAATAAATAATAAATAAATAATAAATACAGTTACAATTCTTTATACATTAACAATTAATGTGATAAATACAACAATGTTTTGAAGTCTGACAGACATCCTCTTAAGTCAAATACTCCATCAACTGGAAGTCACATATTCAGTACATTGCAACAAAGATCAATCAAACTTATTACATAATCTCTGTACTAAAATGTATTTGCAACCTCAGTACCATAAAAATAATATATTTAAGTTAATTGATGGACATTAATCGTTCCTTCACACTAGTTATGTATAGGCTAAGGTTTTGGATAGATAGTCAATGAAAAATTCAATGTCACAGCTGGGATTTGAACCACGGATCTCCTGGTTTCCATCCAGTCACACTTACCCATTGAGCTGCCATGGCCAACTTGTCGTCCTGACATTAAATTCTCCAATTGACACATATATTTTCCCGGTAAACCATTAAGGGCTCTCGTATTTGAGATACACCATATCTGTTGACTTACTATTGTAAGTACTTAAGTACTTTCAGTTTCAGAGAAATATGAACAAAAAAACATGCACTCTGTTTATATCATTGACAAAAAATCAGAATGCCAAAGAAGTAAGGAAGAATGTTTCAACAAAATTGAAACCAACAGAGGAAAGAACTACAATTGAGACTTTGCATATGGCTGGAGAAAAGGCTATAGTAATTGAAGCAGAATCAGAAGATGCGGAGAGTAAAAATCTGACTAATCAAGATATTAAAATTGAAAAAGCTTGGAAACGGAATCTCTTATCTACTTATTTTATATGATGTAATGAAATGGAAAAAAGAAAGTGAAATTAAAGAAGATATATAGAAACAAATTTTGAAGAGATCAGAAAGATTTTTGACAACAGCTTTAACTTTAAGTTCAAAACTGGTCCAAGGAAAGAGGCATCTGTTCATCATGTAGTGGAGGTTTCACTTCAAGTGAGAAAATGAATTATTGGAAAACCAAGGCTTTACATACGCTTTCAAGCTGTAAACATTAAAGATTTTATTTCTGTTTCCAAATGTGCTAAATGTCTGCCATATGGGCATGTGGCAAAATATTGCAGTAGGAACCAAGTTAGTGGGCACTATGGAGAAAAAGATCATAAGAAGGATTGTTTGAAAAAAGATCAGGATCCTGAATATGTGCCATGTATGTTTAGAAAAATAGGTGTGCAAGGATAACAATAACTGTTTAACGTATAAATTGCATTGGAAACGTGCCGTAAATAGGACGTGTTATGTTTAATTGTGATGAAATAAATAAAATAAAGCGGAAAAAGCCTAGAAGGAATACACCTAGCAGAATTAAGAGAAATTTACGAAGATTAATAGAACACAAAATGAAATTACAGGAAGATTATATCGTTAACAAAGTTGGAGTTTGTGAGTTTGGAACTCAGACCGGCAACGATGTATTAGCAGCAGATGATAGCAATAATTTTAAGAAGATTCAAGTAGATCTTGATGCCATCATGAACAATGATTTTTTGGATGAGGAGCAAGAAGAAGGGTGGATAATTTGGCTATGGAACAGAATGATAAAAATGAAAGTAGAAAAAGTAAAATAGGCTTTTTAAGGTATCTTAGGAACAAGATAATGTACAAAGATATGCATATTCTGACTCTAGGTTCGTAAAGTCAAGTCATGTTTGCACAAATTCAAAATGCTCTTTATTTCCATAGAAAGACAGTTTGTACACCCCTTTGCAGCAGTAGAATTACGTAACATATACAAATACAACCTTCAAGGTCGTCTGCCACACAACCACAAACAAAAGAGTTCACTTTCAAATCTCAGCTGCATGCACACCATTATCGAGTCCAATTACGACTGAACCCTAATAAACTAGCCACGGCTTTTATATCTCCACTCATTGTTCTAGAAATTAGTGGAACGTTCTGTAACAATCAAGACGGTACCAGAAGAAAGACGAACCTCACAGACATCTAATCTGTCTCTTTCTCTGTTTTGGCAAGCTTTTATCTCCGCGTTGCACTATCTGTGTCTGCGTACGCCGGCAGCGCCCGTCGCAGCAATGCCTCGCGACACTGCTTCCTGCTCAAGGCTGGTGCCCCTCAAAATCCAACCTCTGCGGTCCTCGTCCCGAGGGGTGGGCAACAGGAAGTAGGGGATCGACTGATGGGGCGATGTACGGCGGGGACTTGGTGTACCCCAAGACCGCTACGGCAGCCGAGAAGGCCCTTCAGTAACCCCGAAAACTGGCAGAAGAGGCTCTGGTATTTTTCCCCAGGGACCTACTACGGTAGGTACGGGATTGGCGATCCCGGGGTCCTTAGCCACTCACCCCCAATTCATCCCCTTCATCTCCATCAACTGCGCCACGTTGAGCTACTGCTGGTCAGTAGGCATCATCTTCTTCCTCTTCTAGTTTATTATTATTATTATTATTATTATTATTATTATTATTATTATTATTATTATTATTATTATTATTATTATTATTATTATTATTTATTATTATTATTAGCACGTAAGGTCTTAGGTTTATAACTCCTGTCTCACCAGCAGGGATCTCTCCTATCTCCGTGGTTCTGTCCCACGGTTTTCAGCGCGGCTTCCGACATGTGTGCTCGCCGGAGGTCGCAAAAGTGAAGGTTGAGCGGACCCTTCGCACTGTCCCTATGTGTAGCCTTAGGTGCGGAGCCCGTCCACACCGTCAAGTACACCCACGTAGCTCCTTGAGGGCCCGGTCTGTGTTAATCTCCCGACGGCCATGTGCCGTTGGGTTAGTATCACGCACCGGACGTGTTACCGCTGACGGAACCCCGGTATGATCAACCACAAGTCCCCTGAATCCGCGTGTGCCTTTTATACGCATCGCGGCCTAAAGTGGGGAGCCACAGGCGGTTATTCCTGTGGTAGGGGCTTAAAGCCGAGGTGTGCGTGGTGAACGGTTTACCCATACGGACAAGCAGTGGATATCGAAGGGTAGCTTTTCTGAGGTATAAATGAGATCGGTCATGGGTGGGGTCCCCATGACGGCACAGACCGTGAAGATTCGGTGTCTTTCTTTGTTTAACCCCCGGATGGCAGGCTGACGCTGACTGTTCCGGATGGGGGTCTTAATCAAAATGTATCCGCGCAAACCCTCTTTCATTGACCCTTTTTTGGTAATGACCTTGGCATGTGATGGCAAAACGTTTAAAGATTTGAGTCCGTTCTATATAAAGCGTGAACTAGATAAGATCAGTGGCCCTGTTAAAAATGCGACGCGCCTCCGAGACGGTACGTCATTATTAGAGAGTACCAGCGCAGACCAATCTAAGAAGCTACAGAAAGCGAATTCGTTGGGCTCCTACCCAATCCGGGTAGCCCCACACAAATCGCTGAACACTTGCAGAGGAGTAGTCACCACCTCCAGCTTAGATGGTCTTGCCAATGAGGAAATCGTTAGCTGTCTCAGATCAGCTGGTCTGTCAAGCGTACCGATTAACCCGCAAACAGGATGGCAAAGAATACCCCCTCCGCACGGTCTTTCTAACCTTCTCAGGCACGAAATTACCGGGATACATCTACTGTGGATATGAACGTGCTATCGTCCGTCAATATGTGCCGAACCCCATGCGTTTTCAGTGCCAGCGCTTCGGACATACTAAGGGCTCGTGTAACCATCCAGCTCTGTGCGAACGATGTGGCCTTCCGGCTCACGAAGACTCGAACTGCAAACGAACACCTTGCTGCGTTAACTGTGGCGGAGATCATCCGTCGAGCTCGCGACAGTGTCCACGATTCCTGGACGAAAAGAGTATCCAGGAGCTGCGTGTTAAGGAACGCCCCACAATTCCTGAGGCACCACGGCGCTTCGAACAACTGAAGCCCTCTACCAGCAGCGACTATGCATCAGCCGTCCGCCACACTCCTAGTACCACTCTTGCCATCCAACACATCCCTGTTGCTCACGCCTCCACACAGACCGACTTTCTAGCGGCTCCTCCCACGTCTCGAAACACATCTACAGCTACCGACAGCACTACTACTACCACCACCACCGCCACCACTTCAGCCTTACAGACACCAGTACCCAAGCCGTCCACAAGTACTGCTAACCAAGTAGTGCTTGTAAGAAACCGATCGTGGTCATTACATAGATCACGCAGTCGCACACCTTCGAAGAAATCCCGGTCTCGCTCAGCGAGCCGAAGGAGTTTTTCTGACTCTCGTACATCTGGAGAGTCGCAGGACGCTAGCGCCTTTCGCATCGTGGGCCCCAAGTCATCCAAGGTGAAGAAAAAAGTTGACAGCTCATTAAATCTCTCTAAATGGAAATAATCCAGTGGAATGTCAATGGTTTTCAAGCTCGTGCTCAAGACCTACATTTAGTTTCTCAACAGTCACCGTCAATTATTTGTCTCCAGGAAACCCACTTACATCCCAATCACTGGTTACACCTTCACTGTTTTTCGGCATTTAGAAGCGATTCTCTTGCAGGTACGCGTGCAAGCGGTGGCGTTGCTACCTTAGTGGCGCCTAACATCTCCGCCGCCAACGTTCCTCTCACCACACCATTGCAAGCTGTGGCCGTTCGGATACAGCTGGTGAGCATCAGTTTTACCATCTGTAACATGTACCTGCCGCCGCTCAGTATAGTTCCAGAACGGGATCTTCTAGCTCTATTGGCTCAGCTCCCCTCACCACTACTCCTTTTCTTGCGATCGTTCTCTTCGGGTGCTGAAGGTATTATCTGGAGCATCTTGGAGGGCCGATCGCACGGTAATGTTGAGGCTGTACCGTTCTCTGGTTCGGTCCAAGCTAGACTACGGCAGTTTTATTTATGGCGCAGCGACCGCCTCTAAACTTCGCCTTTTAGACACCGTGCATCATACTGGTATCCGCCTTGCCACAGGAGCTTTCCGCACCACTCGAGTCGACTGCCTGTATGCAGACTCAGGCGAACCTCCACTCCATATTCGTCGCTCGCTGTTACTCTGCTCATACGTCTCGAAATTGGCAAGTCATCCCAATCATCCTTGTTTCAAACCAGTTCTGTGTCCAGATTTAGTCCACCGTTATATGCGCCCTGGTTCTCGGAAACGCCCCGTGGGAATAAGATTTCGGGATCTCCTACATTCGCATGGCCTCCGAATGCCTCGCGTGGAGAGGTCGTCCATCAGCCCTTATCCTGCTTGGCAGCTCGATCGTGCGCGGTTCGATCTCGCTCTTTCCAGCAACTCTAGACTCGCTACTCCACATTTGGTGTTCCAACAACTTTTTGCCGAACTACTGGGCCGTTACCCTATGTTCCGATCTTTACAGACGGTTCTCAGTTAGGTAGCACTACGGGTTGCGCGTTCTTCATTAACGGCGAGGCTCATAAATTTCACCTTCTAGACTCCACTTCGGTCTTCTCAGCAGAGCTGTATGCCATCCTCTATTTGCTCCTTTTTATTTGCAAGTTAGCTCCTGGCTCTTTTATTGTTTGCACTGACTCTCTAAGTGCTCTTTAGGTCTTGCAACAGCACACTGCCGCTCACAGGCCCAGATCTCGCAAATGCTCTGTCGCGGGTACCATTTTGTTTTTACTTGGACCCCAGGCCATGTGGGGATTTCCGAGAACGAGGAGGCGGACGCGGCTGCTAAGTCCGCTTGCCGTTTGCCCCGGAGTTTAACAACTATGGTGCCATACCAGGATGTGCAACGTTTTTTCCGTCGCCAACTCCTATCTGCTTGGCAGCAATCCTGGACAGCTTTGGAAGGCACACAATTCCGGGCGATAAAGGAGAGCGTACAACCCTGGCCAACTTCCTGCAGGGATAACCGGCGAGCCGAGGTGATACTCACCCGGCTGAGAATTGGTCACACACGAGCGACTCATGGCCATCTGTTAAGAGGGGAACAGGCCCCTGTGTGTGCTCCGTGTGCATTACGCCTCACTGTGCGGCATGTATTGCTCGATTGCCCGCAGTACACTCGCGTTCGCCAGTCTTTGGGCTTGGGGACTAACTTGCTCGGTGTTTTAGGGGACGACCCAGTGGCCGTGGATAAGGCACTGCGGTTTGTTGCTAAAATCGGTTTTAATAAACAAGTCTGACTTGTATTTTATATTTACTAATTTTAGAGATTTTAAATTTTTAGTGCTGGGATGGGTTTTTATGTGCTTTTAAGAGTTGAGTGTTTTATTTTATCTTACTTTTTAACTTAGTTTGTGTAGCTTTTAGTTCTTAGAGTTAACTTCGGGCCCAAATGACCTTGTTGTCGACGGGCCCTAAAACACCACACACTCACTCAAGGCTGGTCGTTCCGAACAGCACCATCGTAGTGGGCCAGATGATCTAGGTTTACCACCATCTTTCCTCGGGGCATCTTCTGGATGCAGTAGACCACGTCGTTAATCCTATTTACCACCCTGTACGGTCCTTGCCATGGTTGTTGAAGTTTTGGGCAGCGTCCCTTGGTCCGTGTAGGGCGCTACAACCAGACCAGGTCACTTTGCTGTAATCCTTGGCTGTTGGCTTGCCTGTCGTGTCGGGTCTTCCTGCGGTCGCTCGCCTTCTGGATGTTATGACGAACCTTCTCATGCTGTCGTGAATATGGTCCCCGAGGTTCTCGACATACTCGGTTGCGGGCTGTTTTGTTTCTGGGGGGCTCCAAAAAGCCAGGACACAAGGGAGGCGTAGCTCTCGGCCGAACATTAAGCTGGCTGGGCTCATCCTAGTGGTGTCATGTGTTGAGCGGTAGCCCAGCAGGAACAAAAAAAAAAAAGAAAAGGCCGAGGCCCTGCCCAACGGCAGAGTCCTCGGCTCACCTTTATTTTTTTAAAACCTGGTATCTGATTATTTTAAACCAGGTTGGTAATTACAAAGTTTTACAATTTTTATACAAAGTTTTGTTTATTTATAAATTAACTAAGAATATTGTGTGAGATTTCAGTTATTATACATTTGAATCACTAATTTAATAATTTTTTCCTCTCAAATTAAATTCGAATCTAAAACACCCTCTAATTAAATTAAACATAATTCAAAACAAAAAGCGGATCTCCCGCAATTATTAAAAACAAAAATTTTTTATCCTCTACTAAAAATAAAACTAAAGCTCAAAACCTTACTTCAGGCAACATCTCAAATAATATTCATTAGTTAATTTTTACAAAGAAATAAAAATTTAAACATTCTCTTCAATAATAAAAGAAATGTCTCTTAACTTATTAACAAAAAAAAAAAAAAAAAAAAAAAAAAAAAAAAACATTTCTCCAATATACAAAATAAATTTTTGAACACTTGTTTATTTATAAGTAAAGTATAAATCCTAAGTTATATAACTCATACATTGTCTCTATTTCTCTGAATATATTCTAGTCTTTTTTCTTCTGAGACTATATTGACTATACTAGTAAAATGACGTATAATTCTCCTATTTCGGACTATATCAAAAATAAATCTGTTTTGTAAGAACCTATGTTCACTTAATATTTTTGGACTCCTCTCTAAACATTCAAATACTACATGTTCTGGAGTGTCTCTTTCTCCACATGTACAAGTTTCAAAATCTCTAAGTCCCATCCGATATAAGTAAACGCCATAAGGGCCATGTCCTGAAATATAATGGATCATGCCTCTATTGATATCTAAGTATCTCAATCTAAGCCTTTCATCTATAGATGGAAAAATTTCGAATATTCTTCTACACTTATTTGAATTATTCCATCTGTCTTGCCATATATTAAATATTCTTTCTGATATTTCAGAGTCTTCATTATATTCTCCTTCTAGGAGTCTACCTACATACTTTATATTTCCTTTCTTAAGCCAATATCTCGCTGCTCTTCGGCGTATTTCTAAATCTAAAGGCAGAACCCCTAGCAAGACACATAAGCCATCCCCAGGTGTCGTAGAGAACGCCCCAGATATCCTGCCCAGCAGGAACAGTGACACCTTGACGTCCCAGTCTCGCTGATGGCTGGCCACCTTTCTCAGATGTTCTTCTAGGGTTTTGATGTACCTCTCGACCATGCCAACCGACTGCGGGTGTAGAGGTGTTGTGCGGGTCTTGTTCAGCCCAAGTCTTACCAGTCCCTCCATCAGGTTAGACTCAAAATTTGTCCCCTGATCACCGTGGAGCTCTAACGGCACCCGAAAACGGCAGAACAGTCGCTTCACGAGGCAGTCGGTGATCGTCTTCGCCTCCTGATTCGAGACGGCATACACCTCCGGCCACTTGATGAAGTAGTCTACTGATGAGGCACTTGTTACCTCGGTCGGACACTGGGAATGTTCCAGCTATGTCGACCGTGATGCGTTCGAAAGGCGCTCCTACGTTGTATTGCTGCATGTGACCCCGGCTCCTAGTCTGCGGCTCGTGACTCGCCACGCACACGTGACATTGACCATCTCTCAGCGTCTGCTCGGAGCCTCAGCCAGTAGTAGTGCTGTTGCAGTTTGTTGATCGTCCGGTTTGCTCTGAGGTGTCCTGCACTTCCTCCAAGACTTCTGGGACCTAACTTCGTGGAAGTACCAACTGCTCTCTATGTGTCTTCCCATTGGGTGATTCCCATACCGAGAATGGTACGCCCTCTTTGATATTCAAGCAGGCCCATTGGGTCCAGTAGGACTTGTATGTGGCACTCCTTGGTGCGATGTCCTCCCAGCTTGGTCTTGGAACTGCCTCCACTTCCTTCAAGAGTGGCCCCAAATCTGCATCCACCAGCTGCTCCCTCCTCAGGCACTGCCGTGACTACTCTAACAGCTGCGGCACACTCCTCTTCCTCTCTTGTGCATTGATCGCACACATCTGGGCAGGGTCTTCGTGACATGCAATCTGCATTGCCATGACACTTCCCTCTACGATGTTTAGTGGTGAAGTCGTACTCCTGCAGCCTCTGGACCTAACGGGCTGTCTGGCCTTCTAGGTTCCTAAAGCTGAGTAGCCAGGTTAGGGTATAGTGGTCAATCAAGCGGAATGGCTGACCATACTGGTACTTGTGGAAGTGCTCCAAGGTCTTTACTACTGCCAGTAGTTCTCACCGGGTACCGCAGTAGTTCTCCTTGGACAGCACCTTGCTGTAGTAGACTATCACTCACTTGTGGCTGTCCTATACTTGGGATAGGACGCCTCCAATGCAATGGTCGCTGGCGTCAGTGTCCACAATGAAGGTGCCACCTGGTTGCGGGGATCCCAAAATAGCACAGTATCTTCTTCAGCTGCTGGAAAGCGCCTTTTGCATCCTCCGTTCACACATAAGACCGGTGTTCCTCTGTCAGGCGGGTGAGGGGCTTGGCGATGTTGGAGAAGCCCTTTATGAAACGGCAGTAATAACGGCACAGCCCTAGAAAACTGCGCAATTCTCGCTTATTCTTCGGGCGAGGCCAATCTCTCACGGACTGTGTCTTTTCCGGCTCTGTGGCTACTCCGGTTAGTGAGACTATGTGGTCCAAGTAATTGACTTCCTTGTGGAAGAGCTGGCACTTCGTGTTCAGCTTCAGGTTGGTCGCATGCAGTCTCTGTAGCACCTTACTCAGATTGTCGAGATGGTCTTCGAAGGTTTTGCTGATGATGATGTCCAGGATAGCAGGCAGTGGTAGTAAAAGAAAATACAGTGATACAGATATTTCATATAATTGTTTAATTACTATATTGTTTGTTACATCATATGTATTTAAGAGTGTTTTGGAGTAAAACATTAATCATTGTTTTGCATGACACAAAATGATGCATAAAGCTTGCTCATTTATTGTGCCTATTAAACACCTATTGCCATACGTTTTAGGACCTTTTTAGCGCTTAAATCACATTTTTAGGACCTTAAGTTCTGAAGTGTACTTACCACTTGTTTCAATGCATTTATTTCGTATATAACTGCCAGATATGTTGAAGTGGTAATTTGATATCTTGAACTTATATAAATGGGAATATAATAATCATGCCAACGAATTAACATATTAAATTTTGTCCCCTGACTGAGTCTTGTATGATTTCAATCCACAATATAATGCAGTGGTCTTCAGCAAGGGTCAATCAAATGGAAAACATTTACATTCCTAAATAACACTGGCCTACAAAATAAAACATATTTTTAGAAGAACATAGATAACAAAATTTATGAGGATTGAATTTGATATGCTTTCAGATATTTTCCATCAGGCAGGTCTTCTCTGAGATGCTGGTTACAAGCAGGGCCGTATTCCTAACAAAACAGTGGGGGGGGGGGGGAATGCACACCTAAAAATTTTCCAGATGCTGGAGAGCTGATCAGAACTCTGCACTTGTAGATTCGCCTTCCTGCTTTGGTTGTCCTCACCATGCGTACGACTTTTTATCCATTCTTTTATGTAATCCTCTGGGTTTCACATATGTACTGGAGGTCCATTTCCACCGAATTACAATCGGAACGCTTTCCGATTACACAGATTTACGTAATGCACACAATTACAATTCCACAGTTCGTCCGTTACAGTTCCACTTGCACTCGTAATTACGTACACTACTCCGATGCACGTACGCAGTCCGTCCACTCACTGGGCGCTCCTCACAGCTGCTCGCCAAGAACTGAACTGACTCGCCACTGCAGCCCCTTTTATAGGAATGTCGCTGTTTTCTGGAAGCCTCGCGGTTCAGTGAATCATCACGAAGGTTCGATAAGGCAGGGGAAGGGGGGAAGAGACGACACAGTGACATTTTTCCAGCCACCCCTCGTTACTGCTACAAGATAAATGAGTAAGCGTGGCGGAATACTTCCCTTCTAGCCCTACTGCTGGCCGGTTCTATCGGGAATTCTGACGTTCGGGTGACACTGCTCCCTCCTCAAAGCTGGTCGTCCCGAACAGCACCATCGTAGCATGCCAGGCGATCCAGGTGTACCACCAACATCTTCCCTCTAGGAACCTTCTGGATTCGGTAGACCACGTCGTTAATCCTCTTCACCACCCGGTACGGTCCTTACCATGCCTGCTGGAGCTTCGGGCAGCGTCCCTTTGTCCGGGTAGGACGGTACAACCAGACCAGGTCACCATCCTGAAACCCTTGGGTATTGGCTTGCCTGTCATATCGGGTCTTCATTCGCTCGCTCGCCTTCTGGATGTTCTGGCGAGCCATCTCGTGCATATCGTGGAGGTGGTCCACCAGGTTCTCCACATACTCGGTCACTGGCTGCTCAGCCTCCGGAAGGCTTCCGAAAGCCAGGTCACAAGGGAGGTGTAACTCTCGGCCGAACATTAAGCTGGCTGGCGTCATCCCAGTTGTGTCGTGTGTAGACGAGTGGTAGGCCAGCAAGAACAGTAGCACCTTGACGTCCCCGTCTCGCTGATGGCTGGCCACGACCTTCCTCAGGTGTTCCTCTAAGGTCTTGATGTATCTTTCGACCATACCATCCGACTGGGGATGTAGAGGCGTCGTGCGGGTCTTGTTCACCCCAAACCTTTGTAGTGCCTCCTTCATTAGGTTGGACTCAAAATTGGTACCCTGGTCACTGTGTAGCTCTAACGGCACCCCAAATCGACAGAACACCTGCTCCACGAGGCAGTCTGTGATTGTCTTTGCCTCTTGGTTTGGGATGGCATACACCTCCGGCCACTTGGTGAAGTAGTCCACGACCACCATTAGGTACTCGTTGCCTCGGTCGGAAACTGGGAACGGCCAAGCAATGTCAGCGGCGATCCGTTCGAATGGCGCTCCGACGTACTGCTGCATGCGACCCCGGCTCATAGTCTGGCGGCCGCGACTCGCCGCGCATACGTGACATTGACGGCACCATCTCTCAGCGTGTGCTCGGAGCCTCAGCCAGTAGTAGCGCTGCCGTAGTTTGTCAATCGTTCGGTTCGCTCCCAGGTGTCCTGAAGTACCGGCGTGCACTGCCTCCATGACTTCCTGAACCTTACTACGGGGAAGTACCAACTGTTCTCTCTGCGTCTTCCCATCGGGTGATTCCCATACCCGGAACAGCACGCCCTCTCTGGTCTTCAACGAGTCCCAATGGGCCCAGTAAGACTTGTAGGTGGCGCTCCTCGGTGCGATGTCCTCCCAGGGTGGTCTCGTCCCTGCCTCCACTTCCCTCAAGAATGGTCCCAAGTCTGCGTCCGCCAGCTGCTCCCTTCTCAGGCCTGCGCTATCCCAGCCATCCGCAGGCACTCCCGTGACTACTCGGACTGCCGCGGCGCGCTCCTTCTCTTCCACTCTTGTGCAGCCAGGTTAGGGCGGAATGGTCAGTCGTCACGTGGAATGGCTGACCGTACAGGTACTTGTGGAAGTGCTCCAAGGTCTTTACTACCGCCAATAATTTTCGTCGGGTGATGCAGTACTTCTCTGCCTTGGATAGCGTCTTGCTGTAGTAGGCTATAACCCGCTCATGGCCGTCCTGGATCTCGATAGGACGCCTCCAATGCAATGGTCGCTGGCGTCGGTATCCACAATGAAGGTGCCACCTGGTTGTGGAAATCCCAAAATTGGAGCACTGCACAGGGTCTTCTTCAGGTGCTGGAAAGCGTCTTCGGCGTCCTCCGTCCACACATAAGACCGGTGTTCCTCTGTCAGGCGGGTGAGGGGTTTGGCGATGTTGGAGAGCCCCTTTATGAAGCGTCGGTAATAACTGCACAGCCCCAGGAAACTGCGCAACTCTTTCTTATCCTTTGGGCAAGGCCAATCTCTCAGCCTGTGTCTTCTCCGGGTCTGTGGCCACTCCGGTTGCTGAGACTACGTGGCCCAAGTAGATTTCCTTGCGGAAGAGCTGGCACTTCTTCGCGTTCAGCTTCAAGTTGGTCGCCTGCAGTCTCTGAAGCACTTTACTCAGATTCTCTAGATGGTCTTCAAAAGTCCTACCGACAATGATGTCCAGATATAGCAGGCAGGCGTCGTAAGTCAGTCCTCTCATCACTGACTCCATGAGGCGTTGGAAGGTAGCTGGTGCGTTGCAGACACCAAAGGGCATAACTGTGAACTGCCAGAGCCCTTGGCCTGTCGAGACTGCGGTCTTCTCTTTGTCTCTCGGGTCTAGAGTTACCTGCCAGTAGCCCGACTTCAGGTCCAGGGTCGAGAACCACTGTGCACCAGCTAGCGTGTCCAGGGTGTCGTCAATCCGGGGTAAGGGGGGAGAGTCCTTCCGGATAACAGCGTTCAGCTTCCTGTAGTCTACGCAGAAGCGTAGCTCGCCGTTCTTCTTTATCACCAAGACTACAGGGGAACACCAAGGGCTGTCAGACTCTTCAATCACTCCCCTGGATCTCATGTCCACCCTGTCTCGTACCGCGCCGTGCTTCGCCAGCGGAACGCGTCTAGGTGGTTGCCGAATAGACCGGGCGTCCCCGGTATCGATGCGGTGAAGCACTTTGTCCGTGCGGCCGTAGTCACTATCACCTTGACTGAAGACGCGCTGGTATCGTCTCAGCAGTTGTCGACCTTTCTCCAGCTGCTCTGCGGTCAGATGGTCGGCCGCCCTCTCCAGTAAGCCTTCTAGCCGGGGCCCCAGGTGTTGCGTCGGCACCGGCTCCTGTGTCTTGTCGATTGCTGTTACGCTTACCACGGGCTCCCACGTTCCCAACTCCCTGCCGACCTGGACGTCGTGATCGGTGTCCGTTGGATTTAGCAGTCTCACTGTCACCTCCTCTCGGCACGGCAGCAATGTCCTGGCTACACATAGGACGTGTACAGGCGTCTTCTGGTCCAGCATCATGTTCCTGGTTCTCTGGCCTTCCAGTCGCGCCGTCACCACCACCTCGCTCCTCGCGGGGACAACCACGTCTTCGTTCAAGACGACCTGCAAATTCCAAGACGCTCTTCTGGTAGACGGAGTATAACCTCTTCTCCGTTGAGCCGCAGGACCTTCTTGCCGACGTCGACCGTCGCCTCGTGGCTCCTGACGGCATCCAATCCCAGTATCACCTCCTCAGCCACTTTCGCGACGAACACCCACAGACGTACGGTACTCCTTCCCAAGGTCAGCTTTAGCAGGGCCTCCTCCACAGGCAAGGTGTCGCCCGATTCCGTGACAAGCTGGTATGGTCGGCTCGGCTTCCTCGTCGGCAAACCCTTCGCCACGTCAGGTCTGTTTATGGTCACCGCCGCCCCGGTGTCCACCAGCACGCGGTACGTCTTTCCTCTTACCCAGCCGTCAGCGATGAGGCTTTCATCCATCCGCCGGCTGACGGCGCGCAGTGTAACTCGAGGGGATGGTGTTGTCGCCGACGTGCCCCTCTGCACCACGGCCCTTACTCGTTCTTCCGGCTGCCCTCCATGGTGTGGGCAGTCTCTCTCCAGGTGTCCCGGCTGTCCACATCCCCAACACAGGCCACTAGGGCTTCGCCGGCGTCCCTCGGCTGGTCTTCTGTCTCCGGCGTAGCGGGCGCTCCTCGTTCTCGACGTCGGGATAGCTGTTACCTTGGCCGCCTCCATCGTTAATGCTGCCGTTAGCGCCTCGTGGATTGTTTTATAATCGCCGAGCATTAAGCGCTGACGAAGCTCTGTGTCTCGTACCTCGTCAACGAATGTGTAGGCAGCTTCCCGGGATACGAACTCTGGTGGGAGGTCGACTAGGGCCTTGCTAGCCAGTTGTTCACCTGCCAGGGCGAACTCCTGCAGTGTTTCCCCTGGCTGCTGTGACGTTGCCTTTAGCTGGCTGCGGTACGCTGCGGCTAAGCGGTTGTTTCCAAAAGGATTCTCCAGGGCCTCCCAGATGTCCTTGGGCGCCGCCGTTGTCTGTACCGCGTTCAGGACTTCCGCGGCTCGTCCCTGGAGGCTGGCTATTAACTGTGTGGCCTCTGTTGAACATTTGTTGTGCTTGGCCACTGCGTCGAATTGGCGGCAGAAGACTTCAAACGTTGATGCGCCGTCATATTTCGGAGGTTAGACGCGCGCCGATGTTGTGTCGCGGCGCGTAGGCCTTCAAATCCTTCAGCCTCCTGCCGACGACGTCCTGCACCATGGCGTTCAGGAACTTGACGATGCTGTAGCCCTTTCCTTCCAGGTTGTTAACGCGGTTAAGCAAGGTCTTCGACGTCTTCCGCCATGGAGTTCAGTTACTTGGCGTTACTGTCGGCCTTTTCCTCTAGGTCATTGAGGTGGTTCGCCAGGTCCTCGACGCGCTCCTCCACTTGGCCCATCCGCTTGCCCAGCTCCGTTGCGTCATCCCTCACGCCGGCCAACTGTTCTTCAAATTTGGCTGCGAGAGCCTCGTTCGCCACCTTCATTTTCGTGGTCAGTTCGGCCATCTTTGCGGTCATTGTCGTGGCCAAGTTTTTGTTTGCCGTTTCCGTCTTCGCGTTAATTCGGCCTTCATTTCTTCCGTCTTCGCTGTTAATTCGGCCTTCATTGCAGTCATTGTCGTAGCCAAGTTTTTGTTTGCAGATTCCGTCTTCGCAACGAGGTTGTCATTTGCCGTCTTCATTTCCGAGGTCCTTTCGGCCTTCGTTTCCATAATCTTCTCCAAAATCTTTTCCAATGCCGCGTCCGTGCTTGTAATGTTTGGTGATGTCATCCCACTTCTGACACCAGAGTGACTTTGTGGGTTCGTGAAATTAAAAGTCCGATTGCACCACTCAAAAATGTTCTTTATTTCCACGGAATTACAATCGGAACGCTTGCCGATTACACAGAATTACGTAATGCACACAATTACAATTCACCAGTTCGTCCGTTACAGTTCCACTTGCACTCGCAATTACGTACACTCCTCCGATGCACGTAGGCAGTCCGTCCACTCACTGGGCACTCCTCACAGCTGCTCGCCAAGAACTGAACTGACTCGCCACTGCAGCCCCTTTTATAGGAATATCGCTGTTTTCTGGAAGCCTCGCGGTTCAGTGAATCATCACGAAGATTCGAGACGGCAGGGGGAGGGGGGAAGAGATGGCACAGTGACGTTTTTCCAGCCACCCCTCGTTACTGCTACAAGATAAATGGGTAGGCGTGGCGCAATACTTCCCTTCTAGCCCTACTGCTGGTCGGTTCTATCAGGAGTTCTGACGTTCGGGTGACAATATCCTGTCACACATTGTACATTTGTCAAACTGTGATGAACACTTCAACACAGTACTTTGTACTTCCAAGTGGACCCATCACAAAAATTTATTTCATTTATATTACTATTTTGGTGTTTAAAATTATTTTTGAAAACTTTGAGCAGCTCTCCTGCACAATTTTGAAACAGTGGCTTAGCAACTTCTGCTTCTGACCACTTCAGTTACATTTAGTTAATATCTTAACTACTAAACTTCAGATTTATATAAATACACATAGCAAAAAATGGTATGCATTATACATGTGGTAAACACATAACAGATTCTTGGAAATAGAAAAAAAATTGGCATAAGCGCCTCTTTTTTCAAACCTTTCCTCATTTCATATAAAGTGCTTACAACATTATCGTAATATACTATTATTTACGAGTTTGTCAATTGCCATGTTCATATCAATGCCACCAATATGCCAGAGTTTTGATCCACAGACTTATTTTTACATGCAAACATATCTACTGAATGGGGCGCTCTCTTTTGATTGAAAGGAACAAGCTGTTTTTTGATAAGGAGCAAACTCATCTTCCTGTTTAAAGAATTCCCTAAGAGAACAGACAAATTCTCTAGCTTGAACTTGTAACCCGATTCTCCATTCGCAGCAGATAGGATGCACGTTGACTGTTTCGAAGATCCAGGTCAAGAAGCCAGATGTAACAGGGTTACTTCGCTGTAGTTTGAATTGTTATAAATAAAATTTTATATAAGTCTGATTTCGTAATATATAATTTAATTGTATAGTCAGGATTTCATTTTACTCTAACTTTCTTTCTTAATCAATCACTGTAGGTTACCTCCAACGCATCAATAAATCCTTATTTTCAAGTTAATATATCATTTCTGGTAATTACTTAAAACTCCTCACTTCTGCACGTCCACTCATCACTATCAAGAATACCGAATATTTCTTTCTGAAGATTATAGATTTTCCGTTACAAAACTTTTATATTCACCGCAACATTTTGCCATCGTCATGAAACAAGATTACAGAACATATATCTATGAAGATTATTGATTTTCCGTTACTATCGTTACTCCTCTATTTATTTTATGATTGGCCGATTCACTGCTACTTCATCACATTACGTAATACAGTTATTACTACGGCCAATCACAAAATTACACATATTTTTACACATTCAAACTAAAAACTTTTTGGATTCCACATCAAGCAACATTATTGATTTTCTTCTTTTCAGCAGCCATCCATCATTTTTTTTATATTGTCATTACATGGCCCACTAATAGATCAGAAAACAAGAATTTCCAACTGGATATTCATATAAAAAGTTCTAACTAAAACATATCATTACAAACTATGCAGTGTAACACCCCGACTGTAAGCTGACCGAAAGCTTTGGGCCTTGAATCCTCGGTCTACCTCTAATCTTACTGCGACGTCTTGCTTCCATAACAATGCATTTTAATTGTATTTTCACAAAGCAGGCTAAAATACACAATGAAACTGAACACTCAGGCAAACACTGCTTCCCATACACAACTAGCAATAACTAGAAGCAATCGTTTTTCGCATTATTTGTTTTATAAGTTCATGAATGTAGCTTTAATTTTCGTGTTTTTTTGCACTATATGTCTGGTATTATCGCTTTAATTTTGCTATATTTATTTGTTGTTTTCATTAAAACTATTAAATATGGGTCAAAGCTATTCAGTGTAATAATGGAAGATGAATGTATTCTATAAATTACAATAAATTGTAAAGTGTTACTTTACAAATAATTAATAACTATTTTTCAATAATTAATTTTATTTGTTATTTATATCATGTTAACATTACAAACGCCTTACCTACTCGTACTTATTTACTTTGTGAAAGATAAGACATGTTACAATAATACTTTCTTTCATCAATTGTCTCCAATCATTAACAGTTAAATTATACTTGGAGAAAAATCTGTCTGCGTCAACTGATGAACAAGGAATCCAAATAGATTTTAATACTGCATTTTCAAAGTCTAAATGCATTAATTTCAGGGCCAGCTATGACTGCATAATATCAAGTTGCTTACAATAATTCTCATTAAACTGCTTTACAATTAACTCATTTAAAGCGAAAAATTCTGCAATAATGTCACATTTTTTAAGCAGTCTGAAGTGAGGTAGTTGCTGCACTTCATAACTAACGACTGAAATGTTTGAAGTATTTACTTGCACAACATTTCTTTGATGAAATAAACAATTCATCAGCAAAAATAAACTATAGCCATTGTTTGGCTGTGTGTGTTTTGCAATTTTCTGTAAAACAATGCAACCTATGTTTCTTAGAAGCTGTCTGACATGGTTTTGAAGTAACTCATCAAACTCTTTAATAATCTTTTCAAGTAATTCCCCAGTGTGACCAGAAGCTATGACTTCCATCCTACTCTTCAATTCCTTCAATACCAAAACCAGCAGGTGTGAGTACGGCTGTTTACTCACTTCCAACTGCAACACTACATCAGCAATAAATTTACAATTTTTCAAAAGAATGCTGTCTCTGACTTTACTAAGTTAGAAAAATCTTACATTTCCCGTCTCTTTCAACCAATGTGTTATGGGAGCAGACCTTTTTGATAGCTTATTAAAAAATTGCTCAGAATGTCTAAATGCATGTATACATATTTAGCTGCTTTGAACCAACTTCCCCCACCTAGACAACACAGGCTCAGGAGACAAAGAATTTTTTTTTTTCCTTCCAATTTACATCCTCAACGTTGTCATATCGGATGATGAATGATATGGGTGAAATGATGCTCAAATGAGTCCGGGGTCCATGGGGCTTGGAGTTACCCGACATTTGTCTATCAAGACAAGGGAAAACCCCGGAAAACCTTATCCAGGTAACTCACCCTGACCAAGATTCGAGCTTGGGACCTCTTGAATGTGAGGCAGACATGCTACCATCTATGCTACCGAGGCGGGCAACAAAGGAATTGCCTTATCTAAATGATTTTCATCTAAATATGAATGATATTCGTATCTGGTTTTCCTGGACATGAGGAAACAATTCATCATTGAGACAACGGTATTAAGTTCTCTCAAATTCTTTTACAAGACTTTACCAAACAAACTAAATTTATGGGCCCAGCAAATGATGTGAATCAAATGTTCTCCTATAATTCCCTGCAATAATTCACATTTTATCATATGTGCAGTAGAATAAGTGGCAACATATTTCACATTTACATGATCAATTTCAAATGGATGCAAAGTACTCGGGATTGTTTGAGAACATGTTTTGCTGTTTGCGGAATCTAAAAACACACAACCTAACACGAAAATCTCTTGTTCAAAAACTTTGTCTTGGGTTTTGACTAATATTGCGAACACACAGCAGCCTGCTGATTCAGTTTCATCACATATTAATGCCAAATCTCGTTTTCCTTCTAAAGATTGTTTAATATTTGCTCGGATTTCATCTGGATAGGGGACCTACACTCTTCTTTGTTTAATGGCTCTAAGGTCACCCGATCCTAGTAATAAAGCAAAAAAGCAAAATAATAATACAAATAAAGTGGAGTCTTAACAGTCCAACACAAGAAAATTTTTATAAACAGTCCTACCATCATAACTACAGTATGCGTACGATAAGAAGAGCGATCGGGTTCCAAGTCCTCATTCAGTAAGTTTCGTTTAACTTCGTAAACATAGATGACAACTCTGAATTTGAAATGTGCTATACACTGACATCTAGTGGCTAATACGCTAAGCTTTATCATGAACCCCTATTTTGTTTTGATCAACTTCAAGGTTAATTAGCTAACCAGTTTACAACAATTGTATATTAGAATTAGAATTTTAGTTCGTCCTTGGCAACATATACATATTAAGAGACACGTCAAAATGTATAAATACAGTATATACATGAAGTCAAATTGATTACCTACAATATATACAGTAAGCAGCTTTTCTATGGTCTCTTTTCGCCTGCAGTGCTGTATGTAGTAAAAGCAGGCGTTAAACACTACACATTTCATTTTCTATGGTCTCATGTGGTATTTGCATAGACTAATTTACTACAAGAAATGTCATAATATAAATATTACAGGTTTGTGAATGTATTATGCTCCCAGTGCTCATTTACATGTTATAGTTCTAAACATTCATTAACCGCATAAAACAGTGTGCATGCAAAAATTTGTTAACTTTATTCTTAAAAGTGTTTTAATGACGCGGCTTGTTTAAATGAATTTGGAAGTTTATTGTATAACATTATCCCTTTGTAGTTAAAGCTTCCTTCATAAAGGCTCGTTTGGTACGCTTGAACTGCCAGTTTATCCTTGTTACGAGCATGGTGGTAATGTACATCACATTTACTTGAAAATGATTTATATTTGTATGAACATTTGTGGATGTTATGGCTCTCGAAAGGGGACACATTATTATTCGTCTACCTCAGTATAACTGTGATCTGAATGCAATTGAGCTGGCGTGGGCAACACTAAGGAGTGTTTTCAGAGGATGCAACGTTACTTGTGATATCTTCGCTTATCTTACATGCTATTTTGCTGAACTGTGTTTTTCAAGGTTGACCACACTGAAGAAACAAAAGAGCATTTGCTTTCACTTCTTCCCTTTCGACCGCACCACACTGTAAATCCAGCATTCAACTTATCTTGCGCGTACTGTACATACGCGCATAGTAGGTATAATAGTGTTTTGCTCTTACCTGGAACGTATTTTTGAAGCCACTGGCGTACTGCAGGATCGTCTTATCTTTTCCACTGGAATTTTGGCTTTCATTAGCATTGCTGTAGTGTCCGTTATGAATTCAGTTTCCTTTTCAGTTTTAGCCTTCTTCTGTCTATTGAAACATATGTGAATTACTGGCATTTCACAGGTATTGTGTTTGATTTACATTTCATATATTCCTTATTTTTAAAACAATTATTTTATATGGAGTCTTTTTTCTCCCATTCTATTCGAACATCACAAAACTTGCACATCAAATGTTGCTTTTCAATCCATATATACCCTCATTAGCAAACTCTTTCGCTCTGCTATGCACTGTAATATTTGCTCTGCGATCCAACTTTCCAAATAAATACATGCTTTTAGGAATCCTTATTTAAAAGTACCTAAATAAGAAACCCTGAGGGGGGTGTGTAAACTATTTGGTATTTGGAATTTCATGTTTTTTTGTACTTGTCTTTCCAACATTCCAAATTAACCCTTAATCTCTCACTCTGGTAAGGTAACAAAGGGTCGTTTTAAAAGAATGTTAATCTGTCCTTGACTAACCATTGTAATTCACCAATGACAGAGGGGTCGGCTTCCAAGAATATTAAACTGTCTGCCCATTGGAGGTTGATTTTGACATTTGCAACTCTAACAGAATGAAAAGAGCAACACTGCAGAAAACTGTCCTTAATCATCACTTCACTATTTGTGTAACTGAGCATTTTATTTGATTATTGTAATGTTTAATAGTTCACAGGAATAAATTTAAGATAAGGTGAAAACTACATTTTATAAGCAATATCGCTAGATAAGAGTATTTTGCTTCATTTTGTTCTTATTGTGAAAATTCACTAAAATAATAATATTGACTTATTGACCAGTATCATAATAGTTTTAATTTTGTGTCTGTTGCTTTTTTAGATTATGCAAAAAAAAGAGTGCCTCTAGTGATAACTGACCTGAGGAGTATGTGATTCACCCGTGTAACCAATGTGGCAACCTTTATTTATGTTTCCATAGCAATGTCCTTCACTGCTTATCCTTCAGGTTCCTTGCTCAACCAGCTGTCATGTATCTTCTATTAAAACTCAGACTATAGTAGTTGGAAAGCAAGGTTCTTCAGAAAAACTTGAGGTTTCTCATTCTTATCATTTGCCTGAAACCGCACTTGTGTATTGGTGCCAGCTACATTCAACAATGCATACTATAAATTCTTGGTCCATCTTGTCATTTGTGTTACTATTTATTACAATTGATCAACAGTATCAATTGTTGTTGATATAATCTGATATAACTTTTGTCATATAATCTGATATAATGAGGTTTCTTTGTGTCTTCATCTATTGTTCCGTCATTGACTTCATGGAGATTATTACAACAGCCATGTTCCGCTTAGGTACATATTATACCATGGTAACAACTTTCTGGAATCCAAAAATTACCAAATGGTTTCTGTAATCTTATGAGGCAACAACACATCCAAGATTTCTCTTTTGTCATTTTTTAAAATTTCCTATACAGGTGATTTTATTTTGCAGCTGATGCAGAGCCAGTGGATAGCCACTACATCATTTTTATTTGTTCACTTTAGCTGCTCTGTTAGTCTACACACAATATCAAATGGCTTATTAAAGAACACAAAGTGGTCCTTCTGGCTATTTGCCATAGTAGACTTCCAATGAAGTAGTGTAGCATTGTTTCTAATTGCTGCTAACCTATATGCTTTGTATCTTATATCCCTTGTTTCTTTATTGTCAAATCTGATGGTCCCAATGCTTTTGTGTGGTTCCCACCATTGAGGCCAATCAAATTCAAAACCCCTAACACTGAACAATTTCATTTCTGTCAGCTTAGCATCTCTTTCCCTAGGAAAGAATGAATAAATTTATAAAATGCACAATTTCATTTATCATAACGATATTGATTGTTTTATGGAAGTATTCAATATCCTCTGCAATACCTTATGCTACCATTCTAGGAAAGACCTTGACAATATTGCTTGCTGGTACACGGGATACACGATGTTTTTTAATGTGCTTCAGTCCTTTTTTTTTTTTTTTTGGTCCCTTCCAATGAAAAACCCAGCTTTACAATCAAAGGAATACAGCTATTCATTATTTTCAGTTTCAGAGTTAGTATTATAATCACTGTGATATTACTTCCTCCTCTGCATCAGAAAACAGATCAACATCCGCACAGACATTTCTTCAGCAAGCACCTCTTAAAGGGACCGTTATTATTTTTTTTCTATCAAATATTTTTTTGGTCCTAAAATTAGAAACACAAAATAATGGTGGCTAATACGAGGGCCATACCGAAAGCTTTTAGCAGCACCAAGATGGAGAATCTGACAACCATGACATTATTGTAGTTTGAAAGAGCGATGTTTTTTGACCTTGGAGCATGCGTGTGGCAATCCCTCCACCACAGGACCATGTGTGGACAGCGAGTGAAGATGCAGTTAGTGGTGAGTCAGACACAGTGCAAGATGGATCTGTTGCACTGTGATTTCTGAGCAATAATTTATTGTGACTACAAATGAAGTTAAATGCAGAAGAATGCCACTATTCACTGCTACGTGTTTCTGGTGAGTGTGCCCCATCTAGGGCTATTGTTGGAAATTGGTTCCATGAATTTTCAAGGGGCAGGGAGTCTGTTGAAGATTAACCTGGTCTTGATCACCCCGCAATGGCAGTGACTCAAGAAAATGCTGATGCTGTGAGGAAAATGATCCAAGAGGATCCTCAATCTCACATTTTGTGATATTGAAGGGACCCTAAATATTGGGTCGACTGCAGTACAGACCACTGTTCATGATTATTTAGGCCTAACCAAGAGATGTGCGCATTGGGTGCCACATTCCCTGCTAGAAGCCCAAAAGAACAAAAGAGTGGATTGTTGTAAATTTAAAATTGACTAAGGATGGTCCAAAGACACTTACAATATCGTCACAGGTGTGTACATGGGTGTACCATTATGATACCGAAACCAAGAGGCAGTCATCAGTATGGTGCTTTCCAGGTCAGAACCACCCACGAAAACCCAGAGAACTAGGAGCTCTGGAAAGAAGATGGTGGCCACTTTCTTCACCAAGATGGGTCATCTCACCTCTGTGACGTTGGACACATGAATACAGTCACTGCAGAGTGGTATGTGACTGAATGTCTGCCAAAAGTCTTTGCAACATGGAGGTCAAAGCATCCCAAGATGAGGAGTGGACATCTTCTGCAGCATGACAATGTCTCAGCACACACGTTTGCCAGAACCTGGACTTCCTGGAGAAGGAGAAAGTGTAAGTCTTACCTCACCCACCTTATTTACCAGACCTGGCCTCATGTGACTTTCCTGTTCCCAAAGACAAAGGAAAAACTACATGGGCAGTTTTTTACATCCGATGAAGAGGCTACTGCAGCATACAACAGTGCTTTAAGTGACATCTCTAATGAACCTTGGACTGAGACATTTTCTAAGTAGTTTCAAAGGATGGAAAAGTGTATCAGTTCTCATGGAGAGTATTTTGAAAAGTTGTAATAGTTTGTGAATAAAATGTATTTCTGAATCTCTGCTAAAAACTTTCGGCATAACCCTCGTAATGCACTATAGTGATGGCCCTCTGTAAAACTTACCATTCTTCCCAGCCACTTTGTGTAAAAATATAACAGATTAGGTTGATAATTTGAAAGAGTACTTACATGACTACTGTCCAGCAATGCAAAGAAGCTCTCTGAAAGTAATGTGCCACCCTTACACAGTGGGACAAGGACAGCAAATGTGTGTGACAGAACACATGCTACACAAGGAGCAGAACCGTTAAAATAACATGCGTTCGATTCACTCTGTAAACTAAAACCGAGAAGATTCATTCACAAAAGTAGAAGCGGTCAGAATGTTTTTGAATGGTTGGTAACTGGCATGGGGTGTCATAAACCTGTCGGGGGAGGGTGAAGGAACCTTTTGCAACCCCCCTGCATCTCATCCTGCGGAGACTTTCTCTCCTGTGGGGAACTGTAGGCGTGCAGTGTATAAAATATGCCGCTGGAGCAGTTGCCTTTGAATTGTTGATGCTACAGTCGCTCTGATACAACAGAAACTAAAGAATGGCATAAAAATTACTGTCAATAATGTACTGATAAATTATTTATCCAGTAGAGTGCAGAATGCAAATATGGTGTATAAAATACACTGATACATCATCTCTAGGATTAATTCCATTTCATTCTTTGATTCTGATATCTAATGACATGAAATCCTTGAACATTTCAGATTGCATTCAACTTCTGGTGTTAGCGGAACAGAGTTACAATTACCTACTGGTGAAGACTCTAGTTCCTATGGTGTAAAATATCGTTCTGAATGTGAAGCTCAAGAAAGTGATGTCACCAAAGTACCACCTGTTGAAAAACATCTTCATTCTGGACAACCCTGCCAGTATAGTCACGAGACGGAAAGAAGCTATACTACAAAGTCAAATTTGAAGGAGCATCAATTGGTTAATAGCAGTGGAAAGCGACACAAATGTCAAATTTGTGACAAGAAATTTATTCGATTATCACATTTGAAATTACATTTTTCTATTCATCAGTATAAAAATCCATATCAGTGTCTAAAGCGTCAGAAATGTTTTACCAAGTTGTCAAGTTTGGAGTCACATAGTTTGGTTCATGAGAATGAAAAACCACACAAATGTGATAAATTTGATCAAAGATTTCCTCCTTTGTCTGCATTAAAAACACACAGTGTGGTTCATAAGGGTCAAAAGCCATTCAGCTGTACAGTTTGTGATAAAAGATTCACTACTTCACATCATTTGAGAAATCATAGTTGGATTCATGGACTGGAAAGGTCATTCAAGTGTGAAGTTTGTGGAAAGGGGTTTTATCAGTTGTCAGATTTGAAAGTGCATGGTATTGTTCATAAGAGTAAAACATTATATACTTGAACATTAGGCTTAAAGAGCATTTTAGGAACATCAAACAAAGAAATAGATAAAATGGCGGTAGCATACCATTTTTGGAAGGAGAATGATGATATAGAACGAGAAATCCACTTATTAAAAAGTGTCCAAGGTCCAGCTACATTAACCACATGGGAAAAAATTTTCATAAAGAAATATGAAAGAAAATTGTTTAATTTCGACACTACCTTTGAAGAAAACCCAAACTTCAAGTTCATCAAGATACCGACAGAGACGCACCTATTGCCTTCAGTGAGTTCACCAAACCAGCATCCATTAGTCAACAATAGCTGATGATGTTAGGAAGATCCTAACGAAATGCGTTCTATGTAAATACTAGCAGTAAGTGGAGCATTGAGTATTAGTTCAACTCAAAATTATATTAATTATATAAGTGTTCAACAGTTGTGAGGTTTAATAGTGCACCAAAGTAAAATGTTATGTAGGTATTACACAAATAAAAATATTTGTTAATAAATGTTATGTAAGTGTTGGACAGTTGTCAAGTTTGATAGTGCATGATTCTTGAGGGTAAAACACAAGAGTGATATCTACAGGAAGACTGTTGCAGGGTTTGAAATTGTGCAGTTTGCATCATGAGATAAAGAAACAAAAGCATGGCCACACAAGTATCCAATTTTGGAAAAGGAATTCTGGTGTGTTTACAAGCATTTCAATACATCTCCCCTCATTTGTATTATGCCTCCAGTCTAACTTAACCTAGGCTACTACTATCTTTAGGATCCTTTACTCTAACCTTAACCTTGTGTTCTTTGCTCCTGGAACCCTGTGCTCCATCTTTTAACCTAACTGTTCTGTTTTCTTAAAGTTCCTCTATTCTACCCCTTTAATCTGACTTACTATAGTCCCTTGCTTGCTTTCTTTCATCATTCTTGAACCTAGTTTGTTTTTTGCTATTGTCATCCATTCTCTTTTCTTAACTTCCTCTATTCTTACCTCCTCAAACTATCCTAAGTTCTCTTCTTCCTGATCTAAGCCTTGTCATGTAACCCATATCTTTTTGGCTCAGGTATTTTGTATCATGCTAACTACTTGTACATATGTATGGTGTAAAATTGTAGAGGAATATCGATGTTAGTGCTGCTAGGACTATTTTAGTCACTGCTAGAGGTGATTACAGATCTTTTTGCAGTAAATATTGCTCTTGTATCCGCTTCTGTTTTCCTATAGATTGAGGTCTTTTTGTTGCTAGGAATTCTTGTTTTTGTGCGTTCTCTATGCTTTCAGTTTATTACACTTTCTAAGCTTTTTGAAAAGATTATTTATCAACGTTTTTCTCATTTTTTGATTCACAATCAGATAATTCTGTCTTTTCAGTTTGGCTTTTCCCCGAAGCATGCTACCACTCACCAATTGCTTAGAATCACGCAGTCTATCATACAATGTTTTGAAAACAGGCACTACACTGTAGCAGCATTCCTAGATATTGCCCATACATTGGATAAGGTGTGGCACACTATGCTACTACTTAAAGCACATCGCATTGGTCTCACTTACTATCTTATACAAATCATTGCAAGTTTCCTCACTAATAGAACTTTTGTGGTGTGCATTGCTGGTTTCATATCCACTGACGGCCCATTTTAGCAGGTATACCTCAAGGTTCAGTAGTTGCACCACTCCACTTTAATATATACATTTATGATCTTCCTGCTATAGCTCCAGTTTGCACCGCTTTATACGCTCATGATACTGCTCTCTTTAATTTTCACTCCAATATCTGTCATGCCATTCATGAACTGCAAACTGCCCTGGATTGACAAGCTCACTGGTTCTCTGACGCATTTCCCTCAACACTAACAAAACAGAGGTTAAGATCTTTTCTTTATGTCCGTATAGGGATCCTCCTTCACTACAGCTGCTCGGAGAACAGCTCTCATGGTTATCTACCAGTGTGCCAGTAAAATATCTTGGGGTGCTACTGGACACTTGACTTACTTGGAACGCCCACATCTGTTGGTTTGTTAAACTTGCGTTTGACTGGCTATCAACACTGTACCCTTTACTCATCAGGCACACCTCACTTTGTTATTAATAATAATAATAATAATAATAATAATAATAATAATAATAATAATAATAATAATAATAATAATAATAATAATAATAATAATAATAATAATAATAATAATAATAATAATAACAACAATAACAATAATAATAATATTTATAAACTTATAGATATCATTTCAACTGTTTCAAGCTTTGTCAATCCTAATACATTTAAATTGGTATTTACAATTTTACATATTTACAATTTTTACATATAAATTTTAATATACAATTGTATCAAAGATAATTGTAGGTATTACAGGTACACTTATAACTCATCTAATCTATACAGGCATCTTTCAATTAGATATGTCTTTAATGCTGGTTTAAAGTTATTCTTATTTAAGTGTTTTAATTGTGTTGGAAGCTTATTGTATAGCATACTGCCAATTATAAAAGGAACTTTTTCAACGGCTTTTTTTGTAACAGCTATTCTAAAAAAAATTATCCTGATTTCTTATATTATAATTATGGTTGTATCTATTTCGAGTTAGATCACATCTATCATCTAGGACCAGTAGTGTAACCTTATACACATAGAGGGAGGCAACCGTTGAGGTTTAAAAGTGCTTCTACATGATACCTTCTTTCCTATCTTGTAAATAATTCTTAGGCTCATTTTTTGAAGTGTGAGTATTCTATTCAGGTTTGAGATACCAGCGCTGCCCCAAATTTCTATTTCATAATTGATGTGACTGTGTATCATCCCATAATAAGCAAGTTTTAGAACATCTGTTGTTAAATATATGGGTAATTTCCTTATAACGTATATAGCTGTACTAATTTTTTTACATATTTTATCTATCTGATTATGAAATTTTAAATTACTATCTAGCTGTAGACCCAAGAAATTTATAACTTTTACCTACTCTGTTGCTTTTTCATTCATAGCTACATGAATAATGTTATCGCTGTTTCTAAGTTCAAATAACATTACTTTTCCCTGCATTAACGTTTAGATTATTTTTCCTAAAAACGCGAGCGTTGGAACACCCTATAGAAGCAGCTGGGAGCGGACAGCAAGGGAGGTCCGTGTTAGCTACGCCCTCCCCTTGTTTGTCTTATAGTGGTGACAGGCGATGGCCGGGAGAAAAACATCATTGTGCCGTCTGTTTCTGTTCCACCTGTGTTCTCGAAATTACGGGATCCTTCATCTACTGGGGAACCTTCGAGATCGGCAAGCGTACCCTATATAAGCTACACGTCGTGCACGAGGAGTGAGTGAGGAGACAGTCGCAGTTCTTGGTGTAAGAGTTAGTCAGTGACGTGTTAATGAACGAGAAGATTGTGCAACGGAAGACTTTACGCAACTGTGTATGTGTATCGGAGTTTACGTAATCGCGAGGACAAGTGAAATTGTAACGGACAAACTGGTGAATTGTAATTGTGTGCAGCACGTAATTCTGTGTAATTGGCAAGAGTTTAACTGTAAGTCGGTGGAAATAAAGAACATTTTGAGTGGTGAAATTGGACTTTTCATTTCACGAACCCACAAAGTCACAATATTCAATCAGTAATTTTGTCAGTTCTTTTATATTATTTTGTAAACTAATTTCTGATTTATCCCAAAAGATCAAGGATGTGTCACCCGCATATGCTATTGCTTTGCTATTGTTGAAATCTGTCATATTGTTTACATAAAGTATGTATAGTAGAGGGCCAAGTACTGATCCTTGTGGTATTCCCAATCTTACATGTTCATAATTAGATGAAACTTTTCTTGTAGTACTACCAAGTTTGTATGATATTTCTGTACACTGTTTACACCCAGTTAGATAGGTTGTTAATAATTCTAATGTTTTTCCCCTTATCCCATAATGCTGTAGTTTCAGAAGTACTGTTTTATGGCACACACTACCGAAAGCTTTTGACAGATCTAAGAACAATCCTACTACATTGTCATTTTTCTCGAGGTGTGTTAGTATGTGATGGATAAAATCTACCATTGCAGTCACTGTTGAAAATTTATTTCTAAACCCATGCTGAAAACTACTTTATATATAATGCTTGTCCAGGAAGCATAGTAATTGCTTAGCTATAATCTTTTCATACAATTTAGCAAGTATGGAGGTGTTATAGGCCTATAATTATTCCTATTATGTTTGTTGCCTTTTTAAAACACTGGCTTAACTACGGATTTTTTTAAACATGCAGGAAACCCACCTTTAGATAAAGAGTAATTTATTTGGTGTTCTAGTACAAGGGCTGTTAGATAAAGAATGATCATAATTTTTTACAGTCATAACTTTTTGCACTAAAATTCAATCTTATTATATTCTAATATAAAAATTATTTGTGGTTGGTTTATTGACACTCGTCACTTACTTTTTCATATATTTATGAGAGACTAGTTTCAAAGGCCCTGGCCTCCATTTTCAATATTAATTTTGACGTCACTGTTACTAAATTCCTCCAAACACACATTATTATATTCTGTTAGCTTAATGTGAAACAAAAACGCCATAATAGTTTTATTATTGGTACTCCTGGTTCCTGCCTGTGAGAACCAGGCAAGTTCAAATATGTGCAGCATCACCTACCACTGCAATGGAGGTAATATGTGGCTTTGAAATTCTGCTTCCGTCTCAACAAATCTTCAGTTGAGGCCTATACAATATTACAGGAGGCCTATGGAGAGTCTGTTCTTCCCTACAGCACAGCTCGAAGGTGGTTTAAAATGTTTAAAGAGAGGAGACAATCAATTTCAAAGGAAGCTGGACCTGGTGCTTCAGTTACTGCTCTTACGGAAGAAAACATCAACACTGCTGCTGCCATTGTCAGAGAGGATCGATGAATTACCTTAAGATCACTTTCTGAAATACTGAACATTTCATTGGGTGCCACCCACACGGTGACAGAAACATTACACATGAGACATGTTTGTGCGTGATGGGTTACCAAGACTGTTGTTTCCCGAACAAAAGGACGTTCGCATGCAGGTCTGCATGCAGTTAAAGTTGATGTTAGAAGAAGATCCGGAGTTCCTTTCAAACATAATCACTGCTGATGAAACTTGGCTACATAATTTTGATCCTGAGAGCAAACAGCAAAGCTCAGTGTGGAAATCTCCTTCATCACCAACCCCGAAAAAAGCAAAAGTGGTTGCTTCTGAGGAAAAGTTATGGTCATCTCATTCTTTGATATTCATGGAATTGTTTATCAGCATGTTGTACCTGCACACACATCAGTAACTGGACAATAGTACAGGGATGCTCTGAAAACATTGCAAGTCTGTATCAAGCACAAAAGACCACATTTTCGTGAAGCAGGCTGGATGCTGCACCAGCTAATGCGTGGCTGCATATTGCCAATGTTGTTGCTGAATGTCTTGCAAAAATCAACTGAAGTGCTTTCCTCACCCTCCCTATAGTCCGGTTTAGCCCCATGTAACTTTTTTCTATTCCCTAACTTGAAGAAACGCCTTCGTGGGAGGCATCATTCATTATCAGAAGCAGTGGTGAAGGCTGCGGAGGCGATTTTGAAGGATCTCTCGAAAAATTGTTTCCAGCATGTCTTTGAAGACTGGCAGATATGCTGGAACAAGTGCATCACATTCAGGGGAGACTATTTTGAGAAGGACCATCAAAATTATGAGGATGAGTAAAGGTATGTTGTCAAAAAAAATTATGATCATTCTTTATTGAACAGCCCTCGTATCTCTACTATTGCTATGGAACATCTTACAACATTTGTGGATATACCATCCCACCCAGCAGATGTTTGTGTTTTAAAATTATTTAGACTACTTATTTCAGCTTTGTTTGTTGGCCTTAGGTATATTGTATCCACTTTATTACTATCGTCTTTCTGTTTCTTGTCAACCCCATTTATAAAGAAAGAATTGAATATATTACATACTTCCTGTGGATTACTTCCAAGCTGTGACTGATAGTCAAGTACAATATTCTCAGGTTATTTTTTATTACTCTTGATTCCCATTAGAGGACTCAATAATACTTTTCTCACATTTTTGTGTTTTTAATACTAATAATGCATGCAAATATTGTTTTTTGAAGAGCTTATATCTCTCAATGTAAAACACAAAACCTGTTGCTTTATAAAACTCTTACATGCTTTTCATGTTATCTCTTAATAGCTTTACCTCCAAGGGTATATTGACTTTTTGGCAGCATTTGTCAAATTTAATCAGCTTTACTGAAAAAAAAAAAAAAAAACATATTAAAATAATGTAGAAATATTTCATAAAATGCATCCCATTTCATATCTGTACCTTTAGCCAATTATACAGCATCCCAGTTAGCATGGAGGAGTGCTGCAACAAAATGTGATAGTTTGTGTTCTGTTATACGTCAACCTAAATTACAGTTCTCTTCTTTGTGTTCAATATCACTATCATAGACATCAGTTATTTCCATATTATGATCAGAGTTGTGAAATTCCTGTACAAATGAGGAATATTCCTCAACATTTAGGTTTGCTATTACAAGATCTATTACTGACGATGCACTCGCTGTAATTCTAATTGGTTCATTTATGACATTACGTAGATTAAAACTAGTTAATATGTCCTGAAACTGTTTGGAGCTATTACAATCCATTGCAAGAAATATATTTATAACAAGTAGTATAACTAATTTAGGCCTATTTATGGTAGCATGTTGTAGTATGTTTACAAAAGTTTTGAAGAAATCGTGTTATTTATATTATCACTTTTATTTATAATTTTAATTCCTCCATCTCAACAGAACTATTTTCAATCCCAATTAATGGCAAAAACCTTAAATAATTTTTGGCATAAATGGTTACACCTCCCTCATTTTTATTTCTATTTTTACTAGCTAAACAAAATTTTTCCAGTTTATATAATGGGGGCTGATTGGCATTAAGCCAATGTTCTGTTACTACTACTATATGAGGGTCAGTTTGTGCTAACACATACTCAATTATTTCAATCTTATTTTGAGCACTTCTTACATTTTGATGAATTATTCTTATCCGTCTATCAGCAGCTATGTCACCTCTAACTTCCTTTGGTAATGGTAGTTTCCCTGACTAATGATTCCTTAATGATTTAGAACTAACCTAGGTTTAGTTAACATATCCCTTGCTATGTTACACAGTTCTGCCACAAGATGCTTCTTACCAGCAGCATTTAAATGTAGCCCATGTCCAGTGTGTTTTTCTGTGGGTAGGTAACCTATATTTACCAGCACCACATTTGGGTACTTGGCACACAATAGTTTTAGCCTCTTATTCACCTTCCTAATTTCTTTGTTCACACATGAATCATGTGTTAAATCATGTCTGTGGGGTACACTTGCTACAATTACCTGTTTCTCCCTTAGTTCACTGTCCAATAACCCATTCATTGTATGGATCATCTGCTTAGCTTCGTTTTTTATATACGTTGTTTGATCCACTAATCACTATATTCACATCACTTTTTGCACTCGTAATACCCTCTGTTACATATTCTAATTTCGCATTTGGCTTTACATGCTCAATTACACTAACATTCTCTAAGCACTCACATAATCTGGGTGCTATGTTTCTCGCATGGCTGTCTCCATGTATCACTATTTTCTTGATACTGGAATCCTTCTAATGTTGCTTGTTATCTTCATTCTCTGGCACTTCCATATTTTCTAAGACCTTGAAAGGGTACTTTGTTACAATGTTTTTTGTCACTTTGGAGCTATTCCTTACATTTGCACTTGCTGTTTTCTTCGGTGGGTTCCATATTTCCTCTTGTTTATCTCGTAACTTAAGTTTCATCTTCACGTTTTCTTCCTGCAATAAGTATATCTGATTCTGTGCTTCTTTTAAGTCATTATTCATTATATGAATTATATTCTGGAGTGATGTAATTGTCTGTCTTATCTCTTTCACAGGAGCACATGGCATCATCAACACAAATACTTCCTTTTGTATCATTGCTATCTCTGCATAGCTCCTTTACACTTTATCTGAAGTGTTATATCCATGATTGCTTTGCTTATCCAACTGGTTTACTTTATTGTTAATGTTGTTTGACTTCACTTTCACACAATTTCTTAAAGCAGCACCTCTTGTTAAAATACCTACCGCTGCCATCTTACTTTCCTTCCTTCTTCTTTGCACATCTTTAGTGCGTCCCATTTGATTAATCTCCACCAACTTCAGGTGCTACTACAAAACAGGGTGCTCCTTACAGTTACAAATGCTCCATGGTTCGTCAGAAACCAACAACTTCATCACGTGTTTGGTCTTCTACCCATTCACCAGTACATCCTACAGCTGGCATGTCCTTTCTTTCACCATCTTCAGGCGGTCCCTGGACCTGTTACCTACAATCTCGGCACTTGTACTTGCCAACCAACTCATCTCAAGCACAGACTGCCACAAATCTCCTCCTGAGTGACCTCTCCAACACAGACGACCCAGACTAGTGATTACTAGCATCAGACTTACTTAATTACTTAGTCAATTTGTGTTACAATTATCCTGCCATATTTAGTTAGAGGAGCCATTCAGGGCTACCTCAATTTTGTGAGTTCTGTTCCTATGTTTCTCTATAACAAACATCTGTAAAGCATACTTGCAGATCGATGGATAATAAATTAAAAAAAATGCTGAAAAATTCATAGTCAAAGGTAATTATAAAGAAATAATGAAGAATAATGCCATTCTTCAGTGCTTAACTCCCCTGCACAGATAACAAAATGGACAATTTAGAAAAGGAAGATTAAAAGTGTACATAACATTAAGCAGTCATCTTTGAAGGCAAAGATACATCCCTGATTACCCTCACAGAAGATTAGTAGCAATATTCTGCTTCACTACCAATCATGAGTGCTTAGCCGCACAAAGATGACTTAATGATTCCTATCCATAGACTGCATTTTTAAGAGAAGACACCTGGTTTTATGGGTAAAACATGTTATATTCTGCCAGTTACCATCAAGAATTGTAAAGATAATAAGTTTAAATCAATGCTGAAATGTTTCTTAACTGACAAAGCCTATTATAGTGTGGATGAGTTTATTAATTCTAGTTAGTATTTTATTTTTATCGTACAACCTAATTGACAAAAGCTTATTGTTACTAGTGCATATGAACTTATCAAATCTATAAACTTGAAAGAAGCGTAGGGACAGTGAAGCACAAATTAATACAAAATTGAATCGAGAATATATTGACACATTGCTTCACTCACACTGTTTATTCACAGGACATGTTTCAAGAGCTCTTCCTCCTATCCTCAGCTGATACTCGACTAGTGAAAGTTGTAGTGGTTTCTTCTTTCTCCGTATTGTCAATAGATGGCGTGATGTACTTGTCAAAGATGACCGGTGGTGGAGTTTCAAAATTCATGACTCTATGACGATTTTTGTTAATGAAGATTTTTTCCCATACGGAAAGGTCTATGGGGTGATTAACGTATTTTATTAGAGATGTTTCCAAATTGATGTCATGTCTAGTATTCAAAAAATGAAAAGCCACTGCTGATTTTTCTGTTTCACCATTTTTAATGTTTTTCATATGTTCTTTAGTTCTGATGTTAATATTTCTTTTTGTTTTTCCTATATAAATTTTAGGGCAAGTTTCACATTTGATCTCATAGATTCCTGGTTTTTCTTTGGTAGTGATTGAATTTTTGGGAGGGCCTTTTAACAAATTTCTGATGTTAAACCTATTTTGAGGTGCAAGAGTTATGTTGTGTTTTGAGAAGATTTTTTGGAATTTGTTATAGGCTGATGGGTGGAAGGTGAATTTTTTAAAATTTTTTTTTCTCTTTTTCTCCTGTAGGTTCTAGGGTGGTGGTTTCTTTTATTTTCTTAGCTTTGTTGAGTCTGTTAACTGTTTTGTCTACTAAATTTGGGTTGAAACCGTTTGATATAGCTACTTTTTTTATGTGTAGGTATTCTTCTTGATAATCTTCTCTGTTTAGTGGAAAGTTGATCATCCGAAAGATTAAACTGTTGAAAATGGCATGCTGGTGTTGTTTTGGGTTGAAACTGTTGTTCTTAATGTAATTATCTGTGTGTGTCGGTTTCCTGTAAATACCAAAAGTGAGTTTGTTGTTCATTTTTTTGATCTTGATATCCAAAAAGGGGAGCACACCATCCTCTTCTGTTTCCAATGTAAATTTTATAGATGGATTTTGTATATTCAAAAGTTTAAGAATATATATAGTGTTATTTTTGAATATACAAAATCCAGCTATAAAATTTACATTGGAAACAGAAGAGGATGGTGTGCTCCCCTTTTTGGACATCAAGATCAAAAAAATGAACAACAAACTCACTTTTGGTATTTACAGGAAACCGACACACACAGATAATTACATTAAGAACAACAGTTTCAACCCAAAACAACACCAGCATGCCATTTTCAACAGTTTAATCTTTCGGATGATCAACTTTCCACTAAACAGAGAAGATTATCAAGAAGAATACCTACACATAAAAAAAGTAGCTATATCCAACGGTTTCAACCCAAATTTAGTAGACAAAACAGTTAACAGACTCAACAAAGCTAAGAAAATAAAAGAAACCACCACCCTAGAACCTACAGGAGAAAAAGAGAAAAAAAAATTTTAAAAAATTCACCTTCCACCCATTAGCCTATAACAAATTCCAAAAAATCTTCTCAAAACATAACATAACTCTTGCACCTCAAAATAGGTTTAACATCAGAAATTTGTTAAAAGGCCCTCCCAAAAATTCAATCACTACCAAAGAAAGACCAGGAAACTATGAGATCAAATGTGATACTTGCCCTAAAATTTATATAGGAAAAACAAAAAGAAATATTAACATCAGAACTAAAGAACATATGAAAAACATTAAAAATGGTGAAACAGAAAAATCAGCAGTGGCTTTTCATTTTTTGAATACTAGACATGACATCAATTTGGAAACATTTCTAATAAAATACGTTAATCACCCCATAGACCTTTCTGTATGGGAAAAAATCTTCATTAACAAAAATCGTCATAGAGTCATGAATTTTGAAACTCCACCACCGGACATCTTTGACAAGTACATCACGCCATCTATTGACAATACGGAGAAAGAAGAAACCACTACAACTTGCACTAGTCGAGTATCAGCTGAGGATAGGAGCAAGAGCTCTTGAAACATGTCCTGTGAATAAACAGTGTGAGTGAAGCAATGTGTCAATATATTCTCGATTCAATTTTGTATTTATCAAATATAGTTAGTATTTTATTTATATCACACAAACTGTGTAGCTCTGTTCCTTAATTGACTAAGCCTATAATACTGTGGGTGAATTTTTTAATAGTCCAGTTAACATGTTGTTTGTATTACACCATCTGTATAACTTCTCCTATTCTTTTGTGTATTCAACACTATACGGAACTGAAAAATAAATAAAAATAAATATTCCTTTCTTGGAAGTGTTGAAAACAGTGTTATGATAAATTAACTTTAAAGAGTCGATTAATGACACTGAACAACACTTCCTTTTAATGATTAATGACAACAAGTAAGTGTTGTTTAGTGTCATTAATCAACTCTCTTTAAAGTTAATTTAAAAATAAATATGTTTAATTCACCAAGTATATACAAGGAACATTTAATACTACGTCCACCAATTCCTAATTGTTTCTCAATAAGCTGTTGATGTACTTCTTGCAATATGCTGCAACCATTCACTAAATAGTAATAGTAAATATTCTGAGAGTTATTACTGAGAATCCGCTGCCACTTGGGGGAAACTTAAACATGGAAAGTGGATAGAACATAATTTTATTCTATTAAAGATTTCAAATAAGTTCTTTTAAAAATCTTGACCTTTAACTGCCAATAAATATAGTTTACCAACTTCATTATTGGTGATGCAGAATTGTTACAATATATTGCTGTTATATAGGGTCTGAGTTATCCAAAGTGTCCTTACAAGAATCTACTGTATTCCAACTAATTCCAGTTCTGAGTGTATCGCTCTAATCTAGCAGGTTGCTTCCTGTCCGAAACTACCACAGAAAGGCGAGACCTATGCCTCACACTAATTCCCACTATATGTTAGATCCAGATACTGAATATAGTCTCTTCACTTACAAATTATTCATGGTGCAATGACATGAAACAACTGCTACACTGTCTAGATGCAAGCGTGGAAAATATAAGTAAAAGAAACGCTGATGTATGTACATCCTGACCCGTATCCATTAAGGTTGGTTCTTCTAATGCAAGTGTCATCATACAGCTTGTTTACATACACCTCAAAACTGTGTATTGCCTGTAAAACAACAGCTAAAACTATGAAGAATAAACACTAGTACAAACAATTTCATTGTACTCCATTAATAAATCTATAAATCTTTGTGGGACTAGATGGATGAATTTGCATTCAGACACTGTTTACTCATTCTGATTACATTAAAATTCACATTAGAAACTGAAATTAATGGATTTCTTCCTTTTCTAGATTTGAAAATAATAAGAAATGATAACAAATTAGATTTTGGTATTTATAGGAAATCTACTGATATTGATAGTTACATAAAAAAATAAAGGTTTTAACCCTTTTTCACATAAATTTGCTGTTTTAATAGTTTGATTTATAGATTAATAAATATACCCCTGAATAAAGAAGAATTTAATAAAGAATATAAACATATTAATACTGCTTTAATTAATGAATTTAATAAAGATTTTATACAAAAGAAGATTGAAAAATTTAAATATCATATATTAATGATATTTCTACTCAAAAAAATAAAAGATGATTATAAATTTAAAAACACTACTTACCATACTTGGGTTAATAAACATTTTCAAATTTTTTTTAAAGAAGTTGGTAAAACTTTAGTTCCTCAAAATAAATATAATATTAAAAATGTACATTTCTCTAAAAAACATAAAATTCCTAATAGTAAATAATTTGGTATTTATGTCTAGATTGTTAGATTTTGACAAAGTTTATATTGGAAAGACAAAACGTAATTTGGAAACCAGAACGCACAAACATTTTTGTAACATTAAGTATAAACAGACTGATAAATCGGCCGTATCAGATCATTTTTGGTCATTTAACCATGAAATAAATCCCAAAGTTAAATTATTAAAACACTTAAATGTTCCCATAGATTTAATAGTGTGGGGAAAAATATTTATTTTGAAAAATAAACATAGCATAATGAAATTTTACATACCTGTAATTGATTCTATTTTTAGGTTTGTTTCGTCTCCGGATGTTGGTAATGCTGAAAAATAACATAACAAAAGACATGGTAACCGAGATTTCCTTAACAATGGAGTTTGTTTAACTGAGGATGAATGCAATGTGCCTTGGAAATCGATTTTAAAAAGAAGAAAGAAGTATTAACATCAACTTCTTAAGATAAGTGGACATCAATTAACAAATATTTCTATTTGTGTAGTACTGCTTACTCTATTAACTTTTGTGCGATAGGTAGGTTGAATTGAAGGTATCTGACAAAATATCATTGGCAGGGTTAGCATATTTAGGTGCACATCTTTTAGGGTTAATTTAAGCTCTTTGGAGAGATACCACAGTGTGAAGTTTTGTTTCTAGTTTCCAAAAGACGTATTTTTTTCACGCACCTTTATCCCTTTTTCTTCCACCCATGCCCATTCCCCTTTTTTTCTTTTAAGTTTCCTTCCATTTGACTGTATATAAATTTAATCAGTATAATATATTTAACTATTTATCAACATCTCCTAAGCTTGCTGCGAACCGGTCTATATCAACGATTTGTTGCCATCTGCTGCAGATTTCACTACTTGCATATATACCACTACATGAAATCACAAGGCCCCCCCCCCCCCCCCGACTGTAATGGTCACATGAACGCCATCATGCACACCTCTGTAGCGTGACTATGTCACATTCAAGACGACCTGAGTTCAAATCTCAGTCAGGGTTTCTTCCCAAGTTTTCTTTATACATAACGACGTCAGGTAACTCTTGAAGTTCTATGGACCCTGGGCATAATTTAATTAAATTTATCGTCTGATTACTGATATGACTTACATTGGATATTAATAATAGAAAAATAAATCCAATTAAAGACACTGTTACACACTTACTGAGTGGGAAAATGTAGTCCTTTTGGTAAGTTCCGCTTAACCTGTCCTACATAGATGGCCACATTACGTGTTCGCAGTACCATAGTGAGCTTCACTGCTGAACAGCTTAGCAAACACCTATTATGGTATATATAAATATAATAATTTGTAACTTAAAAAAATTGATTTATCTTATAGGAAATTATGACCGTTCTCTTCTAAATTGACTATTGAAAGTAAGTTATCTTTTAAAAATAAATTGAAGCATTCCCTTTAATTTTTAAATGTTGGTAAAAATATGTTGATACTTTTGCTATTGTTCCTGATAAACACATAAATGATGATGTGTGTTTGGAGGAATTTAGTAACAGTGACGTCAAAATTAATATAAAATTATTTGTGGTTGGTTTATTGACACTCGTCACTTACTTTTTCAGATAATTTGACAAAAAAGTTCATAGTTCCACCACCAGAGAGAGCAGATAACAGTTGCCAGTTGGGAAGAGATTGAAAATGGAGGCCAGGGCCTTTGAAACTAGTCTCTCATAAATATATGAAAAAGTAAGTGACGAGTGTCAATAAACCAACCACAAATAATTTTACATAAATGATGCTTTAAAATTACTAAATTTGTAAGATAAAGCTATAAAATTCATATTAGAGACTGAAATTAATGGATTGCTTCCTTTCTAGATCTAAAGATAATAAGAAATAATAAATTCAACATTGGTATTTATAGAAAATCTACTCATATCGATAATTACATAAAAAAATAAAAGTTATAACCCTTTGCTGTTTTCAATAGTGTGACTCTATGGGTTCGTGAAATTAAAAGTCCAATTGCACAAACTCAAAATGTTCTTTATTGCCACCGAATTACAGTTGGAACACTTGCGGATTACACAGAATTGCGTAGCGCACATAATTACAATTCGTCAGTTCGTCTGTCACAGGTGCACTCTACACTCACAATTATGTACAACTCCTGTGATGCACGTACACAGTCTTCCGGTCCGTTCACTCACTCAGCGCTCCTCACGGCTGCTCGCCAAGAACTCAACTGACTCGCCAACTGCAGCCCCTTTTTATAGGAGTATCGCTATTTCTGGAAGTCTCGCGGTTCATTGAATCATCCCGAAGGATCCAGACGGCAGGGGGAGGGGAAAGAGATGGCTAGTGATGTTTTTCCAACCATCCCCTCGTTAGCGCTACAAGAGAAATGGGTAGGCGTAGCCAAATGCTTCCCGGCCCACACTCAGCCGTCAGTTGGTCGTGCCTTCCGATAATTGGGTGACAATAGTTTGATAAATATACCAGTGAATAAAGAATAATTTAATACAGAATATAAACATAATACTGCTTTAATTAACGGTTTTAGTAGACTTTATACATTAAAAAAATTGAAAATTTTAAATATTAAAAACTTGATATTTATTCCCTTCAAAAATAAAAGGTTATAATTTTTAAAAATTACTTACCATCCTTAGGTTAATAAACATTTTCAAATATTTTTTAAAGAGTTTGATATAACTTTAGTTCTTCAAAATAAATAAGTATTAAAATGTACTGCATTTCCCCGAAAAAAAAGTAAAATTCCTGATGATAGCAAACAATCTGGTATTTATCAATTCAATTGTTTCGATTGTCATGCAGTTTATATTGGAAACACAAAACAATTTGGAAACCAGAACGAAAGAGAATTTTCGTTACATTAAGCCTAAACAAACTGATAGATCGACTGTAGCAGATCATTTTCGGTCATTCAACCATGAAATATATCCAGAAGTTAAATTATTAAAACAATTAAATAATCCGATAGATTAAATGGTTTGGGAAAATATATTTATTTTAAAAAATTAACATTGCATAATGAATTTTGAAATACTGGCAGTCAATTGATTTTAAATTTGTTATATTTTCAGATTTTGGTAGTACTGACAAAAACATAGTGACACCTTGCGACGGTGACGTTAATAACGAGATTGTTGATGGTCCAAGCTGATGATGTGAGTAGGATATTCACGAAATCGCGATACTAGTCAATTTGTAAGAAAACAGTCATTATTTCTTAGAAGTTAAGTCTTTTAAGTTACAAATAATTATATTTGTATATATTTGTTTGCTTCACTGTTAATAGCTTCATATTTTACGTACCTATTATAGTATTTGGGGTACCATGGGTTATTGCGCTCAGCTGCTCGAAATGAAAGAAATATCAAAAGCAAACAGTACCTAAGGGAGATTCTATAACATGAGGTACTCCCTTGTTTTAGGCATCTCCAAACGCCACATTTCAGGAGGATAATGGTCATCCATATATCGCGAAGAATGTACATGCCTTCGAACAGCCTACATGCCTTCCTCCCGTACCGAGTTCCAATCTTGTTTAGGGTTAGTTAACTGATAAGATTTTTTGTTATACTGTAAGACGAATGTACGGTAACTTTAAACCAATGGATTCAGGGCTCATTTGAGCATCATTTCATGCATTTCATTTATCGTCCGAGGTGATTTAATGTAGGAGGACGTACATTATAAAAATTGGAACAGGTGCGGAAAATAGCTGGTTGGCAAATTGTTGGTCACGGTTCTGCAGTAACCACTATCACGGAGTTGTGGGATCGTACAGAAACATAAACTACATGGAGGAAAATCCTCCAAGGATGCATTCAGAACTCGTTGAGTTGCATGCCACAGTGTTTAGTAACCCTAATTGCAGCCTGACGCTCCAAGGTAATGTGCAGTATTAAAAATTTATATTTTAGCATTTTCTGTATCTGTAATATTAAGTTCATCGCATTCATGTTGTTTTTTTTTCTTGGTTTTTCACTTTTCAGAAACATAAGAAATGCGACATTGAGAATCACAGCGATTCCAGTGTCAATAAATAAAACAGAATTTACTTTTTCTACAAAGTTATATAACTGTATGATTTTCTTAAACAGCATTCTGAAAAGGAAATATTCCTAAAATTAAAATTTATGATATAAGTGAAATTCACCATTTATATACATTAAACAGATGGTGTATACTCATATATCTTAAAGTGGGTTAATATAAGGCACAGATGAAGATCCTAAATGGAACTGTAGGAACAAAATTCTAGACAGGTTTGACAAGATGCAAGCTTTTGCATAAAGGAAATTTTCAAATGCAAATAATCCCATTTGAACTGTGATTTATAGTGCATTATTACTGAAGGGAAATAAAATAAAGCAAATATTACAAAATATAAATGAAAATTGTGTTTTTTAAAGAAAGAAAAACAAATAAAACATTGTCACCTTACTGTATATTTTCTAGGGAAATGTATTCTTCAATATCACCATTAGTGTAACCATAAATTCACTCAGTGAAATATGCCAAACAGCTTTATTGATTTTCCTTTATTTTGAACTGATAATATACTTTTTTACAGGCTAGCTGTAAGCTATTAAAAAGTACTTAATATAACTTTCAAATATGTTGTGAACACTTGTATACATAAATAAAACCCATTCATTAACTGCAGTAAAAGTAAAATATTTATTACAAGCATCACTGTTCTGTAGACTGCCACATTTAATCCAATGCATTATTCCCAAGTTTAATCAACTTTCTCTTAAGAATTACATTACTGTGACATTTTGTCCCCATGAATTAATTTGTGTCTTTTCAGTTTTGATAATTCAGTAAATGTCTTGTTACAAATGCCACATTCATGTGGCTTTATATCTTCATGAATCCATTTGTGTCTTCTCAAACTAGATAAATGAGTAAAACGCTTGTTACAAATATCACATTCATGTGGCCTTATGCCCTCATGCATCAATTTGTGTCTTTTCAAATTTGATAACGCTGTAAAAGTCTTGTCACAAAATTCACATTTGTGTGGCTTTATGTCCTCATGAATCCATTTGTGCCTTTTCAGTACCGATACATCAGTAAATGCTTTGTTACAAATGTCACATTTGTGTGGCTTTATGCCCTCGTGAGTCAATATGTGTCTCTTCAAGTTTGATATATCAGTGAAAGTCTTGTCACAACTGGCACATTTGTGTGGGCTTATGCCCTCATGAATAAATTTGTGCCTTTTCAACTGTGATAACTGAGCAAAAGTCTTATCACAAATGTCACACTTGTATGGTTTTACTGCCTCATGAATCAATTTGTGTCTTTTCAAATGTTGAAACCGAATAAATGCCTTGTTACAAATGTTACACTTGTGTAGTTTTACGCCTTCATGAATCAATTTGTGTGATTTCAAATTTTGCAAACGAGTAAACGTCTTGTCACAGATGTCACACCTATGAGATTTTACACCCTTGTGAATTAATTTGTGCCTTTTTAAACTTGATAAGTCAGTAAAATGTTGATCACAAATTTCACATTTGTATGGTTTTATACCCTTATGAATCAAATTATGTATTTGCAAACTTGACAAATGAGTAAAAGCCTTTTCACAGATGTCACACTTGTGTGGTTTTATACCCTCATGAATCAGCCTGTGTGCCTTCAAATGTTGCAACTTAGTGAATGTTTTGTTACAAATGGTACACCTGTGTGGTTTATCAGCCAATTGGTTTTTTCTCAAATGATGCAGTTGAGTAAAACCCTTATGCAAAATATCAGATTTGAGAGACTTCATTCCCTCGTGAATTAATATATGTGTTTTCAGATTTGACAACTGAGTATAAGCCTTGCTACAAATGTTACATTTGTGTGCCTTTATACCCTCGTGAAGCAATTTGTGTGTTTTCAAAGCTGATAATTGAGTAAAAGCCTTATTACAAATGTTACATTTGTGTGGTTTTATACCATCATGAATCAATTTATGTATTTTCAAATACTGCAACCAAGTAAAAGCCTTGTTACATATATCACACTTATATGGTTTTATGCCCTCATGAATCAATGTATGAGTTTTCAAAGACTGTGACCGAGTGAAAGCTTTGTTACAAACATTACACCTATATTGCTTTATGCTGTGGTTTGTTTCTATTGTAGATATTCCTTTGACATGTCTTTCCTGACTTTTACAGTTTCTGGCACTTTCACATTCAGGAAGATCCACTTGGTTACATAAACTTGTGTCATTTCCTAAATCTTCATTGAGGAATAAATCTGATATACAGCTGGAAACACCCACTTTGTGTAAACTGAAATATAAAAATTCTCAGTAATTACTAGAACACATGGTAAAATAACTTAACTGGATGAGAAATATGTGTGTGACCACAGATAGAATTCTCTCAACAAACAACTATAATTTGAATGTGCTCTTATTATGAGTTCAATTACAACTGAAATGTCATTTATTTTTTGTACATTATTGTACATTTACTTGCCTGGATATGTAAAAGAATGACAAATAATCCAGTATATATAACTGACTTGTCTGCAATTATTTTAGTTTATTCTTATAACTTAAAGATGCAATTAAAAGGAGTAACCCTTTACCAATACAGACTTTGTGAGTTCTGATTATCCCATAAATAAAATGGCTCTTTGGACATGCAATCTTAAAAAAATGTAGTCTGTTGATGAAAAACTGCATACAGATGGTAAGTGTCAATTATGGTACAAACCCTCTACTGTGTGTTTGATATGAGATGATTTGATCGCTATTAGGCGAGCAACGAAACGGAGTCTTACGGTGTTGTCATATTGCATTCCTGGTATGTGACGAGCACCAAGTGAATCCATCTCTAATAAATACTATTTGCGCTAAGACAAATCCATATTTTGCAAAAGGTGATCCATGAGGAAGGTAGAGAGTAATGTGTCTAACAACCTAAAAATCCCCTATTCTTAGTTATGACATAAGCACTGCTATGATCATTATTGGTTGACACGCAAGCGTGTACATATATCTGTAATTACACAGTATAACAAATGTAAATGATTGACACGATGTGATAAATGAAAAACTTTGAATAAACCAAGGGGTTTGTTAAATTCGATAACGGAAACAGCACACTTCCTGCTGGTTTGTAGAATGATGTATCAGCAGAACTTGAGTCTCACCTTATATGTTTGTTTATAAAAGGCTCGCAACCTTTATTTAATTTATAGAGTTTAAAGCAATATTATCTAGTTGTTCTCCGTTCAAAACCAGGGATAAGTGTATCAGCTAGATCACTTGCAATTGAGATGAGACGAGGTAATCTGCCTACCCCCTTACCAATGCCGGTATAATCCAACTGAATTAATGTGTGCCCAAGTTATGTTGCAAATACAAATAATACTTTTAAACTGATGCTGAACTACTTATTCACGAAAAAAAAGTTACAAGGTAACACAAGACTGGGAAAACTGAGTGAGATATCCAAATAGACTATGAGAACGAATAGTATGTTTTCACGGTCAGAGTCTAATTTGTAGTTAGAATTTTCCGCGTTCAAGAGCCGTGTTCTGCTGGAGTTGGCAGATCCAGACGTTTCGTTCACGACTGCGGTGAACATCATCAGTGGCATGGTCTGAATCTTCTGGGTGAAGGTTTAGTCATAATTGACTCATTGGCTCGAGATGCCTAGTCTGCCGTCACGTGCTTGGCTCGGCTGGCCTTGCGTGTGAGTGGTGGTAGGCTGGGACTAGCTGTTCCGGTGCAATCGGAACTTGATTGGTTCGCGTGTATTCTATGATTATTAAAGTGTTTGATCCGCTTCAAGGATCGGATGCCAGACTCCAGGACTCTCTTCTGCAACGAGGAGCCGAATAGTGAACATTGCGAATCTTCTGCGACCAGCAGCAGCAAATAGCCGTCATCGGGAGCGACCTCTGGGCAGCCTCCGGCAATTGTGCTATTGCGACAAAGCCAGTGTGCATCACAGCCAGTTTCTGGACTGCAAGCCGGACGTCATAGAAAACATCTACCACCAACATAGCATTAGTCAGATAAAGCAAAAGACCACAGCTAACGCCCAAGGGCGGTTTTAAGGCATACTTGTGCCCGGTCCTCTGTGCTTCACGCATCTTTTCAGCCCGTACTGATAGGTAAGTGTTCAGCCCATATTAGCTGGTGCTTTGCACCGAAATGTGCAGCACAAGATGCCCACCCCAACCTCAATGTCCGGCACAGGATGCTGCGCCTGGCACCAGCACTGGTGTTAGCCACCCGTCCTGCCGTGAGTCCATCTACGGCAGTTAGCATGAGGCCTTGCCGACAACGCCAACAGGATGGAAATGGCAATGCCAAACAATCTACCAATCAGCGCCATTCCCAGGATGGGTCTAGGCCAATCATCGGAGAGCGAGCTCTGTCAATATACCTGATCCGATTCAGATGCAGGTTTTTCTGACGGAGCCGAGACTCCAGAACTTTATCCATTCAGAATGGAAATTGAATTGGAGGAGAGCTCGTCAGACATTTATACGGTAGTCGACGAAGCGGAATTCCTGAACTGACGTACAGGAGAAAGAGAAGCCCTCCCCTATGACGTCAGCTGGTACACCCAATACCAGGAAGCCAGCAAGACGACAGATTCCACCCATCATCGTGGATGACTTCAAGAGTTTGGTCGGCTTCCTTAAGGAAGTTATGCCAAGTCTCTCGGAGTCATGCTCGGTGAATAGCAGAAAGAGCAGTATCGTCTTCAAGGCTAAGAGCGTGGAAGATTATCAAATTCTCATCAGGACATTGGATAAGAAGTCCATAACCTATCTTACCTTCAGCCTCGAGACTTCCGAAGAGTCATCCGGAGTCTCCCAGTGGACACGTCTGTAGGGGACATTGAGGACGACCTCCGCCGTCAAGAAATAACCCCCGTATAGTAAAGCAATTTACCAAACCTGCTTAATCACTCTAGCAGCTTCTGTTGTCGCAATCTTTGTTGCTTGAGGTGCGGCGATTCCCACCCAAAGGAGGCATGTCCAAGGCCCACTGCAGATGTACATAGGTGTTCCAATTGTAAGGGCGAGCATGTGGCATGCTACGGAGGCTAGCCGCTCCAGAAGACAGTCATGGCTGAAGCAGACTTCCGGACAACTGCCACTAGACGAGGTCAAGCTGTGCCCCTTCCAGAAGCACCAATGATTGACCAAGGCTCGGCCCAACGGCCAATCAGAGCACTCCACCTCAGCAAGAAGAGGAGCAGAGATCAACGCTCGCCCAAGTGGTGCAAAGACCCCGGAGATGCTCTAAAACGTATCGAGACACACCAATAACTAAGACACAATTACACAGACACGGGTCCAGGCACCGGAAAAAACAAACCACACAATCCAGCGTTGGGAGCAGGCCCACAGGCGAGCCCCAAACAAAACATCAGTTGGCGGAGTGGCATGCTTCCCGCATGCCACGTCAGCTGAGACAAATGCAGGCTGGTGGTACACCTACACCTAACCGTTCCTCCTCCCACACCCGTACCCGCATCCGTAGAACTAGACATCTCGGGATTGCTGATGTGGTTGAAGCAAGCATTGCTGAACCACGGACACATCTGCGAGTTGGTAGTCATGCTCCGCTCATCCCCAAATCCGGCTAGCAAGCTGCTAGTCCTCATGGAGGGTTTCGTCCTTTTGACATCCACCATCCTGCAGACTCAGAATGGGGGATCGGAGTAGGTCACGTACCTCCTTCCGATTCGCATTCTGTTTGTGGTCCGGCTGGTCAGGGGATCGAACTACAGCACTGCTCGTGAGTGCGCTCTAGACGTCATCCTGGTCTGCGAAACGCACCTACATCAGAATCCCGATTCCGTAACCCGGGCTTCACCTACTTTTGCACGGATCGCAAAGGCCGCCCTGGTGGCAGCACGGCGTTGCTTCTGAGGCAGACTTCGCAATCACCAAGCATTTTCCATTTCACTATCATCATTAAATGCATTTCATTCCGATCATAATCCGGTATTAACAGAGACCAATATTAGGGTAGCCAATCACATCTCGTTTCAAACGAGTGCAGTCGATTGGGAAGGTGTAATGAGCTGCCTCCGCAGCTCCATACCTCCGCAGCTCCATACCGCCAAACCTAGGATTGACAGCATCCGTTCCCTCGAAGCTGCGGTCTCATTCTTCACATCCATAGTTCAAAGAACTGCCAATCATTTGACAGTTCACGTACCTGCTCCTTTACGCGCTGATGTCGTTCCACTGGATATCGTCCTTATCCGCCGCTCCTGAGCTGCAAGGAGACTACATAATTGCGCGGTACTGAAGCGACTACGTTTTTTTTTTTTTTTTTTTGTAATTTACGTTCCCCAATGTTAAGTCATATCGGACGATGAATGAAATGGGTGAAATGATGCTCAAATGAGCCCGGGGTCCATAGAGTTTAGAGTTACCCGACATTCGTCTTTCAGGATAAGGGAAAACCCCGGAAAAACATCCAGATAACTCACCCTGACCGAGATTCGAACTCGGGACCTCTTGAACGTGAGGCAGACACGCTAAACGACGTCGTCAGGTCAGTGTCCGACTACAGGAGCACAGAGTGCAAGCGTGGGAGGACACAATGGCCAGATTGCGTGTCGATGGCGACGCGTGGAGGGTTGCTATGGCTCAGAAATCACTGATGCCAATATACTTCCCCACTGCAGGGCACTCGGGGCCTGGCCTATGATCCTAAGTCCAAGGCAGATGTATTGGGGGATTATCTTGAGCGTACTCTGTGCCCAAGAGAAGACCCCCTAGGACACCTTTTCGGAACGTGTCCAAAGGGAGGTACGCTAACCTGAGGATGCGGACCGACTTCCTATTGTCCGTCCTTGTGAAATCCAAGGCGCACTCCAACGTCTCACTAAAAAAGGCAACGGGACCTAATGGGCTTTCACCCCTCGTGCTCCGTCAGCGTTGCTTCAATACCGTGTTGTTCCTGACTAAGGTTTTCAATGTGTCTAACTCTCGGACACTTTCCGCGAGTGAAGAGGGGTCAGTGATCTGCATATGGAAGCTTGGGAAGGACCCGGTAGATCCTTCTCTACTGATCCGTAAGTCTCTTTTCTACCCTCTAATCTTCGTAATTCTGATTTTAATCTAAACCAATCTGGTTCTAATCCTGAAGCGCTAGTCCCCAATTCTGGGTGACATTCAAGCCATACCTGACCATCAGTTTGCACTTCATCCTGGCCACTTGACAGTCCAACAATTACTGCGAGTCGTGGAGGCGGCCGCCCTGGGCTTCCAGGAACGCGCCTTCACGGCCACAGTGTCCTTGGATGTCAAGAAGGCCTTCTCTACCACCTGGCACGCCGGACTCCTTCATAAGTTAATCCATCTGGGCCTACCAGCTCAACTTATAATATTCTACACAGTTTCATTAGACAAGGCACTTTTAATGTCACAGTCGCGGGGAAAACATGTTCTCTTAGACCTGTGAGAGGCAGAGATCCCGAAGGCTCTGTACTATCTCCCACATTATTCAGTGTATACATGGCACACTTTCCAAGTAAGCCACGCGTCTAAATGGCACAATACGCTGACGACGTGCTGCTATTCTGCAAAGACTGGCACATCCTCTGAGCCTTCAACCCGATATAAAAATACCTCCGTCTCACACAACAGTGGTGCCGGCGTTTACGGATGGCCATTGATCCGGACAAAAGTCGCGCCACACCCCCGCAGACACTCCCAATTTCAACTTCAGAGGTGGAAGGATAGCGTGCGTACCTTCCATGGAGTTGAGTTAAAGGTTTGACTTTTCGCCGACACATTAGGACCTCTCGGCAACGGCTCAGGGAGCTATTGCTTCCTTGCACTCTATGCTGAGTTCTCGATCGATGCCTTCACAGTCCCTGTGAAGTTAAATCTCTTTCAAACACTTATAGTCCCGTTGATGCTTCATGCCTTCGAGATCTGGGGCATAGCCGCATACAACTGGCTGGCATGGCTTCAACGCGCTCAGAATAGGGGATTTGAGTCCATATATTCAGTAGACCGATTTTTCCCAGTAAGGCTGCTTCATGAAGCCTCATCACTTCTATACATGGAGGATGAAATTAGGCGCCGGGCAACAAAATTATATGCCACTTATACCATTACATAGAAGCACCCTGGTTATGTCTCTTGGTGATTATGATTCAACAAGACAGCTTCGACTTTTCCGGGTCCCCCGCATGGCTTGTGGGCACCCGAGGTAACCACGCAGCAAATCCAGCAGCAGCAGCAAGAGCTGAGCTCCTACATAATCAAACCAAGAGTTGTTTGGCCTCAAAATTACTTTAATTTTAAGTTTAATCTGCTTCATCGCCAGGGTGCATTAGGCATAGCATACGTAATGAATTATATATTCTCCTTGTGACCAAAGTGCATGTTCAGCAACTGCAGACTTCTCAGGGTGGCCTAGATGGCAGCATCTCTTGTGTTCCATGAGCAGGGTGTTGACGCTGCCTTGTGTAGTGCCTATATAAACTGCACCACAAGAAGAGTGTCCAATCACTTGACACCAGCCGCACTGTGATAAATTTAGATCACCAGCAGGATAGAAACTAGGGTTCCACAAGGCAGTGATGATATCCCAAGAAACACCGACAACCAACTATCGATATACGCAGATGACACTACCATCTCGGCACAGTCATGGAAGCCTGAGGCCATATACTTAGACTACAAACTGCACTCTCCATATTAGAGCCCTGGTTAGAAAAGTGGAGGATTAAAGTAAAGCCTGCCAAGTTCCAGGCAGTCCTGTATACAACACGGAAGAAACACGCCAATAAGCTCATGCCGCTTTCCCTCTATGGGGACCCAATAACATGGAAATATAAATTAAAATATCTGGGAGTAATACTAGTCTCCAAACTTTCGCGGAGCACACCACCGAAATAAAACGTCGGGCAACCCAGCAACTAGGAGCGATCTACCCCATTCTTAACCGCCGGAGTGCACTCAGCAAACAAATAGGCCTCACCCTGTACAAAAGTCTAATTAGACCAATTATGACATATGTAGCCCCAGCATGGGGACACTGCACTAACATGCACCTAGCAAAATTGCAGCTAGTTAAAAACAAATGCCTGGGACTTACTCCATGAAGATCTAGGGATTCATTCCGTCGAAGAGTTTTTAAAAAAACTAGCAGACATGTATAAGACTGCACAAAACTATTATAACCCAGCCATTAGCAACCTTGGAAAATACAGCACTACCACAGACAAACATAAGAGACCACTGCCGCTGTTTGAGAGAAAGATTCCTTTAAACCGCCACAGTACAGATGAAACAGAAGCCATTGTAAACTATCTCCATTACCTAGTCCCACCATAACCACAGGCAACTGTTCGCAAGACCTGGGGAGGATGTCACTCCCTTCCCTGGGCAGCCCGGGGTGACGGACAAACCCAAGTGATGATGACTCAGCAACAATATAGGAGATGACGGACAACAATAATTTTAGAGATTAGAGTAAATTTATGGATTATTTATGTTATATATATAAAGAAAAAATAATACAAATAAAAGAAAATAAATAAACAAAGAAGAAAAACAAAAAAGACAATAAAAAGAAAGAAAAAAAAACAGTATTACAATGTATGTCAGTGTCAATAAGAGATATGTTGATGAGTGTAAATAAAATATATATAGCTCCCACATGTACATTCCTCCTTCCCTTTCCATCCCTAGTTTGTTTTCAGGACCAACAGTGGTTTGCCGAAGAATATTCAGACTCAGAGCCCTCCAGCTGAAGCCTTAATTATGGAAAGGTACCTCAATTTCATTTAGCATGAAATCTAAACCTAGCTCCTCTGCATGAGAATGAAGAACTTCCATTAACTATAGGTCCCTGGTCAAGGCCTAGGCCATGGCCAGTACCTAATTCCCCACTCTGTCTGTATGCTCTCTTGTATGCGGGCGTCTTTTTAGTAATCACCCACTAACATTCAGGTTGCTTCAGCGGTACCAGACACCAATCACCACTTTTCCTAACCATCACTTTAGGGTAGCTTAGTGCATGGTAGGGAGGGCGACGTAGATTCCTTTAGGATGATCGCCACCAGGTATGGCGGAGGCGGGGCCACACCCAAAAAGAAAAACAATGAGTCGGTTGTGACAGAAGACGATGTTCATCGCAGTCATGAACAAAACATCTGGATCTGCCTGTTCCAGCAGACCACGGCTCCTGAGCTCTGAAAATTCTTCTATATACAAACTATGAGACAACTTTGGGAAGAAATAGGATGTGACAATATTTTGGAACCTATTGTGATAAATTTGAAATACTTATATGACAAAGACAGTGAGAAAGATGAATTGTCTCGACATAAGTGTCATCCACAGCTATATGCATGCGCTACTGTTGGATTATAAAAATAGATAATTCATAAATTATAATTACAATATGTGAATATCCATGTTACATTTGTGATTTCCACAACTGCATTATCATAAAAGTTTGGAAAGTTAAGCTTGGGTTCCCTTTATGTTTAGCGCAAAGCAGGGTAGTGTGCAAGAGAGAGAGAAATATGAAAAGGGCGGGGCAATGCTGAGCGCGCTAACACATCTAATTCACCTTGGACTAGAACTCTTCCCATATAAAACACCTAATAGAAAACCAACAATTTATAACCAAACAATAAATTAATTCCAGTAATACTAGTTCATTTTATCAATTTTGGATTATTAAAAGAGGGCTTAAAGATAATAGCAAAATAAGTAACATGCCGAAAATCACCTGATAACTCATATAAGTTGAAACAATTTATTCATTGTGTATAAGTATATGCGTTTAACTTGTTACAGCACAAAATTTTATACAAACCTAATGAACCTTTAGACACATCTAAGCTTTGGTGCTAAAATACAATAGAATCCCATTTTGATAATCTCAAGGGAATTAAATTTTTTTCCTTAGATAAGGGTTTTCTTAAATGTACCTTAGCAGAAGGTTGAGGATTCAGTTATCAGAAATAATATACTATTACATTGGAATCGTGGAACTTATTATGAAGAATGAGAGTGCAGTCGGGAAACTGAGTCGCCATCGCGGAAAGCCACGAATGAGCAGTGGGGATAGGTGAATCTCCATGCCTGCAGCCTATTGCCTAGAAGGGCAGTAGAGGCACGAGGTGAACTATGCAGCTACTGCAGAGATACCGTCCGAGACCTTTCCAATATGATCTAGAGGGTAATTCAAGAAGGATCCATCACCAGAAGTTTTCGGTAGATGCAAGGCCTGGAGGATGACAGTAGCAGGAATTTTAGAGTTTGTGTGTGTTTCAGGCTTTGAGAGTCAGCAACGACTGTGGCTCTGGGGAGAGCAGCCTGCAGTCAGTAAGCACTTCACAAATCTGTTGGTCAGTTGAGAACTGTAAGTCAACCGAACAGTACGTAAAAGTGTGGTATTTTCCAAGCTCTGTGATAGGGAATCACGGTCAGAGGAACAGGCACTGAAGTAGTTTATGTGCAAATATCAGAATTGCGTTCAGAATCAGTTCTGTGTAAGAGGTGAACCTACGTGTATGCCAGAGAAATTACTAGCAGCACAAATGGTGCATACTAAACAGACATAAAGAAACAATGTAGAGATGTGTTGGAAGTTGTGCATTTATGTGAGAGAGTAGGTGATGGTATCTTAGCACTGTGTTAACAATTTTGCAAAAATAATGGAATTTGAAATGAACTTTGCATGTTTGCAAGAATATCCAAATCACGTTTTAGAGTATTTTAATAGAAAAACTTATTATTTAACACATTTTTAAATCATTATGTGCACATGTAATACAAAGAAAGGAATTTAAAGATTAATGAACAAAATGCTGCAATAGCTATAAATTTACTAGTACACTGCTTCATCTATCAATTGTGCTTTATCTGCAGTAAACAAAATGAAAGTGCATATCTGCTTTGCATACTTCAGTACAGCTGATTCTTCAGTACAACTTGATAAAGAAACTAGATAGTGAAGTTACTAACCTTCATTTCTTAAAGAAAGCCAGCAGAACAATCTTGCTTCCTCCTACCCAAGTATCTGGCACTTAGCATCCTGTGTTCAATGTGATTAATGCTGCTGAGTAGCCCCTCATGAGGCCAGCATCCGTAGCATAGTTGGTAGAGTACATGCTCACATTCAAGAGATCCCAAATTTGAATCTTGGTCAGGATGAGTTACCTGGATAAGGTTTTTCCCTTATTTTGAAAGGTAAATGTCACATAGCTCTAAGCTCTATGCATGCTCATTTCAGCATCATTTCATTTATCATCAGATATGACAACATTGCAAGATGTTATCATCAATACTGAAAGAGTGGAGGTACTGCTTCACAAAATCCAAATTCCAATGTTGGTATTGCAGATTCCTCTTCACCCTTCTCTTATGGTTGCTGCACTGCCTCATTGCAGTGCTCAACATCTACAGATGCTTGAGATTATAGATTACAACATATCATCACAGCTTACAAACTCGTCAATAATTATGCTTATAACCTCTGTAGCATTCTCTCTTCCTGTATACAAATTCCTTCCATATGACTCTCCACATCAAAGATATGGACACAAGAACCAAAGCCAGCTTTCCTATAAATACTATATGTTGCTTGGTGTAAGTAATTGCCATGCAACCACGAACATATGCATAGCCTGAAGTATATTCAGTGCAATATCTTCATTTCTTTCTAAGCAAGAAATAGCTCATTGTAACTGAGCTTTGCTCTACTTTACTACAACAAAAGGAGTAATTCCCGAAGGCTGCAGATAGCTGTTGATAAAAACATTAACCTTATGTTTCATAAGAATAATGCTTGTGATGGATGAGCTGCACACCCATGTATCACTATTTTCTATGAGCTCCCATTTTGGTTTCCAGACTTGGTAGATATTAACAAATATTTTCAAAGTCATCCATGAACTTTTCTGGAAATCATATTTATTTACCTTTGTAGACACTTTTTTGAAACTCGAGTTTTTAATTTTCCTATAATTAGCTGAAGTAGCTTTTCAGTTCCATAACTATTTGGGCATTACAGAGCTGTGAAACTTTCTTTGCTTTTCTTCCAGCCATGACAATTTTCACCGCAGTCTTGTTACGTAGCAACTTTTGTTTCATCCCCATTGAAAATGTTCTAAACATTGTAACTATGCTAGAGATAAGGCAAAGTCTCATTTACCCAAAATTCAATGGAGTCATCTTTAACATCCGCACCTTCACTGCACATGCTTTGATATGAAAGGTTATACTATTTCTTGAAATGATCACACCAACCAACTGAAGTGCTCCTGGGAGCTTTTTCTTTTGGGATGTTTCCATCCAATGGAACAATATTGCTTCTGTTGGTTTAAAACCAGCTCATTAAAATATTTTCGTGAAGCACTATGAAAATTGTTTTGTTTCCTTACTGAGGATCCATTCTGTACTCACATGATCTGAATAGCATGTTTCATTTTACCAGGTAACCCATGTAACATGAAAGGAGCCAAATCATATTTCTTCACCATAGTGTTCAAAGAAACTGCACTGTTGTTTACCATGTCTTGGATTATTACAATTTTGTCATGGATGGTAGCTTTTTCCATTTAGCACTGATTTTTTCAAATGTGAAATACAAATCACAAATCTCAAAGAGAACACAACTTAACTAGCCACACACAGAATTTTAAAAGTGGAAGCACTAATCCAACAGAGATGTAGAAAATATCAGCTTGGAAACATGATTTTGTAGTTTCTAGCTTTCGTAGCTTCTAATGAATTAAAGCAGAACACAATGTATGGAAGATAATGAATTTGAAAGCATTCAAAAAGGCAGTATGATGGAGGTAGTGTTAATTGTATTCCAAAAAGCTCAATGTACTACCTACATAGAAGCTCCACAAATACAAACCTAAGAAAAATATTTTAGTGCAAAATGGGCTTTTCGTTAATGCAGGATTTGTAGAAAGTGGGTTTAAATAACACTACACTCTTATAGGACTTTTGGAGAGACATACCAAAACGTTCATGAAAAACATAATTTCCATTAAGAGCGACTTTGTTAAAATGGGATTCTGCTGTAATATATTCCTAACATGTGTTAACAATAAACAAAGGAATGTATAATTGTCACCTGGTATAAGAACAGTTTGTAATATCGAAATCCCAGGACTCAAAAGAAGAATGTCAAGGATACAATGCCAATATAAACTAATTTACTGTTCTGGCTATTACAGGAAATGTAGTTATTACTTTATATAAACTGCACTGAACATAGGGTAATGTTCGCACCCCAGCCTCACAATAAGCTTGTCAAGGTTACAATTACAATGTGCACTAGTGTATGGTTGTGACCATCAGGTGAAATGTAAACAATTGTTATTTGATCACTTGTATCTGGTATTTGACATTGTTTATAATGGAACCTAGTGACAAATAATGAACACAAAGACTTACCTTGGTGATTTTATTCTAACAAAGTCTTCATTTTTTCCTTCCTGAAACAAAATTATTTATAAGTAATTCACATAATCCACTTCTAACTGACCAAGATCTTCTTAATAAAAAAGCTTGCTAAATAAACAGGAAACACTGAGATTACTTTTATTATCTACTAAGCAAAGAGGTGTAGGATGAAGTATATGGATATAGTCTCATAATACCAGTAACAAAAGAAACTTCATATATAGGTTCATAGAACCAAACATTTTCAGAAATCATTTAAATATAGTCAAATAAAAATATTTAGCTAACTTCCAAATCTTTAAAGAGTATTAAATTAGCTCCTAAGTTTAAAACAGAGGAAAGTTCCTAAAAATTTACAGTTTAAAAAATCCATAAATCTGAAACAGTTCTACTTTGAAGAACATATGAGCTATATTGATAGGATTTGGAAGATAATAAAAAATAATCCAGAGCATTCAGCTTTTGGTTTCTCTTCACATGATGGGAGAGTTAAACTTTTAGTAGTGAATCATCATCGTTTCATTACTGCTTAAAGACTTATTCTTGCATTTAAATTATCAACTGATTGCTGTATGACTTAACTTTTGCTGTTTCCTCCACTTTTCTTTTCTTTTTTTCTTTTGCATGGACTGTATTATTTTAATAATTGTACTGAATCTTTTAATTATGTATTAATGACTTGTACTGTTTCTTAATTAATGTGTCCTTGGGTTCTTTCCATTGACATATCCTATATTATGTATGATGATCCAAAGGTGGATGAATAAATAGATAAATGTAAACCAAGAAATATATTCACACCTTTTATATAATCTATAATTAAGAGATAACTTCATATAAAAGGCACTAACCCCATGAAAAGATGAGAAAGAGTTTTGTAAAATAAAAGGAAGTCAAATTATGAATTTTCATGAATAGTTAAAAACCAGAATTATAACTTTTGGTTCTTTCTTTGTGCATTTAAATAATCACTTCAACTCAACTTCACATTATACACTAGAATAAAACTGAAACATTTTCAAGGGCATTCGTTCTTAGCTTCAGCTTTTGGGTGACTCACCGAACTCATGAAGATAATAAGCATAACTATTTCAACACTTAAACAAATGAAGAATAATTAAGTGCCTGTAAAAAGTGCTTCTGATTTAATATCTCTAATATTTAATTTTCATTTTAGCCATTTAATACTTCTGAATTAAAACTTTATTTCTGTGTGTTCTTTCAGTCTTTTCTAACAATCAAATTTCAAACTATCTGAGTACTTCAATAAGTGAGCTAAATAAACAAAGGGTATTTTAAGTAGAAAATGAAGCTAATTACAGTGAAGTAATAAGTATTATACAAATATAACTATTTGGAAAAAAAAAACTTCACTTATCTTAAGAAAATGATGTCAATTTTTCTTATTAGTTGAATTAGTTGAAAAATAAGAAATCTCAAGTGGTGGCATCTGTAGGTGAAACAATCAAATATCAAGGGTTGTTCAAAAGTAGCAAATCAACATTCATGAGATGATTTTAGTACTTCAGTATAGGTATGCTTTCCATGCATTTAGTTGAGCTGGGAAATTGATGGCTTTTAGTACTGTTTGCCAATGCAAAGAAAGTCCCCAAGAGGAATGTGCCACACTTAGACAGTGGGACAAGGACAGCGAATGTGTGACAGAGAATAACTTGCTACATAAGGAGTAGAACCATTAAAAAAAACATATGCACTATTCACTCAGTACACTAAAACTGGGAAGATTTATTCACAAAAATCTCAGAATGTTTAGGAATGGGCTGTAGCTGAACTAACCTTAGTGTCATAAACATGTCGAGGCAGGGTGTTGCAAGCTTCTCCAACCCCCCTGAGTCTCATTTCCAGGGGATTTTCTTTGTGATGGCAAACAGTAATTTGATGTTAGGTAGAGCAAAAATGATCAGCTGCTAAGGATGTTTCAATTTGTTTGTACTTGACTGCAATCATGTGTTCTTTCAAATATGTGCTTAGATGTGTATTTGTTTGTTCATGTCTATTCCATTGCAATTGCAGCAATTAATCTTATAAATTCCTGATATCATGTAAATTATTTCTTATTTGTGCAAAGCAAAATCTGTATACTGTAATTGTGTTCTTGGAACCAAAGTTAACTTGCATTTCTTGAAAATCTTGCTGAATTTATTATGTACACCTTGGGAAGTATATGCATTTTATATACTGCTGCTTTCCTTTTGTTGGCTCATTTTTGTATTGTCAGTAATATGTTTCTTTTGTACCAGACTATCTTTCTATCTATTGAATCTTTGTTGTAACCACTTTTAGCTACAGCTGTGAGGATATATTCCTTAGGTTTTATGGGCATGTTCACTACTCTATTAGCCAAACTACTGAAAGTTTTTCCACACATTCTCAGCACAACCCTCCACTAGCCATTTCTTTCAATCCTTCCCATCACACTTTCCCATTCTTCTTCTCTATTTCTCACAACTTCACTCTAATCTCCTTTCCCTTCCTATAATTTATACTATTGTACTGATTTTTCACTTTTCCAAAAATTGTTACTTTACCTAACCATTATTTACTTCTTATATCAACTTATTACTATCATTTCACTCAAGCTCATTTTACAGAACCTCACTTTTTCGATGCTTTCATTTATATTTCTCCACTTTTCTTATAACAGTTAAGCTTCACTTGCCACTTTTCCCCTCAACCTGAATATCTACTGTTTCCTCACATTTTCTTATACCCACTCCTCTACCTCTCAACAGCCCATTTTATTATTTAATTTCTGCAGTTTACCCTAATAACTATATTTCTGCCTTGACGATATTCCCCTAGTTCTTCATTCCTGCTAAATGTAACTCCTCTTCCAAACATTTCTTTCAGTCTGCTTTTCCCTGATCACCTGTGTTCCCACACTTGTTTCACTCTGTATTGAACATAATAAAATTCTGAATTTCCTTATTTTCTTTTTCATGATTGCCATTTTGTGTTTACCTCACTCTTCTCTTCCATTAGATTTGTTCATCACTTCCTCTCCGTCAATGCCCTCTACATTTTCTCCAATTTCTTCCTGTATATTCAAGACATTCACACCAGATACTTAAGTCATCTTGTATGTGTACTGGGTCAACGCTCATATTACTTCTTTAATCACTTAACCTTCTGCTTTGATTTCTTTGTTTGTGTGATAGATCCTTATTTATATACATAGTTGTTCCTCTCCACTTTTTGCTTCTTTTAATACTTCTGTTGCCAATTCCATAACACTGAAATTCATCAATAAATTTAGTTTTCTAATTTTCCAACTCTAAATGCATTCCACTGTTCAAATCCACTCTGGGATGCTCGATTCCTTTTCTCAATTCCACCTCAGAAATTATTAACTTGCATCGTCTCACACTGCTTTCATACCTCCCATTCTTAGCATCTTCATTGTTATCTTCTCCAGCTCATTAGCTTTAATCTCTAACTCATCGTTATTCCACTTCCCCCAGTATTGTTTGAATCTCACTGTGCCAGACCTTATTTCTTGTAACTTCATCTATCTGCTTTTCAGCTGCCATGTTGTAGATCTTCTGCTCTATGCAAAACTGCTCAACAATTTTGTTATCTTGACAAAGTGCTGGTATAACATTAAATTCTCCATGATTCGTATTTTTCTGGCACAAGAGAAAATCCAAAAATAAAGATCACATACCCCAAAGGTGATTTACAATACATGGTTAAAATATGGCTATCGCACAGAATTTTTCAGTCCAGATTCTACCTTTCCAAAGTTTGCCTACACATGGCTGGTGTGTATTAGCACAGTCAATATCATTGACTGCCCTTATAAATGAAACTATAATAAAACCTTAAAAAGCATGGGACTTAAATATAAACTGTAAGTTGCAACTAGCATATGCAAATTAAAATGATTTAAGTAATTAATATAACAGAAGTCTCATTTTAAATACTTTGACAATCCTTTATAAAATAATTACTTAAATGTTAAAATTAGATTAAGAAAAATTTATTTAAAAAGAATGATGATATATAGAAAAGTTGAAAGATGTTTAGTTGTCGTTATGGCAATGGCAGAATTATAAAAGCTGAGGTACTCAAACACATTTTGATTTTCTGCAAATGAACGTGATAGTGTGAACGTGTGTTTTGCGTGTGTATGCATTTCTGCAGAGTTTGTGCATGCACTGAAAAGAATAATAAATTGTTGGAAAGGTTTCCTTTTAATTAAAATACAAATTTTATGGAACAAAGGAGGAACTGCCATTTTAATTGATAACTAAATTATCACTTCCCACCTGAGACCGCCCCTGAAAATAAGATCTTATACGAACACCAGAACAGCCGTGGAACTTCTAGAATCCAACAGCTAGATTTTCAACGAGGTTCACCATCATCTTTTCCTCCGCAACTCCTTTCAGCGACACCAAGTCGTTACAAAATCCAAATTTGCGATTTTCGGAAGTCCACTGGGAGACTTTGAGAATTTAATGTCTTACTGGCACTCACCATGGTAGTTCAGCTGTAGTACAGCCACATGCAGAGCGGATCTGTGGTTCAAATTCCAGCTATAGATTGAATTTTTCAGTTCTGATTCTACCTTTCAAAAATGTTCAGCTACTTCTTTTGGTTAGTAATGTTTACAGACCCTACTCATGTTTTTAAATTATCAGTACATCAGTTTCTAATACTTCTACTTAGTTGTTTACCTTTACTTACTAGGCACTGCATTTCATTTAATTGGTTTATTGCCCATTTCTTGCTCACCTTTATGATGCGTTCTTTGCTTATGACATTTCATGTTAGCTATTTTATCACAGCTGCATATTATTATTTTTAATTATGCTAATACATTGCATGTGTATCTAATCTACTGGTGATCATAGTATTTGGACTATTGCTTCTTTCTTTGTACATTTTTTTTTGTATTTGCACAGGTGTGAGGTATCTATTTTGCCTTACAACTGATAGATAGCTATGGCAAAAATAATGAATGCCCCTAATTATACACAAGAATTTAATAGTTACGCCGAACAGAGATCTAACCCACAAAAAGTTGTTTTTGTATAAAGTGAAAAGAACTGTTTATTGACATTTGACTATTATGCTATATTAAACATACATAGCTGCATGCTTTTTTATTGTTGCAAATATATTTGAAGCAAATTTTAAGAAAATTATGTCCAGAATTAAAAACAATTGAAAGGAAATTTCAGTAGAAAAATGATCTAACCTATGCATTACATTATGTGTTACATAGCAGAAGACAAACATGTAGTTCGACTGATACATTTTTAAAGTGAAATCAAGACTTTTCTCTCTGGCATTTATCAAGCACAAAGGTTTATTAACATCTTTTTCACTCTGCTTCTTTGAGGTTTTCATAAAATTTGGGACACTGAACTGGAATGAATGTGTACATATCTAGTAAGTCAACTTTCTTTGTTTTTTTGACAGGTACATGTTCTGTGTAAAGCTGAGGTAGAACTGTAGGCAGTGGGTGTAGCTGTTTGTTTCTTTTGTTGGACTGCAAGATCTCATACGTTGTCCAAGGTTGTAGAATGTTGTGACTGACATGGGTTCTGATTTTGTTGGGTTCCTCCTCAGAAAACTGAATCCAGTGACATGAAATAGGTAATCTTAAATTTAGCGTTTTTTTTAAGGATACCTTCTATCACTGATAGATCAACAAAATCTGGTGTGTCCATTTAGTATGTAGAAAATCCAACATCAGCATTAACTACAACTTCCATGCACTATTTAGGATGATACACTATAGATTTCTTCTTCTTTCTCAAAATTAGTGCAAAGTCCCTATTGCAGGGAAGGAAGCTATGCCCGCTTACCAGGAACTTCTGATCAATGGCTGTAAACAATTTTTTCCTTATGAGATAGTTACAAAGAGCTAAACATCGCCAGCTGTTCTGACCAATACAACGATCAGTCCAAACTATTAATATTTTTTTCTTGCCTTGTTTGAGTGGCTCAAAATGCAGTTCAATGTATTTTAGAATAAATTAAGTAACTTCTGTAGAACCTCCTCTTGCTACTGACTCATTCCAGATGAAGAAAAAAGTTCTATCAGTTTCCATATTGTGGATACTCTGATTATAAGTACTCAGCTGTCTCTGATGAAACACAGACGAATGATGAAGTGTAGGACAAAAAAGTACTTGCTGCATGTCTGTGCACAATACAACATAGTCAGGGTTTTTCTTTGCAGTGCCAATGTCATCATGTTAAGCACAGTATGCAACATCTGCCTTCACATGATGTAGTGTACTTTGTGTAGTAATAATTTTCCGCTGTTCTTCATTATATAGTTCATCACAAACTGAACAAGAATCTGAGCATGGTGCTCTGAACCGTAATTTACAATCACTCCTGAGTACCGTCAGTGTAAAAAGTGTTCATACACCTATATTATTTTGAATTAGAATGTGCATCAAACAAAAAGCACGGGATTTAAGAAATATGTAACATACAAGACATCAATACAAAACATTTATTTGCACAAGTACACAAACAGAACATCAATGCAATGTGTATAATCGTAAAATTAAATCAAATGCACAAAAAGTGATCATACACCTGCAGTAGTGCTTTGAGAACATAAGCTCAAAGGCTTAACAAGCCAACATTCACCTGGCAGATTACCTGTGGATAGCAGTGATAAGAAATAGAACAGGGTCAGACGTCAGTAAACAGCGCACAAACACACAGGAACGTCAAAAATGAGGAGCAAGCACAAAGAAACCAGCGAAGAAACAAGGAAACTAATTATTAAACTCCATAATCAATGTAAATTGCTACGAGAAATATCTCAACTTGTTGACAGACCTCGCAGGCAATAATAGATAGGCTTTGTGTTTTAAAAATAGTGCAAAACAGGCCAATAACCGGAAAACCAAAGTTGTTAACAGAGCAAGATAAAAGAGATATCCTGTGTGAAATAACGAAGGATCCAAAAATCAGTGCTGTGAAGTTGGCTGCGGATCTGGGACGAAGTGCTATAAACATTTCGGCCAGCACCATTCTGGATATCACGGTTGAGTACCCTGGAAAAAGTCCTGGGTGAGTTAAAAAAAAAACAAAGGATTAAATTTCGCAAAAGAGCACCGAAATAAAGGAACAGAATTCTGGAATAGGGTGATATTTTCTGATGAGTGTAAGTTCAATACTTTTGTGTCCAATGGAAGGCATATGGTATGACACAAGAAAAATAGAGCTGCATCCCAAACATCTAGTGCCTACAGTAAAACATGGAGGTGGCTCTGTGATGGTCTGGGGGTGTATGAGCGCTTCAGGTATGGGTCGACTGCACTTTATTGATGGAACTGTGGACCATAAAATCTATATGGAAATTTTAAAGAAAAATCTCCATGCTAGTGCCCAGAAACTAAGTCTTGAGAACAATTTTGTGTTTCAGCAGGACGACCCCAAACATACAGCTGGAAATACTCGCTTGTGGTTGCTTTATAACACGCCAAAACAACTTCATACACCCCCAGTCACCAGATATCAACCCTATAGAACACCTGTGGTCTATTTTGGAGAGGAAAATCAGAAATAACTTGTTTTCCAGTAAAGGATTAAAACAGGCACATAATAGGATGGGACCTAATTGAACCAAATAAAACAAGAGAGCTAGTGGAATCAATGCCACGGAGGCTGGAGGCAGTTATAAAAGCAAAAGGAAAGCACACCAAATATTGAATGATGGTATACATTATAAAACTGTTATTGAAATCGTAGGTGCACGATCACTTTTTATGCAAAATAATAGCCAATGGCCATATTTTTTTTCAGAAGAAGTAATTATTTTATTTATGTTTTGTTATCTAAAATATTACCAAATACAACATAAATGCTTTACTGGACATGATTAATTTATTTATAAATTTCCCGTTTCTCCAAGAATTTTAATGTAATTTCTTATGTGTACGAACACTTTTTACACTGACTGTATGTCTCTATATGTACTATGTGAGCATTTAATACCAGGATTGCTTTCCTAAAAGATTGTATAGCTTTTCCACACAAAGCTCTTGACTCAAATACAACTTCATGACAGAGATATTGAATAATGACTTTCCTGTGCAGGCAAAGCTTTAATGTGATCTCTGACAAGTTGCTTAACATCATTGGTAACTGCATGGGGACAACTGAAATGAACTGAAATGAACGATTGAACTCTGTTATCAGAAATATCCAAATTATGTTTTATTTTCTTCTGAAGCGTCTGCAACCGAGGTGAAGAGATTTGTAATTTGTCCAATAATGTTTTCTTATATACATAATGTTTTACCATTGATGCATACTTCATATTTAAAGGTTGCATGTCTCCTTGATACGTCTTCTGCAATTTCCTTGCATTTCACTTCCCCCAATGTCACACACCCTACTAAAAATACAGACTGTTCATTACAGGACAACTTGTAAAAGTTCTGAAACATCTGTCTTTCATATCTAAAGAAATCTCTTTGCAGGAGCAAACATTAATCTGGAATAAATAAACCTAGCTATAGAAACATTGTTATGTATCTAAACACAATACAGTATTAAGCCTGTATTACATGTAGCCAATGAATCGTATGATTATTCACAATATAACTTGAAAAAATGGTTACATCACTATTCCACTCACTTCTTGTGATGCACATTTTCTGGGAACAAACAGATTGTTCCTAGTCTTATATGGGTTCCCAGCATTTCTAAAAGTTTTTTAGTTTATTATCATTCCATTCTGATATGTTAATCTTTTTCTTATGGCCTTTATTTAACTTTTCTTCAGCACTACCACTGACAAAACTGTTCACTACATCCGCCATTTTCTCACTGATCACTTTTCCACTGTGACCAACATTATGAAATCAAATAACCAAGAATTGAAAGGGAATTTTTGCACTGTGCATCCTCAAGGCTGTGAATTCATTTACTTGGAGCAGTATTCCATTATAATCTCAAAATTCACAATTTTCTTGGTTAGATCTCTATTCGGAGTAACTATTCAATTAGTACAAAATTGAATCGAGAATATATTGACACATTGCTTCACTCACACTGTTTATTCACAGGACATGTTTCAAGAGCTCTTGCTCCTATCCTCAGCTGATACTCGACTAGTGCAAGTTGTAGTGGTTTCTTCTTTCTCCGTATTGTCAATAGATGGCGTGATGTACTTGTCAAAGATGTCCGGTGGTAGAGTTTCAAAATTCATGACTCTATGACGATTTTTGTTAATGAAGATTTTTTCCCATACGGAAAGGTCTATGGGGTGATTAACGTATTTTATTAGAGATGTTTCCAAATTGATGTCATGTCTAGTATTCAAAAAATGAAAAGCCACTGCTGATTTTTCTGTTTCACCATTTTTAATGTTTCTCATATGTTCTTTAGTTCTGATGTTAATATTTCTTTTTGTTTTTCCTATATAAATTTTAGGGCAAGTTTCACATTTGATCTCATGAGAAACATTAAAAATGGTGAAACAGAAAAATCAGCAGTGGCTTTTCATTTTTTGAATACTAGACATGACATCAATTTGGAAACATCTCTAATAAAATACGTTAATCACCCCATAGACCTTTCCGTATGGGAAAAAATCTTCATTAACAAAAATCGTCATAGAGTCATGAATTTTGAAACTCCACCACCGGACATCTTTGACAAGTACATCACGCCATCTATTGACAATACGGAGAAAGAAGAAACCACTACAACTTGCACTAGTCGAGTATCAGCTGAGGATAGGAGCAAGAGCTCTTGAAACATGTCCTGTGAATAAACAGTGTGAGTGAAGCAATGTGTCAATATATTCTCGATTCAGTTTTGTACTAGTTTGTGCTTCACTGTCCCTACGCTTCTTTCAAGTTTATACTTTGAACTATTCAATTATTACAAAGCTTTTCCATCTGATCATTTTATACATCAAATATCATAGAAAAACCATATATGATAAAATTTCTCCTTCTGAGTTGTATTTTTAAAAAGATGTATTTTTGAAGTGTTTTTATCCTTCTTGTACTTTATATGCTCTTTCCAAAAATAAGCTGCTGGTCTTTGCTTACAAACAATAATTCAGTGTTTTGTAGGAGATGACTAAGCCTAATAGAAAAACTTGATGCCTTTTATCTCTAGAACTTACCTTAATGCTATAAATATCAGCAGTTTCTAACAACGTTCCTTCCAATGCCAACTGCTCTTCCTTAATTTCTATTTTGCTATCAATTTCATTGTCCTTGCTGCTTTTATTAAACTTTATTACACAGTGCTCTGGAGGCAATTCCCTCTCATTCACTGAACAAAAGTTCCAATCCTCAACCTCTTCTTTAATTTTTGTTTTAATGTCTATACTAGAGTCAATGCTACTTGTAAATGTTTCGCACTTCACCTTTTCAAAGTCTTTAATAAAAGGCTCTCTCTCATTTTGTGAATGGAAGTCCATGAAACTAGATTCTTCTTTGATTTCCACTTTGATATCCATTTTATAGCAGTTGCTACATTTGAACAATTCTGTTCTTAAATTTCAGTAACATGTCTGTGGAAAAAGAAACAAATATTTAGTAACAAAATATTTTCATATTTGCCTCTAGATAGGTGAAGCTGCATTACGTTTCACCTTATGGGGCAAAAAGTCCACATAAATATAAAGCAACAATGATAATATGCTAAGTATAAATTTGTAATGTTTAAAGATCCATAGTTTGATTAATTTGAATCTAACAGGTATGATTAATTACAATTAATTTAAATCACATTACAAAGCTGTTTCGTAAGTGTAGAAATTGAACAGATTTCCAAGTTAGAATTAACATTTAAAATGGAATAATGAGTACAGCATTACTCAAAATAACTAAGTTGGCTGTACACAGTTTCTGGCACAGCTAGCTTTGTAAAATTAAATCAGTTCCACTTTGAATGAAACAGAGAAATATTCCTTCATCATTTAAACATTCAGTAACACTAATTTAAGGAAGAAAAATTGACTAACATATAAGTATACCAAAACTACATAGATCAATAAATTATAAAATATACTACGAATATAATGTTAACACATGGAATGTACATACATATTGTTATCATCTCCCCTTAATTCCCAGCAGTAATCATTCAATTATAAATGACTGTTTTGAAGTTACTTTCTTGAATAATTTCACACTGATTAATATAAATTTTAAGTCTCCCTTTATTTTTAAAAGTTTCACTAACTGAAACTGAGTTACAGACAATCTTTAACTGCTGCGGCACTCAGTATACCATTCTAATAATCTTTCAAACATAGCACATGTCACAATAATATGTTTATGAAGAACAGATATCATTTGATTTTAATTAATTCTAGTGCTTATTTACTGCTTGGCCATATGAAAAGTCATGACACATTTTTATATATGGAACTAATCAGCTCTTGTTACATAGATACTTTCAAAGACAAAAGTAGGTATATATGTAGAATTTAAAATGAAATGAATTTGTAGGACCTGAGATGCCCACTTCATTTCATCAACTTAAATAATAAAACATAAATCTGAACTCGAATTTTAAAAACAGTTGTGAAGCTGAAATTAGAATGGCATTACCTGACTTTGAGGCATAACAAAAAGCCTATTTCATTGTAATTACAATAAATGACAACGTATATCATGAATAAAATAAAAGACTCATCTGTTGTGAAGTTCAGCTCTATGATGTGCCATACACCAAGTCTGTGTGTTTGTGATTTTATTACTCTCTAGCATGGTTATGGTTGCTTGGTAAATCTGATGTCAATTTAATGTGAATAAGTACTCTTTTTTTAAGACAATGATAATTCCTTAAATGATGCAAGTCAGTCAACTTCCAACAACACTGGTGAGACCAACCAGTAGCTCTACTCACTGAGTCCGCTACAACTGAACCTCATCCCTAAGATTAAGACCATGCCTCTGAAGATGTACATTGCAGATACGGACAAAATATCTGGGTATAAAAACTCCAACAGACGAAGATGACTCAGCAGAAAAGTATTGGCTAGATATAGTTCTTGACTCTGGCCATGAAATCCTTCAGCACTTTTCTTTAAAGCTTACAAATATGTTTTCAGAAGCAAAACTGAGGAAGTAATTCAAAAGAGCAAACATTTTAATGTAATATAATTTTGTGCTTCATTGAATCATAGTCCTTACACATTGAAATTTTAATGAAAATTAACAGTAGTCATGTCATCTCCTGGATTTGAACCACGGATCTTACACTCTCATTCCAGCTGGATTGAGCCATCATGCTAGCATGATCTTAAATTCTCCAACTGACTTGTGTTTTTCATAGTAAATAACCAGGAGTTCTCATAAACACATGAGACAACTTCCTCAATGGTGACTTACATGCTGTAAGTACTTTAAAGCCTGGGCTTTATAGTTCAGACCACTAATTAGGCCAATTAATGGAAACTAACTGTTCTTTCACACTGGTTGTGTGTAGGTCAAAGTATAGAAAGGTAGAGTCAGACTGAAAAATTCAATTCGTTCACAACATCAAAAGTGATTTGTGCAAAGAAACATAACTACTTTTCCAAATGTGAACTCAGATATTATTCTTGTTCACTTTGGGGTTGTCATTCCATGAAATAATTCCAGAGATACAATCCACTGTTAAGAAAGTATCACACATTTGTAAAACAGATGATCCATACACATGCTAATACAGTGCCAAATATTAATTTGAAATCACTCAAAGTATAAACTTGAAAGAAGCGTTGGGACAGTGAAGCACAAATTAGTACAAAAGTGAATTGAGAATATATTGACACATTGCTTCACTCACACTGTTTATTCACAGGACATGTTTCAAGAGCTCTTGCTCCTATCATCAGCTGATACTCGATTAGTGTAAGTTGTAGTGGTTCTACACTACAGGACATGTTTCAAGAGCTCTTGCTCCTTATCATCAGCTGATACTCGATTAGTAAAAGTTGTAGTGGTTGTACACTACAGCTTACACTAATCGAGTATCAGCTGATGATAGGAGCAAGAGCTCTTGAAACATGTCCTGTGAATAAACAGTGTGAGTGAAGCAACGTGTCAATATATTCTCGATTCACTTTTGTATTAATTTGAAACTTTGAGAAGTTAAATTGGAATTAAAACTGTGAAGTAATATAATTAAAATTATACTATGAATACGTACAATATGAAGTTATTAACAGTGAAGCAAACAAATATATACAAATACAATAATTTGTAACATAAAACTTCACCTATCTTATAAGAAATGATGATTATTCTCAGAGATCGCAATTTCATGTAAACTTATGCACATCTTCTGCCGGAAACAAAGCTGTAGCCATCGTTACGAACGTTAAATGTTGATATGTTCTTGTTAGTACTACCAAAATCTGAAAATAAAACAAATTTAAAAACAGAATCGACTGCCAGTATTTCAAAATACATTATGCGATGTTTGTTATTTAAAATAAATATCTTTTCCCAAACCATTACATCTATTAGACCCTTTAATTGTTTTAATAATTTAACTTCTGGATTTATTTCATAGTTAAATGACCAAAATTGATCTGCTACAGCCAATTTATCGGTTTGTATTTAACGTTATGAAAATGTTCTTTCGTTCTGGTTTCTAAATTATGTTTTGTCTTTCCAATGTAAACTTTATCACAATCGAAACACTTAAACTGATAAATACCATATTTTTTATTATTAGGAATTTTGTTTCATAGAGACATGCAATAAATATTAATACTATATTTATTTTGAGGAACTTAAGTTATACCAAACTCTTTAAAAAAAATTTGAAAATGTTAACCCAAGGATGGTAACAAAATTTTTTAAAATTATAATCGTCTGTTATTTTTCTAAGGGTAGAAATGTCATTAACAGTTTTTTTGATATTTGAATTTTCACTTTTTTTTTATTTATAAAGTCTTTATTAAAACCATTAGTTAAAGCAGTATTAATATGTTTATATTCTTTATTAAAGTCATCTTTATTCAGGGGTATATTTATTAATCTATAAATTAAGCTATTGACCACAGCAAATTTATGTGGAAAAGGGTAAACACTTTTATTTTTTATGTAATTATCAATATTAGTAGACTTCCTATAAATACCAAAGGTTAATTTATTATTATTTCTTATAATCTTTAGATTTAGAAAAGGAAGAAATCCAATAATATCAGTTTCTAATGTAAATTTTATAGCTTTATTTTGCAAAGCATCGTTGATGAGTTTATCAGGAACAATTGCGATACTACATGAAACTGATAGCTGAAATAATAATAAAGATTTAAAGTCATTCTTATACCCGTTCCCGTAGCAAATGGAGGTATTCATTACTATCTCACTCAACCGGTACGTTTTCAATACATTAAACATTAAAAAACATAAAAATAAATAAAATCACAGAATATCTTACGACTTGTTTTTAGAGTTGAGATAACCACTTACAAACCCTGCAACACACGCCTATGCTTAGAATGAGATTCCTTTTATATATAAGTTTTGGAATATCAATAGTTTTACTACAGATTTTAACTGTTGTTTTAAAACTCAGAGCTTGCATCTAATTCATTGCATTCTTCTTTAAATTGTTCCGATTACTTAATTAGGTTTTCATTGAATATAATTCTGGTTTTTCGTTTGAGGGAAAAGCGTCCTACTTAGCCTCAAAATATAAACAGTAAAAATACCTTATTAATTGTGCTCTGTCTTCTCTAGTAACTTATTTAGATAAATTACTGACGAGACGGATAGCTATCGCCTCTGAACATGACGGTGAACACAGGAAGCTTTGATCACAGAGCATAAAACTAGAAATTAAACTTTGTTTTTCGTTGGCTACATAAGGCGATCACATCCTTGCATTGGTGGTGGCTACTTTATGAAAACTGCGACACCAAACCCAACATTATTGCGGGCGATCTCAACTGCAGAATAAACACAGAGAACAAAATAAGACAAGTGATTGGAACCCTGGAAGAGGACGGTTTTACCTTGCTGAACGATGGACAAATACCTACATATATATATATATATATATATATATATATATATATATATATATATATATATATATATATATATATATCTTAATGGAAAAAGTGCCGTTGGTATCGCATTAACAAGAGGAGAATTAAAAGGAAGTACTAAACCAATTTGGCCTGACTCCATCACTTCTACCCGAAAGCACACAACGTCACCTCTCCACCAGCAAGAAAGACCCATGAGATCAAACAAAGAAAAATAGATCTGGAAAGAATAACAAATGAACAATAAATTATGAACAGAATCTGGAATAGAGGAAGGAGACGTCGAAAACACAACAAATTAAATAGAATACCTAAAAATGCAGTGACAAACAAACTCAAAAACAAGGACGGCGAAAAGATTGTTCAATGCTGAATGATATAGCAGAAGGCACACTGTTCTAAAATCGCTCCACAGTTTAAGAAATCAGTACGATGAGGAAACATGTCAAATATGCCCAGAAGAGAGGAGCATCTACCAAAAAGAAACTAATAGAAGAGAAGAAAAGAGAATGCTTAGAAAGAGAGGCAAAAAGAGAAATGATAAGGCAACGAAAGACATATATAGCATTAAGACCAGGAAATCAGACTCATACACCAAATATAGACATGAAGGAATAGGAAGATCACTTCAGTAAGATTCTGAACAAACGAGCAATTCAAACATCTCCAAAACAGGAGAAATAGCATCAAAGAAAGGAAAAATATGTCTGGGAACGTCTAAATGAAGACGGTGTAAAAGATGTAATAAAAACACTGAAGAACAAGAAAGCATCCGGACCCAATAATACGACTGCGTAGGTTACGCTGATTTGGAAATCTGGTTTGCAGAAACCTAGAATAAAATTTGCTGCAGTAAATAGACGTGAAATTGACAAACGGCTGTCTTCGAGGCTGACACGGCGTTTTGCTGCACGAACATAAATGAAAGAAGTCACTGCGGTGCACTTCAATCGTCGACTATCGCAATAGTCGGAAAACAATTGCCACTTCTAACAACTTGCCAGTCTTTATACCTCCCCATTTGTAAAAAGCCACAAACCTTCCGAGAGCTTTCGCGGCCGCAACAAAGAGCAGAACCTTTAGGAGCCTCTCTCTCTCTCTCTCTCTCTCTCTCTCTCTCTCTCTCTCTCTCTCTCTCTCTCTCTCTCTCTCTCTTTACCTGTCCTGCCCACGCGTCTGGCTTCGATCCGGAGCAGCAGCATAACAATGCCATAGGGTGACAATATATAGAAAATGAACATACACAAGATGCGGAAGAGGCTCTCCAGCACATATGGATCAAAATATTTAACAAATTCCTAGAACTTGGAAGAATTCCGGAGTTCCGACCCAATGGAGACACTCGATAATAAAGGTTATCTACAAAGATAGAGGAGAACCAATGGACACAGACAAATACAGAGGTATGGCCACAGAAAATATTCAGTTTAAGAGGGTTTCAAAGATAATAACATAAAAAATCAAATCTTGTTTCACAGTCCTCTCCCAGGACTCAAATGGGTTTCTGATCTGGAACATGAACACTTACAGGAGTCAGGCTACTTCTAAACAACATCAACGAAGCGCTAAAAAAGCAAGTGTTCTGTAGTGTGCACAGACTTTACCAAAGACTTTGACCTACGGGAAAGAGATTTCATCGTCCGAAAACTGGAAAACACAATGGCAGAAGTTAAGCGTATGGAGAACAATAATCAGGTGATTCCTCAAATACAACTTAATCAGAATATCAGATATTTTATCTCTCATTTTCGAACGTCATATTGCAATCGAATGGAGTCTTACAGAGCCACACATTGACTCCTTTGCTGTACATTCTCGCCACTAAAGAAGTACTGCAAACTACAGAAAATGAAGATAGTTACATATATGCATACGCTGACGATATAGCCGTATGACCAACAGATATTAAGAAGCCGCAGAAAATCGTAGAGAAAATAGAAAAATGCAGCAATAAAGACAAACTGCACATAAACATAACAACACACCGAAATTGTAGTTTTCAGAAATGGAGAAAAACACCCAAGAAAGATGGAAGCAACACCAGAGGACAAAACATTAAAATCTCATCAGACTTTTAAACACCTAGGGGTGACATTGCAACCAAATGCCAAATGCTTCACAAAACATCCAACAGGACATGCAGCCTAAGCAGTACTAGCAACACAGGACACCAAAAACGTCCGTCTACTTAGTCTGGAAACGGCCATGGAATTATTCAACGCAAAAGTCTTGCCAATCCTATTCTACGGGATAGAGCTTATATGGGACCACCTGACAGAAAATATCTAGAAACGCTAGAAAAGGTAAAATCGATTGATCTAAAAAGAGCACTTGCATTGTCCCAGACAACTGGATCTGTCTGCCTCACGTTCAAGAGTTCCCGGGTTCGAATCTCGGTCAGGGTGAATTACCTGGTTAAGGTTTTTCCAGGGTTTTCCCTTATCCTTAAAGACGAATGTCGGATAGCTGTGAGCTCCATGGGCCCCGGATTCATTTGAGCATCATTTCACCAATATCATTCATTTTCCGATATGCCTTAACGTTGGAGGACGTAAATTACAACAACAACAAAAGAACAGGATCTAGAATAGTGTACCTGCTAGCAAGAGAGTCATTCCTAAATGAGGACTTCCAACATCGATATATGCTGCCACACACCAAGCCTTTTAGAAATCAACTAAAGATCGTGGAGGGTAAACGAGAAAAAGTATGGCCGGGTTTCAATGGCACCGAAGCAATGACGAAGGGCACATGGACAGCACCGAACTTCGAACTGCGACATGTCGTAACCAGAGTATCTATTCACGACTTTCACCATCAAAAGAAAAACAAAAATTATTTCGACCCAATCACAACTTCTGTAGCAAAACTGTGAACAACATCACATAAATCTGTGCAGTAAAAGGCTGAGATCCATACATAAATATGCAAAATTGTGAAAATGTTTACGTAAAGTAAATGTATATGGCTGTTTGACTGTAATTATTCTAATTATTATTTATGAAAAATCGTACACCCAAATGTTTACGTTAGCGGAAGCTATTTAGCTTATTTTTCATAACTGCTATATTCCAATACCTTATTGCTATAGATGAAGCACTAAGGTAATTACGTGGCATTTGAGAGTTGTGACTGCAGTTTTATAGTTGTATTCTATGAAAGCTCACACAATCATCTTCTATCATCTGTAGCAATACAGTATTAGGAAATATAATTAGATGAACGCCGAACAGCTAGAATGGTAAGAAAACATAGCTCTTTATTTTGTTTATTAGTGTTTATATATTATAAACATTGCTAGCCAGCAGTTGAACAGGAAGCTTGTATACAGAGAGAGCTCCAGGATAGTAGTGCAACAAGGGAGTAAGCAGCAAAGGGAGCGGACATAGGCACATACAGAATTTCGAAGGAGACAATTAAGGGGTTTGGCTGTTTCAAGAATTGGAGAGGATATCAAAATCATATTTACTGGGATTTCTGTTATCTTAGTATTGCTGTTAATCGGTGGAATTGTAATGACTGGTCCTGCGGGAGAGCAAAGTGCATTGGAAAGTATCTTGAAGACAATGGAAGGAAAGTTTAAGTAACAAATTGTTTATGGCCACAAAGAAAATTAAACTGGAGATCCAGAGTATAAACACTGAAATGGCAGCAGTCAAAAACAGAATAAGTTAACAAAGTGTGTTCTTAGATATGAAGAGGAACGCAAATATCCATAGTTTATTCAAAACTACCAATGCGAGTAAGACATGCAGAACCAGCGCTTTAAGTGAAGTCAAAGCTGAAGCTGGTGAGTTTAAAACTAAAAATGAAATGTGTAGTGTTCGTGCTGTGAGTGAAGAACTTAGCAGTTATAATACCGATTGTGATGTCGGCCTGTTGGTGCAAGAAACAACCGGTGCCAACATTCCTAGGGATGTTAGGTATAACATAATCACAAACGATTTGAAGCCTAACAATTCATTTGTGTTTCCCGTACGTTTGCATGACTTTAAAGACTCAGTTTTCAGCATAAGTTGCTGGATGGATGGGGGTGGCTAAACTACAAGACGGTGCATATTGCCGTTACTGCGGTCTCTTCTACAAACAAGGTGTAGGTCAAAGCGGTCACCAGAACTTAGGATATTTGGTGACAAAACCATTTTATAAATGAAAGATAGCTCTAGAAGCATTTAGTGATAACCAGGCAAGTTTTTATCAACCGAACTGTTTTTGACAATAGAGAATGGCAGGGCAGGTTAATAGCAGAAACGAAATGAAATTAGGGAAAATGGGGAAGCTCTTCTACCAATAATAAACAAAATAATATTTTACGGAAAAGAAGAGCTGCCTCTCAGATGCGATTTAGATAGTGGTCCCTTAATGTTGTCGAAGACTGATAAGAAAGACGGCATATTCCGAGCTGTCCTATGTGGCTAATGCGAAGAAAAATGCAACTTACCCCTTAATCCAGAACGAACTCCTGGGCATATGTGCCAAAATAATATTATGAAAGGTTCTCAGTGCTGTAAATGATGCAGAATGCTTTAGTGTCTTAACTGATGAAGCTTTAGATATTTCCGTAACGGAGGAGTTATCTGTTTGTTTGCGGCATGTCAACTCTGATCATGTTTTGAGAGAAGAGTTTGTGAGATTTGTGCCTATATATGACCTAAAAGGTAGCAACATTGATAAGACAATTATACAAGAATTCACTAACCTTGGACTAAATATGGGCAATCTGGTGGGGCATGGGTACGTTGCTAGGTTCCATGGCTGGGAAGTTCAATGGAGTTCAAGCGGAAGTGAAACAGCTATATCCAAAAGCTGTATTTGTTCATTGTGCTAGTCATAGACTAAATTTAGCTCTTTCCTCTGCACTTACTACAACTCACATTTGCAATTGCTGAAGTGCTGTGAGTGACATTTGTGATTTATTACGCAATCATTCTTTTTGGCTGCAACGCTTTAAAGAATAGCATTAATGAGCCGTTACCTATTAGTAAGAAATCAAGACTGATTGGCCTTTGCAATACAAGATTTGTAGAGCAGTATGATTCTGTCATTGTGTTTGTGGAACTTATAGAACCGAATGTTCAGAGCTTTCAGAAGCTTTCCATAAGCGACAAATCCATTTCCAAACCTGCAGCACAACTACTGGTGGTCATAGAAAATAGTTCCCTTCTAATCTCACTATTGACAGGCGAGCAACTTCCATGATTCACAGTCCGCCCTTCTACGGTTTTGCAAAGCCCGGAACACGATCTTAGTTCTGCTTTGGAAAATGCCAGTGACGTAGTGGAGCAGCTGGAAGCTTTAAGAAAGAATGCTATTGAAGAATTTCACCATATTTTGAACTGTGTTAAAACACCATGAAATCCCCGTTTGACTCTGGAAAGAGAATTCAAAGACTGACAGGGAAGCCGACAAAAAGGTAAAAATCACCCAGCATATACAGTAGAGCAGTACGTAAGAAAATGTGTTTATTCCATGCACTGACGGACTGATTTCAAGTCTTAAGGAGCAATTTGAACAGAACAAAGATATATTGTCTGCTTTCGATATTTTAATGCCCAGAAATCCCCGAGGTCCCTACTTCGGTAGGTACAGGTTTGGCGCACCCGGGGTCCCGAGCCAACAGTCTCCCTCGTGTGGGCTCCTCTTCGTGGTTGAGGGAGACGGTCAACAGGCCCACCCACGTGTAGGCCGTGCGTGGAGACCCGTGGAGAAGGTTTTTAGATTCTTGTCTAGTTTAGAATTTAGGATTTAGTGAACGAAATTTTTAAGAGGTTTTGATTGATGTTTTTTATGTACGTGCATTTTTAATAGGTTTTGGTACACTTGTATAGTTTTTAGAAAGTTTTAGCTGAGAGAATAAACAAGTTTTCTTTATTTTCATGCGGAAATATCAGTGACAGTGAAACACAGGTAGAATATCGGTTAGGGTGTCAAAAATGGAAATTCACAGATAAAAAAAAAGAACTAGTGATGCCATAAGTTCTTTGGTAACATGTTCTGCAGCATTATATGCCACAATTCATTGTCTGCTTAAAATTGTAGCCCCCTACCTGTCTCAACTGCCAGTGATGAGAGATCGTTTAAAACAATGAAATGGCCCAAGACTTACCTCAGAAATAGAAATAGTGATGAGCGTTTAAGTAATCTTGCCTTGATGCCTGTACACTGGGATCAGAATATCAATTCTGAGAAAGTGTTAAATATAATGGGCAGGAGAAGCAGGCGAATCAGCTTAGTACTGTAGAACTACCTCAGCTTCGTGTACATAGTGTAAATAGTGTGAAAATACTTCCATATAAACTGAAGGACTGTAATGGAGATCATCATGGACAAGGCTTCACTTCAACAGTTTCCCAGTTCTTTGTATTGAGTTTTCAAGTTAGACCTTTTAACGTTACCTTGCATGTCCTGGAAACTTCCACTAATTGATGTAGTATGTCATGCAAATATTTTGGCTGGAGTCGTATTCGCTAATTTTATAATTTTGTTAACATGTCAATAGCTTTATCTTCTATATCAGCGGTCTTCACGGTTCGCTAAAACGGTTATTGGGGAAGAAGTGCACCAGCGAATACACCATATTGCCGGAGGGTTGGGAAGGGAGAGGGAACATGTCAGCTTGTGAGGTGATCAGTATAGGCTCGTTAGTTACCTGTGTATGGACGTTGAGTTCAAGATGGCTAACGAAGGTCTTCTGCCCCTACGTTGTTTAAGCCTTCATAGGAACAGGCATATATTTTTACACCATTTGATAATGCTGCGTGATGTTTCATATGCGATAAGAGCCTGACGCCACTAGGACACTTACCATGCAAGATATTACGACACATCAGAAGGTCATAAAAGAATCACATTGCTGGAGTAGTACGGGACACTCCCAGATAGGTACAAAACGGTTGTTGTTGTTATTATTATTGTATTGTCTGTTGTCATCATCATCATCATCATCATCATCATCATCATCATCATCATCATCATCATCATCATATCATCATCATCATCATATCATCATCATCATCATGATTATTATTATTATTATTATTATTATTATTATTATTATTATTATTATTATTATTATTATTATTATTATTATTATTATTATTATTATTATTATTATTATTATTATTATTATTATTATTATTATTATTATTATTATTATTATTATTATTATTATTATTATTATTATTATTATTATTATTATTATTATTATTATTATTATTATTATTATTATTATTATTATTATTATTATTATTATTATTATTATTATTATTATTATTATTATTATTATTATTATTATTATTATTATTATTATTATTATTATTATTATTATTATTATTATTATTATTATTATTATTATTATTATTATTATTATTATTATTATTATTATTATTATTATTATTATTATTATTATTATTATTATTATTATTATTATTATTATTATTGTGGTGGTGGTAGTGGTGGTGGTGGTGGTGGTGGTGGCGGCGGTGGTGGTGGTGGTGGTGGCGATGGCGGTGGTGGTTGTGGGGGTGGTGTTGGTGGTGGCGGTGGTGGTGGTGGCGGTGGTGGTGGTGGTGTTGGCGGTGGTGGTGGTGGCGGTGATGGTGGTGGTGGTGGTGGTGGTGGTGGCGGCGGCGGTGGTGGCGGTGGCGGTGGTGGTTGTGGGGGTGATGTTGGTGGTGGCGGTGGTTGTGGTGGCGGCGGTGGTGGTGGTGGTGGCGATGGCGGTGGTGGTTGTGGGGGTTGTGGGGGTTGTGGTGGTGGCGGTGGTGGTGGTGGCGGTGGTGGTGGTGGCGGTGGCGGTTGTGGGGGTGGTGGTGGTGGTGGTGGCGGCGGTGGTGGTGGTGGTGGTGGTGGTGGTGGCGGTTGTGGTGGTGGTGGCGGTGGTGGTGGTGGTGGTGGTTGTGGTGGTGGTGGCGGTGGTGGTGGTGGCGGTTGTGGTGGTGGTGGCGGTGGTGGTGGGGGTGGGGTTGGTGGTGGTGGTGGTGGCGGTTGTGGTGGTGGTGGCGGCGGCGGTGGTGGTGGTGGTGGCGGCGGTGGTGGTGGTGGTGGCGGCGGTGGCGGTGGTGGTGGTGGTGGTGGTGGCGGTGGCGGTTGTGGGGGTGGTGGTGGTGGTGGTGGCGGCGGTGGTGGTGGTGGTGGTGGTGGTGGTGGTGGTGGCGGTTGTGGTGGTGGCGGCGGTGGTGGTGGTGGTGGTGGTGGTGGTGGCGGTGGTGGTGGTGGCGGCGGTGGTGGTGGTGGCGGTGGTGGTGGCGGTGGTGGTGGTGGCGATGGTGGTGGTGGCGGTGGTGGTGGTGGCGGTGGTTGGGGTGGTGGTGGCGGTGGTGGTGGCGGTGGTGGTGGTGGTGGTGTTGGCGGTGGTGGTGGCGGCGGTGATGGTGGTGCTGGTGGTGTTGGCGGTGGTGGTGGTGGCGGTGGTGGTGGTGGCGGTGGTGGTAGTGGTGGTAGTGGTGGTGGCGGTTTATATTGGTAATACTGAAACCATGTTTATGAACATTCTGCTGCTGTTAATTTTTTCGGCCACGTGGGCATCCCAATGTTTTCACAAGTTCTGTAATCTCAGTCTGCTAAAAAGAAAACCATTGTGTTCACAGTTTGTTCTGTCGTCCATTTTACTATATTTTGTGACCTTGTGGGTTCGTATAATTTAAAGTCCAATTTGCATAAATTCAAAATGTTTTTTATTTTCGTAGAAATACACTTTGGTGAACCCTTACAGTAGCAGAATTACGCAGCATACACAAATATTATCCTCAAGGTCGTTGACCACAAAGAAAAGAGTTCACCTTCAAAACACAGTTGTAGGTACACGAATCAAATTTCCACTTCAACTCTCCCGCTGGCGTATCACGATTTCTTATATATACCTCTTTTCGTATTTCTAGAATGAACAAGACGGCACCAGAATTTTCGAGTTATCTAGCATTATCTGTTTCGGCAAGCGTTTTATCTCTGCGGTATCTTTATCTGTTCCGACAAGCTACTTATCTCCACGCTGCATTGTCTCTTTGTGCGCGTATGCCACCAGTCGTGACCCTGCTCCCTCCTCAAGGCTGGTCATCCCCAACAGTACCATCGTAACGGGCCAGACGATCCAGGTGTACCACCAAAATCTTTCCTCAGGGCACCGTCTGAATGCGTTAGAGCACGTCGTTAATCCTATTTACCACCCGGTACGGTCCTTGCCATGGTTGTTGAAGTTTCAGGCAGCGTCCCTTGGTCCGGGTAGGGCGGTACAACCAGACTAGATCACCCTCCTGGAACCCTTGACTGATGGCTTGCCTGTAGTATCGGGTCTTCATGCAGTCGCTTGCCTTCTGGATGTTCTGACGAGACATCTCATGCTTGTCGTGGAGATAGTCCACCAGGTTCTCCAGATACTCGGTTGCTGGCTGTTTTGCGTCCGGGGGGCTCCCAAAAGCCAGCTCACACGGGAGGCGTAACTCTCGGCCGAAAATTAAGCTAGCTGGCGTCATCCCAGTGGTGTCATGTGTTGACAACCGGTAGGCCAGCAAGAACAGTGGCACCTTGACATCTCAGTCTCGCTGACGGATGGCCAAGACCTTCCTCAGGTGTTATTCTAAGATCTTGATGTACCTCTCCTCCATGCCGTCCGACTGCGGGTGTAGGGTTGTTGTGCGGGTCTTGTTCACCCTAAGTCTTTCCAGTGTCCCCTTCATCAGGTTAGACTCAAAATTGGTACCCTGATCACTGTGGAGCTCTAACGGCATCCCAAAACGGCAGAACAGTTGCTCCACGAGGCTGTCTGTGACAGCCTTTGCCTCCTGGTTCGGAATGGCATATACCTCCGGTCACATAATGAAGTAGTACCCGGCCACCTTCAGGTACTTATTGCCTCGGTCGGAAACTGGGAATGGTCCAGCTATGTCGACAGCGATGCGTTCGAAAGGCGCTCCGACGTTGTACTGCTGCATGCGACCCCGGTTCCTAGTCTGGTGGCCAGGACTCTCCACGTACACGCGGCACTAACGGCACCATCTTTCAGCGTCCGCTCGGAGCCTCAACCAGTAGTAGCACAGTCGGAGTTTGTCGATCATTCGGTTTGCTTCCAGGTGTCCTCCTGAAGTACCGGCGTGCACTTCCTCCAAAACTTCTGGGACCTTACTTCGGGGAAGTACCAACTGCTCTTTCTGCGTCTTCCCATCGGGTGATTCATATACCCGCAACAGCTCCCATAGGGGAAGGGATCCGTCCCTTTCAGCTGCCAAAGTGCGCGCGCTGCGGATCCTTAGCACTCGTGGTCCCTCTGACGTTACTAGAGGAACCTCGGGCTGAAATCCGAGCCCCTCCTTCCGGAGTTGTTCGGATTGGGATGGACTCGAAGGGGCCGTGTGTTCCCGATACCCGTGGGAATCGCGTACGTCTTCGGACGGGGTTGGGGAAAGCCATTAATTCTCCCGGGTACTAGACTGCAAAGCTAGTAGAAGGTATGCTAGATCACCAGGCGGCCCCACCGAGGTTTTTAGGTAGTGTTCACCTTGAGTGTTGACGCGCGTAAGTGGCGTATCCACTTCCATCCCATCTTGAGTCCATAGGACCAGATGGGGGGGCTTGTTAGTCTCTAGGTCTTGCCCTATGGAAAGCCAACGGAGGACGCCGAGCGCCCTTTGGGACAGCTCGGATAACTCCCTGGTTGAAGGAGGCCCGGGTCCAGTTCCTACGGGTTCAGGACTAATGGGAGTAGAACCTCTGGGCTCAAACCCGGAACAGCACGCCCTCTCTGATCTTCAATGAGTCCCATTGGGCCCAGTACGACTTGTGTGTGGCGCTTCTTGGTGCGATGTCCTCCCACGTCGATCTTCTCCCTGCCTCCAGTTCTCTCAAGAGTGGCCCCAAATCTCCCTCCGCCAGATGTTCCCTCCTCAGAACTGCGCTATCCCGGCCATCCGCAGGCAATGCCGTGACCACTCTAACAACTGTCGCACGCTCTTTCTCTTCCACTCTTGTGAACTGGCCGCACTCTTGTGAGCAGATGCTTCGGGACTTGTCGTCTGCGTTGCCGTGGCTCTTCCCTCCACGATGTTCAGAGGTGAAGTCGTACTTCTGCAGCCTCTGGACCCAACGGGCTATCTGGCCTTCCAGGTTCCTAAAACTAAGTAGCCAGGTTAGGGCGGAGTGGTCAGTCCTCAGATGGAATGGATGACCTTACAAGTACTTGTGGAACTGCTCCAAGGTCTTCACTACCGCCAGTAATTCTCGCCGGGTAACGCAGTAGTTTTTCTCTGCCTTAGACAGCGTTTTGCTATAATAGGCTATCACTTGCTAGTGGCCATCCTGAACTTGGGATTGGACGCCTCTTATGCAATGGTCACTGGCGTCGGTGTCCACAATGAAGTCGCCACCTTGTTGTGGGAATCCCGGAATAGGAGTACTACAAAGTGTCTTCTTCAGCTGCTGGAAAGCGCTTTCGGTGTCCTCCGTCCAAACATAAGGCCGGTGTTCTTCTGTCAGGCGGGTGAGGGGCTTGTCGATGTTGGACAGCCCCTTTATGAAACGGCGGTAATAACTGCGCAGCCGTAGGAAACTGATTAATTCTATCTTATCATTCGGCCGGGGCCAATCTCTCACGGCCTGTGTCTTTTCCTGGTTTGTGGACACTCCGGTTGGTGGCACTGTGTGGTCCAAGTAGCTGACTTCCTTGTGGAAGAGCTGGCACTTCTTCACGTTCAGCTTCAAGTTGGTCACCTAGAATCTCTTCAACATCTTGCTCAGATATTCCAGATGGTGTTCGAAGGTCTTACCGACAATGATGATGTCGTCCAGGTATAGCAGGAAGCCGTCCTAAGTAAAGCCTCTCATCACTGACTCCATTAGGCGTTGGAAGGTGGCTGGTGCGTTGCAGAGACCAAAGGGTGTAACTGTGAACTACCAAAGCCCTTGGCCTGACGAGAATGCGGCCTTTTCCCTGTCTCTCGGGTCTAGAGCCACCTGCCGGTAACCCGACTTCAGGTCCAGGGTCGAGAACCACTGCGCACCAGCAAGCTTGTCCAGGGTGTCGTTAATCCGGAGTAGGGGAAGCAATCCTTCCTGGTGACAGCATTCAGCTTCCTGTAGTCCACACAGAAGCGTAGCTCGCCGTTCTTCTTTGTCACCAGAACTACAGGGGAAGACCAAGGGCTGTCAGACTCTTCCATCACTCTCCTGGATCTCATGTCCTCCAGCTTGTCCCGCACCGCCGCCTGTTTGCCAGCGGAACGCGTCTAGGTGGATGCCGAATCAGCCTGGCATTTCCGGTGTCGATGTGTTGGAGCACTCGGTCCGTGCGGCCGTAATCGCTGTCGCCTTGGCTGAAGACGCGCTGGTATCGTCTCAGTAGTTGTCAAATGTTCTCGAGCTCTTCTGCGGTCAGGTGGTCGCTCGCCCTCTACAATAATCCTTCCAGCCGGGGCCCTAAGTGTTGTGTCTGTCAAGTTGAGCAGCCTCACGGGCACCTCCTCTCGGCATGGCAACAATGTCCTCGCTACACAGAGCCCCTGCACAGGTGTCTTCCGGTCCATCATTATGTTCTTCGTCCGCTGGCCTTCCAGTCGCGCCGTCACCACCACCTCGCTTCTCGCGGGGACAATCACGTCTTCCCTCAGTAAGACCCTGCAAGTTCCCAGACGCTCTTCAGTTTGCTTAAGTATCACTTCTCCATTAAGCCGCTGGACCTTCCTGCCGACGTTGACTGTCGCCTCGTGGCTCTTGAGGGTATACAGTCCCAGTATTACCTTCTCAGCCACCTTCGCGACAAACACCCATTCACGCACGGCACTTTGTCCCAAGGTCAATTTCAGCAGGGCCTCCTCCACAGGGAAGGTGTCACCCGATGCCGCCACAAGCTGGTACGGTCAGCTTGGTTTCCTCGACGGCAAACCCCAGGCTACATCCGGTATGATGACGGTTATGGCTGCCACGGTCTCCACCAGCACGCGACAAGGCTACCCTCTCACCCAACCGTCCGCGATGAGGCTGTCATACCTCCGTCGGCTGACGGCGCGCAGTGTCATTCGAGGGGATGGTGCTGATGATGCCAACGTGCCCCTCGCCACGACGGCCTTTACTCGTTTTCCGGCTGCTCTCCCTGGTGTGGGCAGTCTGTCTCCAGGTGTCCCGGCTCTCCACACCCCCAACACACCAACTAGGTCTTCGCCGGCGTCCCTTGACTGATCTTCGGTCTCCATTATAGCGGATACTCCTTGTTCTGGAAGTCGGGGTAGCAGTCACCTTGGCCACCTCCATCCTCAATGCTGCCGTTAGCACCTCGTGGATGATTTTGTAGTCGCCGAGCATTAGGCTCTGACCTATCTCGGTGTCTCGTACCCCGTCAACGAATGTGTAGGCAGCCTTTCGGGATACGAACTCGGGTGGGAGGTCGACTTAGGCTTTGCTGACCAGCTACTCAATTTCCAGGGCGAACTCCTGCAGCGTCTCCCCTGTCTGCTGCGTCCTTGATTTCAGCCTGCTACTGTAGGCTGCGTCTAAGCGGTGGTTTCCAAAGCGGTTATCCAGGGATTCCCAGATGTGCATGAGCGCCGTCGCTGTCTGGATCGCGTTCTCTGGTGTCCACTTGTTGTGTTTGGCCGCTGTGTCGAATTGACGGCGGAAGACTTCGAACGTTGACGTGCCGTCGTACTTGGGTGGTCTGACGTGCGCAGATGTGTCGCGTCCCGGCGCGTCGGCCTTCAAGTCCTTCAACCTCCTGCCGGCGATGTTCTCTACCGTGGCGTTCAGGGACTTGGTGTTGCTGTTGGCGTTTCCCTCCAGGTCGTTAACGCTGTTTGTCAGGTCTTCGACGCGCTAGTCCACTTGATCCATCCGCTTGCCGCAACGTCCTCCTTCACGCCGGTCAACTGCTTTTCAAACTTTGCGGCGAGGGCTTCGTTCCCAGTCTTCATTTCAGATGATTCGGTCTTCTTTTTCGTGGCCGTGTTGTCGTTCGCTGCTCTCATTTCCGTGGTTAATTCGGTCATCTTCACGGTCATCGTCGTGGTCAAGTTACTATTTGCAGCTTCCTTCTTCGCAGCGAGGGTGTCATTAGTCGTGTTCATTTCTTTCAGTTCCACGGCCAGGTTGCTATTTGCGCTTCCGCCTTCGTTGTCAATTAGGCCTTCATTTCTTCCATTTTCTGTAAAATCTTTCCCAATGCAGCGTCCATTGTCGTATTTGCCAGCTCCTGACACCAATTGTGACTTTGTGGGTTCGTAGTATTAAAAATCCAACTTACAGAAATTCAACATGTTCTTTATTTCCGTAGAAATACTCTTTGGTCAACCCTTAGAGTAGCAGAATTACATAACATACACAAATACAATGCTCAAGGTAGTTGAACACAAACAAAAGAGTTCACTTTAAAAACACAGTTGCAGGCTCTTGCCGTTTAAGCAAGTCTTTTATCTCCGCGCTATCTTTATCTGTTTCGACAAGCTCTTTATCTCTGCGGTGCATTGTTTCTTTGTGTGCCTATGCCGCCAGACGCGACAATATACAATCAAACCTCAGCATCCTGCATTTATATCTATTCCAGATTCCAATATTCTTATTCCTTTCCTGTAAATGGCTCCCTTGTTTATAATGTGGGTTTCGTATTCTCTAATGTTCTGGAAAAAGCTTATTCTGCGCATCATCTCTGAGTTCAAATTCATAGCTGCGTTCAAATGCAGAAATAAGTTTCAAAAGTTCTCAGATGGTGTATAGCTTAGCTATTTAGATGTAATGAGTTATCTCTTCTCTAAAATGCATTGTGTTGGTAAATTCTCTCTTAACTGGGGGTCCTAAGGATAAGCTGTTGTGCGTGTAATTTAACTCCAGAATTTCCCATTACTCAGCACCAATCGCACATGAGTTTTGTTATTAATATTCCAGAATTGGTTCAGGAATATTTGCTTGAAATATTAAAACAATTATATTCCCTTGTGTCAGTTGTACCATTGCGGCAATTTACCAGTTAGTATCCTTTTAATATTGAGCATTTTGAATTATTCTGCCACCTCTTTTAACTCCATGGGCTGTTCCATATCTGCTATATATTGCCTCAGATGTTTTCCTGCATTCATAGTAAATTTAGAAATATCATTTCATTCATTAAATAGCTAAACACTCCAAGCATAGATAAAACCTGTGGATACTTTGATGATTGTCATGTAAAACATTAACTGGAGCATTGACCAATGAGGGTAGCGCAGCTTCCCCATCACAATTATGAACTCTTGTTGGCAGTTAAACAATTTGGATTTAGACCACTTTATGGGAGATAGTGCACTCAGATTTATTAATCTTTTTAGTAAAGACCTGATCTCATTAATTTGGCCTTCAGGAAACTCTATTCAGAGTTGAACTCCTGGTGAAGAAGGACTGACTTAATTTATTATAGGATTTTAATTGTTGTTCCCTTACATTTGTTTCTCCCTTAAGATTATTATGAACACCTTTTCTTACAATTTTTTATAATAAGTTTTATTATGACATTGCTGCTAGTGGCAAAATTGAAATGAACCTATTACCTGTTGGAGATCAAAGTACATTGGAGATGATAATGACTGTGGAAGGAATAGAGGAATTTTTAAGTAATAAAATGAACTTGGACTTAGAGAAAATGAAACAAAAGATTCAGGAAGTGAACACAGAAATGAAGCAGTCAGAAACAGAATAAATAAAATGAAAGAAATATCTCAGAAATGAACTGGGTATTTTTGGAGAAGAAAGGAGAGGAATCTATCTTATCCAAGAAGAGACAGGAGTTCTCGTTCACTTGCTATGCTTTACGTGACTTTGGAAACAGAGTTGGTTTAAAAACTGTGGTTCATTCCTTTCGCTGTTCACTAAAACAGGTACATGCTGTATTGATAATCAAGAAATTCATACTGACAAGATTTCTGAAACTCATAGTGGACGATAAGGTTAAGATAATCACTAATTATTCACAAGAACTTCGGAATTAAACTGCATTGTAAAAATATTAAATTGTTCGAATGGTAAATCTTATTAACCCACATTAACTTAACAGTTGTAATATTACCAATTTTCTGCCTCTTTTCGCTCTCATTTTTCTTTTAAAATCGACTTGCAAACCAATTTACCTTTATTTGCAGGAACTGAATAATAACGCGGTCTAGTGGATCATTCTACGGCCAAAGCAGGAAGTCGTTTATGCGAATTAGAAATGAAGATTTAACATTTACTACAAAAACAAATTTTTACTTGAAGAAGTAGCATACAGGAATTAACAGGTATAGGTTCTTATGTTTTCATAGGTATGATATTTGTATGATAAAGGTGACCATATGTAGGTACTGATTTTTGCAGGGCAGTAACTTTTTTAAGACCACAGATTAATACCAGATTCTCAACTCCGTGTTAAAACCTGAAGACCATAGGGCGCTCCTCGTATACCTTTTGATGTATAACCTTGTTTCACGTAAGCTTGCCCAGGCCCAGTATCTCTTAACGGTCACGTGACCTAATCACCTCTCCTTGGCTGCTGTTTGGTAATGACTGTCGTGCGGTAAAAATTAGTTCGTTATTTAACATGGTGATATATCATATGTTGGAAGAGAATTGTCAAATTTATATTTTCGTAACTGTTTGAATTAAATATATTACGCAACAGAGTTGATTTATCTGAAATGCATGTTAATTCTTAAACGAAGTAAAGAGGAGGTTCCTTTGCTCTCAAGCACATGGCACGATAGCACGTGATTTAGCGGTGTGGTGATATTTGTTTATATGACTTTTATCACTGACCTTGTTTTGAACTGGATTAGTCATGCATCGCCATTCGAGAGTGCGAGAGCTAAATTATTTTATTGATCGTTTATTGCGCATGTACTTATTATATGTATAATGGTAGAGTCTACCGCCAGTTTTTCGCTGAAGTACCGCAAGGATAATTATTTACAAACAGGCGAAAAAAGAATTGTGTTGCATGTGTTTAATGCACTCACAGAGAAGAATCCGTCTTTGTCAGTGAGAGAATTCGAACAGCTGTGCTCCGAAGTTACAGGTGTGAGTGTTAGATCCGTAGGAACATCGCGACATGAAACTGAGAAAACAGGAAAACTTACCACTCCAGGCAAAAGCAGGAATAAACAAAAGTGCGTGCTCGGAGAAAATACGTGAAAAGTGTTGTGCGTCGTCATGTGTGTAGTTTTTCTTTAGAAACGAACTGCCTAACATAAGTAACATTTCGTCTGCTGTAAATGAGGATGCAGATTTACCAAATTTCAGCAGATTGCTTATACAGCTGGGATTTGTGAATGAAAAAGAGGCAAGAATAATGTGCTAAAAGACAGAGGCGATATTGCTGTGTGGCGAAGACATTATTTAAGGACAACCAGACTGCACCGAGATACAAATCGCAAAATATACACGAATAACACGAAAAGTAAAGTATGGTGTGACACGACTTTTAAAACTGAAAGACAAGCATTTTTGAAAGGTATGTGTGCTGGTTTAAAAAATCCTAGTGGAAAAGGCCAAAGGCCTTTCATTATAAACTCTTTCAGTTTCATTACTCAGTCATTCTGTTTCAATTTGCTCAGTTCATTATAAACTTGTATGTTTGCATGCCTTCATATCCTTATTTGTATGATATTATTTATCTTCCCGGCAATTATTACGTTTACTGCGGGTTTAAATGTAACGGGAATGCACCGCCTATGGCCTATGGGGCGAAAGCATTAGCCAATTAGGGCGAGGGGGAAGGTAGTTGAACGCGGAGTGATACATTTCAGCGAGGCAAGGTTATATGAAACATTTATTAGATGTCAGAAATGCAGTGAGCTTCTATTTCGACCGAGCTATGGTACATTCGCCTTCCCCCACCCTACCCTGCCTTGTTCAGCGACTGAATGCAACATCTTTCGAAGCCTAATCTAGTGCACCAACGAATAATTTACGGCACAATTCATTTATCACATATTAGCATAATACGCGCTAAATATGCTGAGAAAATGTGTGTAAATTATTCATCAATGTGCGAGATGTGACTTCGAAAGAAGTTGACCAATTCAATTCGGAAAAAAGGTCTCAGAAGCCACTTCCAAACTTGATCTTTTTCCTGTTGCCACCAAGCATTATAGCTTTTATATTCATGTAATAAATGAATAAGTAGATCTTTAAGAAACAATTGCAACTTTGACATCGTGAGATTACTCAAGATGCTGACGAGGTTATACATAGCACCTGTACTTCCTTTCCCTGAAGTGTGAATTCCTAAGCTTGTTATTGTGATAATTACAAGAAAACCTGACCTAAATCAATGCATTCTACAGGTTCTGGAAAACAGGAAAGGATATCACAAGGTCATGAGTAATGCAGTTTCTTTGTACACAGAATAATGTTGAAAAGTTCCCTGGAATGAAAGTGTCAAAAAGAAAAAAACAACAAAAAACGAAAAACATTATTAAAGAAATGTATATATAAATTGTAAGTGAAGATACAAACCACTATGTACAAAAAAACAGCACTATCTCTTTAAATAAAAAACAAAGAAGCTCTGTTAATAGCTTATATTTACTAAGAATTTCAAAAGCTCTATAATACATACATCATTTCTAGCACAAGTTTACAAAAGAATATTCAAAGAAAAACATGAAATTTGTGATTGATTCATGATATTAATTTGTGATTGATTCATGATATTAGTAAAACCTCACAAATTAGGTCATGAGGCAAAGACATACATTGAATAAAAGACACTATTTTACATACTTCTAATCACTTTGGTTGGATTATCATTCACACATGCAGTATAAATGATTATGATTTGAATGAAAAATACAGTTCAGTGAATCTAAGAAGAATATTAAGTACATAAAAACTGTATCATTCATTTAAAATTGTCCTAAGCTTAACTTTGTCTTTGAAACAGAGGAATATTACAGCTTTAAATTTGTAAATGCTTTAATGACATGTATAAGCACAGTAATAAATGCTGAAAAACAAAATAAGCAGTTTTAAAAATAAATTTTAATGCAAAATGCATCTTCCAACAGGACAAAATTTCATGTAATTATCTGACTGTGAAGATGATTTGCTTGGTACAGCAACTGTTTTGGTAAATGGCTTACTTTAACTTGGTAAGACTTTAAGCTATATGTGTACTAAGATGGCAATTGGTGCTCTCTGCATAGTGTAAACCTCTCAGGCTATGACATACAACTGAATGTGTGTCACATAAGTAAATCAATGTAAGGTTACACTCAGAACTATTACTACTGTTTGTGGTCTTAATTATGCTGTGAAAGTGCTGGAACTGTCTGAGTCATTAATAGGCCTAATTAAAATGCTTACACATCTAAGCATTATTTCTTTTGACAGTCCATAATTCCTTATCTGTTCAATGGAATGAAACAATAATTGCATTATATAGGTGTGGCTATATCTGCTTTTCAAAATTATGTGGCTTTGCATCACTGCATGTAACGCATGTTGGCTGTTAAGCTCAAATACCCAGAGTTTGCCCGAGTAACTCTGCAATGTATTGGGATGCTACCAACAGTGTAGATGCTGAAAGATATTTCAGTAAATATAATTTGATTGTAAGTGACAGGAGGACTCAAATGACAGAACAGAATGTTGAAATATGTTCAATGCCTTCATTCAACAACATTATTGAATCATAAACTAGGTTAATTTAGTGCATTTTCTTTTTATTGTGTCCTACATCAGTATGGATTTTTCTTTTTTGTGTTATGAACATTGTAACTTTGTGGGTTCGTGAAATTAAACAGTCAGTTGCACAAACTCAAGATGTTCTTTATTTCCAGCGAATTACAGTTGAAACACTTGCCAATTACATAGAATTACGTAGCGCACACAATTACAATTCATCAGTTCGTCCGTCACAGTTCCACTCTGCACGCTCAGTTATGTACACTCCTCCAATGCACGTACACAGTCTTCCAGTCCGTTCCCTCACTGGGCGCTCCTCACGGCTGCTCGCCAAAAACTGAACTGACTCGCCAACTACAGGCCTTATATAGGGAAGATCGCCGTTTCTGGAAACTTCGCGGCGCGCACAATTATTCAGAGGTTCCGAGACGTCTGGTGGGAGGGGAAAGAGACGGTACAGGGCTCCCGCCGTTTACCTAATCATCCCTTCAGTTAGTGACACGAGACAAATGGGTAGGTATGGCCTGAATGCTTCCCCTCTGGCCCTACTGCCGGCCGGTTCTATAGGGAGTTCCGACGTTCGGGTGACAATATGCTTTAGTCTGTATGACAGTGTTCTATATTTCTGTGTATTGCTTTAACCTATATTAATGTGAAATAAATAAACACTTTATGCACTTTTAACTCACCGTTGTTAATAAACCTCCATAAATGTGTTTTAAATTTCATATAAATAATATTAATATTCATCATTTAACAAAATTAACTTAAACTTTCTTCAAAATGCTATAAAATGCTACAAAAATGCTAAATGTAAAAATAAAAATGCTAAATATCACCACCCCTACCTATTGTTTATTATGAAGCTTTACTAATTTGAGATCATGCCATTCTCTAGCTCCTAGCTGCAGCTGACATTGTACATATTTTAAGAATAAGTGGAATACTGGAAATAATTGTAAAAATGGCATATAATGATGATGATGATGATGGCACAATGACATTTTAATAATTTCTTGCAATGCACAATTGCACTTAAAACTTGTTAAAGATCAATTATAATCCGACTAGATCTCTTCTAAGATGGCTATTCAGATACATTATTTGGTGTAGTGTGTACAATATTACATAGTGATTACTGCATTAGACAAGATAGAACAAACTGAATTTATGAGAGAGAACCTAATTCTTCAAAATATCATTGCAATTTAAAGAAAAACTTTATAAAAGTTCATATCCAAGCATGTTGCCCGAAGATTTTAATTTAAGTCCCCATATTATATGTAAACACTGATAATGCCAATTATAAACAAAGAAATTCTACAGAAATCAAAGAGAATTTAATTCTGTACAAATCCACAACCACAGTTTTGGTATATCTGAAAATTCACATACTTGGGTTACAATGACACAGCGAAGCATGTAATACACAAGGCAAACAGTATATCATTATCAAAAACAGATGCTGCCACCGAACATTGCAAATACATCCTTATAAACAATTCATTTAATTTAGATTACTTAATCCAGGAAGAGTACTGTGGCTGAAATGCACAATTGTTTCATCTAAAATGTAGTCTGAGATGGAAGAATTCTTTTGAAAATCTTCGTGTACAGGTTTGTTGTACACATGTTGGTACACACAGCATGAGAATTAAAGATATGTAACAACATGCAAAGAAATATGTCTATAAAGCTAAAAGCAATTGTTTAAATATTTCTGTCTTTGATGACAGCTAATTATATGGACTAAATTAACCCCCCCCCCCCCCCCGTCCAGAATAAAGCTTATATATTGAACAAATCACAAATTAATATTAATGGTGTTTAAATTTGGCTTACTGTTGTTTTATGTGAACTCATGGAAATCAAATGAAAATTACAAAATAGCTGTAATTTAGGAAAGCCAGTTTTGCAGTAATTTAAACTGGAAACTACTTACCTTACATGGACTGTTATATATATATATATATATATATATATATATATATATATGACTCAAATATTTTAAATTTAAAACTTCTAACACTAAACCAACGAATATATCCATCAACTGCCTAAAATAACTTCAATTTTCCTGAAAACTTAGAACATACTGGTCGCAACACTCCTCAAAGTTTTTGTTAATTTTCCACTGATATTGAAATGAAACACAAACTTTAAAAAATATCTGATAAGGCACAATAAATTGCTGTATAGGCAAGAAAGAAAGCGTTGTTCTGCACTAATAGTGTTCCTGAAGATCACTGCACATCACCAAAACAATAAACACAAAATTTCTAATCATGCGGCACTTTTAGATTTTAAAGTTGGGTGAAGTTGACACCGACAGATTTTAAAGTTGATGTGCAGCGCTCAATCTGTCGGACGACAGTTTTGAGAAGCTTAATACGGATTCAGAGTCTATATTTATTTATTTTATTTATTTAGCATTGAATTTCTGTACAGAAATATTTGCTTTTTCAAGATACAGTACAAACAATACAAACTAGAAATTCAGAAAATACAGAATTAATTCTGCATGCAATAATCAGATTAAATTGTATCAATGTCAACAAATACAGAAAACTTACATGAATTGTCAACCATTAGTATCATAAAATTATTCTCATGTAATCATTTACTCTACTTAATCTGGTGTCTAAAATATTCAAAGAACTCTTGAGTACTATAGAAGCACTGATTTATTAAAAATGATTTCACATCTCTTCTGAATCTTTTCTTATCATTGTTTTTGATTTTCTTTAAGATTGAGTTATACATGTGAACCCCTTTATGAAGTACAGAGTTAAGTTTATTTGATCTTGACCCCAGTATATGTAATTTAGTATTATTCCTAGTATAATGTTCATGAATAGTGTTATTTGTTTGAAAATACTGTATGTTGTTGTTTATAAAGCATACGGTTTCTAAGATATACAGACATGGCAGAGTTAGTATATTATTTTCCTTAAAATATTTCATACAATGAGTCCCTTTACTTAGATTAAACATTCTTCTTATTATTTTCTTTTGTGTTACAAATAAATCTTTTATTTCGGTAGCTGATCCCCAGATAAAGATAGCGTATGCAAGATAAGACTGCACATATGAATAGTAAAACAGCTTTAATGATTTGGACTTCTAAGAGTGACCCTGTAGCACCGGACCTCCCCCTATCCAGTTAACACCCCCTGTTTAAGACAGTCTTACCTATTGTGAAAAACACGGACAAATCATATGTCCATTTTTTAAACTCCTTTCCTTAGAAATGTTCTGCGAAAAATTTCTTTTAAAATCAATTTGCTAAACCAATTTACCATTATATACAGAAAGTAAGTAATAACGTGGTAATAACGGAGGTTAAAGGGATCATTTCACGGCCTTGTAAATCCCAAAGCCTACCAGTCTATGGCTCGCTTGGTCCTGTGGATTGGTCCGATTTGTCCGATGTGATGAAAAGCAGGAAGTTGTTTATGTGAATTAGAAATGGAGATTTAACATTTACTACAAAAACAAATTTGTACTTGTAAACGTAGCATACAGTAATTAACAGGTATGATAATGGTGACCATATGTAGGTACTGATTTTTGCAGGGCAGTAGCTTTTTAATGATAGTCTTACCCATTGTGTAACACACGGACAAATCATATGTCCATTTTTTAAACTCATTTGCTTAGAAATGTTCTGCGATTTTTTTTTTAAATCAATTTTTTAAACCAATCTACCATTATATACAGGAAGTAGGTAATAACGTGGTAATAACGGAAGTTAATGGGATCATTTCACGGCCTTGTATATCCCATAGTCTAAATGTATCATTTCACGGCCGGATATAATGAATAGCAGGAACTTGTATTCTCATTGGTTAAACTGCATGTGGATTAGAAATTAAGATTTAACATTTACTACAAAAACAAATTTGTACTTGAAGATGTGGCATACAGGAATTAACAGGTATAGATTCTTTTGTTTTCATAGGTACTATGTATGTTATGGGTGACCATGCGTTTACTGATTTTCGCAGTATAATATTTTTTTTTTTGTCATGCCGATTGCGATGATACGCGGACAAATCAAATATATCGTCTTTTTTTTTTTTTTTAAAGAAAAAATATCCTGCGAGATATCCCAGTTTAATTTGAAGTTGTAAGTTTAAGCTTTAAATAACTAGTTCTAGCGTTCTTATTTATTGTGCAACTTGATTGTATGGCATGCAATAGTCAAGTTTAACTGCCATTGTTTACGACAATGTGGCATCGTCTACGTTTTTATTCATATCTGCTCATATTTCTTCAACAATATGTACCTTTATGCTTTGTTTCTCTGTGGGGTATTCATTATTGTTTATTTGTTGACTCCAGCAGTGTAGATTGGCTGTGTTAGCTGTTTTTATAGTTCTCTACTAGTTACTTTTTCGAGATGGTACAGAGAAGAAAATGTGTTTTAAATTCCAAACTTCAGTTTCTGTATCCTCTCATCAAAAGGTACAAGATAGAACCATAATGTTGTAAAAAGATTCGGTACATTTTTTTATAGCAAACAGGGAAGTGTGACATAACGTGCCATTTACAAACTTCTGCAATTGCCTTCACTGCATCCATTTCCACATTTTTCAAAATAAGTATTTCTGGCACAAGGAACAAATGTTTGCAGCAGCATAAGCAGGTTTTGCATTTCACACAGTAATTCATACCCAGTCCTACACAAATATGATTATTTGTAACAAAAGCTTCATTTATCTTTAAAGAAAATGAAGTAAATTTCTTAATTGAGATCGTGTTTTTGTGAATATTCATTCACATCTTCGGTCGAAAACAATCTCATCAATGTTTAATAGAGATCACTATATTTCTGCCAGTACATTTCCAAACAGTCGTTTAGATCAACAGACTGTCCTTCAAAATTGATTAAGACATGTTTTAAAGCTCAAGATTCATGTGCAAGAACTAAGTCTGCAGCAATTGTGATGAATGTGATTTAGACCTTATGCAGTTTCAGAGCTATAGAAAGACTTGGATCAAGTGGATTGCATCACAGTGTACATAGATTCGCCCAATCGTAAATCTACAAAGCTGTTTCCATTATTAGCAGTGTGACTTTGTGGGTTCATAGAATTAAAAGTCCAGTTGCAGAAATTCCAATATGCTCTTTATTTCCATAGAAATACACTTTGGCCAAACCTTGCAGTAGCAGAATTACGTAACATACACAAATACAATGCTCAAGGTCGTTGATCACAAACAAAATATTTCACTTTCAAAACACAGTTGCAGGCACACGAATCCAATTTCCACTTCAACTCTGTCTCCTGGCATGTCGCAATTTCTTATATATACCTCTACTCATACTTGTAGAATGAACAAGACGACACTAGAATCTTCTAGTTATCTAACTATATCTGTTTCGGCAAGCCTTTTATCTCCGCGCTATCTTTATCTGGTTCGGCGAGCTCTTTATCTTTGCGCGGCACTGTGTCTCTTTGTGTGCTTCGGTCGCGCTTCCTCACAACAAATGTAGTCGTTATCCGTATGCTTTTTCTTCCTGTTAATGGAGTGCAAGTAAAATTGTTGAAATTTCATCAGTGTGGTAAGACAGCTGAGATTGTTTCTTCATACATTTTAAAGAATTCAAGTGACCACAAATTCTTTCTTTAAACTCATTTATTGATCAATCAGCGCATCTGCGCTCTACAGATCATTGTTCATAGACATTATTTACATACATTATACAATGAATAACAATGAAATAAGGTAAGCCCAATTGGACCCCCCATAAGAAGATACATTATTGTTTTAAGTATTACAGAACATCTTGTTGTGAGAGCTGATCCACTGGTAGATGCCTCCTGATGCCAGTTGGAGAGCTGGATTTTCTGCCAAGGGAATAGTGAATGGCTCCTGAGACATGTTTTAGGTTACTGTAGAACTTTTCGGATTGTGAAGAAATTGACTGTTGAATGGTGCTGATTCCAGTTTCTCTATGCAGTTGACTATTTCTGACAAACCATGGTGCATTTGTTGAGATTCGTAATACTTTGTTTCGAAATGTCTGAATAGGTTTGATTTCGGAAGGACTGGTCCCTCCCCAGACTGGGCTTGCATATTGTGACTTTGTGGGTTCGTGAAATAACAAGACGAAGTTACAAACACAAAAACTACACTTTATTTTCCTAGCAATACACCGTTTACCATTACAAATTGCTAGATCACCTCAAAACTGTTTATTTTTCAAACACTACGCTCAACTGTCTGTCGCTTCCGGTAACGATCGGCCCCGAAGTTTCCCGAATCTCCACCGGCCATCATTTATTCATCGGCTTCGCGAGTCTACCGCCAGGGTAACACTGCTCCCTCCTCAAGGCTGGTCATCCCGAACAGCGCCTTCGTAGCGGGCCAGGCGATCCGGGTGTACTACCAACATCTTTCCTCGGGGCACCTTCTGGATGCGGTAGACCACTTCGTTAATCCTCTTCACCACACGGTACGGTCCTTGCCATGGCTGCTGAAGCTTCGGGCAGCGTCCCTTGGTCTGGGTCGGGCGGTACAACCAGACCAGGTCACCTTGATGGAACCCTTGGCTGTTGACTTGCCTGTCATATCGGGTTTTCATGCGGTCGCTCGCCTTCTGGATGTTCTGGCGAGCCATCTCGTGCATGTCGTGGAGGTGGTCCACCAAGTTCTACACATACTCGGTCGCTGGCAGTTTCACCCCCGGAGGGCTACCTAAAGCCAGGTTACAGGGGAGGCGTAACTCTCGGCCGAACATTAAGCTGGCTGGTGTGATTCCCGTGGTGTCGTGTGTTGATGAGCGGTAGGCCAGCAAGAACAGTGGCACCTTGACGTCCCAGTCTCGCTGATGGCTGGCCACGACCTTCCTCAATTGTTCCTCTAAGGTCTTGATGTACCTCTCGACCATGCCATCCGACTGGGGATGTAGAGGTGTTGTGCGGGTCTTGTTATGCCCAAGTCTCTCTAGTGCCTCCCTCATCAGGTTGGACTCAAAATTGGTGCCTTGATCACTGTGCAGCTCTAATGGCACCCCAAATCGGCAAAACACTTGCTCCACGAGGCAGTCTGTGATTGACCTTGCCACTTGGTTCGGGATGACATACACCTCCGGCCACTTAGTGAAGTAATCCACGACCACCACCAGGTACTTGTTGCCTCGGTCGGATATTGGGAACGGTCCAGCAATGTCAACGGTGATCCCTTCGAATGGCGCTCCGACGTTGTACTGTTGCATGCGATCCCGGCTCCTAGTCGGCGGGCCGCGACTCGCCGCGCACACGTGACACTGACGGCACCATCTCTCAGCGTCTGCTTGGAGCCTCAGCCAGTAGTAGCGCTGCCGTAGTTTGTCAATCGTCAGGTTCGCTCCCAGGTGTCATCCTGAAGTACCGGCGTGCACTGCTTCCAAGACTTCCGGAACCTTACTCCGGGGAAGTACCAACTGTTCTCTCTGCGTCTTCCCATCGGGTGATTCCCATACCCGGAACAGCACACCCTCTCTGGTCTTCAACGAGTCCCACTGGGCCCAGTAACACTTGTAGGTGGCGCTCCTCGGTGCGACGTCCGCCCAGGTTGGTCTCGTCCCTGCCTCCACTTCCTTCAAGAGTGGCCCCAAGTCTGCGTCTGCCAGCTGCTCCCGCCTCAGGCCTGCGCTATCCCAGCCATCCGCAGGCACTGCCGTGACTACTCAAACTGCTGCGGCACGCTCCTTCTCCTCCACTCTTGTGCATTGGCCGCACTCTTCTGGACAGGGTCTTCGGGACATAGCGTCCGCGTTACCGTGGCTCTTCCCTCTACGATGTTCCGAGGTGAAGTCGTACCCCTGTAGTCTCTGAACCCAACGTGCTGTCTGGCCTTCCAGGTTTTTAAAGCTCAATAACCAGGTTAAGGCGGAATGGTCAATCCTCAGGTGCAATGGCTGACCGTACAGGTACTTGTGAAAGTGCTCCAAGGTCTTTACTACCGCCAATAATTCTCGTCGGATGACGCAGTAGTTCTCTGCCTTGGATAGTGTCTTGCTGTAATAGGCTATCACCCGCTCATGGTCGTCCTGGATCTGCGATAGGACACCTCCAATGCAATGGTCGCTGGCGTCGGTGTCCACAATGAAGGCGCCACCCGGTTGTGGAAATCCCAAAATTGGAGCACTGCACAGGGTCTCCTTTAGGTGCTGGAAAGCGTTTTCTGCGTCCTCCATCCACACATAAGGCCGGTGTTCCTGTGTCAGGCGGGTGAGGGGTTTTGCGATGTTGCAGAACCCCTTTATGAAGCGGCGGTAATAACTGCACAGCCCCAGGAAACTGCGCAATTCTTTCTTATCCTTTGGGCGAGGCCAATCTTTCACAGCCTGTGTTTTCTCCGGGTCTGTGGCCACTCCGGTTGCTGAGACTATGTGGCCTAAGTAGTTCACTTCCTTGCGGAAGAACTGGCACTTCTTCACGTTCAGCTTCAAGTTGGTCGCCTGCAGTCTCTGTAGCACCTTACGCAGATTCTCGAGATGGTCTTCAAAAGTTTTACCGACGATGATGTCGTCCAGGTATAGCAGTAAGGCGTCGTAAGTCAGGTCTCATCACTGACTCCATGAGGCGTTGGAAGGTAGCTGGTGCGTTACAGAGGCCAAAGGGCATAACTGTGAACTGCCAGAGCCCTTGGCCTGTCGAGAATGCGGTCTTCTCTTTGTCTCTCGGATCTAGAGCTACCTGCCAGTAGCCCGACATCAGGTCCAGGGTCGAGAACCACTGCGCACCAGCTAGCGTGTCCAGGGTGTCGTCAATCAGGGGTAATGGGAAGCAGTCCTTCCGGGTGACAGCGCTCAGCTTCCTGTAGTCCACGCAGAAGCGTAGCTCGCCGTTCTTCGTCACCAAAACTACAGGGGAACACCAAGGGCTGTCAGACTCTTCAATCACCCCCTGGATCTCATGTCCTTCAGCATGTCTCGTACCGCCCCTTGCTTCGCCAGCAGAACGCGTCTAGGTGGTTGCCGAATAGGCCGGGCGTCTCCGGTGTCGATGCGGTGAAGCACTTTGTCCGTGCGGCCGTAGTCACTATCGCCTTGGCTGAAGACGCGCTCGTATCGCCTCAGTAGTTGTCGAACTTTCTCCAGCTGTTCTGCGGTCAGGTGGTCGGCCGCCCTCTCCAGTAAGCCTTCTAGCCGGGGCCCCAGGTGTGTCGTCGGCACCGGCTCCTGCGTCTTGTCGATTGCTGTTACACTTACCACGGGCTCGCACGTTCCCAACGCCGTCCCGGCCTGGACGTCGTGATCGGCGTCCGTTGGATTTAGCAGTCTCACCGGCACCTCCTCTCCGCACGGCAGCAATGCCCTGGCTACACACAGTCCGTGTACAGGCGTCTTCTGGTCCAGCATCATGTTGCTGGTTCTCTGGCGTTCCAGTCGCGCCGTCACCACCACCTCGCTCCTCGCTGGGACAACCACGTCTTCGTCCAACACGACCCTGCAAATTCCAAGGCGGTCTTCTGGTTGACGGAGTATAACCTCTTCTCCGTTGAGCCGCAGGACCTTCTTGCCGACGTCGACCGTCGCCTCATGGCTCCTGAGGGCATCCAGTCCCAGAATCACCTCCTCAGCCACCTTCGCGACGAACACCCACAGACGCACGGCACTCCGTCCCAACGTCAGCTCCAGCAGGGCCTCCTTCTCCACAGGCAAGGTGTCGCCCGATGCCGTGACAAGCTGGTATGGTCGGCTCCGCTTCCTTGTCGGCAAACCCTTCGCCACGTCAGGTCTGTTTGTGGTCACGGCCGCCCCGGTGTCCACCAGCACGCGGCACGGCTTTCCTCTTACCCAACCGTCCGCGATGAGGCTGTCATCCTTACGCTGGCTGACGGCGCGCAGTGTCACTCGAGGGGATGGTGGTGATGGCGCCGACGTGCCCCTCTCCACGACAGCCATTACTCGTTTTCCGGCTGCTCTTCCTGGTGTGGGCAGTCTCTCCGCAGGTGTCCGGGCTGTCCACACCCCCAACACAGGCCACTAGGTGTTCGCCGGCGTCCCTCAGCTGGTCTTCTGTCTCGGCGTAGCGGACACTCCTCGTTCTCGACGTCGGGATAGATGCTACCTTGGCCGCCTCCATCCTTAATGCCGCTGTCAGCGCCTCGTGGATGGTTTTATAATCGCCGAGCATTAGGCGCTGACGAATCTCCGTGTCCCGTACCCCGTCGACAAAGTTGTAGGCGGCTTCCCGGGATACGAACTCCAGTGGCAGGTCAACCAAGGCCTTGCCAGCTAGCTGCTCAAATCACTATGGCGAACTCCTGCAGCGTCTCCCCCGGCTACTGTGACCTTGCCTTTAGTTGGCTGCGGTACGCTGCGGCTAAGCGGTGGTTCCCGAAACGATTCTCCAGGGCCTCCCAGATGTCCTTGGGCGCCGCCGTTGTCTGCACGGCTTTTAGGACTTCCGCGGCCCGTCCCTGGAGGCTGGCTATTAGCTGTGTGGCCTCCTCCGGTGACCATCTCTTGTGCTTGGCCACTGTGTCGAACTGGCGGCGGAAGACCTCAAATGTTGACGCGCCGTCATATTTCGGCGGTTTGACGCGCGCAGATGTTGTGTCGCGGCCTTCAAATCCTTCAGTTTCCTGCCGACGACGTCCTCTACTATGGCGTTCAGGGACTTGACGCTGCTGTCGGCCTTTCCCTCCAGGTCGTCAACGCGGCTCGCCAGGTCCTCGACGCGCTCGTCCACTTGGCCCATCCGCTTGCCCAGCTCCGTCACGTTATCCCTCACGCCGGCCAACTGTTCTTCAAACTTCACGGCAAGGGCCTCGTTTGCCGCTTTCATCTCCGTGGCCAGGCTGTCGTTCGCTGCCCTCATTTCTGTGGTCAATTCGGTCTTTATTTGTTTCAACTCCGCGGCCAGGTTGTTATTTGCCGCTTCTGTTTTTGCAGCAAGGTTTTCATTTGCCGTCTTCATTTCTTCCATTTTCTCTAAAATCTTTGCCAATTCAGCTTCCATTGTCGTATGTTCCACTTCTGACACCAGTTGTGACTTTGTGGGTTCGTGAAATAACAAGACGAGGTTACAAACGCAAAAACTTTATTTTCCTAGCAATACACCGTTTACCATTACAAATTGCTAGATCACCTCAAAACTGTTTATTTTTCAAACACTACGCTCAACTGTCTGTCGCTTCCGGTAACGATCGGCCCCGAAGTTTCCCGAATCTCCACTGGCCATCATTTATTCATCGGCTTCGCGAGTCTACCCCCAGGGTAACAATATAGTAGGACTGGTCTTAATAAAGTCATGTAGAGTAGTGTGCAGTTTTTTAATTTTAGTGAAGATCTGTTGTTGGGAAGAGGTTAGAGCTTAGCCAATCTTGCTCGAGCTAGTTTGAATTTGTTACTCATGTATTGTTTCCATGTGAGTCGTTGATCCATGAGTATGCCGAGGTATTTAACTGTTTCGGTCTCAGTTTTCCATGATATAGGTTTCACTGGGAGTGTACATAGCAATTTGAGCTGTAGGCGTTGCAGGAATATCAGAGGTGTACAAGTTGAATAGAACTGGTCCCCGGATAGATCCTTGAGGAATGTCTGCTGTTATAGGTTTGGTAGAAGAGTGGCTGCTACCTATGCGGACTGAGAATGTACGTTGTGACAGAAAAGAGGAAACTATTTTATAGAGGTAGTCTGGGATGCCATTGATGAACAGTTTGTATAGAAGACCCTGATGCCAAACTGTCAAATGCCTGAGTGAAGTCAAGGAATGCTACAGCTGTGTGTTCTTTCTTCTCGAAGCCTTGTGCCACTTGCTCTGTAATCTGGAGCATTTGATGGGTGGTTGAATGTTTGCGATTTAAAACCGAATTGAAAGGGAGGTAATACTGGTACTTCATTTAGAAATTTTGCCAAACACTTCAGTATAACTTTTTCATAGACTTTGGATAGAGTTGGTAGCAGACTTAAAGGACGATAATTATTTGGGTCTGAGGGGCATTTTCCTGGCTTATGGATAATAGTAAGTAAGGCGTGTTTCCATATTCTGGGAAAGTCAACCATGCGCATACAACTGCTGAAAAGTGTGGCTAGAATAGCAAGTGCTTTGCAAGTCAGATGTTTCAATACAAAATTTGGAATTATATTATGACCAGGCGATTTCCTTGCTGTTAGTTGTTGGATTATGAACAAGATTCCTTTTGGTGAAGTGAAGTCAATGAGGAGTGGAACAGTGGCGTAAGAATCAGGAAAAGGTGTGATTTCTTGGTTAAATTCTTCATTAACCACTGGATTTGGTAAGAAGGTATGTTTTAGAGTATCTGCGAATACCTTGGTCTTCTCAAAGTCGGATATGTAGTGTTTACGATCTTGTATTAAAGGTGGGATAAGCATTGGTTCTTTTAATACTCTTTTGGTTTCTTTCCACAAGGATGAATCCTCTGGTGAAATGCTGGAGAAGTGCCGTTGGTAAGTTGAATACCAATATTCTTCCATTTATTAAATTTTAGATGAGTCGTATTTCTTACACATCTGCTTCACTTTCGTACCTATTTTGAGGACATGTTTCGCAAATCTTCGTTTGCATCTACGGCTCTTGTGCGATTGATGCTAGATCCAGCGGTGTGGGTAATTCTGGGGTTGTTGCTGCCATCTGTTGATTTAGTGATGAACTGAAATGTGGGATTCTCTTCTAGCGGGATTTCAAAATTCATTAGTTGGTTTTTATGTTTTTCTATGTATATCCTCTCCCATATGACGAGTTCACTATGTTTTTGTACGTATATTAGTAATTCTGTGCTATCTTCAATTTCATGATTTTCAGACCAGAAATGAGCTGCTATTGCGGACTTATCAATATTTTTGTATCTTAAGTGCCTGAAGTGTTCTTTCTTTTTAGTGCCTATGTTCCTTTTTTTCCTCCCTATGTACATTTTTTCACAGTCTTTACACTTAATTTTGTAAATGCCTGACTTTTCCTCTGGTTTTATCTTATTAGTATTATTACTGTGAAGTAGGTTTTTAATGTTGTAATTGTTTTTTGGTGCCAATGTTATATTGTAATTCTTGAATATTTTTTGGAACTTTTTTGTGGCCCAGGGGTGGTAAGTAAATTTAGCAAATCTAGTTTCTTGTTTTATTGGTGTGAGAGCTGTGATCTGTTTTAATTTCTTTTGAAGTTTGAATAATTTTAGTTTTTTATCTACAAGGTTTTTTCCATATCCATTTTTAATTGCAGTTTTTAAGATTTGATGGTATTCGTTTTGATATTCCTGTTGGCTGAGAGGTAGATTCACTAATCTGTGCGTCAGACTGTTGATGGTTGCATGTTTGTGTGGAATTGGGTTGAAACTATTTGCTTTGATGTAATTATCTGTGTGTGTTGCTTTTCTATGAATGCCAAATTCTAGTTTTTCATTGCCTTTTTTGATTTTAAGGTCTAAAAAAGGTAGAGTACAGTCCTCTTCAGTTTCTACTGTGAATTGTATGCTGGGTTCTTGCAGGTTGAGTAGCTTCAAAGCATCATCTATTAGTTTGTAGGGCACTATTGCAAAGATGTCGTCTACGTATCTGTACCATGTTTTAAAGATATGAGGGAAGGCTTTAGTAATATGTGTTTCGAAAAAGCTCATGTATAGATTGGCCAAAAATGGTGATAGCGGGCTTCCCATAGCTAGTCCTGAAATTTGTTTATAATATTTTCCATCGAAGACAAAATAATTTTGATGTATACATAATTCAGTCATTGCCACATATTCTTCTATTGCATTGGCATCCAGGTTTATAGAATTTAGCCATTTTTTCAGCTGAATCAAAAGTTTGTGTAATGGAATGCTAGGGAAGAGGGAGCGGACATCAAAGGATACTAAAGTGTCATGAGGTTTTAGTTTAAGATTTTGCATTTTTTCTACCAGGTCTAAAGAGTTTTTTATACTCAGAGTATGGAATTGTGGAAAGGACTGAAATTTTTTGGTTAGCCATTTTGCCAGAAGGTAAGTAGGAGTGTTTATATTATTTACAATGGGTCTCATGGGTATGTTGGGTTTGTGTATTTTAGGCAAACCATATATTCTTGCAAGGGTAGGGTTGTCTGGTTTGATAGTTTTTTGTTCTGTAGTTGTTAAAATTTTACTATTAATGATGGTTTTTTGTACATCTTTTATGCATCGGTTGAGTGGATTAGAATCTATTTCCTGGAATTCTTTTTGTTGTAGTAACTCTAACATTTTTTCTTTGTATGTAGCTGTATCTAAGATTACTATTTTGTTCCCTTTATCAGCCCTTGAGAAGATTACATCCTTTTTCCTTAAAGATTTAATTATCTGAATTTGTTTCAAATGTTTTATTGGTTTTTTTATTTATTAAGTTTTCCAATATAGGAGCTGATTTTTTCCTAATTATATTTTTGTCCATGGTTTCCAAGCATAGCAGTAGAAGGCTTGGAAACCATGGACAAAAATATAATTAGGAAAAAATCAGCTCCTATATTGGAAAACTTAATAAATAAAAAAACCAATAAAACATTTGAAACAAATTCAGATAATTAAATCTTTAAGGAAAAAGGATGTAATCTTCTCAAGGGCTGATAAAGGGAACAAAATAGTAATCTTAGATACAGCTACATACAAAGAAAAAATGTTAGAGTTACTACAACAAAAAGAATTCCAGGAAATAGATTCTAATCCACTCAACCGATGCATAAAAGATGTACAAAAAACCATCATTAATAGTAAAATTTTAACAACTACAGAACAAAAAACTATCAAACCAGACAACCCTACCCTTGCAAGAATATATGGTTTGCCTAAAATACACAAACCCAACATACCCATGAGACCCATTGTAAATAATATAAACACTCCTACTTACCTTCTGGCAAAATGGCTAACCAAAAAATTTCAGTCCTTTCCACAATTCCATACTCTGAGTATAAAAAACTCTTTAGACCTGGTAGAAAAAATTCAAAATCTTAAACTAAAACCTCATGACACTTTAGTATCCTTTGATGTCCGCTCCCTCTTCCCTAGCATTCCATTACACAAACTTTTGATTCAGCTGAAAAAATGGCTAAATTCTATAAACCTGGATGCCAATGCAATAGAAGAATATGTGGCAATGACTGAATTATGTATACATCAAAATTATTTTGTCTTCGATGGAAAATATTATAAACAAATTTCAGGACTAGCTATGGGAAGCCCGCTATCACCATTTTTGGCCAATCTATACATGAGCTTTTTCGAAACACATATTACTAAAGCCTTCCCTCATATCTTTAAAACATGGTACAGATACGTAGACGACATCTTTGCAATAGTGCCCTACAAACTAATAGATGATGCTTTGAAGCTACTCAACCTGCAAGAACCCAGCATACAATTCACAGTAGAAACTGAAGAGGACTGTACTCTACCTTTTTTAGACCTTAAAATCAAAAAAGGCAATGAAAAACTAGAATTTGGCATTCATAGAAAAGCAACACACACAGATAATTACATCAAAGCAAATAGTTTCAACCCAATTCCACACAAACATGCAACCATCAACAGTCTGACGCACAGATTAGTGAATCTACCTCTCAGCCAACAGGAATATCAAAACGAATACCATCAAATCTTAAAAACTGCAATTAAAAATGGATATGGAAAAAACCTTGTAGATAAAAAACTAAAATTATTCAAACTTCAAAAGAAATTAAAACAGATCACAGCTCTCACACCAATAAAACAAGAAACTAGATTTGCTAAATTTACTTACCACCCCTGGGCCACAAAAAAGTTCCAAAAAATATTCAAGAATTACAATATAACATTGGCACCAAAAAACAATTACAACATTAAAAACCTACTTCACAGTAATAATACTAATAAGATAAAACCAGAGGAAAAGTCAGGCATTTACAAAATTAAGTGTAAAGACTGTGAAAAAATGTACATAGGGAGGACAAAAAGGAGCATAGGCACTAGAAAGAAAGAACACTTCAGGCACTTAAGATACAAAAATATTGATAAGTCCGCAATAGCAGCTCATTTCTGGTCTGAAAATCATGAAATTGAAGATAGCACAGAATTACTAAAATACGTACAAAAACATAGTGAACTCGTCATATGGGAGAGGATATACATAGAAAAACATAAAAACCAACTAATGAATTTTGAAATCCCGCTAGAAGAGAATCCCACATTTCAGTTCATCACTAAATCAACAGATGGCAGCAACAACCCCAGAATTACCCACACCGCTGGATCTAGCGTCAGTCGCACAAGAGCCGTAGATGCAAACGAAGATTTGCGAAACATGTCCTCAAAATAGGTACGAAAGTGAAGCAGATGTGTAAGAAATACGACTCATCTAAAATTTAATAATTTTTCGCTTCACTGTGATGTTCCAATACAGTTAAATCTCGATTCTTCCATTTGTTTCTTTACCTCTCTTGTGAGTTGGTTCAAACGATGAAGTTGCCAAGCTTCTCTATACTTCTGCTAAAAAGCCAGTGCATTTTGTGTTTTTCTTTCAAGAGACATCTGATGTTAGCGGGCAAGGTTTCATAATAGGGTTTCCTTTATTGCTGAGGTCTGGCTGGAGCTGTTGATTTATCTAGAGCTGAAGTTATGGTTTTTGTGAACTCAAGAATTGCTGCTTCTACATCACTGGGAGTTTTCAGATTACATGCAGTTTTCAACTCGTTATCAATTACATGTTGAAAGATCTCCCAGTTTATGAAACCTTTGCGGAGTCTCCAAGTGGGTAGCAGACGTAGAATCAAATTATCGTCAAAGGAGATCAAGACAGGGCAGTGGTCTGAGTCCATTTCAGGTATTACTGCCATGGTGGGAATATCTGATAGTTTTGTAGAGTGCTATATTCAGAATATCAGGTGTTATATTTTGCCTATAGAAAGTAGGACCAGGTGGGGCTATGATGTTGACTGCATTATGCTCAGCTGCTGTTAATCGTCTTCCGTTAGGGGTTGTCACACGGCATCCCCATGTTTCATGCTTACTATTTAGATCTCCCACAAGAAGGGTTGGCACTGTATCAGAAAATAAATTATTAATATCCTGAACTTTGAGTCTGAGTCCTGGCAGCTGGTATGCTGGAATTATTGTCATTTTGGAGGAGTTTTGCATGAATATTTGAACTGCACAAGCTTTGAGGCTGGTTAGTTGGGTTAGCAAAACCGAGTAGTGGTGTATGTCCTTTCAAATGAAGATGGCCACTCCAATCGAGGTGACCGGAGTGTTGCGATCGGAGCTATACACTGCATAACCAGGTACTGAAAACTTTTCCTGCCGTACTAGGTGAGTCTGAGTGATGCAAGCTACTGTGATGTATCTAGAGATGAATTCTAAAAAGGCTTCCCGCCTGGCTTTGATTCCATTAGCATTCCAGTATAATTAGTTGAGAGAATGTACTAACTTTATTTTTAGTGGTCATTAGCAAACAAACTTGCAAAAAGCTTTAATAAAAAGGATTTGATTTTTGGTAGGTATGGTGCTAGAAAATTAAAGCTAGCTGAAGAAGGTTATGTGTGTCATCAGGGGAGGAAGAGGCAGAAGAAGAATGTTGAGTAGAAGGCAGGAAACTTTTGTCTTCTGGAGGGACAGAGCGTGGCCACTGAGGAGTTTCAGGAGGAGAAGAGGGAGAGGTTGGTGTCAACTTCAGGAAATTTTCCACGTTTAGCTTTGGAGGTGCAGGTGCTATTACAGGCTTGGGTACTCTTGCACTGGATTTCATTATAAATTCCAGGTAATAATGACAACCTCTGAAATTTGCTGGATGAGCTTCTCTGCAGCTCACGCAGGAAGGCTGAGTGTCTTTGTTTTTTGGGCATTCAGAGAAATGATGATTAGATACTCTTCACACATCGAGGTGTAAGACGACAAAAGCTTTTAGTATGCCCATAGCGCTGGCATTGTGTATATTGTGGGATGCTTGTGGGTTTCTTACAATACTCAACTTTTATTAAAGCACGCTGAATGTGTTTAACTTCAAAGATCTTCTTCCCTTGCTCGTTTTCTAGTTCTACAGCACACAGGGGCATAGGTTGTCGATCTTTGTAAAACAGCCTGGTAACTTTCGTTACTGGTAGCTTCAGAGTGGTTAATTCTGTAACTATGTCATCGTTTATAAGGGAGTGAGGAACATTTCTCAAGATAACTTAAAGCCTTTTGGAATTTGGATCCTGGAAAGTATGAAAAGGGAGATTTGATTCATTAAGGAATTTTGTAAGGGCTCGGAAGTCGTTAACTGAAGTTGTGTTTGTCTTAAGAACTTCGTTTTGTTGTTAGGTTGAATATTCATCTTTTACAATAGTACCTACATCTCGGATAATCAGCGAATAATTGCTGACTTCATGGAGAAATATAGGTGGGATCCTGATTTTAGGAGCTGCAGAGGAATTAACTTCAGCAGCTGAATTGTCATCTTCCTCCGTTGTTTCCAAAGGCGAAAATTTATTGTTTATGGAGGTTAAGTCCACAATGTATTTACAATTTATAGCTGAGGCCAATGCTGTATGTTTTTTGCTTGGAGTGAAAAAACCATCATTTGATGTGGATGCATCGTCTTGGTTCAGTTCTTTGAACGGGCGTTTGTGAACTAACTTGGGTGGATGTAAGAGTGAACGAGATGTAGTAGCAGTGTCCACAGAATTGATAGAATGTGAATTTGATAAGGTTTGTTCTTGTTGATTAGATTGCATGATGTTGGCAACTAGACAAAAGTCAGTCTGCATTGCTTCTCTAACAAAACAACAATGTTTCGAAGAGAACTAACCAAATGAAATTAAATACATAATAAATAATGCATTTTGTGCAATGCACATAGTTCCTAACATTTACACTTAAAGTTGAAGGTTTAATGATAACTTCTATAAGCCAAAATTACTTACGTGTTCAGCTGGTTTTGAAATATTACACTTTTAATGACATTGAATAACACTATTAAAAGCTTTTCTCACCGCCTCCTGACCACAAAATTGAGGCTCAAGTTGTATGTTTGTGTTAACAATACTAACTACATGGAGGGGCAGCAAGAAAAGGTAAAAACAATGGTAAAGAAGCAGATGTGTAAAAAATGCGACTCATCTAAAATTTAATAATGGTAAAGATGCTGTTGGGCGGCATATGGATATCGTGGCTCTGACATCATAGCTCGAGCATTGCCAACTTCCACAGAATGCCAACATGGAAAATACCAACATTATGCAAGGTAACCAGCGATACTGTAATACACAAATAAACTGATGTAAAGATCAGTGGATCGTGCCAGAATTATTATTATTATTATTATTATTATTATTATTATTATTATTATTATTATTATTATTATTATTATATAGTATTATATTCTTAGTATTATCATAATTATTTAGAAACTTAAAGGAATTTAGCACCAAGTTTTGGAATAATCAGCATTACGTAAGCAAACCAGCGATAATACCCAAATAAACTGTCATAATAATCAGTGGATCATTGCCAGAGTTATTATTATTATTATTATGTTGATCATTTTTATTTTTTATTATTTTTATTATATAATATGTGTGTTAGTATCGTCTGTATTTGCGTATATATAGTATTGCTAGTTTGTAATAAGAAAAATAAAATGTTATTTGAAGCAAAAGGTTAGATACAGTGATGTATTTAACATTTAACATTACCGACTCATTACTTAAAAAAAAAAAAAAAAAAATGTGTTGGCAATGCTCCGCTGTTGACACATATATCGGAGCACTGCAGTTGGCAACTTGTTTTTGTGACATCATTCTGTACCAACAGAACCCTACACTGCACTGCAGCATCTTAACCAAAACAATGTTTACACTGTTCTTCAGAATTCCTTAAACAAACCAATTGTAGGTAAGCTTGCTTTGCACACCCAATGAGTAGCTGTATACAAACTGCAACTGACTACGAGTTTGTATAGAAGGTGTTGTGCAGAAAATATATTAGTACTTCTACATATATGCAGTGCATGAACATCTTTGCAAGAATTTTGTGCTTTTGTGGAAATGGAGTATTCAAAACTGCTATCATACAGTAAAACTAGATGGCTTTCTTTGTTGCCAGCTGCAGAGTGTATACTTAAACTTCATCCAGCTTACTTTGAATCAGGAAAAGTGTCCCACAATCATTAGATTGTGCTTAGTGAGGCATCTATATATAATAATTTTATTTATGTGAAGGTCAACTTATTTCTATGGTAGAAAGTTCAGTACTAATTAAAGAGCTGAAACAAAATTGAATGAGCAAGAGGAATGTCCCTTTTGGCCTCTTGTAGTTCAGTCAAAATGAAAAATTCGTGAGTGTATTAGTATGTCCGTGCATTTTCAATTTTAAGAAAAATATGTATCCATTTTATTTAACTTGCATTGAATGTAGTTTTCTTTTCTCATAATTGAAATTAGTGATTTGGACTGGACCACACTTAATTCAATAATTAAGTGGAATCAAGTTCAGAATAGCTTAAAAACATCAGCAAACTTTGAGAAAGCAAATGGATGATTTCTCTCTCTTTGATAAGATTTTGAATGTAAAAGTATAAGCTGCAGATGAAAAGATGATAGAATGGAACACTGCTCATTTGAGGGTTGACTTAAGATGAGTTGAAATATTCAAAAAATTTAAGGAAAAGTTCATCCCCTTTGCTCAAATGTGTAATATTGAATTTAGGATGTGTCTTCTAGCCACGAATGCACCCACTGAGAAGGTGTTTTCGATAATAACTTGTAGACTGCTAAAAAGTCTCAGATAAAAAGTGAAACTCTGAAACATTTAATAACAACTAAAGGCCATTCTAACTGCATATGTACTGAATTACACAGTATGATAAACAGTAAGTTACTGCATGCTGTGCATTCAAAATCAGGGTATTTTAACTGATCAATGATTTAAAACAGCAGAAAGTAGTACCATACAGTATCTGAAAAAACAAATGAAATGGTTACACAGAAAATGAAGCTAGTTACAGTGGAATAATAAATATTATACAAATAATAATATTTAGTAATTATTTTCCACTTATCTTAAGAAGTTGATGACAATTCTTCTATCTTCTTTAATCGAAATTAATTTCATGGACATTTTAATACTATAGATTTTAACAACATATATGCATTTAATTTAAATTTTATAGATACCAAATCTGAAATTAAGCCATATTTAAAACTTCAAAAGAAAAAAAGATCTATTCTTGCAGACATTTGTTTTCTAAATTTTTGTTTAAAACATAAAGCAGTTCCTATATTCGTTAGAAAAACTATTAAATTTGATAATAATAGTATTCATCAACAAGCAGCGGAGAAAAAGTAATTCAAGTTGAAAGAAGTTTATTTTTTAAAAGTTTAAGTAATATTGAACTTAAATTATATAATTTACATCTTAAAGTAACAAAGATTTTAGGTTATACAACATGGCTTAATTTAGAATCGAAATTATTTCATATTCTTAATATAAATATGAAAAATAAAACTACTAAATTAAAAAAGAAATTATATGATTTGCATTTAAAATAAAATAAATTAAACCCAGTTATTAAAAATAATAAAGATAATTTTAATTTATCAAATTCTAACCTTAATGAAAAAGAGTTAAATTTTTTAAATCAAGGTTTAAAAAGTGTATAGATTTTTCAAACAATATAGATGATTATATTGCAGATATGGAAATTGCTAGTGAAGATTTAAATGAAAATAATAAATCTTTGATCAAATTAAAATGTAGCAAAATATTGCAAAATTTAGATAAATACAAACCAAAAAGAAATAATAATCATAAACATATTATTAAATCATTAAATCAGAAAGCTTTAATTTTCACCAAAGCAGATAAAGGTAATAGAATTGTAATTTTAGATAAATTAGATTATATTAATAGAGTAAACCTTTTACTTCAAGGTGAAGATTTTATAAAGATTAATAAAGAAAAGGTGTTGACTGAATATGTGGGCAAATGTCCATGAAATTAATTTCGATTAAAGAAGATAGAAGTATTGTCATCAATTTCTTAAGATAAGTGGAAAATAATTACTAAATATTTTTATTTGTATAAATGAAATGGTGTTTCAGAATTTTGCTAAGTGTACCATTTGCTTTAGAATAAAACAAAGTAAGAAGTAATTCCTTTCTTGGAAGTGTTGAAAACAGTTTTGTTATCATAAATTAACTTTAAAGAGTCGATTAATGACACTAAACAACACTTACTAAGTGTTTAGTGTCATTAATCGACTCTCTTTAAAGTTAATTTAAAGTAAGAACTATTTGTGTGTGTGTGTGTGTGTGCGTGTGTGTGTGTGTGTGTGTGTGTGTGTGTGTGTGTGTGTGTGCGTGCGTGCGTGCGTGGTTTTCTTTGTTTTGGTTTTTTACATTGCAAGACTCCACTTACGAATAATCTTATGGAAAGCCTTATTTATCTTAAGTTATATAGTTGTTTGCTTATAAATCTTTGAGAATGAGTTAAGTTCTTCTAATATTTAGTCTTAAATGTTTTGAAATGCATCAACACCATTTAATGCAAATTGGATCCTGATAAATACTTAATATGCATATTTCTAATACTTCCCTTATAGAATTTAAGACATGTTATAATTCCTTTCATGGAAGTGTTGAAAACAGTGTTGTAATAAATTAAATTTAAAGGGAGTCAATTAATGACACTAAACAACACTTACTTTTAAATTTCCCAGAGGAAAATAGCCTCTGAAACAAGAAATTTAAATGTAAATGTTGTTCAGTGTCATTAATCGACTCCCTTTAAATTTCATCATTTATTAACCCTTTCACCGATATGGACGTCATATGGCGTCCAAGTTAAAATGCCCCAAACCGATATGGACGTGTATAGACGTCCTGCGCATACATGCATTTAATGCTCATTTAACGCCAATTATTTTAATCTTCCTATTTTGCAATAAATTTAAATTAGTTCTATAAGGGATGTAAACGTACCCTTAAAGGTTTCTTTTTGAATTGTACACCTCCAAACCTGGATAAACACCCAAGGGCGCATCTACAGATTCATACCAAATAATATTGGTTTCCTTGCAAACATCTTTTTTGCAACACACTAGACATTTTCAAAATGGTTGCAAATTTTTTGGTTGTGGGTGGTACCCTTTTACGAAAGTGTTTTCTCTCAAGTATGAGGGGTGATGTGGTGAATTTCTTACTCCCAGTATAAGGAGGTCTCTGAGTATTATAGTACTCAATTAGGTTATGGGCTATTTATATGCGCAAGTACAGGTGGATGAATGTCTTGCATGAATTTATAGCTCTGAAAATTACTAAAGAATTGTGCATGTTTACATCCAGTGGTCTAAAAGTATTTGTTTTTTATTTTTATTTTACCATTTAACTGTTTTTCTTAAAGAGGGATAGCTAGTGATAGCTGATCCACATCACCCATATTTGAGCCCCTCAAAATCCAACCTCTGCGGTCCTCGTCCCGAGGGGTGGGCAACAGGAAGTAGGGGAGTGACTGATGGGGTGATGCACGGTGGGGACTTGGTGTACCCCAGGACCGCTACGGCTGCCGAGAAGGCCCATCAGTAACACCGAAAACTGGCAGAAGAGGCTCTGGTGTTCCTCCCCAGGGACCTACTACGGTAGGTACGGGATTGGCGATCCCGGGGTCCCTAGCCACTCACCCTCAATTCATCCCAACTGCGCCACGCTCTGCTACTGCTGATCAGTAAGCATCATCTTCTTCCCCTTCTAGTTTTTTAATATAATTATTAGCATTTAAGGTCTTAGGTTTATAACTCCTGTCTCACCAGCAGGGATCTCTCCTATCTCCGTGGTTCTGTCCCACGGTTTTCAGCGCGGCTTCCGACATGTGTGCTCTCCGGAGGTCTCAAAAGTGAAGGTTGAGCGGACCCTTCGCACTGCTCCCATGTGTAGCCTTAGGTGCGGAGCCCGTCCACACCGTCAAGTACACCCACGTAGCTCCTAGAGGGCCCGGTCTGTGTTAATCTCCCGACGGCCGTGTGCCGTTGGGTTAGTATCACGAACCGGACGTGTTACCGCTGACGAGTAGTCACCACCTCCAGCTTAGATGGTCTTGCGAATGAAGAAATAGTAAGTTGCCTCTCTGATCAACTTATTTGTCAGGCGTAGCGGCTAACACGAAAACAAGATGGCAAGGAATACCCCTTACGTACGGTTTTTCTTACTTTCGCCGGGACTAAGTTACCCGAGTACATCTATTGCGGCTATGAACGTGCGAGCATCCGCCAGTATGTCCCGAACCTCATGCGCTGTTTCCAATGTCAGCGGTTCGGACATACTAAGGTCACGTGTACCAATCCTGCTCTTTGTGAGCAATGTGGCCTACCGACACAGGACGACACAAACTGCAGTCGAGCACCTTGTTGCGTGAACTGTGGCGGCAGTCATCCCTCCAGCTCGCGACAGTGCCCTAGGTTAATGGACGAAAAAAATATTTAGGAGCTACGTGTAAAGGAACGCCTGACTTTTCCAGAGGCACGATGGCGCTTCGAACAACTAAAGCCTGCTACCACTACTACTGGATATGCATTAGCAGTTCGCCGTACTCCTAATACCACTGTTGCTGTTCAACACGTCCTAGTCGCCCACGCCTCCACACAGACTGATTTTCTAGTCTCAGACTGCTTGTATATCCACCAGCACTACCTCCGCTTCAGCCGTACAGACTCCAGCCATCAGCGAGTACCAAACACCCCGTAGTAAATGTGAAAAACCGATCCCAGCCACAACATAGATCGCGAAGTCGCTCGCCTTCTATGAGATCCCGGTCTCGTTCTACGAGCCGTAGGAGTTCTGACTCCCGAACATCAGCGGAGTCACAGGAGGCTAACGATTTTCGAATCGTAGGGCCCAAGTCAGCCAAAGTCAAGAAAAAAGTTGAAACGGCCCGCTAAAAGCTCTTTATGGAAATAATCCAGTGGAACGTCAATGGTTTCCGAGCTCGCGTTCAAGACCTACAGTTTTTAGTTTCTCAACGGTCACCATCAGTTATTTGTCTCCAAGAAACCCATTTGCATCACTATCACTCATTACACCTAAGCACTTTTTGGGGATTTAGGGGAGACTCCGTTGTAGGCACACGAGCAAGCGGTGGTGTTGCTACTTTAGTGGCCCCTAATATCTCTGCCACCAATATACCATTAACCACGCCGTTGCAAGCTGTCGCTGTTCGTATACAGTGGGAGAGCATCTCTTTTACCATCTGCAACATTTAACACCACACACTCACTCTGCCTCCGCTCAGTGTAGTTCAAAAGCAGGATCTTCAAGCTCTTTTGGCTCAGCTCCCCTCACCGTTACTCATATTGGGAGATCTGAATGCCAAACACACGCTCCGGGGCTCCGACATTGATGATGTTCGTGGCTGCCTCATAGTAGACACGTTCGATTTGTCCGACCTGATTTTGCTGAACACTGGTGACCCGACATTCTTGTCATCCGCTTATGGTACGCACTCGGTACTAGATGTCTCTTTCTGCAGCCCGGTATTAGTTCCACTCCTTGATTGGTCTGTGCTTTCCGACCTCTTTGGGAGTGATCATTACTCAATTAACATCCATGCGCCTTCGCGACATCCTCGCTGGATTATTTCCAAAGCTGACTGGGAAAAGTTTCATTCCCGTATACACCTCACCGACGATGGTTTTGACACCGTCGATGAAATGGTGGAATATTTTACATGTTCCATCCTGCTCGCCGCTGAATCCAGCATTCCTCGAGGTTCTTCTACCCCACGTCATACCCCTGTACTCTGGTGGTCTGAGGAATGCCGTGTGGCTATAAAAGCACGCAAACGTGCTTTGCAGCTTTTTCAGTTGCACCCGACAGAAAAGAACTTCGTTGCTTTTAAACGTTCTCAAGCTAGGGCACGTTTGGTGCTTCGCAATGCGAAACGAAGATCCTGAGAAGCCTACGTGTCTTCCCTTTCTCGTCGCAGCTCCGCCAAACAGGTATGGTCAGCTGTTCGGCAGATGTATGGCAAGTATCGCCGGACGGTCACTCCCGGACTTGCCCTCAACGGTTCCATCTGCACTACCGAGCAAGATATAGCCGAAGCCCTTGCCACCTCATTCGCTGCTACTAGCGAAACGGCTAGTTATGACGCCCTTTTCCTTCCTATCAAAGAAGCTGCGGAGCGAATAAAACTTAATTTTAATAGCGAATGTAATGAGCCGTACAACCAACCTTTTACCGCTGCCGAGCTTGCACATTCTTTAGCCCTAGCTAAGGACTCTTCTCCCGGTCCCGATGACATCCACAGACAGATGCTGCTACATCTTCCACCCGATGCGCTCTCTTTCCTTTTAGGCATGTATAACCGCATCTGGCATGAGCGGGTTTTTCCATCTTCCTGGCAAGAGGGTATTGTCATCCCCATCCCTCGACCCGGAAAGGACCACACACTTCCATCTAGCTACCGCCCCATTTGCCTGGCGAGTGTCGTCTGTAAGACCTTTGAGCGAATGGTAAACTCTCGGTTAGTGTGGTGGCTCGAAATCAATAACCAGGTGTCCAACCTTCAATGCGGTTTTCGTCGCCATCGCTCTAGTGTTGACAATCTAACACGCATTGAGGCTTACATTCATGATGCCTTTCTACTGCAGCAGCATGTGGTGGGAGTTTTCTTTGACCTGGAGAAGGCCTATGACACCACTTGGCGGTATGGCATACATACTACGTAACCTCCACAGTTACGGTATGCGAGGCCACTTACCGGAATTTTTAGGTAACTTTTTAGCACTACGTCGTTTTCGTGTCCGTATAGGCAACAGAATATCAAGGGAGCGGATCCAGGAGAATGGTGTACATCAAGGGTCGATTCTCATCGTCGCCCTTTTAGCCATGGCTATTAACGGCATTACTAGTGTCGTTCGCGGCGGAATTCCATCGTCCCTGTATGTTGACGACTTCGCCATATATTATCGTTCTTGTAACTTAGATCATATAGAGCGTCAACTGCAGTTGACCATCAACCAGCTGGCAGCCTGGGTGCTTCGAACCGGCTTCCGTTTTTAGCCTGCGAAGGCACAGTGTGTGTGTCCACTTCCATCTTCTACGGGGTATTCACCCTCCACCTGATCTTCACTTGAACGGCACACCCCTGCCGTTTGTCCCGCACTTGAAATTCTTAGGCCTCTATTTGGACAGAAAATTGACTTGGGAGCGCCATATTCGACACCTCCGAGCCTCTTGTGATCGTTCCCTCCGGGTGCTCAAGATTATATCTGGGTCATCTCGGGGGGGGGGGGGGCGATCGTACGGTGATGTTGAGGCTGTATCGCTCCCTGGTCTGATCCAAGCTGGACTACGGCTGTTTTATTTATGGTGCAGCGACCGCCTCTAAACTTCGCCTTTTAGACACCATACATAATACAGGTATCCGCCTTGCCACAGGAGCTTTCCGCACAAGTCGCGTCGAGTGCTTGTATGCCGACTCCGGCGATCCTCCACTTTCTATTCGTCGCTCGACACTACTCTGTTCATACGTTGCGAAGCTGGCAAGTTACCTAAACCATCCATGTTTTAAACCAGTTCTGCATCCCGATTTAGCCCACCGTTATATGCACCCTGGTTCTCGGACACGCCCAACCGGAATAAGATTCCGGGAACTCTCCCGTACACATGACCTCCGAATGCCTCGCGTAGAGTGGTCGTTTCTGGGTCGTTATCCCGCATGGCAGCTCCAGCGTGTGCGGTTCGATCTCGCTCTTTCCACCAACTCGAGACTAGCTACCCCACATTCGGTATTTCAACAACTTTTTGCCGAACTACTGGGCCGTTACCCTAACTGTGTTCCGGGTTTTACAGATGGTTCCCAGTTAGGTAGCACTATGGGTTGCGCCTTCGTCATTAACGGTGAGGCTCATAAATTTCGCCTTCTGGACTTGACCTCTGTTTTTTCTGCAGAACTGTATGCCATCCTCTATCTGCTCCTTTTTATTTGTAAGTTAGTTCCTGGCAATTTTATCGTTTGCACTGACTCTAAGCGCTCTTCAGGCCTTGCAACAGCACATTGCCGCTCACACGCTCATTTTAAAAATTCAGGCCTTGATCTCGCAAATGCTTAGTTGCGGATACCATTTAGTTTTTACTTGGACCCGAGGCCATGTGGGCATTTCCGGGAACGAGGAGGCGTACTCGGCTGCTAAGTCCGCTTGCCGTTTGCCACGAAGTTTAACAACTATGGTGCCATACCAGGATGTACAACGTTTTTTCCGTCGCCAACTCCTATCTGCTTGGCAGCAGTCCTGGACAGCTTTGGAAGGCACACAACTCCGGGCGATAAAGGAGAGCGTACAACCCTGGCCAACTTCCTGCAGGGATAACCGGCGAGCCGAAGTGATACTCACCCGGCTGAGAATTGGGCACACACGAGCGACTCATGGACATCTGTTAAGAGGGGAACCGGCCCCTGTGTGTGCTCCGTGTGCAGTGCGCCTCACTGTGCGGCATGTATTGCTCGATTGTCCGCAGTATGCTCCTGTTCGCCAGTCTTTGGGCTTGGGGACTAACTTCCTGGATGTTTTAGGGGACAACCCAGTGGCCGTGGTCGCGGCACTGCGGTTTGTTGCTGAAATTGGTTTTAATAAACAAGTCTGACTTGGATTTTATCTTGGTTACTTTTAGAGATTTTAATTTAATAGTCTGGTGATTGGTTGGTCTTTTTGTAGCATTTTACTCTGTTTGTCGTACGTTTTATTTTATATATATAATTTTTTTTTCTTAACCTTTGGAGTACCTTTTTTGGGTGCTTTTATTTTATTTCATTTTTTAGATTAGTTTGTGTGGCTTTTAGCTGTTAATGTTAACTTCGGGCCCAAATGACCTCGTCAACGGGCCCTAAAACCCACTAATCCAATCCAATCCCATATTTGACCCGCCATTTACCCAAACAATGGAGTAGCTAACATGCCATCTGTGACCAGTATATGTCTAATGTATGTGTAGTGTTTAACGCCCGCTTTTACTACATACGGCACCGCAGGCGGTGACACTGATGATACATGAGATGAAGATGGAGCACCGGTTGAATGAGATGGCGGGGGAAACCGGAGGTCCCGGAGAAAACCTGCCCCAGCGCCGTGTTGTCCACCACAAATCTCACTTTGCGGTCGCCTGGGATCGAACCCGGGCCGCCTTGGTGAGAGCCAAGCGGTCTAACCACTGAGCCACGGCACGGCCATATGTCTAATGTAGGCTTACAAAATATAACATGTGCACTGTCCACTTCTGAATTCTCCTCTTAGCCCTAAATTGCCTTTAGAGGTCAGGGCTTCTTTCATCCTACTCACATATACCTACATTTGTTTCCGTGACAATGAGAGACAGCTATAACTTTTTTGTGTGAAAATGTCAGTTGGTTGGATGTCAGAAGTTAGCTTACACCAGAAAATGTTTATTTGCCTATATGTATATTTGTGTTGGTTATTTTGACCACTTCGCAGAGCTGATTCTTCACGGACACCTGAAGGAAGCAGGTCATTCACTTCCTCACTGCTACCTATATCCTAAACACCTCCTTCATAATCGCACAACAAATCTTCCAGATTTTCTACAGTAATATCAGAAGCCTGTACACGTCATACCCAAGCTAATTTAATTGCTATATTACCGGGATAAGCCATAGTTAACATTGAAATATAACAATTTCAGATGTGCCATTCATTTAGCTTTTGATAGCTATAAGAAATCACTCTGAACACAGAGATTATAAATAACTAAAATACTGATTGAAAACAGCCGCATAAGGCTACCAGAAACTTTGTAATAAGAGATCTGTAATAACAGATGCTGACAGAGAGTTTTCTTTCCAGTGTGTGTGTGTGTGTGTGTGTGCGTGCGTGTGTGTGCGTGCGTGCGTGCGTGCGTGCGTGCGTGCGTGGTTTTCTTTGTTTTGGTTTTTTACATTGCAAGAGTCCACTTACGAATAATCTTATGGAAAGCCTTATTTATCTTAAGTTATATAGTTGTTTGCTTATAAATCTTTGAGAATGAGTTAAGTTCTTCTAATATTTAGTCTTAAATGTTTTGAAATGCATCAACACCATTTAATGCAAATTGGATCCTGATAAATACTTAATATGCATATTTCTAATACTTCCCTTATAGAATTTAAGACATGTTATAATTCCTTTCATGGAAGTGTTGAAAACAGTGTTGTAATAAATTAAATTTAAAGGGAGTCAATTAATGACACTAAACAACACTTACTTTTAAATTTCCCAGAGGAAAATAGCCTCTGAAACAAGAAATTTAAATGTAAATGTTGTTCAGTGTCATTAATCGACTCCCTTTAAATTTCATCATTTATTAATATAATTTTGTGCTTCATTGTATCACAGTCCTTACACATTGGAATTCATGTTATGTTTAGATCATTAACTTTTTAGTAATTAGTAATTTATTTTGCTTTTACATCAACAAATGGAAATACAAAATCAGGATTACAATTATAAAATCCATACTGAAATATGCCATATATTCCTAAATCCTGAAAATCCTATCATGTTATCATGTTGCCCACGATTGAATAGTAATTCAGCCCCCATACACCTAACCCTAGGTTTTTGTGTAATGGAGGCCCTCTGCTCCTTTTTACACTTTCTGCCATTTCACCTATCTCACTCTACATTTTTCTCTTAATTGTTCTTAGCCATCTCTCTTTAACTTTCCCTAAATAATTCCCTATATTTCTCCTGTTCTTTTCTCCTTTTACTGACATTTTTCTAATTACTACTTCACCCCCCAAACTGTCCCATTTACGTAGCCAAGCCTGCTCTCTCCATATCTTTGTTTGACTACAATTTAATATACAATGGAAATCTGCATTCTCTTCTCCACACAATGGACATTTATCTAGCTCCCTCTCTTGACCTATACCTTTCCAGTTTCTCACTCCTGTTCTCGCCCAAGCAAAACCTTCTCGCCCTAACTTACTACATATATCTATATATCCTTCCCTCCCCCAGGTTATTTTTATTTCTCTATATAATCTTAGTGAGCTTTTGTCACTTATATTGGCAAAAATGTCTTGTCTGTCAATATCTTCTAATCTTAGCTTAACCTCTTTCCAGAAGCCTCTATACCCATACTCTGCATTTATCCAAGAATGACCCATACCTATCTGCTTCAACAAGTCATACATTTTATGTGCCCAAGACCCATCCCAGTTACTTCTCTTTTGAATATGAAAACATTCTTTAATTATATTGCCATCTTCCAAGTTAGTGATTCTGTATAAATATTTCATTGCCCTTGACAAGATTTTAATTTTAGTAGAATGCCTGCCTAGTTCTAATTGTGCTGCCCCATTAGCTGATGCTATTGGTAATCCCAATATATATTTATATGTATCAGTCTCTCTCCAAGCCTCATCTATTCCCCAAACCTCTGATCCATGTAACATTCTATTTTCTACTACTGCCGTATAGATCCTCTCCAACCATTTGACATTTATATCCGGTAGTTTACTGTAGCATGATCTTATCACTCTCATGGCCATTTTACCTTTTGCCACAGACATCTTTTTTTGTTCTTTCCAGCTGCCATCTGAACTCAACCTTGTACCCAAATAATCAAATCTCCTTACTACCTCTATTTCTTTTCTATTAACCTCCCATTTCTCATCCTTACGCAACCTGTATCCTTTTTTGAAGACCATAATCTTTGTTTTGTTTTCATTCACTTTCAAACCCCATTTATTGCAATAAGAATTGGCTGCCTCGATTGCTCTTCTCAGCCCTCCACTTGTTATGGACCCAACTACTAGGTCATCTGCAAACAGTAGCCCCGGTATTTCTTTATTATTAATAACTGGTGAATGTACCCTACAACTTGATATCTCCTCTAAAATTCCATCGATATAAAGATTAAATAATACTGGACTAAGTTTACATCCCTGCCGTACTCCTGCCTTACTCGATATAGATTTAGTTACTTTGTTGCCTGGTTGTTTTATACACAACTCATTCTCTTGGTATATCATCTTAATTACTTCTATAAATGCCTGACTTATCCCCTTACTGCTTAATTTTATCCACAATGCATCTCTATTAATAGAATCAAATGCCTTTTCTAGATCAATAAATATCATATATACCCTTCCCCTTTTATTGCTCAGATATTTGTGTACAATTGTTTTAATAATAAAGATGTTGTCCGATGTTCTCCTGCCTGGTCTAAAACCTGCTTGGAACTCTTGATAGTTTATTCTCCTTCTCAACCTAATTTTGCAACCTATTTGCTAGAATTCCCGTGAAAATCTTCCCTAGAATAGACAATAAACTAATCCCTCTGTAGTTAGCTGGGTTATTTTTATCTCCCTTTCCCTTGTAAATTGGCAATACCATGCTTGTCCTCCATTTCTTAGGAATTTTCTTTTCTTCCATTATTTTATTGAATAACTTTATCACTATTTTCCTCCTAGTTTCATCAAGTGCCCAGGCCTTCCAAACTTCTCCTGGTATACCATCAATACCACTAGCTTTGTTAGCTTTTAACCTCCTTATTTGTTCACAAAATTCAGCATCCGAGATATGTCTATCTAATTCATTAATTATTTCCACAGCTGCAGACACACAAATCTTTTCTGATTACGACTCTGTCTCGATAAACTAGCCACGGTTTCTTTTATATACCCGCTCAGTGTTTGAGAAACACCCGGTATTTTCTGTAACAAATGAGATGGCAAACCCCTAGAACCTTATAGTTATCTATCTTTATCTGTTTCGGCTAGCCTTTTATCTCCGTGGTGCACTATCTGTTACCTTGTGCACATCGGCCACGCTTATCGCAACAATGCAATCGGCGACACCATCATGCACTTTTGCCAATGATGAACCAGAGCTTCCATGCCACCGTTGTAGAAATCTGAACCAGCTGAGGCTAACCACTTTTTTACAGCTTTGACAACAGCATCCAAGTCTTGTAAATGTTCGCATGTAGTCCATTTTTCAGAGGCCCAGAGATATGGAGGTCTGAAGGCATTAAATCTGGATGGTACAGTGGATGTAGTAAGACAGTCCAGCCAAAGTTTGCAATCAGTTGTGTGGTCACAAAACTGGTCAATGCCATGGCCGGATCTCCTGGTTTCCACCTAGTAACTCTTACCGGTACTTATGATAGTAAGTCACCACAAATGATGATGTTGAGGATGATGATGATGATGATGATTGTGTTTTAGGGCGCTCAACATCTGGGTCATCAGCGCCCTTAAAAACAAGTGGGCTAGAAACTAAATCAAAGTCTAAAACACTAGAAATCTATACAATAAAATAAAACCAAGGTAAAAACACCGCCATAACAAGACACCACAAGGGGTGTATCTCGAATGCGAGAGCTCTTAGTGGTTTACTGGGGAAATATGAGTCAAATGGAGAATTTAAGGGCAAGTTGGCTGTGGTAGCTCAATCAGTAAGAGCGACTGGACGGAAACCAGGGGATCCGTGGTTAAAAACCCGGCCATGGCATTGAATTTTTCATGTTGACTATCTATCAAACACCGTAGCCTATAAATGGCTAGTGTGAAGAAATGGTTAATTTCCATCAATTAACTAAAATAATAAGAGTTAAATGATGAAGCCTGGGACTCAAGTACTTACGATAGTAAGTGGCCACAAACGGTGTATCTTGAATGCGAGAGTTTGGGCCGCGCCGTGGCTCAGTGGTTAGACCGCTTGGCTCTCACCAAGATGGCCCGGGTTCGATCCCAGGCGACCGCAAAGTGAGATTTGTGATGGACAACACGGCGCTGGGGCGGGTTTTCTCCGGGGCCTCCGGTTTCCCCCGCCATCTCGTTCCACCGGTGCTCTATCTTCATCTCATGTATCATCAGTGTCACCGCCTGCGGTGCCGTATGTAGTAAAAGTGGGCGTTAAACACTAATATCTGTTTCATATAACCTTGCCCGGCTGAAATGTATCACTCCGCATTCAACAACCCTCCCCCTCGCCCTAATTGGCTAATGCTTTCGCGTCATAGGCCATAGGCAGTGCCTTCCCGTCACATTTCGTAATAATTGCCGGGAAGATAAATAAAATCATACAAAAATCATACAAATAAGGATATGAAGGCATGCAAAAATACAAGTTTATAATGAACTGAGCAAATTGAAACACAATGACTGAGCAATGAAACTGAAAGAGTTTATAATGAAAGGCCTTTGGCCTTTTCCACTGAGATTTTTAAACCAGAACACATACCTTTCAAAAATGCTTGTCTTTCAGTCTTAAAAGTCGTGTCACACCATACTTTACTTTTCGTGTGTTCTTCGTGTATATTTAGTGATTTGTATCTCGGTGCAGTGTGGTTGTCAAATAGCGTCTTCGCCACACAGCAATATCGCCTCTGTCTTTTAGCACATTTTTCTTGCCTCTTTTTTCATTCACAAATCCCAGCTGTATAAGCAATCTCCTGAAATTTGGTAAATCTGTATCCTCATTTACAGCAGACGAAATGTTACTTATGTTAGGGAGTTCGTTTCTAAAGAAAAACTACACACATGACGACACACAACACTTTTCATGTATTTTCTCTGAGCACGCACTTTTGTTTATTCCTGCTTTTGCCTGGAGTGGTAAGTTTTCCTGTTTCCTCAATTTCATGTCACGATGTTCCTACGGATCTAACACTCACACCTGTAACTCAGAGCACAGCTGTTCGACTTCTCACACTGACAAAGATGAATTCTTCTCTGTGAGTGCATTAAACACATGCAACACAATTCTTTTTTCGCCTGTTTGTAAATAATTATCCTTGCGATACTTCAGCGAAAAACTGGCGGTAGACTGCCATTATACATATAATAAGCACATGCGCAGTAAACGATCAATAAAATAATTTAGCTCCCGCACTCTCGAATGGCGATGCATCACTTATCCAGTTCAAAACAAGGTCAGTGATAAAAGTCATATAAACAAATGTCACCACTACCGCTAAATGACGTGCTATCGTGCCATGTGCTTGAGAGCAAAGGAACCTGCTCTTTACTTCGTTTAAGAATTAACATGCATTTCAGATAAATCAACTGTTGCATAATATATTTAATTAAAACAGTTAAGAAAATATAAATTTGACAATTCTCTTCCAACATATAATGATATATCACCATGTTAAATAACGAACTCATTTTTACCGCACGACAGTCATTACCACAACAGCAACCAATGAGAGGTGATTAGGTCACGTGACCGTTAAGAGATACTGGGCAAGCTTACGTGAAACAAGGTATACACATTTCATTTCGAATGCGAGAGCTCCTAGTGGTTTACCAGGGAAATATACAAGCCAAATGAAGAATTTTATGTCATGACGGTAAGTTGGCCATGGTAGCTCAATCGGTAAGAGCGACTAGAGTGAGTGACTGTGTGGTGTTTTAGGGCCCGTCGACAACAAGGTCATTTGGGCCCTGAAAACCAGGAGATTCATGGTTCAAATCCCAGCCATGGCATTGAATTTTTCATGTTGACTCTATCAAAAACATTAGCCTATAAACGGCTAGTGTGAAGAAATGATTAATTTCCATCAATTAACTAAAATAATAAGAGTTAAATGATGAAGCCTGGCTCTCAAGTACTTATGATAGTAAGTCGCCACAAACTGTGTATCTCGAATGCGAGAGCTCCTAGTGGTTTACCAGAGAAATATACCAGTCAAATGGAGAATTTAATGTCATGAGGACAAGTTGGGTGGTAGCTCAGTCGATAAGAGTGACTGGTCGGAAACCAGGAGATCCGTGGTTCAAATCCCAGCCATGGCATTGAGTTTTTCATGTTGACTCTATCAAAAATTCTTAATGTTTACTCAGTTTTTAAAACTTGTTTTTTCTAACTAAGGAACTTGAAAAGGGGGCCAAAAATAAAGCAAAATAGCATCAGAATTAAACAAAAACAAATGTGGTAACACTAAAGCACTGAAACATGTAACTGCAATAAAATATACGTTAAATACAGAGTTATTTTTAACACTTAGAGCTTTATTTCCCTTTATAGCCTACATCCCTTTGTCTAATTAAAAACCAGCAATGGACACAAATTGTACTGGGATCCTATCTGCGCACTGGGATCCCAAGTTCTCGGTGAAAAAATCAAAATGTGAATGGAGAAAGTGAATTTTGAGGGACATCCTATATCCTAGCTTTTGGTGACTGTCCAGTAGTTCTTGAACTATCTGTCAGTAACTTTCTGCTTTATTGTTTCCAAGGAATCGTTTCACCACTTCCTGAAAGGATTTCCATACTGCTAGTTCCTTAGCATGTAACTTTTTTTGAAGTTTTCATCTTTCATAATCCTTCTAATTTGGGACAAGGAATATTTCCTCGTTTACTTTAGCATATCTGAGTTCTGGAAACTGGCTTCTGAGGTATGCAAAGGCTTTTGCATTTTTGTACATAGCCTTAACAAGTTCTTCATTATGCCTAATTTTATATGGAAAGGAAGTAGTATTACTTTATTTGGGCTTACTAATGGAACATACTTGACATTGTGCTGTCCAGATGTATGAGTTTCTGTTAGAGGCCACTGTTTTACAATGTTATGTGATCCAGTGTTCCTGCTACCCCACAAGCATAGAAAGCTACAGTACTCTGTAAATCCCCCTTGTAGTCATAATAAAATTGTAATGACCTTTAAATGTCGGCATATATGTCAGCTGTACTTGCTGTAATTAATTGTATCTAATAGACTGGATTTACATTCACAGGTTTCCTTCGTTTCTACTGTTTGTGCCACTGGTATTGATGGCTAGGTATTTCCATTGTGGAGCAACACTGCTTTGAGTTTTAGCTTAGAAGATACAATAAACAATCTGCATTCTTCAGGGATGTGTTGAAAACCTATCTCATTCACTAAACCATCTATGTCTATGGATGCACAAAGGGAATTTTTCATGCATAGTAACAGGAAAACTGTTCATGTCTGTAAAATATTGACATTCTGGTATTGGGAGTTAGTAAGTAAGTTACTAAAATTAGGCAAATGAGTCAACCTTGTATATACTTTTCTCCACTTACAAGTTTTTTAATGAAGACTAGTTTCTGGGAACTTCTTTCCTATCGTCAGTTCTGTGGTTGACTGATGATGCATCCGGTGTCTGCATCTGGCTTGGTGTCATGCTGCCATCTAATGATCTGTTAAGTTTGATGACGGTATCTACAGCGGGAATTTCAAAATTCATCAAGAGGTCCTGTTTCTTCGTAATAAATATGTTTTCCCAAATCTGTAGTTCTAGAGGTTTCTTTGCCTGTTTGATCAGTTCTATTTCTTGTTTTATGTTGTGATTCTCAGACCAAAAGTGATGTGCTATTGCCGACTTGTCCATGTGTTTGAATTTAATATTTCTGAAGTGTTCTTTCATTCTTGTTCCTAGATTCCTTTCGGTCTTACCAATGTATATCTTGTCGCAATCCTGGCAACTCATTTGGTAAATGCCTGATAATTGAGTTTTTGGTGTACTATTTTTTAGAGGGTGGTTTAGTAAGTTGCAGATGTTGTGTTTGTTCTGAGGGGCTAATTTTATGTTGAAGCTCTTAAATATCTTTTCAAATTTTTGAAGTATTTTGGATGAAATGTAAATTTGCCATATCTGTGTTTGGGTTTTCTAGTTTTTTTAACGTAGTAATGTCCTTTAAGTTTTTGTTTCTTTTGTGTCTGTAGATCAACTTTTTGATGAAATTTGTGTTATAGTTGTTCAATTCGGCAACCTGGTGTATGTGAGTGTACTCCTGTTGATATTCTGTTTTTCTTAGCAGAATGTTGATTAATCTGTGAACCAAACTATGGAATACTGCATATTGATGTTGTACTGGGTTAAATGGGTTGCATTTAATGTAATTGTCAACATCATCAAACTTACCAGAACATTAGATTGCAGCACGACACCAAGCCAGATGCAGACACCGGGTGCATCATCAGTCAACCACAGAACTGACGATAGGGAAGAAGTTCCCAGAAACTAGTCATCATTAAAAAAGTTGTAAGTGGAGAAAAGTATATACAAAGTTCACTCATTTGCCTAATTTTAGTAACAATGCACTCCACTTTCTGAAATACTTCTTTTTACTCTATATAGTAAGTAATCTTTATTTCCATTTCAATTACAAATTATTATACATTTACATACTTATTACTACACTGAGTTGCTGGTTATCCTTGGGCCAAATAGACTCAAACTCTGAGGTTGTCAAGCTAATCGGTCCCTATTGGCAACTTATCTAAAATACTTCATCTTCATTTTTGTCATATTTATATATCTTCTTTAATCATTTGGCTCTTACTTTGCCCAAAAAGTTTCCAATTTCAATTAAATTTTTCCTAGTTTTTACACGCATTAACTTCATTGCTTGAATTTCTTTTGGCAGCTTTGCCCATTCTTTTTTACCTATCTTCTCCCTAAGCAACCTAGTTTCTTCACATTCTAAAAGCAAATGCCATTCTTTATCCCTTTGGTGACACAATGGGCACTTCTCCAGATCCCTCCCTCTTCCCAAACCCTTCAGTTTTACCACCCCTGTTCTGGCCCATGCAAAGCCTTCTCTTGCTGCTTTATCACAAATATCAAAGTATTTTTCCCTGTTCCACATCACTTTCATCTCTCTATAAATTTCCAGTGAGCTTTTCAAGTTGAAGCTTCCTACCATTTCTTGCCTTTCAATATCTTCCGTTCTTAACCTAAGTTCTTTCCAAAATCCACTTTGCAATAATTCCCTGTTTTCCCACATGACACCCACCCCTATTTTTAACATCATTTCCTTTATCTTATTCAGCCATGAATCTTTCTGATTTAGTCTTTCATTTTTGTTTCTACTACGGCTGTGTAAATTCTCTCCAGCTGTTTTATTTGCATTCCTGGTAATTTATGTTTGCAGTACCCTCACTGACCAGGCAGGTTAACTCATACTTGTTTCCGGTGCTTAATGAGGGGGAGAGGCATGAGTTCCAAGACAATATTGACAACCCTTGCTCATATAGGCTCGTCCACTAGTTCCAAAGAAGTTTTCATATGCCAAATTGTTTGGCAATACCTATACCTGAATGCTGCTTTTTCTGTTAGTCTCTTTAATTGAATTCCATACTCTTTTTGATTCTTTTTTCCAATGCTGCCTCTTTCCCTTTCTTACTCTTTGTTTCTAACCACTCTTTTCTTTTCCTCTCTATTAGTTTTTTACACACCCACCTGCATAATATAAAATTCTACTTGTCTTTATTTTTTTTTCTGTAATTTGTCATTTTCTAGTCATTTCCATACTTCTCATTTTGCATTTCTACATTCATCATACCAGCTATTAATAATTGGATTAGTCTCTTTGTTTATTTCCATTTTAATTCCTGTTCTCTTTACGATCATTTCTAACAGTTCTAAGGCTTTCTCTACTCTCTTTCTTTTAATGCTAACTCTATCGCAGATTCTATAATTCTGCTCATTTTTTTAAAATTTATTTCTTTCCAAAATTTTACAAGCCTCTGCCTCTTTCCATTTATAACACGTGAATCAATATACTATTCATTCCCTTGAATGGCTTAAGATTTCTTGTGTTTCCTCCACTAGGTCTACATATATAGGGAAATGACTACTTACAAGTTCACTCCTTGCTCTAAAATTTTTTAATCTTTCCCTCTAGTTTATTTCAATAATACTCTGACCATTTGCATTTGCAAATGTATAGTGACTTCTCCTTCTATTCGTAAAATACTGTTACATAACAGTAAATTATTATTTTCACAAAACTCTCTAAGCTTTACTCCCTCCTTATTACATATCTTATCACTGCTTCTTCTTAACTGCATTTCATCTATATCCCTTACAAATTATTCTCATTTTTTCCTCTCCGATTCTTGCATTCCAATCTCCCATAATTATTATTTTTGGTCATTTCCTCAATATTGTTGTGAATCCATTGTTGCGACTGGTGGTCGACGCACACAAAGTGGCGAAACTGCAGCGCGGAGATAAAAGTCTTGCCGAAACAGATAGATGACTTGAAAGTTTGTGTTTCGTCTGGTGTCGTCTTACAGAACATTCCACAAACTTCTGGAACCATGAATGGGAGCTATAAAAGAAGCCGTGAATCGCTAGTGAGGGAGAGTGGTAATTGGACTCGTGCAGCTGTGTTTTGAAAGTGAACTCTTTGTTTGTGGGTGTGGCAGAAGAACTTGAAGGCTGTATTTGTATATGTTACATAATTCTGCTACTCTAAGGGTTGACCAAAGTGTATTTCTGCGGAAATAAAGAACATTTTGAATTTCTGCAAATTGGACTTTTAATTCTATGAACCAACAAAGTCACAATAATTACCTCTAAATTTGTAAAAATTCTTTCATCATGAAAGTGAGAAGTTTCTGGAGGATTGTAAACTAATCCCAGGGTATAACTTGCTTTAAATCGCATTCCTTTTTTCATTTGGATCCATGGCACTTGTTTGCTTTTACTCACTTTTTCTACTTCCACTTTCAAACCTTTGTAATTTCTAATAGCAACATTATGCTTCCTGATACCATACCTTTATCATATAGTTCACTTGCCTTTTTTTGTAATACATAAGAAATCTTTTAGTTTAATCAGCTCGTTATCATCTAAGCATGTTTCCACTGACCCAATAACATCCACAACTTCAGTCACGTTATATAATTCCCCACTTATTATCTTTGCTTTTAGACCTTACACATTCCAAAATATCACAAAAATGCCTTTCCTATCTTAAGTCTTTGTGTTTCATCATTTCCAACTTTCTTCCCACACCATCACTTGTTGACTGCCTCAGGTTTCCACTAATTTGTAGAACACTGCCTTTATCATCCTTTGCACCTTAACCATGTCTTTGGTCAGTACATTTTGCTGACTCTCCTGCAAACCTTGATACACATCACTCACTGTGTTCACATCACCACTTTCTGTGATGTCAGATACGTTATCACTACATGCAATAGTGGCTGTAGCATCATCTGTCTTCCAGTCTTCTGAAACCTCACTGTGCACTTCTCGAGTTCCAAACTTTGATCTGTCTGCTGTCTGGATCTCATCCTGTTGCATTATCAGTTTTTCTCTGCTCATCTCTTCTGACAGGAACACTCCAACATTCATTATTTACAAAGAGATTAAGCCAATATGCCTTTATTTCTTCGTCCCTAGCTTCATTTTTATTAATAAGGATTTCTTGTATCTCTGTTCTTGTTATGTCTTTCTGTGTAGAATCCTGATGATTTTTACTTCTTTGCACTGTTTATTATCCTGTGTTTCAACTATGTACCTCAATTTTTATAAGAATTGTGTGATCTTCCTTTTTTCCTAAACTGTATGTCTCCACAATCTCCTATCCTTGCAGTAGTATTTCCAGTTTTCTTTCAGGAATTTTTACCATCATCTCCTATAGCCTCCTGTTTAAGTCTTCTTTTACTCCAAATATAATAAAGTTCAGTTTGCACTGTCCTTTTACACAGTTCTTCTCTATCGTTTATAGCATTCTTCTATATTCATTATTTTTGTTCAGTGTCTTCCTTCAGTTATTTATTATTCTGAGTTGTTTGGTATTCAAGTCCAATTTAGCTGCCGTCTCTTTCCCCATCCTCTTCACATCTACCAAATCCTGTCATCACTTTTGGCATATCTGCAATTTGATTCAAGTCCATTGATCCCGAGTTCAGTTACACTCTGCCTATTGTTAGCAAAGCTGCTATTACTAGTGCTATCCATATTTGTACTGCAATCCTAAATTCGTTTTCAAGCTTGTTATTCATTTTCTTTCTACCAGATGTTCCAATTCTTACCCTTTACTGCTGCAAGTCAACACCCATATTCTACTCATCTGCTTTCCTTCCGCGCTCTGTCAACACAACTTTCTTGTTCAGTGGCTAGTAACTGACTCCACAACCATTTTATTAACTTAATTGCCATATGAAGTTGTTTTATAATTATAGATTATACTGAATTTAAAGTGTTCATTGCCTTGTTTTGTGATATAAACACTTTCTTGTTGTGTGCATCAGTACACCAGAAAATAACTCTACGTCACAACAGGGAATGAAAGTAGGCAAAAGATATTTTCTTAACACTGTTTAAGCAAGTTTCTTTTGCGAAGCAAGCTGAGGTAAGCTTTGGTAGTATGACATTTATTTGTTTTCTCCAGTTCAGCTGTTCATCTATTGGGAGCCTACTACAAATTTTTAGATAAACACAGAAAAAATCCAATATCAACTGTTCACAATGCAACACAAAACAGAAAATATATATCTGCAAATCAATAACAAAAATTTACAAGAAGCATCCACAACAACATATCTAGGAATAGAACTAGACCAGAAACTATCAATGAAAGAACATGTAAACAATGTAACAAATAAGATCAACAAAAAGAACAACATCAAAAACGCCTAGCAGGAAAAAAATGGGGTGTTTTTTGTAATTTATGTCCTCCAACGTTTAGTCATATCAGACAATGAATGGAATGGGTGAAATGATGCTCATATGAGGCCGGGGTCCATGGAGCTTAGAGTTACCCGACATTCGTCTTTCAGGATAAGGGAAAACCCCGGAAAAAACCTTATCCAGGTAACTCACCCTGACCGAGATTCGAACTCGGGACCTCTTGAACATGAGGCAGACACGCTACCGAGGCGGGCAGAGTGTGGAAATATGGACCTCTTTAATACCACATATAAAACATACATAAAACCCAACTTACTATTTGGAGGAGAACTGCTGGCAACAGTAAGCAAGAAACTCTCAAGGAAAATAGAAACCTCACAAAACAATTCACTAAGAATAATAACAGGAGCTGTGAAAACACCAATTGCCATACTACAGAGCTTCACAAAAAATATGGCCATAGAACTGGAACATGAACTAAAGGCAATTACCCTGAAACAGTTATTTTATGTTGTCCCCAAAGAGTTTCAAATGTTGTATTATGTGAGGTTAAGTAGAGTGAGTCATGCACAGAGAAGCTATGTAAGTGGAAATGACGTCACAAAAGTGTTGAATATCAAACTTATTTGTGATTGGTGTGACGCGTATATCGTAAAACGTGGACCAATCAGATATAGAAGATTTTACGTTGCCATGGAGGATATTCAATATTCCTCTAGAGGGATTGAACTATTAGCGAAATGCTAATATGAAGAAGAAGCGGAACTGGTGATTCTTCTCCTAACAGTCGCCGTGAAAGGATGTAAGGTTCTCTTCTTAAACGCCGTTGTGTGCGGAAGAGTATAAGTTTATTCTCGTCACAATCATCGAGTATAACTGGATAATCTTTACATTAAACATCATCGCTAGAAGACGCACAATTTAGTTATTATACACGGTAGTGAACAAACGTATAAAACTTCTGATTCTTGCACGCATCCAGATAAACGCGTCACATCAAGTGAATCTTGTGTAAGAATAGTGTTATAAATATTGTATCATACATTTTGTTCGAACTGGTGTTAATTGAAGTAAGGAAATAAAAGTTTCTACATTATTTAATACAAAGGAAAATGATTACTCATTTTACGTAAAATTTCCTTCCGCCGTACCACCCCTGTAAAAGAAGATATCTTGCTCAACCGACTGAAGCCACGCCGAGGTAAGCTGGGACTTCAAGAACCATCAATTCCAACCCTGTTCCAAATAGTCACCTCAACGAGGGGTATAATTCACCATCCTTCTACACGATTCGACATAAGTCCAGTTCCAAAATGGCGCCCAACTGTATGGCTCGAATAGGCAGAAGGAGGATTACACCGCAGGAGAATAAATAGTGTAATGGACAGGTAACTTCGAATCAAGAAAGAAGAAAGAAGAAAAGTGAGTAAGGAAAATCTTAATAAATAATTAATAGAAAAAGTGACAAAATTATAATTTTCATTTTTTTTATGTTATTAAGAAAGGGAAAAATATTACCTAAAATGGAAGGTAAAAAATTAACAGACAATAAGAATAAAAATGTTGGGGAAGGAGTGGAAAGACTAGTTAGTGATAAGAGAGCAGAAATACAAGAAGTCAGGGAAGTAGTGGAAGGAATGATTAGTGATGATGCAGGAACAAGTAGAACAGAAATTATGCAGAGTAAAGTTAATGAAATGATAATAGACAGGTTAGAGAAAATGATGAGTAATTTTGATGCTAAAATGGATAATTTAAATGCTAAGGTAGATCAAAATTCAGAAAAGGTAGATCAAAATTCAGAGAAGTTAGAAGCTAGGATAGATCAAGGTTTAGGTAACCTAAGAAATGAAATTGAGAAAGGAAGAGAAGAGTGTAGAGAAGGCATAAAATCTTTAAAACAGAAAATAGAATCTCATGATGGAGAAATGTCTAAGTTAAAAGAGATGTTTCAGGAAATGAAAATAAGTCAGGAAAATGTAGTAAAAGATATCAGAAGTGAATTGGCTAAGGAGTCAGAAATCCTTAAGCAACAACAAGTAGAATTTGTAGAAAAACAAAAAGTAGAAATAGGGGAATTAGAGAATAGAATAAGACAAGAAATAGATGTAGTCTTATTAGATAATTCACGGAAATACCATGAGGAAAATATTGAAATACAGAATAATTTTGTAAGAGAGGTAAATAGTATCAGAAATGATGTTAAACTAATGGCTACTGAGGTGCAAACACAACAAGATGAACTAAAAGTTAAATATGATGAAGTCAGTAAGTTGAATAGTGAAATGATTACAAGAATAGATTTGGCACAGGAAAGTTTTGAGAGAGAGAAAGAAAACATTAGCAAGCTGAATCAAGTTGTGGTTGCATTACAGGCAAGCAAAATTTCTGAGAACCAGAGGGTAATAAAATCTAAGAATATTACATGTATTGACTCACCTGGTAATTCAGGTAATATTGTACAAAACTTAGAGAATTATTTGGAGAGTGACGATACAGAATCTTTGTCACCTGATTGTGAAGTAAATGGTAATAGACAAATACAAAACATGCACACACATACACAGTTACACAGTCAAGGTAACACAAATTGTACAAATTATTTGTTGCATGACATAAGTCCACCTACTTTCGAAGAAGAATCGGGAGACAATCCCAAAATATTTCTAACGGAATTAGAAGAATATTTTAAAATTAAAAAGATTCCAAATGAATTTAGGATGATGATTGTTAAAAGGTGTTTGAAGAAAAATGCTTTAGAATGGCTGAGGTTAACACTAGCATCACATGAAACGTATAGTATGTTTAGGAATGTGTTTATAAATAGGTTCTGGGGTCCAGAAAGACAGAGAAGAATTAAAGTCGAACTGGCCACTGGTAAATTCGAGTTCAAGAAGGGTGTGTCCATGACTGAATATTTCCTAAAACTTGCTAACAAAAGTAAACTTGTGAATCCAGATATGTCGGAAACCGAGATCGTGAATATGCTAATACGACATTATCCACCACACATTAGAAACCACCTAATTGTGGCTAAGCCCGTCGACTTTACTGATATGATTGAGTTATTATCAGAGTTTGAGGCTCATAACCTTAATTCTGATTCTAATCATAGTCAAGTTGATCATGACAAGACTCATATAGAACAAAAGCAAGTAAATAGACAGGAAGTAAGACCAACATTCAGGGAAAATCACAACCATACTAACCAAAACCAAAATAGTTTTAACCAAAATTGGGGCGGGGCACGTTCAAGAGACAACTATGAACGAAGAGAGTACAACCCCAGAAAGACATATGAATCGGTAGTGCCAGGTATAGGAAGGAGAATACCAAATACTCCTAGGAGGAATTATAATAATGACCAACCTGTGGGAAATGTGAGGAGTAATCAGGTGAATCAACTGAGGTTTTACAGGGGAAATAACTTAAGAACGGGTTATCCAAGTAGAGGAAGAGGAACTAGCATCGAAGACTCTTCATTAAGAGATTTTAGGGGTCCTAGGTTTGAAAGGGCAGACAATAACCTAGAAAGAACACAGACTCAAGGAATAGAAAGAGAAATAAATAACGGTAGTACCAACCTAAATGCTAGTGTAACTACCGACCGCACTAATGCGGAAAACTGAGTACCAAATCATTTTGTGCCTTGGAAAGTGGTTCGGTAGAAATGACACAGGGCAAAACCAAAATTCAAAATTTACCAGAAGACAAGCTCACTCTCTCCAGAAGTAAAGATCGGGAATTAGTAAATCCACCTCAGATTAACCTTCGTATAGGCGATAGCGAATATAAAGTATTGATAGACACAGGAGCTAGTTCATCAGTAATAAGTGAGAACTTATTCAAGGAATTACTATCCAAGTTTAGGATTGAATATTTAAACGTGTGTAATGTATACTGTAGCACAGCTATTGGGAAAAAGAAAGATAAAGTTAAATATCAAGCGTTAATTCCTGCGCGAATAGATGATTGGAATTTCAATTTTATCGTATTGGTAATACCAAACTTAGCTCGTGATATTATTATTGGCAATGATGTATTGTATGGTTGGCAAAGTGTGATAGATTTCGAAAAACATGAAATGAAGGTCAAAGGAGATAATGAAGTAATAAAAATAAATTTGTTAGAAGAAATTATATTAAAAGAAGATGAGAAGGATAGTATAAATGATGATAGGTTTTTTGTAGAAAATATACTATTATACGAAGAAGATATAATTAATAACGAAGAAGATGATAGTGGTAAAGAGAATTTACTTTTAAATAATAAAGAAAATGAGACGTTTGACCTTGGAGATCATTGTTGCCAAATAAACACATTAAATACCGACACCGAGCGAAAACAAGAAGAGGAAGAAATTATATTCCAAAGAACTTTGAAAGAAAAGTTAGGGAAAACATACAATTTAAATCACGCGCAAAGAGAACAATTGAGGTTATGTATACTAAAGAACAGGAACGTTTTTAGTACGAAACCTGGATTGTGTAATAAGTACATACATACATTTAAGGTGAACGACATTGCTCCTTATACTCATAAAAGTAGATCTGTGCCTATCGCTATTAGACAACAAGCATCTGAAGTAATAAACGATATGCTAGAAAATGGAGATAAAATTTTAAAAGATTGGGTACCAAAGTATGGGCCAATAAAGGCAATATTATCAGACAACGCAACGGTTCACCGGAGTAAATTGTTTACTTCAGAAATGAAGAACAATAACATTAAGATGTATTACTCTTCAGCATATTTTCCCCAAGGAAATCCTTGCGAGAGAGTGATGCGTGATTTAGGCTTGTATTTCAGAATTCTGTGTCATTCTAACCACCGAGGCTGGTACAAATACTGCCATATTATTGAGAAAATCATTAACAATACCCCAAACTCTACTACCAAATTTTCACCAATCGAATTAATGACTGGACTAAAACCTGAACCTCTAGTAATAAAAGCACCAACAACCTTAAAAGTAGATGAAATGGAATTAAATGAAGAAGAAAAGTGTGCTGAAGCATTTCGAAGAATAAAAGAAAAAGCAGAGAAAAGATTATCAAAGATACAAAGAAAAGGAGCGAAATGGAATCCTGAAATAAATGATAAAGTTCTCGTAAAGACATTTAATATCTCCAGTTCTAAAATCAAATCCTATTGGAGAATGAATTTGTTATATAAAGGTCCATATAAAATAGTAAGAAAATTTGGGGATCATACGTACGAATTAAGAGACGATGATAATAAAATGATAGGAAAATATCACAAAACACTTTTAAAACCATTCAAAAGCCTTGACACTCACAAGAATAAATGATTTAAAAAAAAAAAAAAATAATATGTTTATGAATTACTGAAAAATGTTTTGTTTATTATTATTGTGTTCGAATAATTTCTGATTTTATATTGTTATTTTAAATTGTATTAATTGTTCATTGTTGTAATAATGTTTAATTATTGGGGCATTCTTCAGAATATATGGAACAATATTATTGGAAGATTTAAGTTAATTTTCCATATATTCTGAAGAGGGGCATCTGAAACAGTTATTTTATGTTGTCCCCAAAGAGTTTCAAATGTTGTATTATGTGAGGTTAAGTAGAGTGAGTCATGCACAGAGAAGCTATGTAAGTGGAAATGACGTCACAAAAGTGTTGAATATCAAACTTATTTGTGATTGGTGTGACGCGTATATCGTAAAACGTGGACCAATCAGATATAGAAGATTTTACGTTGCCATGGAGGATATTCAATATTCCTCTAGAGGGATTGAACTATTAGCGAAATGCTAATATGAAGAAGAAGCGGAACTGGTGATTCTTCTCCTAACAGTCGCCGTGAAAGGATGTAAGGTTCTCTTCTTAAACGCCGTTGTGTGCGGAAGAGTATAAGTTTATTCTCGTCACAATCATCGAGTATAACTGGATAATCTTTACATTAAACATCATCGCTAGAAGACGCACAATTTAGTTATTATACACGGTAGTGAACAAACGTATAAAACTTCTGATTCTTGCACGCATCCAGATAAACGCGTCACATCAAGTGAATCTTGTGTAAGAATAGTGTTATAAATATTGTATCATACATTTTGTTCGAACTGGTGTTAATTGAAGTAAGGAAATAAAAGTTTCTACATTATTTAATACAAAGGAAAATGATTACTCATTTTACGTAAAATTTCCTTCCGCCGTACCACCCCTGTAAAAGAAGATATCTTGCTCAACCGACTGAAGCCACGCCGAGGTAAGCTGGGACTTCAAGAACCATCAATTCCAACCCTGTTCCAAATAGTCACCTCAACGAGGGGTATAATTCACCATCCTTCTACACGATTCGACATAAGTCCTGTTCCAACCCTAGCACAAAAACTGCTAGTTAACAAAAATAGACACAAGTGGTATCACACAGCAGATAATATTGTAACGGGGAGCGTTGAAACACCCTGTGAGCAGCTGGCAACGGAAGACAGGGGAGGCTCGGTTAGCCACGCCTTTCCCTCGTTTGTCTTATAGTGGTGACAGCCAGCGGTCGGAAAGAAACATAACTGTGCGTCTGTTTTTCTGTCCACCTGGTTCCAGAAATTACGTAATCTGGAACATTCTCCTGGTCACTAGAAACCGGCGATATTCCTATATAAAGAATGTGACAGACAGACGGAGTTAGTTAGTGAGTTGAGTTGGTTTTGGTTTAGTCAGTCAGTGAGTTGGTTTTGTCAGTGAGTGAGGAGACAGTCGCAGTTCTTGGTGTAAGAGTTAGTCAGTGACGTGTTAATGAACGAAAGGGTTGTGCAACGGAAGACTGTACGTAACTTTGAATGTGTACCGGAGCTTACGTAACCGCGAGTACAGTGAAATTGTAACGGACGGACTGGTGAATTGTAACTGTGTGCAGCAAGTAATTCTGTGTAATTGGCAAGTGTTAAACTGTAAGTCGGTGGAAATAAAGAACATTGTTGAGTGGTGTAATTGGACTTTTTATTCCACGAACCCACAAAGCCACACTGGCGTCAGAAGTGGGATATAACACAAAGTCACACTGGCGTCAGAAGTGGGATAAACACAAAGTCACACTGGTGTCAGGAAGCGGGAAAACAACATCACCGAACATTACAACAATGGAGGCAGCATTAGAAAAGATTTTAGCGGAATTGAAACAAATGAAGACGGCCAAGGACAACATCACCGGGAAGATGGAAGAAATGAAGGCCGAACTAATCTCGGAAATGAAGACGGCAAATGAAAACCTCGTTGCAAAAATAGAAGCGGCAAACAACAACCTCATCGCCAAGTTGAAACAAACGAAGACGGCCAACGACAACATCACCGAGAAGATGGAAGAGATGAAGGCCGAGTTAACCACAGAAATGAGAGCAGCGAACGGCAGTCTGGCCACGGAAATGAAGGCGGCGAACGAGGCTCTCGCCGCAAAGTTTGAGGAACGGCTGGCCGGCGAGAGGGATGACGTCACGAACCTGGGCAAGCGGAAGGGTCAAGTAGACGACCGCCTTAATGATTTAGAGGGAAAGGCCGACAACATCGCAAAACCCCTCACCCGCCTGACGGAGGAAAACCGGCCTTATGTGTGGACGGAGGACGCCGAAGACGCTTTCCAGCACCCGAAGGAGACCCTGTGCAGTGCTCCAATTTTGGGTTTCCCACAACCGGGTGGCGCCTTCATTGTGGACACCGACGCCAGCGACCATTGCATTGGAGGTGTCCTATCGCAGATCCAGGACGGCCACGAGCGCACAAGAGTGGAAGAGGAGGAGCGTGCCGCAGCAGTCCGAGTAGTTGTGGCAGTGCCTGCTGAAGGCTGGGATAGCGCAGGCCTGAGGAGGGAGCAGCTGGCGGACGCAGACTTGGGGCCACTCTTGAGGGAAGTGGACGCAGGGACGAGACCGACCTGGGAGGACATCGCACCGAGGAGTGCCACCTACAAGTCGCACTGGGCCCAATGGGACTCGTTGAAGACCGGAGTGGGCGTGCTGTTCCGGGTATGGGAGTCACCCGATGGGAAGGCGCAGAGAGGACAGTTGGTACTTCCCCGGAGTAAGGTCCCGGAAATCTTGGAGGAAGTGCACGCCGGTACTTCAGGAGGACACCTGGGAGCGAACCGAATGATTCACAAACTACGGCAGCGCTACTTCTGGCTGAGACTCCGAGCAGATGCTGGTGGTACACCTGGACCGCCTCGCACGCTACGATGGGGCTGTTCGAGGGCGAACAGCTTTGAGAAGGGAGCAGTGTAACGGGGAGCGTTGAAACACCCTGTGAGCAGCTGGCAACGGAAGACAGGGGAGGCTCGGTTAGCCACGCCTTTCCCTCGTTTGTCTTATAGTGGTGACAGCCAGCGGTCGGAAAGAAACATAACTGTGCGTCTGTTTTTCTGTCCACCTGGTTCCAGAAATTACGTAATCTGGAACATTCTCCTGGTCACTAGAAACCGGCGATATTCCTATATAAAGAATGTGACAGACAGACGGAGTTAGTTAGTGAGTTGAGTTGGTTTTGGTTTAGTCAGTCAGTGAGTTGGTTTTGTCAGTGAGTGAGGAGACAGTCGCAGTTCTTGGTGTAAGAGTTAGTCAGTGACGTGTTAATGAACGAAAGGGTTGTGCAACGGAAGACTGTACGTAACTTTGAATGTGTACCGGAGCTTACGTAACCGCGAGTACAGTGAAATTGTAACGGACGGACTGGTGAATTGTAACTGTGTGCAGCAAGTAATTCTGTGTAATTGGCAAGTGTTAAACTGTAAGTCGGTGGAAATAAAGAACATTGTTGAGTGGTGTAATTGGACTTTTTATTCCACGAACCCACAAAGTCACAATATAAGCAATCTAAAAACCCAAACAAGCTTCAGAACATACGTCAATAACTCAAAACACAAGAAAATAATAACAAATATAACAACAATAGAGGAAAGAAGCCCAACAGAATATATTGACATACATTATAAGAATGACCTGTTATATACAATACATAAGCAAAACAATTTACCAGATGAAATGAGAGCAATAGCAATAGCCACAGAAAATAAAAGATATCCAGAAAAAGAATGGCTCCGAATATATACAAATGGATCCTTTATAAACAAACAAGATACTGGTGCAGGAGTATACTGTAAACATTTTGCACAGTATCTAACACTATACGAAACTTCAAACCATTATGATGGAGAACTAACAGCCATAAAGGCAGAACTGCAGAATGTCCTGTACAGACCGTACATAAAGCAAAACATGGTTATCTTAACAGATTCAAAATCAGCCATAGATGGGATTGCAATTTATAAAAACAATACAACAAGAAATATCAAAGAAATAAGAAGTTTAATTAAAGCTGTCGAATCAAGAAACCATGTCACCCGGCAATGGATTCCAGCTCACGTTGGACTTTTAGGTAATGAACATGCTGACCAACTAGCAAAAAAAGGTGCAGTTCAAAATATAAAACCCGTAAGACAAACTGAAATTAATAAACAGTTAAACAACATTAAGCTACATTTTAAAAGACAGCAGAGATTTGATGAAGATAAACTAAAAGACAAGGATTATAAGAACATTGGCGACAAAACTGACATACAAAAACTGCCAAGAAAAACTGCAGTGGCCCTATTTAGAATTAAAACTGGCCATGATTGTCTTGCAGAACACCTTTATAAAATACACTGCATACCTACACTCAAATGTACTATCTGTAAAAAGGATATCATCATGAACAAACACCATTTGGACGAATGTAATGGTCTCATAATGGGAACCTACAGGCTTTATATTGGGAAGCTAGGGGGAAAATGATGCAAATCAACTAATCCCCAGTGCCATTAGTCAACAACAACAAATTTTTAGGGGATACTTTACTTACAGTATAAGTGTTGTATCCTATTGATTATTCCATTACTTACTTATGCATTTTATTAAATTGTATAAAGTTTATATACAAATATAACAATTTGTAACATAGAACTTCACTTATCTTATAAGAAATGATGACACTTTTCCTAAACATTATCCGGGATCGCGATTTCATGGAAAATTCTTCCACATCCTCACCCGGAAACAACAAAACTGTCATCATCGTTACAAATGCTAGATGTTAATACATTCTTGTTACTACTACCAAAATCTGAAAATAAAATAAATTTAAATACAGAATTGACTGCCAGTATTTCAAAATTCATTATGCTATGTTTGTTTTTTAAAATAAATACGAGGGCTGTTTTTTTTTTCAACCTCCGATCGCTCCATGCCGACGCTACGCGGGCAGCAGAAAGCGGGTATGCGCTGTCGGTGACTGCGCAGCTCTCGCACTACACACTCCGCCATTGTTGACATTCAGTCGTCAGTCAGCGTTGTGCTACAGCCACGTAAACATGGCCGCCATTATTGATGCTCCCGCCAAGTGCGAATTGCGAAGTGTAATTCGTTTTCTATAGGCTGAAGGCCATGGTGCTGCAGAAATCCATCGGAGGATGAGTCGTGTGTATGGTGAAAACTTCATGAGTGATGGTGTTGTTCGTGAATGGTGTTGAAAGTTTAAAGATGGCTTCTCGACCAATTTGGATGGGACATTTTCGATCATCCGCCATACAGTCCTGACTTAGCACCCAGTGACTTTCACCTTTTTCCTCAACTGAAGACGTGGTTTGGTGGGAAGCGATTTCAAACCAACGTCAAGGACTACTTGAATTCACTGGCGGCAACTTTCTTTGAAGAGGGAATTGAAAAGCTTGTCCTCAGATATGACAAATGTCTCAATCTCTTCGGTGATTATGTCGAAAAGTAACCATAAGTGTACTATTCTTTTGGTAATAAAATTATTGTTTTATATGAACTTGTGTTTTATTTATAGCCTATCGGAGGTTGAAAAAAAAACAGCCCTCGTATCTTTTCCCAAACTATTAAATCTATATATATTTTAAAAAACAATCATTGTGTAATGGATTTTGAAATACCGGCAGTCAATTCTGTTTATAAATTTGTTTTATTTTCAGATTTTGGTAGTACTAACAAGAACATATTAACATCTAACGTTTGTAACGATGACGACAGTTTGTTGTTTCCGGCTGAGGATGTGGAAGAATTTTCCATGAAATCACGATCCGACAATTTATAAGATAAGTGAAGTTTTAAGTTACAAATTGTTATATTTTGTATATATTTGTTTCCTTCGCTGTTAATATCTGCACATTTTATGTATGTATAAAGTTTGTTATATCATGATTTAATGATAGCTTATTTGCTTCAAACTAAATTTTTGCTGTTCAAATGCTTTATTGACAGTTTCTCTTATTTGCTGGTGTGATTTTTCAGATATAAGTGTGCTAGCATCATGTGCAAAGAGCAGAACATGGACTCCTTGTTAAGATTAGAAGGCAAGTCATTTATAAATATTTTAACATAACAATGGCTTGATTATAGAGCATTGTGGAATATTATTTTAACACCTGGTTCAGAGTCATAACTGCTTATCCTGGCTTTCTGAATTCTGTTTAAGTAAGATATGAACTAATTTGTAGAGATTCCATTGTCACTATAAAGTCTTAACTTTTGTAGCAAATCTTGCTGTCTAGTGGCTTAGTTAAATGTGTGGCTTAGTATACATATTGTTCTTTTTTATCCAGTGCTGTTACTAATTTAATAGTTAACATATATGTAGTATTTTCATCTGACACTCTTTTTGAATCCAAACTGGGATTGTGAGTGAGTGTTTCTAACTGAATGTTTCTTATAACCTGATTGTATACCCCTTTCTCCATTACTTTAGAAAGGACTTTCAAGAATGAGATGGGTGTATAATAATTGGAATTCAGCTATTTGTCTCCTTTTGTTGTCTGGAGACTTAACAGTGTTGTTTCACTTTTTCTAGAGTAACAAATAAGTATGATTGCATACATGAGCTTACTCAACTCTGGTAAGCAATATTTTAAAAGTGTGGGGCTTATCTCATCTCAGTCATGAAGGTTTTTTTTTTTTTTTTGTAGTGTTTCATGCTTGTTTTTACTACATGCAGCATTGCAGGTGGTGATATTGATGATACTTGAAATGAAAATGGAGCACTGGTGGAATGAGATGGTGGGGGAATCCAGAGCACCTGGAGGAAACCCACCCTTGCTCCACTTTGTCCACCACAAATCTCACATGTGGTCACCTGGGATCGAACCCAGGCCGCTTTGATGAGAGGCAAGTGGTCTAGCCACAGTGCTGCCTCATGAGAGGATTAGTTTTCTGTTTCTTTGGCAGTTAGGAAGCTATTTCAAATTTACAATTAATTTTGATATAGTTGGTTTTGATTAATTTTTAATTTCCTAAGTACATTTGCTTTTTGCTACATTTAAGAAATATGTGTTAAAAGCATTAGCTTATGATACAGTAATTTCTGACTTCTTTGTTTGCAATGGTGATGTGATAAATATTGCAGCTTGGATTACTTCTTCCTCCTTAATGTTTTATTATATTCCACACTGTTAAATTTTATTGTTGGATTCATGAACAGCTAGGGGGTAATGCCTCCTTTTTGCTTGATTAACTACTCTTTTAAGTATTTTACAGTATTTTGTGTAGTAGTTAACATTAGGATTGCTACTTTTGTCGTGTAATAGGAACAAATTTCTTTGATTTTCACTGCATTTATTTACATCTGAAGTAATCCAAGGTATGACCTTCATCACCTGTGATAACTTTATTGTTTTCTTGGAGAAAATAGGTTTGAATAATGACACAATTCAAAGGAATTCATCATATTTGTCATTTACTTGAGTATTGGCTTAGGCATAAATCAATTTTTAATTATTTAACATTAATTAGTTTTTAATAGATAGTCAACATGAAAAATTCAATGCCATGGCCGGGATTTGAACCACGGATCTCCTGGTTTCAGTCCAGTTGCTCTAACCCATTGAGCTGCTATGGTCAACGTGCCATCCTGACATTAAATTCTCCAATTGACTCATATATTTCCCCAGTAGACCACTAGGAGTTCTCGTATCCGAGATACACCATTTGTGGCGACTTACTATCATAAGTACTTGTGTCCCACACTTTAATGGTGAAGCCTGGGACTCAAGTATTTACGATAGTAAGTCGCCACAAACGGTGTATCTCGGATCAGTTTCATCCAACATCCGATATGACTTAACGTTGGAGGACGTAAATTACAAACAAAACAAAAAACTCTCGGATGCGAGAGCCCCTATTGGTTTACTGGGGAAATAAACAAGTCAAATGGAGAGTTTAATGTCAGGACAGCACGTTGGCCATGGTAGCTCAATGGGTTGGAGCGACTGGACGGAAACCAGGAGATCCGTGTTTCAAATTCTGGCCATGGCATTGAATTTTTCATGTTGACTATCTATCATAAACCTTAGCCTATATATGGCTACTATGAAGAAATGATTAATTTCATCAATTAATTAGTTTGTTGACATTCTATTCATAGATTATATTTGTTGTAATTTTACTTTTCCTGTTATCATTGCTTATTAAGGTCACTATACTGCCTGATTATGAGACATGGTTATGGAGATTTTTAGCATCTGGTTGCTCATCACTTGAAGAAATTCTGCTCATAGTGGCTACATCATCCTTCAAGATTGAGCTTAGCTTCTGGATATCCTCATATGACTCTAAATTTCAATAATATTTAACATTATTATTATTATTTTTCTGGTGGTGGTGGTGGCGGCAGTGGCAGTGGTCAAGAAACCTTCAATGTAACATATACTTCATAACAGCTGATGACGTGTTTCAAACGAAAGTATTGCTTATATTCCAGTTTTCTTTGCTGCGACAAGCTAGTTCTTTAAAATTATCATCACCACCACTGTTTATTATTATTATTATTATTATTATTATTATTATTATTATTATTATTATTATTATTATTATTATTATTATTATTATTATTATTATTATTATTATTATTATTATTACTATTATTATTATTATTACTATTAATATTACTATTATTATTATTATTATTATTATTATTATTATTATTATTATTATTATTATTATTATTATTATTATTATTATTATTATTATTATTATTATTATTACTATTATTATTATTATTATTATTACTATTACTATTATTATTATTACTATTACTATTATTATTATTATTATTATTATTATTATTATTATTATTATTATTATTATTATTATTATTATTATTATTATTATTATTATTATTATTATTATTATTTTTCTGGTGGTGGTGGTGGCGGCAGTGGCAGTGGTCAAGAAACATTCAATGTAACATATACTTCATAACAGCTGATGACGTGTTTCAAAGGAAAGTATTGCTTATATTCCAGTTTTCTTTGCTGTGACAAGCTAGTTCTTTAAAATTATCATCACCACCACTGTTTATTATTATTATTATTATTATTATTATTATTATTATTATTATTATTATTATTATTATTATTATTATTATTATTAAACACCTGACTGCTTATATATTATGTTAGAGTCTTGTTTATTGTAGTACCCTAGAGTTCATGAGATCAAACATAAGACATATACAAATTACCAGCAGTATAAATCAATGTCAGTGCAGGTATTATTTTATGCTGGAGGTTATACACAGGGGGATGTTCGGTGGTATCGACAGTGATTGGCTGTCACACATATAGGTGTATAATTTATTTGCTGTTAGAATAAAGTAAACTATTACTCCGCATTTCGCAATGAGCTCTACCTCTAGCACATCATTGGTTAACATAACATCTGCACATGCTCATGTAAACAGCAATGTCATCACCAGAGTTTAACTGCCATCTTTGTTGTTATATCAACCAGTGTATTTTTCAGCTTCGAGAGTCATTGTCCTTACTGTAATCACATTGTAATGTTCTACTTTATAACAACAACTTGAGTATTTGATTGAAAGCAGGTCAAGCAAGCAGCTTAATAAACCGCGGAACTATAATGTGGAAGAATACGGGAGTATTAAAACCCACCAGCCAATGCAGTTAATTTCGGGCACATGCTTCTTTGACATTTACTTTGTTCTTACAGTGAACAGATTATAGTTAAGTGACTGACATTGAGCCTTGCTAGGGATAGTTCATAGTTGAGAGGCCATTCCTCCACCTATAAACATGTCAGACTGAGGAACACTAAGTGAGATTTGTGGTGGACAACACGGCACTGGGACTGATTTTCTCCAGGCTCTCTGTCTTGCCCTGCCATCTCATTCCACTGCTCCATCTTCATCTGTATCATTTGTGTCACCATCTCCATTGCTGCATGTAGTAAAAGTAGGCATTAAACACTGCACATTTTGTTTTGCAGACTGAAGTAAAAGGAAGAAGCATCAGATGAGCAGTCAACCTAAAGCACTTGTAATTTCTGCTTTTCTTAACAACATGAGAACATTTATTTAATCATATATGATAGTGAATCAAGTGTTAAATTTTTCTACTGAGTACATTTAGCTCTCTCGTCGTCATCTGTACAAAAGGTTGTAATGTAGTTTTCTCGCTATCACCATCCCGTCATGTTGTGCTAGAGTTGTTTCAAGGACTGGTAATTATACTTTTTAAATATTACTGTAACAACACCCTTTTCTTACTTACAAGCCGTGATATCAATAGAGCCAATAATACTGTGCTGGAATGTAGTCGTACATGCTTGGAGTAGTGAAAGTTTAGCAGCAGGCTATGTTAAACTGTTTCAAAAATCTTTTTGCAAAATATAGATTCAGAGTTATTGAAAAAAAGAATTTAAACATTACTATTCTGTAAGATTCTGGTATGATAGTCATATGCAAGTTTTGCAAATAGTTAAACATTCTTAATATAAATTTAGGATCATGATATATCCTGCTAAATTAGCACCAGCTTTACCACAGTATTTTGCTTTCTGCAGTGTAAGTCCAAAACAAAATGTATTAGTAAACGTAAATATAATTTATCCGTTTATGAAAATTGTGAGAAATGAATTAAAATATGAAGCTAATAACTATGAACCAAATATAATAATAATAGTAATAATAATAATAATAATAATAATAATAATAATAATAATAATAATAATAATAATAATAATTGATCTTTGCCATTATATGTAATAACAGTATTAGATATAACATCAAGAAAAGGTGAAAGTTGTTCACTAGTTATAATTACAGTTTATTATGAGAAACAGATTTGTAAACATTGTTGAACATGTATAAACTGGGGTCCCAGTAATTGGAGCAATTTGGGGCTAAGGCTGCTTCAAATTTCAAAAAAATTCTCAGATTATATACAAATATCAGTACATAACATTAAGGTTTAAAGAAATTGTCCAGTATCCTTTGTTTTAAAACAGAGCCTTGTTTTACAGCAGCAGTGTTGTGCCATCTTCCAGCTGGAGTAATTTCTGCTTGCTGTTCAATATAATGCAATGCCACATCTAGCACTGTGAAATTCTTGATGTAAGTACAATTTCTTCATCACCACTCTCTTTAGAAGATACCAATTGACACTTTTATTTTGTTTTTGTCAGCAATCAGGTACTTATACTATATGCGCACGATAAGTTGAGTGCTGAATTTACGGTGTGGTGTGGGCAGAGGGGAAGAAGCGAAAGCTAACACTCTTTAGTTCCTGCAGTGTGGTCAACCTTGAAAAACACAGTTCAGCAAAATGGCATGTAAGATACTGAAGATACGCGCCGCAAGTGTGAGATATGTGGACAAATAGTAAATTGAACTTGATCTGTTAAGCTGTATATATACTTAATGTTTATATAACATAAAAATAGAAAATAAATATTATGACAGTTATAAATACTCGTTCACTTTGTGATTCTTCGAGTCTGGTGCATCACTTTCATCGCTAATATCCCCTGATGTGTTGATGATAATTTCATTGCATTTTCTGTTACACCATCGTTTCTGCATTATTTCACTTCCAGCTCTTGGACTTCTTGCAACGCCTTGCGATTATGGAAGATAATGCTTCTATAGCAAGTTTCCGCAGATTTGGAGCCGACATATCATTAGTAACGTTGCATTCTCTGAAAACATTCCTTAGTTTTGCCCACGCCAGCTCAATTGCATTCAGATCACAGTTTTACGGAGGTGGACGAATAATAATGTGTCCCCTTTCAATAGCCATAATGTCCACAACATACATTTGTTGTAAACTGGTTAGCTAATTAACCTCAAAATTGATCAGGCCACGCTGTGGCCCATTGGTTAGACCGCTTGGCTCTCACCAAGGCGGCCCGGGTTCGATCCCAGGCGACCGCAAAGTGAGATTTGTGGTGGACAACACGGCACTGGGGCAGGTTTTCTCCGGGACCTCCAGTTTCCCCCACCATCTCATTCCACCGGTGCTCCATCTCCATCTCATGTATCATCATTGTCACCTCCTGCAGTGCTGTATGTAGTAAAAGCGGGCGTTAAACACTACACATTTCAAAATTGATCAAAACGAAATATGGCAGACAGGATAAAGCTTAGCATATTAGCCACTAGATGTCAGTGTAGTTCCTAATGATGTTAGTTTAAATCTCTATGCTGATGACAAGACGATGGGATTTCAGAATAAAGACCTTAATAACCTAGAAATACAAATGAATGAAATTGTAAATAGTATAACTCAATATTTTAATAACTCTAAATTATGTGTTAATGCAAAAAAAAAGTGAATTAATAATTTTCAATTTTAAAACCACTCATTTTGAGCCTCATATATACTTGGATAATAATATGATTCTACCTATCAATAATGTGGATGTTCTCGGTTTAACAGTTGACAGTAAACTAACATGGAATGAACATATTAATAAAATTGAAAAGAAAATATCATCAGCCCTTTTTGTTATACGTAATATATCAAAATTTGTATCAGCTGAAACTGCCAGGATAGTCTATTTTGCTTTCATTCATTCAATTATTACATATGGCATAGAGCTGTGGGAATCAACATCTAAACCCAATCTCAAAAAATTTTTTTACATTACAAAAATGAGCCATCAGATACATAGCCAATCTGCCAATGTATAGTCCTTGTAAGGAAGCATTCAAAACTCTTTCAATACTAACCCTTCCCAGTATCTTTATATTAAAATCCATATTGTATATACAAAATAGGTCTTTGGCTCAATATTCAGCTATTCATAACTACAACACTAGAGGAAAACAGAACTTGATAACTCAATCACATAGATTAAAAGTATATGAAAGAAAGATTGATTATATTGGCAGTAAATTATTCAATAAATTACCAATAAATTTTAGAAATATTACTCCATCACCTAAGTTTAAACATATATTAACTAATTTTCTTAAATCACAATCTTACTATGACGTGGAAGAATTTCTGAATGATAATGATATTATAATTGACCTACAGTAACTTTTTATCAATGTATTTGTTTTACAATCATCTTTATGTATTATTTTAGCACTTTTAACTCTTGTTACTTGTAATTGTATTGATTGTCTTTATTTTTAACTGGACTATGATCTTAAATAAGTTTTCAATTGTGTATACTATTGTGCTTGTTATAAAGAGCAATAAAATTGAATTGAAAGTGTATAGCACATTTCCAGTTTCGAAGTTGTCATCTGTGTTTCGGAGTTAGGCTTACCGAGTGAGAACTTGGAACCCGAGCGCTCAACTTATCGCGCGCATACTGTACAGGCAAGAAATACTTCAGTGACTCCTCTAGCCACATGAAACAGTGTGCTTGCCATGTTTGTAAGTTGTGCATTGTTAAATTATATATCCAAAGCTGTCTATTATAAAAAGAAACTAAACTGCTGACAGGATGCAATTAGTAAGCTTTGTTGGAGTTTGAATGTGATAGTTATATTAAGTCAATTTTCTTTGACATTTCCTATTTTTTATCACACTTTCAATTCATCATACGTCTTTGTTTTCTGATTTTTAACCCATTGTTTATTTCATGGAAGATAGTTTCAATAACTGTACAATTCAGGGGTCTTTGGGAATATGTCTCGATATTCTTGGAAAGATCTGACAAAGTAATATGACTTGGTAAGTACACCTCTGGCTTTTCCATGTATAATGGCTGTTATAAATAAATATTGAGGGGGGATGTGGTTCTGTACTTGGTCCAGTTTATCATCAGATGTTGTATATAGAACAATTTTCTGTCCAGATGTTTGTGACAATTTCTCTTGAATCATGTTTCATTTAGTGCTGCGGTTTCACTGTAAGTTTAAAAAAAACATATTTTGTAGAGAGCTTCACATTATCCATTGAATTTACTTTACATTAGGCAGTTATTTTTTTTGTGTGTAATTTACGTCCTCCAACGTTAAGTCATATCGGATGATAAATGGAATGGGTGAAATGATGCTCAAATGAGCCCAGGGTCCATAGAGCTTAGAGTTACCCGACATTCATCTTTCAGGATAAGGGAAACCCCGGGAAAAAACCTTATCCAGGTAACTCACCCTGACCGAGATTCGAACTCGGGACCTCTTGAACGTGAGGCAGATATGCTACCATCTACGCTACAGAGGCATGCATCAAAACAATGCTCTGCCAGCCCAGACTTCTCAGGTTGCATTAAAGGAATGCTCCATTCATATTCGATTATTTTGGTAGCGATGATCCTTCCACTTTGTCCTATATACAGTGTCCCACATTCACAGGGAATGCGGTACACTCCCGGAACTTGGAAGTCCAGTTTGTCTTTCACTGGTCTCAACAGATGTTTAATCTTTGGAGGTGGCTTGTGGATGGTCTTGATGTTGTAGTTGGTGAGAATTCTGCTGATTCTGCCGGATATATTGCCAGTAAACAGGATACAAGCTATAGTAGTAGGCTTATCTGACGCTTGCTGTATTACAGGTTTCCCTTTCCTAGCTTTGGTGATTGAGGCTTCAACTTCATATTCAGAGTAGCCGTTTTGACGGAAAGTGAGTCTCAGGTGCTGTAATTCTTGTTTTAAGTGGCTGGGATCAGAGACAGACAAAGCCTGTGGGCCAGTGTATAGAGAACTCCCAGTCGCTGAGACTTATGATGGAAACTATGAGCGTTCAGATAGAGATCGGTGTGTGTAGGCTTGCAATATACAGCATGCCCCAGTGTACGGTTGCTGCTTTTTGAAACAAGAATGTCCAGGAATGGAAGAGTTCCATCCTTCTCCACTTCCATGGTAAACTGTATTTGAGGTCGAAGATCTTTTTTGAAGTGAACTAATTTCAAGATATCCCTTTCTATTTGTATGATTTTCCAATATTTGTACAAATAGGACTGAGTTATCCCTTTATCTTTTGGCCATGAAAAGATAAGAAAATTTAAAGGACATTACATAGTGATCAGGTCTTTAAGGACTTTCTGGAAATCCTGCTGTATTCCCCAACGTCCATGCACTTAAAAGTGAATTTTCATTTTAGCAAATGTTTATTTTGATTAACTGAAGTTGATAACATGTGTAAGATAGAACAGGAATAGGGGAAGTCATGTCATAGGGAAGTCATATATCTTTTGTCTGGTTAACAACATGCTGTAAACTGAATAATTCTGACTCAAAGAAATTCTTACTCATGACTAGCCACTTGTGGGGAATGAATTGGAAGGTTATACAGCAATTCAAAACTGATATCTACTACTGGGATTCAAATCATGAAGTGTGTTGCCCTCAGTTGATGTACTCAGTAGTAGAATGTCATAACATTCTCGTGCCAAGTATTTAAACCTTCTTGTTTGATATCTAGGCTTCAGAAATGGCTGCTGTTTCGTTGTATTTTAACTGGAAAATAGTTGTACATACAATTTCACTGCAGCTTCCTCCTTCCCAAGTATCAGAGCGAATTCACAAACTCAGTAGCCACAGGACTGGTGTCTCTCTCCTCTCTGCATGCTTGTATACAATACACCAGTGCAATGGAAGTTAACATAAAGTTATGCCAGAACCTACTGATATCAAGTATAGGTCTATCTTATGTCAAAGCTGACTTTTAATGTAGAAAATACTTTATAATTAGCATTAGGGTTAATTAATAAATATGTAAAATATGAAGCTATTGAAAGAGAAGCAAACAAATATACAAATATAACAATATATATATATACAAATATAACAGTTTGTAACTTAAAACTTCACTTATCTTATAAGAAATGATGATAATTTTCTTATAAATTGTCCAGGAACGCGATTTCATGTAAAACTTGTACACATCTTCAGCTGGAAACAAAGCTGTCGCCATCATTACGAACACTAGATGTTGATATGTTCTTGTTAGTACTACCAAAATCTGAAAATAAAACAAATTTATAAACAGAATCGACTGCTGGTATTTCAAAACTCATTACACAATATATCGAGATTAATAAATACGACTCATCTATAAGTTAATCACTACACGATGTTCGTTTTTTAAAATAAATATCTTTCCCCAAAAGATATTTGGGAAAAAAGATATTTAAAAGGATATTTAAGGTTTGGTAAAAGATATTTATTTTAAAAAACAAACATTGCATAGTGAATTTTGAAATACCAGCAGTCAATTCTGTTTTTAAATTTGTTTTATTTTCAAATTTTGGTAGTACTAACAAGAACATATCAACATCTGGCATTCGTAACGATGGCAACAGCTTTGTTTCTGACCGAAGATGTGTAAAAGTTTTACATGAAATCGCATTCCCGGACAATTTATAAGAAAATTATCATCATTTCTTATAAGATAAGTGAAGTTTTAAGTTACAAATTGTCATATTTGTATATATTAGGGTTAATTTTTCAACTTATTTGCTGCACACGATGAGTGGTGGCTTAGGGGCTTTATAGTTAACCTTCATTATGGTAAATCTTTCAGCTTATTTCTTGTACTTGACTAATGTGGAAACAACAGCTATCAAAATATAAATTAGCCCTAATAATTGTCTAATTGAATAATTCTGTTATTGGGGATTGCTTTGATGTTTATCCATATTTTAGTCAGATGAGGAGCTCTAATACTTTTGCAGGTATCCCATTAAGATAATTGAAGTGAAAGTAGCATTGGCATAAAGAGATCAATATTTGTGCTTTGAGTCCCGGACTTATATTGGAATATCCCAAGAGTGAATCAACTTTCCAACAAGTACGTAAAATATGAAGCTAGCTACAGTGAATCAATAAATACTACACAAATATAATAATTTGAAACATAGAACTTCACTTATCTTAAAAGAAGATGATGAAAATTTTCTTATTGATGACCGTGATTTCGTGAAAACTTTTCCACATCGTCAGCTCAAACAAGCTCGTTGTCAATGATACGAACGCTAGTTGTCGCTATTTTTTGCCAGTACTACCAAAATCTGAAAAAGAAACAAACTTAAAAACAGAATTGACTGCCGGTATTTCAAAATTCATTATGCGATTTCTATTTTTTTTAAATAAATAATTTTTCCCAAGCCATTAAATCTATTGGTCCATCCAGTTTTAATAATATAACTTCAGGATTTATTTCATGATTAAATGACTAAAAATGATCTGCTACAGCCGATTTGTCAGTCTGTTTATACTTAATGCTACAAAAATGTTCTTTCATTCTGGTTTCCAAATTACGTTTTGTCTTTCCAATATAAACTGTATCACAATTTAAACAATTAAATTGATAAATACCAGATTGTTTATTATTAGGAATTTTATCCTTTTTAGAGAAATGTAAATTTTTAATACCTTCGCCGAGGCATTCTTATACCACTAGTACAAACTGCAGCCAGCGCATAGGCAAGGGCCGAGAAAGAGAGAGGAACAGAGAAAGAAAGAGACAGATAGTCTGGAATTTCCTGCTGCATCATGATTGTTATCAAACAACCAATTGAATTTTAGAACAATGGCTGGAGGTATATAAAAGCTGGCAGTGTATTAGTTGAGTGAGTTGCTAGTGAGCTGTTAGTTGTGTGTGTGTGTGTGTGTGTGCGTGCGTGCATGCGTGCGTGCGTGCATGCGTGCATGCGTGCGTGACGCAAGTGATCTCTTTCGTTTGTTTTACGTGTGGTGAAGCAACGAGAGGCCTTGGTGACTGCGTTTCTATATGTTATGTCATTCTGCTGCTGTCAGTGTTGCACAAAATGTGTTTTTATTTGTAATAAAGAGCATTTTAAATTTCTGCAAAATGTTTACTAACCCAAGGATGGTAAGTAAATTTTTTGGCTCTTCTTTCTAATATGCGACATGGCAATTTGTTTCTAATTCCTTCACACCTTTTTATATTTTTATATACAACCATAATTTTTAATATAATTTCTTTACTTTTTAGTGCAATTTCGTGTTGGAGAGCATTCTTTTAACGTTATTGTTTGTTTATTTATTTACTGCATAATGTAGCCATATTGAAGAATTCAGTGCAGCCAAACTATGCTTGTTTCTCCACTGAATGCAATGCTGCCAACAGTCTTACTTGTCACACTATATCGCCCGATCAAATTTTCTTACTCAATGCACTGCTTTGCACATAAACAATCCTACGACACGAGATAATGGAGTGCTCCATAGGAAATACATGTATGAGCTCACGGACTGTGTTGGATTGGTTCGACTACTGTCACGAAGTGTGCATGATGTCAAATGACACCAAGTAGGTATACTAAAAGGGGGAAAATTGGCGGTTCCAGCCATGTCATTCAAATCGACGAATGCAAAATTGGACGACACAAGCTTCATTGTGGAAAACAAGAACTATCCACATGGGAACAAATCTTCATTTCAAAAAATAGGAACAAAGTATTCAATTTCGACATCCCCCAGAAAGATTTGTTCAGCAAGTTCCTTGAACCGCCACCAGAGGAGACCTATGACAAAATATCGTCAACTACACCAATGAGAACCAGTCGATGGCCGGCCGAGGATAGAGGCAAAATCTCTGAAACATGTTCCGGAAAAATTTAAAAGTAAGTGTTGTTTAGTTTCATTAATCGACTCCCTTTAAATTTAATTTATCATAACAACACTGTTTTCAACACCTCCAAGAAAGGAATTGAAGAAATTGGTAAGTTTAACAAAAACAGCTATTAAGTCCTCATGTAAATTTATTGAATTCAACCACTTTTTAAAAATAAATCAAGTTTTTTCTCTAGGAATACTAGGAAATAAAGGCAGTTACATCAAAAGAAATAAGTTTATCAGTTTTAGATAATATAACACTGTCAATCAATTTTACTAATTCAAAAGAATTTTTAATACTTAAACTCTCAAATTTATCAAAGTTACTAAGTTTTTTATGTAACCATTTAGCTAAATTGTAAGTTGGTGAATTTATACAATTTACAATAGGTCTCATTTTATTTCCAGGTTTATGAATTTTAGGAAGAAGTAAAACAGGATTACTAACTTTTACCAAATGTTTTTCTTTATTTGATATAATTTTCACTTCATTAAGCATTTTTATTGACATTTGAAATACAGGATGTTAAAGGATCTCTATTAATTTTTATGAAATCTTCACCTTGAAGTAAAATTTTACTCTATTAATATAATCAGATTTATCTAAAATTACAATTCTATTATCCTTATCCGCTTTAGTGAAAATTAAATCTTTTTCATTTTAATGATTTAATATGTTTATTATTATTTCTCTTAGGTTGGTATTTATCCAACATTGGTAATATTTTGCTAAATTTCAATTTAATCAATGATTTATTATTTTCACTTCAATCTTTTTTTTTTTTAATGAAAACTTTTCTGTACATAGCTTATACAATATAGTTTTGCCAAATTACTTACATTAATGACATACATGTATGTGGGGTGTTACCCACCGGTAATCCCAATAGTCTTTAAGGTTATGATAGTAGGTCGATGTGTCGTTTTCTTTTTAATCTTCTGTTGTCTCGATTTGGTGTAGGAGCTGTCGTAACAAAGGATTAGTATTGTAACGGGAGCGCTGAAACACCCTGTGAAAGCAGCTGGCAGCGGAAGGTAGGGGAGGTTCGGTTAGCCACACCTCCTCCTCGTTTGTCTTGTGGTGGTGACAGACTGTGGTCAGGGAAAAAACATGACTGTGTCGCCTGTTTTCTCTACACCTGTTTCTCGATCTTTCTGTTACTAGAACAATCCTGTAAACACGAGAAACCGGCGATATTCCTATATAAAGAGAGTTACAGACAGACAGAGGGAGTTAGTTAGTTAGTTAGTGAGTTGAGTTGGTTTTGGTTTAGTCAGTCAGTGAGTTGGTTTTGTCAGTGAGTGAGGAGACAGTCGCAGTTCTTGGTGTAAGAGTTAGTCAGTGACGTGTTAATGAACGAAAGGATTGTGCAACGGAAGACTGTACGTAACTTGGAATGTGTACCGGAGCTTACGTAACCGCGAGTACAGTGAAATTGTAACGGACGGACTGGTGAATTGTAACTGTGTGCAGCAAGTAATTCTGTGTAATTGGCAAGTGTTAAACTGTAAGTCGGTGGAAATAAAGAACATTGTTGAATGGTGTAATTGGACTTTTCATTCCACGAACCCACAAAGTCACAGTATGTTGTATAAATGAGTTGTGTTGTCTTTTATAGCTCTCTGAGGACTACAGATACCTCCAGAACATCTAAGTCACAATGGAGAGTGGTGTTACGAATGTACCACAGTGCATCAGTTATGATTCGTAAATCTCTGTGTTGTAGGGTTGTAATTCTTTTTGTGTGTGTTGATGAAGCAGATCCCCACACTGCAGAAGCATACTGCCATAAAGGTCAAATAAGAGAAGTGTATAGCAACAGCTTGTACTGTAGAGCTAGAAATGACTTTTTTGCCATGATTGGCTTCAGAAGGAGAATACGGAATCTTATTTTCTGTACTAAATTACTTAAATATTGACTAGCAATTTCTATATCTGCAATATAATCATCTATATTGTTTGAAAAATCTACACATTTTTAAACCTTGATTTAAAAAATTTATCTTTTTCATAATGGTTACAATTTGATAAATTAACAACATTCCCTTTATTATTTTTAATAACTGGGTTTAATTTATGTTGTTTCAAACGTGGGTTATTTAATTTATCTGTTTCATTTTTCATATTTAAATTAAGAATATGAAATAATTTGAATTCTAAACTAAGCCAAAAATAATTATCTAAAATCTTTGTTAATTTAAGATGTAAATTGTATAATATAAATTCAATATTATATAAGTATTTGAAAAGTAAACCTCTTTCGACTTGAATTGCTTTTTTCTCTGCTGCATTTTGATGAATACCATCATTATCAAATTTAAGTTTTTCTTAGAAAAATAGGAACTACCTTATGTTTTAAACAAAGATTTAGAAAACGAATGTGTGCAAGAATAAACCTCTTTTAATTTGAAGTTTTAAATGTAATTTAATTTCAGATTTAGTATCCATAAAATTGAAATTCATCGCATGTATGTTATTATAAGAAAATTTGTCCATAGTAACCTAAAAGCCAAAGTAATTAAAACAAAATGCTTCAAATTAATAAACTAATAAATGCATAATGTATGAAGCTAGCTACAGTGAAACAATAAATACTATACAAACATAATAATTTGTAACATAAATGTTCACTTATCTTAAAAGAAAATGATGACAATTTTCTTATTAATTGATGAGGATGGTAATTTCGTGAAAACTTTTTCACATCATCAGCTGAAATAATGTCATTGTCAATGATACAATTGCAGATGTCACTATGTTTTTGCCAGTACTACCAAAATCTGAAAATGAAACAAACTTAAAAACAGAATTGACTGCCGGTATTTCAAAATTCAGTACGCAGTGTCTAATGATTCCTTTTCTATATCTAAAGATAATAATGAATAATAATAAATTAAACTTTGGTATTTATAGGAAGTCTACCTATATCGATAATTACATAAAAAATAAAAGTTGTTACCCTTTTTTGCATAAATTTGCTGTTTTTAATAACTTGATTTATAGGTTAATAAACATATCTCTGAATAAAGAGGAATATAATATAGAATATAAATATATTATTAATACTTCTTTAATTAATGGTTTTAATAAAGACTTTATACATAAAAAATTGAAAAATTTAGAATTCAAACAACTCTTAGTGAATTTTCTATCCTTAAAAAAAAATAAAAGACTATTATAATTTTAAAAAGTTTACGTACTATCCTTGGGTTAATAAACATTTTCAACAAAATTTTAAAGAGTTTGGTATACCTTCAGTTCTTCAAAATAAATATAGTATTAAAATTTACATTTCTCTAAAAAACATAAAATTCCTAATAATAAAAAATTTGGTATTTATCAACTTAGATTGTTAGATTGTGACAAAGTTTATATTGGAAAGACAAAACGTAATTTGGAAACCAGAATGAAAGAACATTTTTGTAACATTAAGTATAAACAGACTGATAAATTGGCAGTAGCAGATCATTTTTGGTCATTTAGCCATGAAATAAATCCAGAAGTTAAATTATTAAAACAATTGTATTGTCCAATATTAAAACAATTGGATTTAATGGTTTGGGAAAAGATATTTATTTTAAAAGCTAGACATCGCGTACTGAATTGTGAAATACTGGTAGTCAATTCTGTTTTTAAGTTTGTTTCATTTTCAGATTTGTGTAGTACTGGCAAAAAGATAGTGAAATCTAGTGATTGTATCGTTACAACGTTATTTGAGCTGATGATGTGAAAAAGTTTTCACGAAATCGCGATCCTCATCAGTTAATAAGAAAATTTTCATAATTTTCTTTTAAGATAAGTGAAGTTTTATGTTACAAATTATTATATTTGTATAGCAACTTTCCAACAACCTAATATTTAAGTTAATTGATGGACATTAATAGTTCCTTCACACTAGCCATGTATAGACTAAGGTTTTTGATAGATAGAATTTTGGCATTGAATTTTTGAGTTTGACTCTTTCCAACAACCTGTTTATTTGTGAGAGAACAGTTTAAATTATGCACTGTGGTTTGAACAATGGTTGGCAGATTCAACATGCTTTATGGTACACAGAAATGTTTCTTTCTCCACAGATTTGTTTATTGAAATTAAAAACATCAGACATATCAACATTTATGGAATTTATAAGGAAATAAAAATCAAAGAAGAGGATACTCTCTTACATGACGTAGCAGTTCTTCCACAAGAATGCAATCAGTGATATGTTCCTGGATGATTGTGTTGTGCAAACAAAGCAGAGACCCCTTTTATCCAAAATCTTGTAAAGCACAATAAGTCTGAAGCTGTTACATGTAACAACAACAGGGAGAACCAAAGTCTGAAACCAGAGTCTGTTGAGAAATTGAACCACAGACTCTGGTTTCAGTCTCTGGTTTATAGAGATTTTCTTCCAGAGGATGCTGTAATGAAGTTTGAAAAATACAAGAGTGATCATGAAATGGATAACAAAATAGAAATTAAAGAAGAAGCTTGGTGGCTGAAAATAGAAACCTTACTAGTTAATGACATGAAGGTATGTTTTGTTAAAATATATGGATGGGTGGGCAGGTGGGCAACCAACTTCTCTATATTGGTACAGGTAACTCTTCCCCACCTCCAGTTTCCAGTAGGATGCGCTTATGTCCTACCTTTTCTCTAATCTTTCTTGCTTGCACTTTTCTTACTTTATTCACTTTCCATCTATCTCATCTTCACTGCTTTGCTCTTATTATTTAATCCTCTTTAATCTTCAATCCTGATTTCATTGTTTTATTAAAGCTTCACTTCTATGTCCTATGTTCTCAGTTTGTTTATCTTATATCAGTTTTTCTCTAATTACCAAAATTTCAGCTTTCCCTATTACTTACTACCTGATATTAAACTGTTTATTAGCTATGTAAAATATGAAGCTATTAACAGTGAAGCAAACAAATATCTACAAATATAGATGATAATTCTTATAAATTCTCCAGGATTGCGATTTCATGTAAACTTATACACATCTTCAGCCTGAAACAAAGCTGTTGCCGTCATTATGAATGCTAAATGTTGATATGTTCTTGTTAGTATTACCAAAATCTGAAAATAAAATTTAAAAACAGAATTGACTGCCAGTATTTCAAAATTCACTACGAAATTGTTTGTTTTTTAAAATAAATATATTTTCCCAAACCATTAAATCTATTGGACCATTTAATTGTTTTAATAATTTCCAATATAAACTTTATCACAATTGAAACAATCAAACTGAAAAATACCAGATTTTTTATTATTAGGAATTTCATCTTTTATAGAGAAATGCAATAAAATTCCTAATAATAAAAAATCTGGTTTTTATCAGATTGTGATAAAGTTTATATTGGAAAAACAAAACGTAATTTAGAAACCAGAACGAAAGAACATTTTCATAATATTAAGTATAAACAGACTGATAAATCGACAGTAGCAGATCATTTTTAGTCATTTAACCATTAAATAAATCCAGAAGTTAAATTATTAAAACAATTAAATGGTCCGATAGATTTAATGGTTTAGGAAAAGATATTTATTTTAAAAAACAAACATCGCGTAGTGAATTTTGAAATACCGGCAATTGATTCTGTTTTTAAATTTGTTTTATATTCAGATTTTAGTAGTACTAACAAGAACATACAAGCATCTAGCATTCGTAACAATGGCGACAGTTTTGTTTCCAGCTGAACATGTGTATAAGTTTACATGAAATCACAATCCACGGGGAATTTATAAGAATTATCATCATCTCTTATAAGATAACTGAAGTTTTAAGTTACAAATTGTTATATTTGTATATATGTTTTTTAACTGATTATTTTTGTAACTTCAGTTTAATATTTTTAGTTTCTTCAGTAGTTTCCTTGTGCTTTTAAACTTACACATACTACTTTATTGCTTTTGTTTCCTGCTTTCCTTCCCGATCAAAGTAAACTGTTATTCATTTCACCACAATACATCATCGCCATCATCATAGCAAGCTTTCCTTTCTATTTTTGTCACATTCTTTTACTGCTCTTGCTTTGTTTTGTCACATACTATGTTTCTTCAGATTTAATTCGACTTTTTTTGGTTCCTTATTATAATCTAATATAATATCCCTCTTCTCTTCCCTAACTAACAATTCTTCTTCTTCCCACCTGCTTCGGTAGCATAGATCGTAGTGTGTGTTCCTCATGTTTAAGAAGTTCCAAATTTGAATGTTGGTCTGGTCATGGATAAGGCTTTTTTTCCAGGATTTTCTCTTATCCTTAAAGATGAATGTTGAGTAACTCTAAGCTTTATGAACTATGGGCTCATCAATTCACCCACTCATTCATTGTCCGATATGATTTAACGTTGTAGGACTTAAGTTATAAAAAATATAATTCTCCCTTATTATTTTATCTACCCATTAGGACTGTTCATATAGAATATCTGGGAATGCATTGTTATCAACAGAATTTTTGTTATCTACCCATTTCATCTTCACCCCACATTGTGTGGATATTTGTAGCATCCCTCCTTTTTTATTTCTCTTCTCATCTGTTCTGGTTAGATCTGCTTCACTGTTGGAACGTTTTTGATTCCGCTGTCTGTTGTATTACTTTGGAACCACTTATGTTAGAAAACTTAGCTAATATTTTCCTTGTACACTTTATTTTCAGAACGGAAAGTGTAACATATCTTATATAGCACAAGGACCACTCAGTTGTTGATAACTCTTTTGCAATGGAAAAGACTATTCTTCTAAAAGGTTATAAACTATATAGCGTTTTCATAGTTTTAAAGTGCATGTTGGTCATGTGGTTCTCTTTCACATTTATGTCACCGTTATTGTAATCCCGTTTAGGTGAGAAAGGATATTGGAGAATAATTTAGTTGCGTTATTACAAATGTGACAAAATTTGTATGACTCTAAGCCCAGTGGGATGCCTTAGGATGTTTAGTATGCAAGTTGCACACAGTTCCTATCATCGAGTTGCCTTTTGTTGTACTGCAGTTTCATCAAGGATGGAATAGCATAATTCTGACATAACCGTTACAGTTGTATTGTAGAAACCAATAAAATGATAAGCTACCCTTAAATTCACTCTTAAAATTGATTAAAATACCAATCAGTATTATTTGGTCCATCAACATGAACATTTGTACACTTATTAAATTTTAGATGAGTCGCATTTTTTACACATCTGCTTCACTTTCGTACCTATTTTGAGGACATGTTTCGCAAATCTTCGTTTGCATCTACGGCTCTTGTGCGACTGACGCTAGATCCAGCGGTGTGGATAATTCTGGGGTTGTTGCTGCCATCTGTTGATTTAGTGATGAACTGAAATGTGGGATTCTCTTCTGGCGGGATTTCAAAGTTATGTTTTTCTATGTATATCCTCTCCCATATGACGAGTTCACTATGTTTTTGTACGTATTTTAGTAATTCTGTGCTATCTTCAATTTCATGATTTTCAGACCAGAAATGAGCTGCTATTGCGGACTTATCAATATTTTTGTATCTTAAGTGCCTGAAGTGTTCTTTCTTTCTAGTGCCTATGTTCCTTTTTGTCCTTCCTATGTAAATTTTTTCACAGTCTTTACACTTAATTTTGTAAATGCCTGACTTTTCCTCTGGTTTTATCTTATCAGTATTATTACTGTGAAGTAGGTTTTTAATGTTGTAATTGTTTTTTGGTGCCAATGTTATATTGTATTTCTTGAATATTTTTTGGAACTTTTTTGTGGCCCAGGGGTGGTAAGTAAATTTAGCAAATCTAGTTTCTTGTTTTATTGGTGTGAGAGCTGTGATCTGTTTTAATTTCTTTTGAAGTTTGAATAATTTTAGTTTTTTATCTACAAGGTTTTTTCCATATCCATTTTTAATTGCAGTTTTTAAGATTTGATGGTATTCGTTTTGATATTCTTGCTGGCTGAGAGGTAGATTTACTAATCTGTGTGTCAGACTGTTGATGGTTGCATGTTTGTGTGGAATTGGGTTGAAACTATTTGCTTTGATGTAATTATCTGTGTGTGTTGCTTTTCTATGAATGCCAAATTCTAGTTTTTCATTGCCTTTTTTGATTTTAAGGTCTAAAAAAGGTAGAGTACAGTCCTCTTCAGTTTCTACTGTGAATTGTATGCTGGGTTCTTGCAGGTTGAGTAGTTTCAAAGCATCATCTATTAGTTTGTAGGGCACTATTGCAAAGATGTCGTCTACGTATCTGTACCATGTTTTAAACATATGAGGGAAGGCTTTAGTAATATGTGTTTCGAAAAAGCTCATGTATAGATTGGCCAAAAATGGTGATAGCGGGCTTCCCATAGCTAGTCCTGAAATTTGTTTGTAATATTTTCCATCGAAGACAAAATAATTTTGATGTATACATATTTCAGTCATTGCCAAATATTCTTCTATTGCATTGGCATCTAGGTTTATAGAATTTAGCCATTTTTTCAGTTGAATCAAAAGTTTGTCTAATGGAATGCTAGGGAAGAGGGAGCGGACATCAAAGGATACTAAAGTGTCATGAGGTTTTAGTTTAAGATTTTTAATTTTTTCTACCAGGTCTAAAGAGTTTTTTATACTCAGAGTATGGAATTGTGGGAAGGACTGAAATTTTTTGGTTAGCCATTTTGCCAGAAGGTAAGTGGGAGTGTTTATATTATTTACAATGGGTCTCATGGGTATGTTGGGTTTGTGTATTTTAGGCAAACCATATAGTCTTGCAAGGGTAGGGTTGTCTGGTTTGATAGTTTTTTGTTCTGTAGTTGTTAAAATTTTACTATTAATGATGGTTTTTTGTACATCTTTTATGCATCGGTTGAGTGGATTAGAATCTATTTCCTGGAATTCTTTTTGTTGTAGTAACTCTAACATTTTTTCTTTGTATGTAGCTGTATCTAAGATTACTATTTTGTTCCCTTTATCAGCCCTTGAGAAGATTACATCCTTTTTCCTTAAAGATTTCACTATCTGAATTTGTTTCAATAATTTTTCGCTTCACTGTGGTGTTCCAATACAGTTGAATCTCGATATATTTGTACACTTATTCAATGAAACATAACAAAAATTATATTGTACCTCTTAGCTCTAAAAAAAGCAGCACAGAAACCCATCTTAAGTAAAATTTTGCATTCTGTACAGCATATCCCCCAGGGGCCTACTGATGTAGGTATGGGAATTGGCGATCCTGGGGTCCTGAGCCAAACTGACACCCTCGATGTGGGTTCCTCTTAGTGGTGAGGGGTCAGCCAAAACACCCACCCATGTGTGGGCCGTGTATGGAGACCCATGTCAGTGGAAAGGTTTGTCCTGGTGGTTGAGGAATGCGTCTCTGAGATCGTTCCAGTGTTCTTCTGTATTCGGGGAGGGTGCGCATTTCCGATACACCTCTTTGGTTTCTGCTTTGCCTAAACGGGAGGTTAGGGACTAACCCACCCCTAATCAATCGGTCAGGACTAGTATTGTACCGAACTCCAGGGTGAGTGGGACGGTGAGCTCGCTATATCCCCTGTGTAGACCTGTCATCCCAGTGGGGTGACCCCTTGTTGGGCTCCGTGGTGGGTGGGAAGCTCTGGGGGATGAAACCTGTTCCATTTATTATGGTAAACCACAATCCGAATAAAAATATGAAAAGTGGAAAGGACATGTTTAAGAACAATGTTAAAGAAGTAGTTGAGTGTGGTCCTCGCTACTTAGTAATCAAAAGGACAGAGGAAGGCAGAAATTTTTCAACAGTTAATCCGTTTTTAATTCAGAAGGGTCTTGACAACATAGCTGGTGCAGTAAAATCCTGTACAAAATCTAGGAATGGCATCATGCTGGTGGTAGCAATTTCAGCATCCCAGGCAGCTAAGATACAGAGAGGTACATGATGGGCAGTTATCCAGTCAAAGTGGGGTTGCACAGGATCCTGAATTCCTCGCGCGCTGTGTTGTAAACACTAGTGCATTGGGGTGCTGTAAACACTAGTGCGTTGGATGGTATGTCCAACGAGCATATTCAGGAGAACCTTCAGGAACAAGGCGTTACAGCAGTCTAATATTGTGCAACGAAGAGAGCGAGGGGAAATGGTCCCTACTCGTACCCTGTTCTTGACCTTTGATCGGATAGATCTTCCTCAAAGGATAAAGGTAGGGTATGAAGTAATAGAACAAAAGAGGTGTTAAAAATTTTCAGATTACAAAAGAAAGCTATCTGAATAATTGAAAATGTTGAGAGAAGATCTAGCTGTAGGCAGATATTTAAGAAGCATAATATTTTAACTGTTCCATGCATATACATATATGAAAGCATTAAATATGTAATAGAAAGGAATACATGTAAAAAGAACTGTAATGTACACCCATATAATGTAAGGAATAAAGCTGACTATTCTAGGACCACACTAAGGGGAACACGAAACAACAGATCATTAGAAAGTATCGGAAAAGACATGTATAACAGATTGCCAGGTAAAATAAAGAATGCTAAACTACGAGGGCTATCCAGAAAGTAGATTACGTTTTGGAATAAAAAGTAAACAAAGTATAGGAAACAAATTTTATTATATACAGATGAAAGCCACACTCAAATACTACTTTTCGACATAGTCACCATTCAAATTAAGGCATTTATCGTAGTGATGTACGAGCTTGGAAATTCCTTCGTCGAAAAATTCGGCCGCCTGCGCCTTCAACCACTTCGTTACCTCTTCTTGCAGCTGTGCGTCGTCATCAAAACGCTGCATAGCCAGCCACTTCTTCATTGCTGGGAATAGGTGGAAGTCGCTCGGTGCCAGGTCGGGACTGTATGGCGGATGAGGAAACAACTCCCACTTAAAAGATTCAAGAACTTCACGAGTGACATTTGCCGTGTGGGGCCGGGCGTTGTCGTGAATCAACAAGATCTTAGAGCTCAACATTCCTCTGCGCTTGTTTTGAATGGCTCTTCTGAGTTTTTGGAGAGTTTGGCAATACCTTTGAGAGTTTATTGTAGTGCCTCTTTCCAGGAAGTCCACCAAAATCACACCTTTTCTGTCCCAAAAAACAGTCGCCATCATCTTCCTTGCCGACATTGTTTGCATGCATTTCTTGGGTTTTTGGGGAGAACTTGTGTGCCCCCCTGCATTGATTGCAATTTCGTTTCACAGTTCACGTGTTTCACCCATGTTTCGTCACCAGTAACGATGCGATCGAGTAAAGAGTCACCATCCTTATGGTAAACGTCCAAAAAGTTCAACGCTGCAGCCATTCGCTGATTTTTGTGGTCCTCTGTCAAGATTTTTGGAATCCATCTTGCACAAAACTTGTGGCAACCAAGCTTTTCGCTGATGATTTCATGCAACAAACTTCGCGAAATTTGTGGAAAACTCAAAGAAAGTTCCGTTATTGTGAACCTTAGATTTTCACGGACTTTAGCATCGACTTTTTCGACAAGTTCGGCAGTCACTATGCTGGGTCTCCCACTTCGATCTTCGTCGTGAACATTGGTTCGGCCATTTTTAAATCTGATGACCCACTGACGCACTCCACCTTCAGTGATAATGTTGTCCCCATACACTTCACAAAGCTGCCGATAGATTTCTATCGGTTTACAGTTTTTTGCAGTCAGAAACCTTATTACTGCACGCACCTCGCAGCTCGCGGGATTTTCAATTAACGCAGACATTTCAAACCATCACAGTATCTGAACGGAGCACAGCACGAACCTCTCACTAGCACGGCTAGATGCCGACTGAGCTGCGCAACGCTCTGACCCCAAGATGGCCGCGCTAGCCCCGCCCCTAGCGGAAACAGACGAAAACGTAATCTACTTTCTGGATAGCCCTCGTATGTAACATTAGGAATATAAAAAGGTATTTGTCAGAACAAGCTTTTTATAGTGTGGAAGAGTACAAAACAAAAAATGGAAAATAAACAATGTACATTTTAGTTTCTAAGCAGTGCATACAGTAGACTTTTGAGTGTAATTTTATGTTTTTCTTATAATGTAAAATGACGTATCCTCTGTATGAAATATAGGGGATGAATAAATTGAAATTGAAGGTTAGACTATATATACCTAACCCTCTGAGGTACTACAAATGTCAGCGGTTTGGTCACACTAGTGAATTCTGTAAAGGTATACCTACATGTGTTAGCTGTGGAGATGTGCATGAAAATGCATGTACATCACCTCCAGCATGCGTTAACTGTAGCGGTGAACATCCATCAAGTTCACGAGAATGTCCCCGTTATGTTGAAGAGCGAGCTATTCAGGAGATCCGGGTTAAAGAGAAGGTATCCTTTTCGGAAACCCGGAAACTTCTTCGTATCCACCAGCCCTCTGCACCAGTACCCGTACCTACAGCTCTGTGGCGGCTACCCCTTCACTAAATCAGGAAGCTGGTACTCAAACATGCGTTATGAACAGGGCGACTATATCAGAGAAAGTTCTGTTGCCTAGATCGCAACCAAAAGCATCGTTAACAACATGTGTAGCTCCGTCCACACCACCTAAGACTAAGACTAAGATCATCTCATTTAAGTCGCCTGACAAACCATCTACGTGTAACAACAAAACCAAATTGCCCGTAATGTACCAAGCACCAGAAATAAAGTTCAAGACTCAGTATGACAGAACAGCCTTTCTGAAGGAAAACACAAAGCCTGCTCCCGAAAAGACGAAGAAGAAGAGAAGTCCAAGCGCATCTCTGAGATCATCTTCGGAGTCATCATCTGGGGAGGACTCCAAAAGGCAACAGTCATGTTCGTCGGTCGTAATTTCCAATGGGTTCGAGCCTCTCGAACCGAAAGTTGCAGAAGGAAAACAGTCCTCTTCCATAGAAGATATGGAGCAGGAAATACATGACCACGCTGCTGCATCGGCAGCAAAGAAGAGGCAGGATGAACCTTTAGAAACAAGTCCTACACCCAAGAAAAAGGGCATATTGATCCGACCACTGCTAAAAACTACGTAATGTACGTATTTATTTGACATATCCCATTACTGTCGCCATGGCTATTCTTCAATGGAACATATGAGGTTTAAGAGTGCATCGACCAGAACTCGAACTTTTGCTCAATAAGCATGACCCCTTGTTGGTATGCTTACAAGAGACTACGACCACAGGACAATTTTAAAATCAGACGCTACATACCACTACGGTGTGATATTGAAACAGAAGAGGGCATTCCCGCTCACGGGGGCACTATGATGCTCCTCAGGGATGATATATTTGTAGATCTGATACAGCTGCAATCTGATATACAATCTGTAGCTGTAAGGATTAAGCTGCCATCAATCAAGTTTTGCATTTGCAATGTATATCTACCTCCATTGATGACCTCTTGTTAACTGACCTTGAAGATCTGGTTTCCCAACTATCAACACCGTTTCTCATAGTGGGAGACTTAAATGCCCATCACCCACTTTGGGGTTCAAATCGGGCATGTTCGAGAGGCAATCTCATTGCAAAATTCATGGAGAGCAATAGCTTGGTTCTCCTGAACCAAGAGCCAATGTTCCTTTCAGACGCCTTTAATACCTATTCCCACATTGATTTGGCAGTTTCTTCATCCCAGTTAGCAGTTTCATTACATTGGAATGTCATCTCTGATTTACATTCCAGTGACCACTTCCCAGGTCTTCTTAATCTCTTAGCACAAGATGTGTCTCCCTCGTGTACACCTAGCTGGCGTTTTGATCGTGCCAACTGGAACCTTTACACCCAGTTGGCGGTTTTTAATTACGAGTACGATTCTGTGTATGGTTTGGTTGATCATCTCACAGAGAGAATTCTTTCTGCTGCAGAACAGTCTATTCCACGTTCGACCACCCACCCCTGTTGATTTCCTGTCTCATGGTGGACGAAAGACTGCCGGAATGCTATTCGTGCTCATAGACGTGCTCTAAGGGTATTCCAACGACACCCTACCCTAAGTAACCTAATTCAGTACAAGAAAATGCATGCAAAGTCTAGGTAAACAATTAAGGATAGCAAAAAGACCTCATGGAACAACTTTGTATCATCTGTTAACAGACATACACCTTCCTCTGTTGTACGGGACAAGTTAAGGCGCGTGGCAGGAAAATCCACCCACTTGCCAATCAGAGGTCTGAAAACATCTGCAGGAGTTCTTGATCCGTTTGACGTGGCTAACACCTTCGGCTGTGCTTTTGCTCAAGTGTCTAGCTCAATTAATCATGCTCCTGAGTTCATATTAATTAAGAATCAGGTAGAATCTCAAGGTTTTGTGTTTAGTTCCAGAAACCTTGAAGATTATAACCACCTCTTCACCTTGGCGGAGTTAGAACATGCTCTTTCATCTTCGCGACTGTCAGCACCAGGACTGGACGTGAATCCATGTTCAAATGTTGCAACATCTCTCACCTGAAGGTAAGGCATTCCTGTTCAAGATCTATGACCGTGTTTGGGTTGATGTCACGTTTCCTGACAAGTGGCAAGAAGCCAACATTATACCTATCTTGATAGCTGGGAAGGACCGTCACCTCCCTTCTAGCTACCGTCCTATTTCCCTCACCAGTTGCATGTGCAAGGTGATGGAACACATGATTAATGGGTAGTTGGTACGGTGGGTGGAAACGCACAACCTACTGAGTAACCTCCAGTGCGGTTTTTGATGACGCCGTTCAACAGTGTATCATCATCTGTCTATGTCGACACACATTATGAACAGATTCCTTAAGAACTGTTGAACCATCGGAATATTTTTTGATCTTGAAAAGGCTTATGATATGTGTTGGCAGGCAGGATTGCTATGCACTCTGCACACCTGCCATCTACTGTACATCTCAGCGCAAACCGTTTTTAGAGCGTCGTCTACAGACCCCCTTAGACAACCTTAAGAATTGGAGTTTAAAAAACGGCTTCCGATTCTCCGCTGAGAAAACAATCTGTGTTAACTTCTGGCACCATCAGAGTTGGTTACCTCCAAGGTTCCATTTAGGCGCTGATCTTCTACCTTTTGCAGAAGAGACGAGGTTCTTTGGATTGATATTTGATAGAAAACTTAGTTGGTCGTCGCATATAGCACAACTGAAAGCACGATGTGACCGATCTTTAAATATCTTGCGAATATTAAGTGGAAAATCGTGGGGAGCAGATCGTACAGTGTTATTGCGACTTCATCACGCACTCATTTGTTCCAAATTAGATTATGGTAGTACCGTTTATGGCTCAGCACAACCATCTGTGCTGAAGAGATTAGACACAGTCCACAATTGTGGCATACGTATAGCATTTGGGGCATTTCCAACGAGCCGTGTTATAAGCCTGTATGCTGAATCTGCAGATTCTCATCTGCAGTATAGGTGCAACATGTTATAAGCAAATTGTGGCTGTTGACTTAATTGCATGCCCACACATCCAACGTTTACGCCTTACTTTAACACCTTAATGGATGTGCGTTATAGGAACACTTCTATTAAACCAAAGCCACTTGGTTTTCGATTCTGGAAGCTCCTTAGACATCTTGATACTGAAATGCCCAAGATTTATCCTAAGGGGGAGGACATACCCTCCTTGGTTGTGCAGAGCGTCCCATGTAGATCTGGGCATGACTAAATATAACAAATCTACCATGTCTATATCGGGTATCCGCATGTGTTTTTTAGAATTTTTATCGCGATATGAGGACCATTTTATTATTTATACAAATGGCTCCAAGAGCTCAAATGGTGTTGGTTGTGCTTATGTGTGTGGAACCGAACCATATAAATTCGGATTCCATAATAGCACTTCCATTTATAGTGCAGAGCTTTATGCAATATAATGGACCATTTTACACTTACGGCGACGAAAGTTGGGGAACTGCTTAATCCTGAGGGATTCCCTCAGTGCACTTCAAAGCGTACGGCAGCTGTACAACTACCACCCTATTGTGCAGCATATACAGGATGCCCTCCACGTTTTACACACTTCCGGCGATAGCGTGGTGTGTGCATGGATCCCTGGTCACGTAGGCTTGCAGGGAATGAAATGGCGGATTCAGCAGCCAAGACGGCTACCATGAAGCCCTGGGTTTGAGTACCATCTGTGACATTGGAAGATTTTAGGGCCGTATTGCAGAGAGTTGTGCAACCTGCTGGCAAAAAGAGTGGTCCGCTCTCTGCAATAATAAACTTAGATCTGTGAAAGAACTTCCGATTCCCTGGGTTACCTCCTGTAGTTCATCTCATCGTGAGGAGGTGAGTTTGGCCTGGTTGCTCATTGGGCACTGCATTTTTACCCATAGTTTTTTATTTAGAAAGGAACCTGCTCCAATCTGTCCATTTTGCAACGAAGCATTATCTGTCCGACACATGTTGGTAGAGTATTTTTGCCTAGCACACGTTAGGACGTCTCTTCAGCTGCCGGACAGGTTTGCAGAAATGCTAGCGGATGACAACAAATTAGTAGAGAAGGTTTTTAGATTCTTTTCTAGGTTAGACTTTAGGATTTAGTGAAGAGAATTTTTGGCAGTTTAGGTTTATATTTCTTTTGGTTTTTTGTAGTTTGTTATGTGCATGTATTTTTTATAAGTTTATTTACACTTTTATACAATTTTAGAAATATATCTGGCTTTTGCCATGACTAATTCTTTAAAGGGCGCTAATAACCTCTGCAGTTGAGCGCCCTTATACACATCATCATCGTCTACAGCATATAAACATTATACAGTTCTATATTAGTTGGAACTTGCAAGAAAGACCAAATACATTTTTTCATTTATTTTTCTCAGAAATTATGAAAGTTATTTTCAACCCCATTTAGATAAACCACCTTCAAATATTATTAATTTTTAGATGAGTCGTATTTTTTACACATCTGCTTCACTTTCGTACCTATTTTGAGGACATGTTTCGCAAATCATTGTTTGCATCTACGGCTCTTATGCGACTAAAGCTTGATCCAGCGGTGTGGGTAATTCTAGGGTTGCTGCTGCCATCTGTTGATTTAGTGATGAACTTAAATGTGGGATTCTCTTCTGGCGGGATTTCAAAGTTCATTAGTTGGTTTTTATGTTTTTCTATGTATATCCTCTCCCATATGACGAGTTCACTATGTTTTTGTACGTATTTTAGTATTTCTGTGCTATCTTCAATTTCATGATTTTCAGACCAGAAATGAGCTGCTATTGCGGACTTATCAATATTTTTGTATCTTAAGTGCCTGAAGTGTTCTTTCTTTCTAGTGCCTATGTTTCTTTTTGTCCTCCCTATGTAAATTTTTTCACAGTCTTTACACTTAATCTTGTAAATGCCTGACTTTTCCTCTGGTTTTATCTTATCAGTATTATTACTGTGAAGTAGGTTTTTAATGTTGTAATTGTTTTTTGGTGCCAATGTTATATTGTATTTCTTGAATATTTTTTGGAACTTTTTTGTGGCCCAGGGGTGGTAAGTAAATTTAGCAAATCTAATTTCTTGTTTTATTGGTGTGAGAGCTGTGATCTGTTTTAATCTCTTTTGAAGTTTGAATGATTTTAGTTTTTTATCTACAAGGTTTTTTCCATATCCATTTTTAATTGCAGTTTTTAAGATTTGTTGGTATTCGTTTTGATATTCTTGCTGGCTGAGAGGTAGATTTACTAATCTGTGTATGAGACTGTTGATGGTGGCATGTTTGTGTGGAATTGGGTTGAAACTATTTGCTTTGATGTAATTATCTGTGTGTGTTGCTTTTCTATGGATGCCAAATTCTAGTTTTTCATTGCTTTTTTTGATTTTAAGGTCTAAAAAAGGTAGAGTACAGTCCTCCTCAGTTTCCACTGTGAATTGTATGCTGGGTTCTTGGACTATCAACAAAGTTGGCAATTCACTGTAGATATACATATTACACACTACTAATTCCTGACTTTCTTCTATCAGTACTTATCTCTGTTAAAACTAGTTTTTTTTTTTTGATCAGATTCTCAATGACCTTATTAGTAATCTCCCAAATTTACCTGTCCCCATCCTATTCAGGTGAACCATCTCTACCCAAGTCTTATCACCAATCCAATAGTTTCTGTCAAGAAATATGCACTTATTTTGCTGGCATATCCAGTCTAAAATAGAGTTTACTGCATCTATAAAGCGGAGGTCTTCATCCCTGCTCCCAAGTATGCCATTTAAACATATCTTTGCCCGAGGATAGAGTTTGTGAGCTGTGTGAAGCATATGCTCCCTTATTTCATCTGGACTCTGCAATACACTAAGGTTATTGATTCCAGAATGGATTATTAAGACATCTGGATCATCCTTACTGTTTAAAAGTATATTTTATATTTTCCAGATGTTCAGTTTTCATTCCCGGGTAGCAGTATACTTTTACATCCCCATTTACCTGTTAGCTTATGTGACGAACCTTAGAATCGCCAATTACCATGGCCATCTGTTTCTCATACAGCTGTTCTCCCATATGTGGTGAAAATGACTTATGAAACACTTCACTATCACTTCCACTTGTTGAACCATATTCAAGGTTAAGTTGCTTCGCTGTAAGTAAGTTTTATTCACTGTAGGAATATACAATATTCATGGCTTCATCTAATTTATACCCATAAGAATAATACAATTCTTATGGATACAGTTATGAATAATATAATAGTAATTAAATAATACGATAGTGATTAAAGTAATGCAATAGTAATTAATAGAATAATAATACAAATAGTATTATTATATATACATGTAAGAAAAAAAACCTCAGGTCACATAATTTTTAATGCATTACAATTTTTAAGAACTAGACTGTAAGAGACATAACTTTTATCAAAAAATCAATATTTACGTTATTATTTAATTTTATTTCTTAGAAACTCATCTGTTGTCTCTGGCATTATTTTTAGTATGATATGTTTTACAGCTTTTCTGAAATTTTTATTAGTTAGATTTTTTTAGTTTAGCTGGGAGTTTATTATATTGTATGTTCTTCCAGTGGCGAAAACTTACTCTCATTTGTTGAACCATTTGCACTGCTCGACAATTTGAAGTTATGTTGCTTTGCTCTATGCTCTTCCAATGACGAGAACTTATTCTGAAGAGTAATTGCATTAGGCTAATTCTTCCGTTGTGAGTTTATATTATTGCCACATGTTTGACGATGCTCCCTTTTCACTGTGTTCCAGAAACTGCTTTCTTTTTCACATTCATTAACCTGCTGTTCATCTCGTGCGTTTCCATTTAATTTTGCATTTAGAACCCAGTTTTGTTCTTTAAGAAGCTTAATTTCATTTCTTTAATTATGTATGCTGTTATTTGCTATGGTGCGGTTATTCATAAGCATTTTTATCATTAACTGCAGAGATGCAACACTTTCTGAATATGCATAAACCTGTTTTGTGTAAGAACAAGAACAGCTCCTACACCTGTCACATAATCGTTTCTCATGCTCGCATTTTTTCTCTGCAAATGCTTGTAGAGTATGAGATCTTTTGTTCTTCTTCTTCATTACAAACATGGATAATAGTAGAATCAATTTCTTGAAATTCACTTTTTCCGTAATTCTCACTCTCACCATCACATCACTTCAACGCCACCACCACCATCTTGTATCATCCTTCATATAGCAGGTATAAAAACCTCAGTAAAAATATTTTAACTTTTTTCACTATTACAAAAGTGGTTTATATGACCAGCCCAGTTTTCAACATTGGCTTGTGTGTATTTTTATGTTACTTTATTATATGTTACTATAGGATGTTAAAACTATAATGAACAACTGAATTTTGTCACTTCGACAGTTTAATGCTCAAAGAGATTTAGATTAGTATATTAATTCATTCTTTATGTTGTAATAAGTTTTTCTTTAAAAGTTTGTCGTGTGTGGCGAGATGTAACTTCAAGCCACGCAACGCACCCATATGTTGTTATCCCTGGTGAGGCGACTTACCTTCCTCAGGATGCAGAATCGATGATCTCTCCAGCTTCCTTGTCACTGCGATGATGTAGACTTGACGATCCGCCAGCAACTCCATCAATGAGCGATGAACTGTGTAATCTAGTGAGATTTAATTGTATTGGAACACCACAGTGAAGCTAATTAATTATTAATGTATAGATGAGTTGTATTTATTACACATCTGCTTCACTTACGTACCTATTTTGAGAGTAATCTAGCGCAGTGGTACTGCGCCAGCAACGGAATGGTGGATGGTGGCAACAAAATAGATTTAAAACACTGCTTCACTTTTTGAGAATGTATTTTCTCACTGAATTATTTCACTGCCGATGTCTTAAGACATGATTTACAAACATGTTTCCTAATTTTACAGGCGTAGTGAACATACAGCGTGCCACTCATCATTTACGTATTTTCTTTTGCGACGTGTACTCGACGAGTCTTTTCACTGATCACTAATCGGTAGACAAAATTACTTCTGTAACTTGCAGGAACCTAGCAGTCCTCTTGCAACTTAATAGTACATCTGTGTCCGAGACGATATCTATAACACGTCTGACTACATCGAAAGAACAAGAAGGACTGAGACCTTTCACAAGTGAAGATGAAATCAAATTAAAATTTTACTGAACTCAGATTGGTTCATTCTACAATGTCTTGTTGCTAAGGGACCAAAACTTGAATTAGATTGGCTTGACCTCAAAGGTTGAGTTTCTGGAAAGTTCTATAACTTGGAATGATAATAAACGTAGGCAATCTGTTGCGTCACAAACAAAGCCATCTTCGTTTAACCTTTTCATTAATTTCAGAGGGCCATGTTTGCATTACATCTCCATATATGGAAATTTTAACAAATTTCTTGAATTATCTGAAAAATCAGCTTCAATGTAGTACCTTGTTAGTTTATAGATAGAAGTATCACTGTTAAAGTAAATCTTATTTGAAGTTTGCCTTCATATTTTCAAAGAAGAAAGAAGTATTAACATCAACTGCTTAAGATAAGTGGACATTAATTAACAAATATTTTTATTCACATGTTTATAACACTTTATAGCCTAAAAGACAAAGTAGATCAATATACATATAGTATCTCTCACATGTAAAGTATTACAGTGTATGTGCATGGGGATGAATCCATGAAGAACCTACACAATGATATTGTAGGATAATGTGACTACACAGATTCCTTTTAATTTTCTTTTTTTCTTTTTTTAAGGCGCTGAGAAGGGCCGTTTTCCCCCAAGCCACCCAATTGGGGGATGGGGAGAGTTTGACCGCATTAATGTGTTGCCCAAAGAGCTCACTTCATTTTAGGGGTGGCTTTTTTGGTTACCTTGGGTTTGGGGGTCTTCTTTGGTTTGGGAGCCTTTGGCTTCTTCGTGGGTATCTTGGTGACTTTCATGTCGGCCCCTGGAAGGTGCAGCAGATTCTGCAGTCTTCTCGGGCTTTGTTGCCGAGGCGAGCTTGAAAGAGCCGGAAGCACCTTTGCCTTTGGTCTGTACCAGTTCTCCAGATGCCACTGCCGCTTTCAGGTACTTCTTGATTAAGTGTGCGAGCTTCTCGAAGTCCACCTTGTAGTTGGCAGCAATGTACTTCTTGATGGTATGCAGAAAGGAACCGACCCTGTCCAGGCTCTTGATGGCATTGCCCACCATCTCTGACATACGATGATTTTCTAGGTTTTGTTCTGGGCTTCTTTGTCGAAGAGGCCTTGGCCATCTTGGGCGCAACCTGCGCTGGAACTGCGGCTGGAACCGTTGCTGCTGTTGTGTCTGCCATTTCACAAATGAGTCAAATTTTCCTTTCCCCCCCCTTTTTTCCCCCTTCTTCCTAAAGTGCAAATGAGTAATTTTTTAAACTTTTATTATAATAAAAACAGAGGATCTTAGGAGAAAGTGTTAGGAAAATTGGGATGGCAGTTATAGCCCTGCCTTTGTGGAGTTCCACATTAGCACCACCTTTAGTTTTGTATTATAAAGCACATATTGCGGGAGCGGATAAAAGATTCCTTGACCATGGGCATGGCACAAAGGGAAGTGGGCGTCAGATACACTCTTTGCCCCTGGGGGCTTTTATGGGGTAGTCCTCTTGCATTCAAGCGCTGCAGGAGTGTTGTTGCATCTGAAGATGTTGTTCAATCGTTCTCTAGCCGCTGAGTGAGCTGTACAAGTTGGGCGCGTCTAGCATCAGTACTTGTGTGACTGGCCTCCAGTCGCGCCAGCTTGCGCTTCATGGACAAGAGCTGGCCATTATTCTTGTACTGTTGTAATAGTTGTAGTAGGCAGTTAAATCAGGTTTGGAGTGCAGCTCTGTTTTCGGCAGTGCTTTCGGGATTCTCGGTCAGTTTTTCTGTGACTTCAGTTGGTCCAGAAGGATGTTATAGCTGTCAGCAGTGGAAGTTCACCCAGCGGTGTTGCGACTCTTCCGGTGTGGTGAGCTAGGGTCGTATGTTGAGGACCTCGGTGTGGACATCCTGAAGTTCTTATCTGGAGTTTGAACTGGCAGTGGCGATCTTGTCGTCTAATGTGACAAGACGGGTGATTATGCCCTGTACCTCCTAATGGAGGGTAAGGTGACTCTTCAGGTCTTCTCCATGTGTGGTGGTGATTGTTGCCGCAGAAGTACCCATGCCTTTTGCATCAGCTGAATAACTGTATATTTGTTTAAGTCGGTGCTGATTGTTTTCGTGAGGGTAGAGAGGGCACTGCGCCTGCATGTAAAATGGCCGAGGCCATTGTAGGCGGTGGTAGCGAAGGTCACGCTTGTGGCATTGCCCGGTGTGACAGGGCGCCACTGTAATGGCACCAAGTTTGGGCAGTGCAGCACTCGGCGATGTGCATCAGCTTCGCCGACAAGGTGCATAACGTACCGCTCGGCTAGCCTCGATTCGGAAGCATCGCCTTAACAAGGGCAGGCCCATCCTCAAGACATCTTCATGATTCGCGCGGTCGGCTAGCTGCAGCCAGACTAGGGTGGTCATCCCACGATGCCTGGCAATCCTTGTAGTCTTCGTGGTCGAGGGTCACTCATTATGCAGCAGTAAGTACAAATCGAAGAGGTAGATGCTTAGGTACCGCACGGTTGACAGCGCAGAAAATCTCTTGTAGTGTTGGTGAAGCCTGCGGAGAGAGGTTAGCTGCCTGCATGTGGAGTGCTGCTGCGCCATCTGGCACAGGTGGCCTAAAAAAACTTAAAAACTTGGGGACCCCAAGGTCCTGTCAAGTCATAGAAGAGCTAAATCTCACAAAAATACTACCTAAATTGAAATACTTTGCTGCAATCATTAAAAGTTGTATTTATTACCAAACTGTGAAAATGAATAAACTTAAAAACAAAATTGAATGGGGTATTTAAAAATTCATGTCACCATTTGTATTTCTTAAAATAAATATTATCTCCCAAACCATTAAATCTATTGAACCATTTAATTGCTTTAATGATTTAACTCTTACATTTATTTCATGGTTAAATTACCAAAAATGACGTCCCATGGCTGATTTATCAGTCTGTTTATACCTAATATTTCAAATATGTTCTTTTTTTCTGATTTCTAAATTACGTTTGGTCCTTCCAGTATAAACTTGGTGGCAATTTAAACAATTAAATTGATATATTCCAGATTTTTTATTATCAGAAATTTTATCTTTTATACAAAAATGTAACACATTTTTTTATTATATTTATTTTGAGGAACCAGAATTAAACCAAATTCTTTAGAAATTTGTTGTAACTGTTCATTATCCCATGAATGGTAAGTAACAATGACAAGAGGGAAAAAACAAAATGACTAAAGATACAAATGATTCATTTGCAAAACTGGTCTCTTGAATTCTGTAGAAATTTCATCAATTTGCTTAAAAAGATAAGTGACATTTGTAACAAATAATTATATTTTATGTAGTACTATCAGCCAGACAATGGTATGAATCACATATAACATAGGCTTTTTCAACCATTTGTAATCAGAATAACACCACCATAAATAAATGAAAAATATTTGAAATAATAGCTAATTTAGTTTTCTTCCTCTTTCAATTTCACTGGGGAATTCAACATTAAACTTTATAATTCAGTGACAAGGAGAATTTTGAGGCTGTTCTGTAATTGACGTCCTGCAGATGTCCCCACCCGGAGATCCGAACGGGGGACTATTTTACTTCTGGAAAATTTATCTGAAGGACTTGTCATGTTTTAAGTAGCATAAATGTAACCATTTTTTAAGTGGACACCAATTTTTTGCTTGTAATGGTGGTTACATCACCCGCTCACTTTAACCCCCAGTATGTCTGGAGGACCACACCTGTCTTTGGTTAATGGGTCCATCGGACCTGGCCAGGAGGAGTTTTAAAGTTCATCGGCTTTTCCCACAAGCACCAATTGTGGAACATTTGTACGCCATGACAGGTCAGCATAAGAGGTGAAATAGCATTTCCTCTACATGTGTTTTGGAGGAATTTAGTAACAGTGACATCAAAATTAATCTCAGAAACTATTTGTAGTTGGTTTATTAATACTCGTCACTTACTTGTTTATATTTATGAGAGACTAGTTTCAAAGACATTGGCCTCCATTTTCAATCTCTTTCCAATTGGCATCTGTTGTTGTCTGCTCTCTCTCTGGTGGTGGAACTATGAACTTCTTTGTCAAATTATCTACTGGTGGGATTTCAAAGTTCATTGCGCGATCCTTATTTTTCCATATGAATATGTTCTCCCATGTTGTCAATTTATTTTGGTTTATCACTCCTTTTAATAATTTTGGATTTGGATCAATGTCATGGATTTCATTCCAAAAGTGAAATGCTACTGCTGACTTATCTTCTTGTTTCAATCTGATGTTTCTAAAGTGCTCTTTGACCCTGGTATTTAGATTTCTTTTAGTTTGACCTATGTAGCATTTTTCACAATTCTTACAATTTATCTGATATATTCCGGATCTGTTAACTGATGTGATTTCATCTTTTGTTTTTGAATTTAGCAATTTTAAAATTGAGTGTCTATTGGTAGCTGCCATAATCATTTCATCACACTAGCCGTGTATAGGTTTTTGATGAAGCCTGGGACTCAAGTACTTACGATAGTAAGTCACCACAAACTGTGTATCTTGGATGCGAGAGCCCCTAGTGGTCTACCGGGGTAATATATGAGTCAACTGGAGAATTAATGTCAGGATGGCACGTTGACCATGGTAGCTCAATGGGTTAGAGTGACTGGACGGAAACCAGGAGATACGTGGTTCAAATCCTGGCCATGGCATTGAATTTTTCATGTTGACTATCAAAGATCTTAGCCTATACATGGCTAGTGTGAAGAAATGATTAATTTCCATCAATGAACTAAAATTCATACCTTTTGATTAGGTCCATATAAACAGGTGACTGTCATAGCATTTATAAATTAGAACTTTTTGGGATTTACTTTTGTAAATTTCTCTATGTAGTTATACATAAAATTGTACCAGAAAGGGTAATCTGGATAAGAAAAGACAAAGAGATCTCTTTCGGCAAGAAAAAAATTAATGGTTAGGTGGAATTCTCAAAAATTTTAATCAACCATGTACTTTATAATTTCTTTCACATAACTGTTGAAAACAGCGTTGTAATTAAATTTAAAGGGAGTCGATTAATGACACTAAACAACACTTACTTTTAAGTAAGTTTTTAGTGTCATTAATCGACTCCCTTTAAATTTAAGCATGTACTTACAGTAGTAAGTACTTATAGGATAAGGTGGCCTAAATCGCACCAGTTTATAGAAACATGAACTTAACTTTATAAATATACAGAATTGCAAGTACAAATATTTTCCATTGAAATTTTCAGTATGTAAGCATGCTTTGTATATTTTGTCAAATTTTTAAATTGGTTAGAAATATTAATTAGACATTGAAAGGAATTTGCTTGTAATTGGTGCCATTTAGGAAACTGTTGCCAAAATTGCACCTTAAGTTGCTAAAATTACACCTCGCTAATTAGCACTGAATTCAATTAACTTAACATTTAATTTAACTTTTATATCTTCTACATTCAACACAGTACACATGAAACAAACAGACAAATAATAAAACAGTTGCCTAAGTCAAAGTGTCAAATATCACAACTGGCAAGTGTCACAAAAGAAAACAACGTCCTCTTTGTAGTTGCCAGAACATTCTTCGTGCACCCACTTTGCACATGTTTGGCACTGAACCATATTTTTAATCGTATTCTCCTCGCAAATGAAGCAAAATCATGATTCTTCATTTTTTGTTGAAGGTACGCTCTTTTTGCAAACTTTCCTTCTTGGGCGTTCTTCTGGATTTGCACTTGTTCGTGCGTCCGGATTTTCGAAGCTGTTGGCCAGTTTCCTCTTGAATTTTTCAAGCTTTTTATTTGCAGCCTCTTTTTTCTCTTCCAGTGTTAGTTTATAGGGCGTTGCTCTTAACATCTCCGCTTTTTGTGCACCCTTTGATAAACACTTCCCTTGCTTGCCGGTGATCTGGGGCAAAGGACTGATCTGTTTCACTGACACCTTGAGACACCTGGCATTGCTGTTACGTTCCAGGTCTACTTTTTCTAATTCTTGACAACTGCCCATAGTTGATGCTGGATCCACGGCATTGGCAGCCTGTTCTAGCAACTCATCTGACGTTCCTTTCATCAAGCTGGTGCTAGATGAAGTGCAACAAAGTCTGTGTCTTTGAATATATTTCTTTCAAGAGGCCAAATTCCAGAGGCTTTGAATCCAGATATGGCATTAGACATGCAAGCTGCTTTGGCATAGGATTCAGCAAAAATACCTGCAACACTGAACTGAGTGACCCTCTCCTCTTTCCGCAGATGTTTCCTTACAACTTCATCATTATACAGCTGCAGAGGTTTGAAGAAAGACACATCAAGAGGCTGCAAGCGATGAGTAGTGTGTGCTGATAGCTGCAGAAGAATGATGCCATTCTCTTTAGCCAGTTTGATAGCCTCTAAGTTTTTCGAATGTGTTGAATGACCATCGAGCACAAGCAAGATATTATCTTCAACAGTAGGTTTAACAAATTTTATAAAATGACGTAGCCACTTTATAAATAGGTCGGAATTAATGTAGCATGTTTCAGATACCTCGACTAGACTGCTCTCTGGTGCTCCAGTTTTGAGATCTATGCAGTATCTCATTCTTCTGAAAATTAGCATTGGGGGTACAAAATTACCGACTGCATTACAACAGCAAACTGCTGTGGTATTTACTCCTCTTTCTCCTGTATCTATTTGAGGAATTTTGGATTTCCCTTTTTCCCCAACTATCTTGGGAGATTTCTTTTGTACTGTTGAAATTCCTGTTTTGTATATCCTCAGAGCGTTTAACTCATTATCATCAGTAATCTTATGTAGGGCATCAAAGCAATGCATTACGTTTTCCTTGCAGAAAGAATCATTTAGCTCTAGCAACAGACATTTTCTGGTTGTCTTAAACTTAGATGAGGATGTTGCTTCATAAAGGAGTAGTACCTTAGTACCTGCCATCCTGCTTTCACGATTGAAGGTATTTTTACTATATGGATTTGCATCTAAAATATTGTAAGCAAGTTTTCGCACTTCTGCTCTAGTGATGCCCATTAGCGCAGCCTCAAAACTAAGAATAACTTCTTCTAGTTCTTTTTCAGCCTCTACAGGCAGAGTTGTTTCTCTCCCATTCACTGAAGAATGAGGCTGATGTTTGAAAACTCTCTTCACTTTACCACGGTAATGCCTAAGGAATGTTTTCTTAGGGATTTTGTACTTTGTAACTATTTGATTAAGTCTGATTTTTCCCTCACTGTAATCCTTGATTGCCAGCTCCATATGTTCTGCCACCATTTTCCATATTCTCTCTTCCCCGCCATCACAAACTGCAATCAAGTGAATTATAATAGTGTCAATTCTTGTAAGTGGCGCAATGGCGGTGCGATTTGAGCAAATCGTAATGGTGCAGTTTCGGCAAAGCAGCCATTGATTCCCACCTCGCTACTCCTAACCATGTGCAGTTTTATTGAACATTTTTATTGTAAAGCTGTAGCTAAAGGAAGCAACTATCTTTAAAAATATGATAAGAATATAATGAATAACTCACCAATAGATAGGATGCTTAGATGACTGTTGTAAAAACTGCAGAAATATGAACTAGAAACTTCAGATTTGTATTTCAACACAATGAACACCGCTTGCGTCACCAAACTACTGCACAAGCACTTGTCGGTCTAGAACTTACAAAAACTACCTCTAGAAGGCACATGCAGACAGAAGCACTGTTTCCAGAGAAAATGGTGTGATTTAGGAATGGTGCAATTTACGCAATGTCACCCTAAGTGGCAGGAAGTTGGGGAACTTCTGGAAAGGCTGATAATGCAAGTAAATATTTGCAAAAATGATCTGAATTTTGTGAAGAATTTCAGTTTCTTAAAAATATAAGTGAAGTTTGTAACAAATTATTATATATTATACTAATACAATCTTTCAACTTAGTTTTAGAACAGAAAACAGAAAATGCTAGTTTTGTCATTTGAGTCAATTTTTCACATGTGCATCTCCTTCAAACTTATTATAGTTTTCTTGTATTATGTTTTCTTGCTCTTACAAGAAAATTACAATTTCGGAAATGTTTATTTTGATTAACATATAGTAGTAAGACAGTAGAGAAAGTTATGTAAGTGATACATAGACTTTTTGTTTGGTTAACAATATGCCGTAAAAATATTCTGTGAAGGATGCTGATATTTATGATTTGCCTTGGTGAGGGTTATCCACCAACAGGCCTCGGACAATGGAATTTGTTTCTGTCCATGGAAGTTCTTACTACTAGAACTCATATGGCAATATGCCCATGCAGGTATTAAACCTTGTTTCATCTAAATATTGCACTAGATCTTAAAGTTAAATACACTCTAATCATTACACAAATATAAATATTTGCTACTGAGGCTCCACTTATCTTAAAAAAATTGATTTTAATACTTCTTTCTAATGGAAATGGATTTCACAGGCAAATCGCTTGTATCCTCAGTCCACCAAAAAACAAAGTCCATTGTCAAGGAAATCTCAGTTACCTTGTTTTTTCTTGTGTTTTCTCAGCATTACCAACAGCTGAAGATGAAACAAACCTAAAAACATAATCAACTGCTGGTATGTCAAAATTCATTACGCTGTGTTTATTTTTTAAAATAAATATTTTTTCCCAAACTATTAAATCTATGGGACCATTTAATTGTTTTAATAATTTAACTTCAGGATTTATTTTATGGTTAAATGACCAAAAATGATCTGCTACGGCCAATTTATCAGTTTGTTTATATTTAATGTTACGAAAATGTTCCTTCTGATTTCCAAACTACGTTTTGTCTTTCCAATATAAACCTGATCACAATCTAAACAATTAAATTGATAAATACCAGATTTTTTATTATTAGGAATTTTATCTTTTTTTAGAAAATTGTAGTAAATTTTTAATACTATATTTATTTTGAGGAACTAAACTAAAGTTATAAATATTAAAAGCAGAAGCATTATTAACAGTGAAGTATTCTTCATCTTTGAGTTTGATTTATGAGTCACTATGTTTACACTCAAACTTCACTTACTTGTTGTTGTATAATTGAAATGTTTTCAAGAGTGAGTGAGTGTGTGGTGTTTTAGGGCCCGTCGACAACTAGGTCATTTGGGCCCGATGTTTTCAAGATCATTCGATCTCATCCTCAGCTGCTTGGTGACTCAACAAACAGCTGAGGATGAGATCGAATGATCTTGAAAATGTTTCAATTATACAACAAGTAAGTGAAGTTTGAGTGTAAACATAGGGACTCATAAATCAAACTCAAAGATAAACTAAAGTTATACCAACTTCTTTAAAAAAAATTTGAAAATGTTTATTAACCCAAGGATGGTAAGTAAATTTTTAAAAATTATAATCGCCTCTTATTTGTTTAAGATTAGATTAGAATTTTTATTTTTATTTTTTATGTAATTATCACTATGATTAGAATACTAATACTTTCTTCTTTCTAATGGAAATCAATTTCACAAGCAAATCGCTTGCGTCCTCAGTTCAACATATGAATAGAATATGAATATTAATATAATATAATATGAAAATGCATTTGAGTAGAAGTATGAACTTCTACTCATGTTGATAATTACATAAAAAATAAAAGTTTTAACCCTTTTTCACATAAATTTGCTGTTTTTAATAGTTTGACTTATAGATTAATAAATATACCCCTGAATAAAGAGGAATTTAATAAGGAATATAAACATATTATTAATAGTGCTTTAATTAATGGTTTTAATAAAGATTTTATACAAAAGAAGATTTGAAAAATTTAAATAGCAAGAAACTGTTAATGATATTTCTAATCTTAAAAAAATAAGAGGCGATTATAATTTTAAAAAATTTATTTACCATCCTTGGGTTAATAAACATTTTCAAAATTTTTTTAAAGAAGTTGGTATAACTTTAGTTTAGTTCCTCAAAATAAATATAGTATTAAAAAGTTACTACAATTTTCTAAAAAAGATAAAATTCCTAATAATAAATAATCTGGTATTTATCAATTTAATTGTTTAGATTGTGATCAGGTTTATATTGGAAAGACAAAACGTAGTTTGGAAATCAGAAGGAACATTTTCGTAACATTAAATATAAACAAACTGATAAATTGGCCGTAGCAGATCATTTTTGGTCATTTAACCATAAAATAAATCCTGAAGTTAAATTATTAAAACAATTAAATGGTCCCATAGATTTAATAGTTTGGGAAAAAATATTTATTTAAAAAAAATAAACACAGCGTAATGAATTCTGACATACCAGCAGTTGATTCTGTTTTTAGGTTTGTTTCCTCTTCAGCTGTTAATATGCTGAGAAAACATAAGAATAAACATGGTAACCGAGATTTCCTTGACAACAGCGTTTGCTTTTTGGTGGACTGAGGACACAAGCGATTTGCTTGTGAAATCAATTTCCATTAGAAAGAAGAAAGAAATTAGCATCAATTTCTTAAGATAAGTGGAGCCTTAGTAGCAAATATTTATATTTGTCCAATATTTATTGCTTCACTGTAACTAGCTTCATTTTCTATGTAAACAATCTATCATATCTGAAATGTGATTTGTAATTCGTGAGCTTTTTATAACTAACATCAACCAGGGTGAATCTTTCAAATTATTTCCTGCGCATAACTGTTGTGCAAGCATGGTTATCGAAATACAAATTAACCATAACAGTTGCCAACATAGCAGGTTGGTTTTAGGTGTATGTGAAATGCTTTAATGCTCATCCATGATATTTTAAACAGATGAAGAGGGTTAATGCCTCTGCAGTGTCTAAATAAGATAGCTAATGTGATAACAGAATTAGCATTAGGAGACAGGGATCTATATTTTGAGTCCTGGATATGTCTTTGAATTTCACAAATTTGACTAAACTTGACTTAAATTAACTTTAAAGAGAGTCGATTAAAGACACTAAACAAATTTAAAAGTAAGTGTTGTTTAGTGTCTTTAATCGACTCTCTTTAAAGTTAATTTATCATAACAACACTGTTTTCAACACTTCCAAGAAAGGAATTGACTTAAATTCTTTGGGAGAAAACAATATCTGTAGTGTGGTTTGAACAACTGTGGGTGGATCCAAAAGAGGTGATGTTTCAGTTTATGCATGTCCTATGGTGTATTTAGTATGTTTGTTTCTCCAAAAATTTGTTTCTAAACTTAAGAACTAAATAAAATTCAACAGCAACAGGACCATACCAGGAACTGATCAACATCATGGACCGAAAGAAGGAGATAGACCTGGATTTCTACAACACACCAGCCATGATGGATGACAGCTGGACCAGAGAATACAGAAACCAGAGACATGTGACAAGACTTTCAGTACACAGCTTTCAGCATAAGATATGTATTATCAAAAGCTTTCACAAACCAAATGTCGATTGTAAATGTGTGTTATGTGGTCAACAAGGCAAAAAAAATATCTTAGGATGTAAAACAGGAACAAAATCTATAACAGACTAGCAAGGACTAAAATACTTGTATATCAATGCTCAATCTGAGTGCACTTTTCTCATTATTATCATTATCATCATCATCATCATCATCATCATCATCATCATCATCATCATCATCATCATCATCATCATGATTATGATTATTATTATGATTATTACTATTATTATTATTATTATTATTATTATTATTATTATTATTATTATTATTATTATTATTATTATTATTATTATTATTACTATTATTATTTAAAATAGATAAAGTAAAATTCACAGATGACCCTAGCTCAGGTGACGTAGCCTCACAGAATGAGACAGTTTTTTTCACAAGATTGCTACAATGACAACAGTGACAATGTGCTTATAGACAGTGATAGTCAAACACCTTTTACCAAACATCTTGTAAAGAAGATTAAGTCTGAAACTGCTACATGCAGCAACAACTGGAGGATAGATAGGAAAGCAGAATGTGTTTGCAATTTCTGGTTTTCTATCCATCTCCCAGCTGTTTCTGCAATTAACAACTACATCCATTTCAAAAGCTGCTTGAAAACAATAAGAAAATGGAAATCAATGAAGAGGATCCTATCTCAGACAGTACAACTTCACAGAATAATAATAATAATAATAATAATAATAATAATAATAATAATAATAATAATAATAATAATAATAATAATAATAATAATAATGATTATAATAATAATAAATCTTTATTTTTAAAGGGAGTCGATTAGTGACACAACACTTCCAAGAAAGGAATTGAAAACTTTATTTCCTTATAGACTTATACAAGTTTCAAGCATCGTCAAGAATCATAAAATATTTACATTTCATCTATTCTATATAGGCACTTCTGTATAAGGTACATTTTTAGTCTTTTTTGAAATTCATTGCCTCGTAGAGCTTTAATATCACTTGGTAACCTGTTCTAGAGGATTCTGCCAATAATAAGGGGACCCCTTTCTGTGGCTCGTTTACTAATATTATCTCTATAGTAATTATTTAGCAATCTGGTATTATACATATGGCAATATTTAATATGGACAGAGCGTGACTTACTTACTACAAACATAATTACTTTATATACATATAGCAATATGACAGTTAATATATTGGCTTCTACAAAGGTTTGTGTACAGGATTCTCTGTTGCTTAAATTATAAATACATCTTATACATTTTTTTTTTTTTGTGTTATTAACAACCTGTTCATGTTTACCTTACATGTGGTACCCGAGATTTCAATCCCATATTGTAGATGCGTGTATATTAATCCATAATATATTAACTTTAAATGCTCTAAATCTAGGAACTCTTTTAGGCATCTTAAACATATGAATAAGTACTAATTTTATTACATACATGATCAATATGATGTTTGAAGGACATATTTTCATCTATAGTTACTCCTAAAAATTTTAATTTATCTATTTGCTCAATGGATTCATCATGTATTTTAGTCTTAGATTATACCTCTTATTTTGATGCTGGAACCTGATCATTTTAGTTTTTTGTATATTCAGCTTTAAGTTATTATTTTTTAAGTAATCATATATATATATTTATCCTGTGTTTTTTTTTATATTAACTTCTCCAAACAGTGTATATCTTTATTTGTAAAATCAACTGATGTATCATCTGCGTATGATATTATTTTATAATCTGAGGATTTAGGAAGATAATTTACATGTAATAAAAACAGGAGTGGCCCTTGTACAGATCCTTGAGGCACACCGATCCTTATTAATTCATAGTTAGACCTTGTAACTTTTGTCATGCATTGTTCTTGATGATATAGTTCTGTGCATTGTTTATGATTTGACAGATAAGTTTCAATAACTTTTAAGAATTTTCCCCTAATGCCATATTTTTGTATCTTATTCAGTAATTCGTCATGAACTACACTATCGAAAGCTTGGATAAATCTAAGAAAACTCTCACAGCTTTATTATCCTTATCAAGTCCTTCCAGTATTTCATGATAGAGTTCGGCCATTGCAGTGGTAGTGGATGAATTGCCTCTAAAGCCATGTTCAGGAGAGCTAAGCAAGTTATATTTATTTAGAAAACCTATAAGTCTGGAGCTTAATATTGGTTCAAATACTTTTGCAGAAACAGAAGTTAGAGTTATTGGCCTATAATTAACTATTAGTGTTTTATCGCCCTTTTTAAAGATTGGTCTAACTATACTGGTTTTTAAAGAATTTGGAACATTTTCACTATTTAATGAAGCATTTATAAGGTGTACTGGAATAGTGATCAATGCATTTTTACAGTGCTTTAAGATTTTAGGTGATATTCTATCCCAACCTGATGACACCTTACTTTTTAATTTATTTATTATTTTTTCGACTTCATTTGCTGTAGTTTCCTCCAGATATATAGAATTTGCACATTCTGGCAGTTCATAAGGAATGTTTCTATCATGTTCTGTTCTCCCCTTGTTACCTTAATAAAATGTTTATTAAAATACTGACATATTGCATGTGGCTCATTTATAGTTTGACCGTTTTCAACTATTTTTATGTTTTCTTGCTTATTTTTGCTTGTATCATTTCCTTTTACTATCCCCCAAACTGTCTTAGCTTTATTATTTGATTTTATTATTTTGTTACCATATTGCTGTCTCTTTAAGCTATTTAGAGCTAATGAATATTGTTTTTGTTTTTTAGACTTTTGTATTTACATTTAAATAGCTCTAAGTTTGTGTACTTAAAAAAGGTATAGTAATCTTTCATGTTTTCCCTCAATTCTTTTATTTGCAGTGGTATTTGTATATGTTGATCTCCCTTATTTGTGACCATAATTGTTTTTAATGGGGTAGTGCTTAATAAAGTGTCTTGTTAATATTTTAAAGAAGTGTTCCCACTTCAGATTACTGTCTTGCATTTTATAAACTATTTCCCAATTTTCTTGCATTAAGCTTTCATACATCAAATTTACATGATTTATTGTTGTCTGTTGTATAGTTTTATACTTATATTGTACCAGAATTTTATCATTGTTTAATATATCCATAATCTGCGCACAGTGATCTGATATACAGAATTCCTCTACCGTTACAGCATATCTACCACATTCTAAATTGGTTATCACATGATCAATAGCAGAAGATGTTTTTGGTGTGATTCTGGTTGGTCCGTTAATAGTGTTATATAAATTGAGGCTATTGAGTAGGTCGTACAATTTTTTGTAGTCACTAGTATTTGAAAGAGAATTTATATTTAGACCACCCATAATTATAATATTTTTGTTCTTATCATGTACTTTATTTAAAAGATCCTCAAGATTGTTCAAAAAGTCATCTACTTTGGAACATGGGGATCTGTATAGACCAATAATTATATAATTTTCTAATTTTGTTTGTATTTTTGCAATTGCTACTTCAAAAGACATTTCCAGTTCATGACATATATCCCAATCATATGTAGTAAAATTTATCCCATTCTTTACATAAATAGCAACTACCCCATCTTTATGATATTGTCTACAATAACTAGTAATTAATTTGTAATTTTTATGTTGTAATATTTAATCTGCATTTCATTAAGACCATGTTCTGCCAGTATCAAAATATCAGGTTTACATTCATTTAATATACCTTCTATTTCCACTAATTTATTTGAAGCATACTGTACATTTTGATGTATTTAGCGTAGATTTGTGTCTATATTGTTACAAATATTACTCACCCCCAATTTTAAATCCTTTATCGTGCCTGTTTCAACTGGTGGCTTATGAGCCATTGCTGGATTTAGTAACTATTAGCATCCACCTCCTTGCTATTTAGTTTCCCTTTAACACCGATGAAACTCCATTACACAATAAATTGCCAAATTCCCTTCCATTTAGATGGCCTCCATCTATACCAAAATCATAATTGCTTACCCAAAAATTACCATCTACCATTAAGCACTGTTTAGTTTTGCACAACCAGTCCAAGTTTTCATTTATTCTTCTGATTCTTCCTAAGCCTACATCATGCCTTCTTAGTACCTCACTTACTACTATTTTGGTTTCTGGCACTATGCATCTGATGCAGTTTATCAAGTCCATTGTTTCCCCTATTATTTCTTCAGCCCTCACTCCCCGTCTAATGTTATTTTATTCGTTACAGTTGAATCTAATGCATCTTCAGTTAACTTCTTCTTCAGTTCCTCATTTTCTCGTCTAAATTCATTTCCCTTCTTCAATGCACACATTTCTCGTTTACAATTTTGCAAATCACTGTTTAACATATTTATTACCACGAGTATAGATGCTATTGCTTCCGCCTCCCGAGTTATATTTATAATTTGCGATCCGGAAATTTCATCCTCATTGACGTTCTTTCCACAACTTACCTCAAATGAATTAGAGACTAATTCAGGATCAGTAACTTCCGCAATTACGTTATTGCATGTATCTGATACATGTCGTGTGTTAGACTGCTTCGATGTTGATTCCCCGTTTAGCGTCACATGCAAGTCATCCACCTTTGAGTTTTCCGTATTTGCTTTCTCCCCTTTGTTACCTTTACCACCACTAGTTATTTGGCTTCAATTGGATATTAATGTATCACCCAATGCCCTTCTAGTTTCAATTTCACCATTTTTTGCCGATATTTGTAGTTTGCTGTTTCTCGTCATTAAGCCAACCGCCGCCATCTTGTGAATGAGGGGGTATTCTTTCACAAGATTGCTACAATTACAGACTTTTACCAAACATCTTGTAAAGAAGATTATGTCTGAAACTGCTACATGCCGCAACAACTGGAGGATAGATAGGAAAGCAGAATGTGTTTGCAATTTCTGGTTTTCTATCCATCTCCCAGCTGTTTCTGCAATTAAGAACTACATCCATTTCAAAAGCTGCTTGAAAACAATAAGAAAATGGAAATCAAAGAAGAGGATCCTATCTCAGACAGTACAACTTCACAGAATAATAATAATAATAATAATAATAATAATAATAATAATAATAATAATAATAATAATAATAATAATCATAATAATAATAATAATAATAATAATAATAATAATAATAATAATAATAATAATGATCATAATAATAATAAATCTTTATTTTTAAAGGGAGTCGATTAGTGACACAACACTTTTTTCAACACTTCCAAGAAAGGAATTGAAAACTTTATTTCCTTATAGACTTATACAAGTTTCAAGCATCGTCAAGAATCATAAAATATTTACATTTCATCTATTCTATATAGGCACTTCTGTATTAGGTACATTTTTAGTCTTTTTTGAAATTCATTGCCTCGTAGAGCTTTAATATCACTTGGTAACCTGTTCTAGAGGATTCTACCCATAATAAGGGGACCCCTTTCTGTGGCTCGTTTACTAATATTATCTCTATAGTAATTATTTAGCAATCTGGTATTATACATATGGCAATATTTAATATGGACAGAGCGTGACTTACTTACTACAAACATTGTTATTGATATTGATTGATTGATATTGATAGTTTATTGATCCAGTTTATCAGATGTACATTGATTTTGGACACGTCATTTCTATACAAATTATTTAACAATATGACATTTGTATGCTAGTACCAAATTCTTACATATATAATTTACAATTCATCTAGGCTGTATATACATTTATTTAACAAATATTGTTTTAATTTATTTTTAAATTTTGGTTTTGAGCTATTCGTCAAAATTTTTATCTCACTAGGTAGTTTATTATACAGTTTGATCCCTCTGATATTAATGTCCTTTTCAGTGGCACACCTGTTAATATTATACATGTGATAGTTATCACCATTTCTTGTACTATAGTCGTGAATTTGGTTGTTTCGTACTAATGTAAGTCTATCGGTTATGAATAATATAGTTCTGTATATATAAAGAGAATAGACTGTGAACATATTTTCAGTTTTAAATGTTTCTCTGCATGATTTCCTTCCCTTTAGGCTATAAATCAATCTAATACATTTCTTCTGTAGAATTAGTAACATGTCCATGTGACATTTTGCAGCTGTACCCCATATTTCGATCCCGTAGTTAAAGTAAGGATATATACATCCAAAATAAATCATCTGCAGAAGCCTAGTGTCTTTGTAACTTTGAAAATACCTAAGCAAGTATATAGATTTACTAATTTTATTACATATATAATCTATATGTTTAGCCCATGTTAACTGTTTATCAACAATTATTCCAAGAAATCTATATGATTTTACTTCTTCAATGGTGGTGGTGTTTATTTGCAATTCTGTATTGGAGGTAGTTTTTCTTGCTGTATTGGGCCACATTACTTAAGTTTTTAGCATGTTATATTTTAAATTTACAGATTCAAAGTATTTGATTAGGGTATTAGCAGTGTGATTTAAATTTTTGTTTAGAGCTTCCAACGTCTTGTTCCAGCATATGGCAGTTGTGTCATCTGCGTAAGTTATGATAGCTGTATTTTGTGGACAAATAATATCATTAACATATATAATGAAAAGCAGAGGCCCTAGTACTGTTCCCTGAGGTACTCCATATTTTACTGTTTCTATTTTTGATTGAATTTTGTTTACATTTTTTCCCGTTTTATGATTTACTTCTGTATATTGCTTCCGGCCAGTTAGGTAACTGGAAAACAATTCTAGAGGTAGTCCCCTTATCCCATAATTTCTTAGTTTGTGTAATAAGATGCTATGATCAACACAGTCAAATGCTTTAGTCAGGTCGAAAAATAGTGAGCTTACCTTATCATTAGATTCTAACTTACTTGTTATTTCATGTATATACTGTATGACTGCAGAGACTGTGGAACAACCTTTTCTAAACCCATGTTGAAAATCTTGTAGTACATTATGTTTATTTAAATACTTACTTAATCTTTCTAATAAAATTCTTTCAAAAAGCTTAGCTATTTCTGATGTTAAGGTGATCGGCCTGTAGTTACTGACATCCTGTTCATCCCCTTTTTTAAATATTGGTTTGACTAATCCTAGTTTCAAAATTTCAGGAAATTGACCGACTTCAATGGAGTAGTTAATCAGGTGTGTTAAAGGTTTTGAAATAGCTGTTTTACATTGTTTTAAAATAAATGGACTAATATCATCCCATCCACTACTTTCTTTTTTAGGTAGTTTGTTTATTATGTTGGTGATTTCATTTTCTGTTGTTGGTTCAAGGAATATTGATGATTTGATGCCAATGTCGTTGTTTGCATATACATTAGGAGACAGTCTATTATGTGAAGCTACGTTTATAAAAAATTCATTAAATTTCTGACATATGATTGTTGGGTCTTGTATTAATTTCCCATCTATGTTTAGGCTTATGTTTTGATGCAGCTTTTTGTTTTCCCTACACTCATTAATTAGGTTCCAAGTTGTTCTGCTAGGGTTATTTGACTGATTTATTTGTTCTCTATAAGTGGCTATCCTTGCATTTAGAAGACTGTTTATATACTCCTGTTTGGCATCTTTGTATTTACTTTTATAATGGTCTGAGAGAGTGCTTTTATATAGGGCATGCATGTTTTTCATTTTTTCTTTGGATTTAACTACTTCAAATGGCAGTTTAACTCTTTTCTTCCTGGCTTTATTTACTCTAACTTTTTTGAGTGGACATGTAGCTTCAAAATGAATCCTAAACTTATTATAAAATTCATTCCATTTATCATTAACATTAGTTTTTTCAAAAACGTTTTCCCAATTTTCAGCAGTTAGGATATTTACAAGATTATTTATATTTTCTTCAGTTACGCTTCTGCGGACCATGATTTCTTCAGTGATTCTATCACAACATGCAATATCAAAGTGTGCCAGCTGAGCATAATGATCAGAAATATGAACATTTACTACATTAGTTGATATTTCTTGTATATTACATGCTATGTGGTCGATAATAGATGAGCTGTTAGCCGTTACTCTTGTTGGTTCCTTAATTAAATCTCTAATGTTGTATGAATTAAATACTTCTTTTAACGCTATGTAGATGGTATCAGAGAGATCTAAATTTATATTAAAGTCCCCAGCTAAGATAATTTTTGTACATTTTTTAACAAATTTACTTAACATAACTTCCAAATGTGAAATAAAATCTTTGGCAGAACCTGAAGGAGACCTATATATTCCAAAAATTAACACATTTCCCTTATCTGTCCTTACCTTGATCCCTGTGACTTCAAAAACTTTCTCTATACAATAGTTTTCTAAATTAAGTTTGGTGGCACATATGTCATTTTTTGTAAAAATTACAACTCCGCCCCCTTTGTGCATAGATCTGCTGTATCTATTAGCAAGTTTATAGTTGTCAATGTTATAAATTTCATCACTACTGAGCCCATGTTCCGTTATTACACAGATATCTGCATTTGTATCCTTAAATAATACACTCATTGGCAACAGCTTGGAACGGAGATACTGAATATTCAGGTGTAGGATACTGAATATATCACTAAAGTTGCCGTATTGTCCAGTAAATGACGATGGCTGAAATCCTTCTGTTGGTATCACTGATTGTGACGCTAAACTAGCATCCACCCCATTCGAAATTAGTTTCCCTTTTTTGCGTAGGATATTACCTCATTAAGCAGATTTCCAAACGCAAATGAACCTCTACGATTCAAATGAACTCCATCCCAGCCAAAGTGTCGGTTATTTATCCAAAAGTTACCATCAACAAATGTGCAGTTCTTCACTTTACACAACCAGCTCAGCTCACTGTTAATTCTAGCTATGCGTTTTGCACTAGTATCATGTCGCCGTAATATACCACTTATGATTACTTTTGTGCGTGGAATTTCACGTTAGATATGTTGTACTATGTCCATACAATCCCCCATTATTTCTTTGGCATAAACACCCCTGGCGATGTTGTTTGTCCCCACGTGTACAACCATGGCTTCCGGGTCCAGTTTCTTCAAATCCATCTGTTCGATTTTATGTCGTAGCTCAGCAGCTCGAATCCCAGGAAAGCATTGAACACTATGTCCCTTTTCCTTGCACACATCACCAGCGAATTTAAGCATTGAGTCCCCAACTACTAGAGCACCAATCTTCCTTTCTTCTATTCGTCGTGTGTCACATCGTAGATCATGCGAAGATTTATCCACGGGATCTGGCATTTCCGCAGCATCAGGGTACAAATTTAGGACGTCGTATCTGTTCCTCCCGATGGTGTTACAGTTTCCTTTACTATTCTTCATCACTCTGGGTCCGTTAAGTAGTCTTTTTTGTTTAAAATTCTTCGAAGCCTGTACTTTGGTAAATCCATCTTCTTCTTCTTCACAAGTGTTTGGGTTCCTTTCCGTAATTTCCTTAAGCTGAATTAGCTGTTTTTTTAAATCTTCGTTTTCTGTTCGTAGCTCTATCACTTCACTTTGCACCTTTTTGAAGTCTGCATAAAGCATATCAATGATGTGTTGGAGTGACGCTATCCTTTCGCGATCCTGGCGTTCCTCTGGTTTCCCGCGCAGAGATGGAGCTGCATTTCGGGTTTCTTCATATTTCCTCGTTACTTTATATACATATAGCAATATGACAGTTAATATATTGGCTTCTACAAAGGTTTGTCTACAGGATTCTCTGTTGTTTAAATTATAAATACATCTTATACATTTTTTTTTTGTGTTATTAACAACCTGTTCATGTTTACCTTACATGTGGTACCCCACATTTCAATCCCATATTGTAGATGTGTGTATATTAATCCATAATATACTAACTTTAAATGCTCTAAATCTAGGAACTCTTTTAGGCATCTTAAACATATGAATAAGTACTAATTTTATTACACACATGATCAATATGATGTTTGAAGGACATATTTTCATCTATAATTACTCCTAAAAATTTTAATTTATCTATTTGCTCAATGGTTTCATCATGTATTTTAGTCTTAGATTATACCTGTTATTTTGATGCTGGAACCTGATCATTTTAGTTTTTTGTATATTCAGCTTTAAGTTATTATTTTTTAAGTAATCATATATATCCTGTGTTTTTTCCCCCCTTTTTTTTGTTATTAAATTCTCCAAACAGTGTATATTTTAATTTGTAAAACCAACAGATGTATCATCTGCACATGACATTATTTTATAATCTGAGGATTTAGGAAGATAATTTACATATAATAAAAACAGGAGTGGCCCTTATACAGATCCTTGAGGCACACCGATCCTTATTAATTCGTAGTTAGACCTTGTAACTTTTGTCATGCATTGTTCTTGATGATATAGTTCTGTGCATTGTTTATGATTTGACAGATAAGTTTCAATAACTTTTAAGAATTTTCCCCTAATGCCATATTTTTGTATCTTATTCAGTAATTTGTCATGAACCACACTATCGAAAGCCTTGGATAAATCTAAGAAAACTCTCACAGCTTTATTATCCTTATCAAGTCCTTCCAGTATTTCATGATAGAGTTCGGCCATTGCAGTGGTAGTGGATGAATTGCCTCTAAAGCCATGTTGAGGAGAGTTAAGCAAGTTATATTTATTTAGAAAACCTATAAGTCTGGAGCTTAATATTGGTTCAAATACTTTTGCAAAAACAGAAGTTAGAGTTATTGGCCTGTAATTAACTATTAGTGTTTTATCGCCCTTTTTAAAGATTGGTCTAACTATACTGGTTTTTAAAGAATTTGGAACATTTTCACTATTTAATGAAGCATTTATAAGGTGTACTGGAATAGTGATCAATGCATTTTTACAGTGCTTTAAGATTTTAGGTGATATTCTATCCCAACCTGATGGCACCTTACTTTTTAATTTATTTATTATTTTTTCGACTTCATTTGCTGTAGTTTCCTCCAGATATATAGAATTTGCACATTCTGGCAGTTCATAAGGAATGTTTCTATCATGTTCTGTTCTCCCCTTGTTACCTTAATAAAATGTTTATTAAAATACTGACATATTGCATGTGGCTCATTTATAGTTTGACCGTTTTCAACTATTTTTATGTTTTCTTGCTTATTTTTGCTTGTATCATTTCCTTTTACTATCCCCCAAACTGTCTTAGCTTTATTATTTGATTTTATTATTTTGTTACCATATTGCTGTCTCTTTAAGCTATTTAGAGCTAATGAATATTGTTTTTGTTTTTTAGACTTTTGTATTTACATTTAAATAGCTCTAAGTTTGTGTACTTAAAAAAGGTATAGTAATCTTTCATTTTTTCCCTCAATTCTTTTATTTGCAGTGGTATTTGTATATGTTGATCTCCCTTATTTGTGACCATAATTGTTTTTAATGGGGTAGTGCTTAATAAAGTGTCTTGTTAATATTTTAAAGAAGTGTTCCCACTTCAGATTACTGTCTTGCATTTTATAAACTATTTCCCAATGTTCTTGCATTAAGCTTTCATACATCAAATTTACATGATTTATTGTTGTCTGTTCTTTAGTTTTATACTTATATTGTTCCAGAATTTTATCATTGTTTAATATATCCATAATCTGCGCACAGTGATCTGATATACAGAATTCCTCTACCGTTACAGCATATCTACCACATTCTAAATTGGTTATCACTTGATCAATAGCAGAAGATGTTTTTGGTGTGATTCTGGTTGGTCCGTTAATAGTGTTATATAAATTGAGGCTATTGAGTAGGTCGCACAATTTTTTGTAGTCACTAGTATTTGAAAGAGAATTTATATTTAGACCACCCATAATTATAATATTTTTGTTCTTATCATGTACTTTATTTAAAAGATCCTCAAGATTGTTCAAAAAGTCATCTACTTTGGAACATGGGGATCTGTATAGACCAATAATTATATAATTTTCTAATTTTGTTTGTATTTTTGCAATTGCTACTTCAAAAGTCATTTCCAGTTCATGACATATATCCCAATCATATGTAGTAAAATTTATCCCATTCTTTACATAAATAGCAACTACCCCACCTTTATGATATTGTCTACAATAACTAGTAATTAATTTGTAATTTTTATGTTGTAATATTTAATCTGCATTTCATTTAGACCATGTTCTGTCAGTATCAAAATATCAGGTTTACATTCATTTAATATACCTTCTATTTCCACTAATTTATTTGAAGCATACTGTACATTTTGATGTATTTAGCGTAGATTTGTGTCTATATTGTTACAAATATTACTCACCCCCAATTTTAAATCCTTTATCGTGCCTGTTTCAACTGGTGGCTTATGAGCCATTGCTGGATTTAGTAACTATTAGCATCCACCTCCTTGCTATTTAGTTTCCCTTTAACACCGATGAAACTCCATTACACAATAAATTGCCAAATTCCCTTCCATTTAGATGGCCTCCATCTATACCAAAATCATAATTGCTTACCCAAAAATTACCATCTACCATTAAGCACTGTTTAGTTTTGCACAACCAGTCCAAGTTTTCATTTATTCTTCTGATTCTTCCTAAGCCTACATCACGCCTTCTTAGTACCTCACTTACTACTATTTTGGTTTCTGGCACTATGCATCTGATGCAGTTTATCAAGTCCATTGTTTCCCTATTATTTCTTCAGCCCTCACTCCCCGTCTAATGTTATTTGTACCAGCATGGATTAGAACCACCTCAGGATTATGTTTCTCCAAGTTCAATTCACTCACTTTGTGTTGAAGTTCCTCTAACTTTATGCATGGAAAACATCTTACTTCATAGCCTTCATCTCTGCATGCTTCACCAGCAAATTTCAGTAATGAGTCACCAATTACTAAAACTCTTTTTTTTACTAGCACTTACACTAACTTTTGAATTACACTCATTGGCACTTTTCACTTCACGGTCCATTGTAATTTTCTCCTCTTCTATTTCTAATTCCTCATGCTTGTTCATATGTCCACGTTTTCGGTTGAGGTTGTGCTTCATTTCAGTTGCAGCTCTCCTTTTATTCATTACAGTTGAATATAATGCATCTTCAGTTAACTTCTTCTTCAGTTCCTCATTTTCTCGTCTAAATTCATTTTCCTTCTTCAATGCACACATTTCTCTTTGACATTTTTGCAAATCTCTGTTTAACATATGTATTACCACGAGTATAGATGCTATTGCTTCCGCCTCCCGAGTTATATTTATAATTTGCAATCCGGAAATTTCATCCTCATTGACGTTCTTTCCGCAACTTACCTCAAATGAATTAAAGACAAATTCAGGATCAGTAACTTCCGCAATTACGTTATTGCATGTATCTGATACATGTCGTGTGTTAGACTGCTTCGATGTTGATTCCCCGTTTAGCGTCACATGCAAATCATCCACTTTTGAGTTTTCCGTATTTGCTTTCTCCCCTTGGTTACCTTTACCACCACTAGTTATTTGGCTTCAATTGGATATTAATGTATCACCCAATGCCCTTCTAGTTTCAATTTCACCATTTTTTGCCGATATTTGTAGTTTGCTGTTTCTCATCATTATGCCAACCGCCGCCATCTTGTGAATGAGAGGGTATTCTTTCACAAGATTGCTACAATTACAGACTTTTACCAAACATCTTGTAAAGAAGATTATGTCTGAAACTGCTATATGCCGCAACAACTGGAGGATAGATAGGAAAGCAGAATGTGTTTGCAATTTCTGGTTTTCTATCCATCTCCCAGCTGTTTCTGCAATTAAGAACTACATCCATTTCAAAAGCTGCTTGAAAACAATAAGAAAATGGAAATCAAAGAAGAGGATCCTATCTCAGACAGTACAACTTCACAGAATAATAATAATAATAATAATAATAATAATAATAATAATAATAATAATCATAATAATAATAATAAATCTTTATTTTTAAAGGGAGTCGATTAGTGACACAACACTTTTTTCAACACTTCCAAGAAAGGAATTGAAAACTTTATTTCCTTATAGACTTATACAAGTTTCAAGCATCGTCAAGAATCATAAAATATTTACATTTCATCTATTCTATATAGGCACATCTGTATTAGGTACATTTTTAGTCTTTTTTGAAATTCATTGCCTCGTAGAGCTTTAATATCACTTGGTAACCTGTTATAGAGGATTCTACCCATAATAAGGGGACCCCTTTCTGTGGCTCGTTTACTAATATTATCTCTATAGTAGTTATTTAGCAATCTGGTATTATACATATGGCAATATTTAATATGGACAGAGCGTGACTTACTTACTACAAACATAATTACTTTATATACATATAGCAATATGACAGTTAATATATTGGCTTCTACAAAGGTTTGGGCCGCGCCGTGGCTCAGTGGTTAAACCGCTTGGCTCTCACCAAGACGGCCCGGGTTCGATCCCAGGCGACCGCAAAGTGAGATTTGTGGTGGACAACACGGCGTTGGGGCGGGTTTTCTCCGGGACCTCCGGTTTCCCCCGCCATCTCATTCCACCGGTGCTCCATCTTCATCTCATGTATCATCAGTGTCACCATCTGCGGTGCCGTATGTAGTAAAAGCGGGCGTTAAACACTACACATTACATTTCATTTACAAAGGTTTGTCTACAGGATTCTGTGTTGTTTAAATTATAAATACATCTTATACATTTTTTTTGTGTTATTAACAACCTGTTCATGTTTACCTTACATGTGGTACCCCACATTTCAATCACATATTGTAGATGCGTGTATATTAATCCATAATATACTAACTTTAAATGCTCTAAATCTAGGAACTCTTTTAGGCATCTTAAGCATATAAATAAGTACTAATTTTATTACACACATGATCAATGTGATGTTTGAAGGACATATTTTCATCTATAATTACTCCTAAAAATTATAATTTATCTATTTGCTCAATGGTTTCATCTGTATTTTAGTCTTAGATTATACCTGTTATTTTGATGCTGGAACCTGATCATTTTAGTTTTTTGTATATTCAGCTTTAAGTTATTATTTTTTAAGTAATCATATATATCCTGTGTTTTTTTTTTTTTTTATATTAACTTCTCCAAACAGTGTATATCTTTATTTGTAAAAACAACTGATGTATCATCTGCGTATGATATTATGTTATAATCTGAGGATTTAGGAAGATAATTTACATGTAATAAAAACAGGAGTGGCCCTTGTACAGATCCTTGAGGCCCACCGATCCTTATTAATTCGTAGTTAGACCTTGTAACTTTTGTCATGCATTGTTCTTGATGATATAGTTCTGTGCATTGTTTATGATTTGACAGATAAGTTTCAATAACTTTTAAGAATTTTCCCCTACTGCCATATTTTTGTATCTTATTCAGTAATTTGTCATGAACTACACTATCGAAAGCCTTGGATAAATCTAAGAAAACTCTCACAGCTTTATTATCCTTATCAAGTCCTTCCAGTATTTCATGATAGAGTTCGGCCATTGCAGTGGTAGTGGATAAATTGCCTCTAAAGCCATGTTGAGGAGAGCTAAGCAAGTTATATTTATTTAGAAAACCTATAAGTCTGGAGCTTAATATTGGTTCAAATACTTTTGCAGAAACAGAAGTTAGAGTTATTGGCCTATAATTAACTATTAGTGTTTTATCGCCCTTTTTAAAAATTGGTCTAACTATACTGGTTTTTAAAGAATTTGGAACATTTTCACTATTTAATGAAGCATTTATAAGGTGTACTGGAATAGTGGTCAATGCATTTTTACAGTGCTTTAAGATTTTAGGTGATATTCTATCCCAGCCTGATGACACCTTACTTTTTAATTTATTTATTATTTTTTCGACTTCATTTGCTGTACTTTCCTCCAGATATATAGAATTTGCACCGTCTGGCAGTTCATAAGGAATGTTTCTATCCTGTTCTGTTCTCCCCTTGTTACGTTAATAAAATGTTTATTAAAATACTGACATATTGCATGTGGCTCATTTATAGTTTGACCGTTTTCAACTATTTTTATGTTTTCTTGCTTATTTTTGCTTGTATCATTTCCTTTTACTATCCCCCAAACTGTCTTAGCTTTATTATTTGATTCTATTATTTTGTTACCATATTGCTGTCTCTTTAAGCTATTTAGAGCTAATGAATATTGTTTTTGTTTTTTAGACTTTTGTATTTACATTTAAATAGCTCTAAGTTTGTGTACTTAAAAAAGGTATAGTAATCTTTCATTTTTTCCCTCAATTCTTTTATTTGCAGTGGTATTTGTATATGTTGATCTCCCTTATTTGTGACCATAATTGTTTTTAATGGGGTAGTGCTTAATAAAGTGTCTTGTTAATATTTTAAAGAAGTGTTCCCACTTCAGATTACTGTCTTGCATTTTATAAACTATTTCCCAATGTTCTTGCATTAAGCTTTCATACATCAAATTTACATGATTTATTGTTGTCTGTTCTTTAGTTTTATACTTATATTGTTCCAGAATTTTATCATTGTTTAATATATCCATAATCTGCGCACAGTGATCTGATATACAGAATTCCTCTACCGTTACAGCATATCTACCACATTCTAAATTGGTTATCACTTGATCAATAGCAGAAGATGTTTTTGGTGTGATTCTGGTTGGTCCGTTAATAGTGTTATATAAATTGAGGCTATTGAGTAGGTCGCACAATTTTTTGTAGTCACTAGTATTTGAAAGAGAATTTATATTTAGACCACCCATAATTATAATATTTTTGTTCTTATCATGTACTTTATTTAAAAGATCCTCAAGATTGTTCAAAAAGTCATCTACTTTGGAACATGGGGATCTGTATAGACCAATAATTATATAATTTTCTAATTTTGTTTGTATTTTTGCAATTGCTACTTCAAAAGTCATTTCCAGTTCATGACATATATCCCAATCATATGTAGTAAAATTTATCCCATTCTTTACATAAATAGCAACTACCCCACCTTTATGATATTGTCTACAATAACTAGTAATTAATTTGTAATTTTTATGTTGTAATATTTAATCTGCATTTCATTTAGACCATGTTCTGTCAGTATCAAAATATCAGGTTTACATTCATTTAATATACCTTCTATTTCCACTAATTTATTTGAAGCATACTGTACATTTTGATGTATTTAGCGTAGATTTGTGTCTATATTGTTACAAATATTACTCACCCCCAATTTTAAATCCTTTATCGTGCCTGTTTCAACTGGTGGCTTATGAGCCATTGCTGGATTTAGTAACTATTAGCATCCACCTCCTTGCTATTTAGTTTCCCTTTAACACCGATGAAACTCCATTACACAATAAATTGCCAAATTCCCTTCCATTTAGATGGCCTCCATCTATACCAAAATCATAATTGCTTACCCAAAAATTACCATCTACCATTAAGCACTGTTTAGTTTTGCACAACCAGTCCAAGTTTTCATTTATTCTTCTGATTCTTCCTAAGCCTACATCACGCCTTCTTAGTACCTCACTTACTACTATTTTGGTTTCTGGCACTATGCATCTGATGCAGTTTATCAAGTCCATTGTTTCCCTATTATTTCTTCAGCCCTCACTCCCCGTCTAATGTTATTTGTACCAGCATGGACTAGAACCACCTCAGGATTATGTTTCTCCAAGTTCAGTTCACTCACTTTGTGTTGAAGTTCCTCTAACTTTATGCGTGGAAAACATCTTACTTCATAGCCTTCATCCCTGCATGCTTCACCAGCAAATTTCAGTAATGAATCACCAATTACTAGAACTCTTTTATTTACTAGCACTTACACTAACTTTTGAATTACACTCATTGGCACTTTTCACTTCACTCTCCATTGTAATTTTCTCCTCTTCTATTTCTAATTCCTCATGCTTGTTCATATTTCCACATTTTCGGTTGAGGTTGTGCTTCATTTCAGTTGCAGCTCTCCTTTTATTCGTTACAGTTTAATATAATGCATCTTCATTTAACTTCTTCTTCAGTTCCTCATTTTCTCGTCTAAATTCTTCATTTTCCTTTTTCAGTGCACACATTTCTCTTTGACTATTTTGCAAATCTCTGTTTAACATATTTATTACCACGTGTAGAGATGGTATTATTTATGCGTCCCAAGTTACATTTATAATTTGCGATCCGGAATCTTCATCCTCATTGACATTCTTTCCGCAACTTACCTCACTTCTTTGTAACTTCTGCAATTACGTTATTGCATGTATCTGATATACATCGTTTGTTAGACTGCTTCGATGTTGATTCCCCGTTTAGCGTCACATGCAAATCATCCACCTTTGAGTTTTCAGTATTTGCTTTCTCCCCTTTGTTACCTTTACTACCACTACTTATTTGGCTTCTATTGGATATTAATGTATCACCCAATGCCCTTCTAGTTTCAATTTCACCATTTTTTGCCGATATTTGTAGTTTGCTGTTTCTCATCATTATGCCAACCGCTGCCATCTTGTGAATGAGAGGGTATTCTTTCACAAGATTGCTACAATTACAGACTTTTACCAAACATCTTGTAAAGAAGATAAAGTCTGAAACTGCTACATGCCGCAACAACTGGAGGATAGATAGGAAAGCAGAATCTGTTTGCAATTTCTGTTTTTCTATCTATCTCCCTGCTGTTTCTGCAATTAAGAACTACATCCATTTCAAAAGCTGCTTGAAAACAATAAGAAATTGGAAATCAAAGAAGAGGATCCTATCTCAGACAGTACAACTTCACAGAATGAGAGGATATGCTTAGAAGATTGCTACAATGACAGATAACAGTGAAAATGTCCTTATGGACAGTGGTTGTAAAGTGCCAATTAAAACAGAAATGAAAGTAGAGACTCTTTTTATCTAAAATCTTCTAAAGCAGATTAAGTCTGAACTGCTACGTGCACCAACAACTGGAGGATACATAGGAGAGAAGAATGTATTTGCAATTTCTTTTTTTCTATGTCTTTTCCGGCTGTTTGTGAAATTAAGAACTACACTCAATTCAACAGCTGCTTCAAAACAATAAGAAAATGGAAATCAAAGAAGAGGATCCTATCTTAGACAATACAACTTGTAACGATTTTTCCAGGCCCGTACAGGTAGTACCTAATTTTCGACTCAGATTTACCAACCTTATTGTGTTATAATCTACAATTATTTCTCAACTTTATTCCTTTATTATCAATACTTTTCCTGTTTATTGTATTTTAAACCATTACTCCAGTAATGTTATTAATGTTAACCTTTAAATCATCATGTGAATACAGAAACCGGATGGTAGCAGCAGTAGCGCCATTCTGCAATCTTTTTCAGTAACTAACATATCTCCTGACTCTCCATCTTGAATTTACGACATTTTGTCATAGCTATATACAATTTAAATACAAGGTTATGTAAAATATATTGAATTCCCATATATGAGATGTAACGTTATATTAATTTAATGTCTACACCCAATATGTTCCAGAAATTTGAGTGATGGGTACACAATAAAGTATTTTGCTGTACTGTACTCTGATTTCAGGATAGCAGAAATTCATGAACCGGATTTGTTTTCAACCCAATAATCTGATATCTAGCATATTTAAATGAAACGAACAACATTGTGAGTCAAGAGATCAAGACAAACAAACTAACACATGTATTTATTGCTTCACCAGATGAGTTACCCGAAATATTGTAAATACTTCAACGTAATGAGTCGGTAATTCAAACACAAATATCACTTAAATTATCCTTACTTGGTCATGTTTCAGAGAATGGTTTGTCCCCATTGTCAGCAGTTATCTGACTTATTAATTGAAGCAAAAGGTTAGAAACTAATGTATTTGACATGACAATGGGGACAAACTGCTCTCCAAAACATGTCCAAGTAAGCATAATTTAAGTGATGCTTGTGTTTGAATTACCGACTCATTGCTTTCAAATTTTAAATACATCACTGTTTCTAACCTTTTGCTTCAAATAATATTGTAAATATGTTCATGTAAACTTTAAACATTGTATGTATGAATGAGAATTTAAATATTGTGAACGAGTGTGGCATGAATGCTTTGTTAAAAGCTCAGTTGGGTTAACGTAGATATTGTGGGAACCAGCTGCACCTATTTTTATCATATTTTTGTTCGTTTTGAAACTTATTGTATATTTAGTTTTCAATTTATTATAGAGTTAGATGCGCGGATATTTTGCGTTCTGCTCTTTTGTTTTTGAGAGAAGATGTTTTATCACCCTGGCGATCTGACCGGTCACCATGGCGATAAACATTTCAATAATGGATTGTGGTTTCGATGTCGCGATTTTGTTCACTTCTCGTTTGTTCTTAGATACGAGCAGAAGTATATTTCGACGCTCAGCAGAACGATGCCATAGCTTCGTTATTTTATTCAATTAACGTCTTCTAACATTTTCATTAATCAATTATTTGGTTTTCTTTTCAGCAGTGTTAATAGAGGGGATTTATCTCGTTAATATTTCTTTAATTTTAAGCTATTTCATCCATATAGGAGCTTTAGATTTGGAGCTTTGAGTGAATGTACTGATATGTATGTTTATATTGTGTGAATGTTTATGGTCATCTTATTCCTTGCATCTAAAGCAATAAATATCCAATATTGAAACGATTTTCACATCTACTTATTTGTACTGTTAAGGAGTAATTCCTGATCCATTGTCATCTTACCTTACCCCCTGAGAGCATTTATATTTATTCTCCATCTAGCTAGCGGCAGCAGAGATCTTCAAATCAGGAAACTACTGCAGAGTGGGAGCAGCTAATACCAGAACTTCTATATACACACTATAACATATTTTGTCACATTTTACAGCATTGTCACTGTTTCCACGAAGGCGATAGCCATTACATTTTGTTGCTATGAATGTCAACAACACTTTGGGGCAATTCTTAGTGGATCCAAAACTTTATTAGCGCCTCAAGCTTCACAGAATGATAGGACAATCTTTTACAGGTTGTTACAATGAGCACCAACAGTGATCATTAACCTCTGGACAACGATTGTGATGTCCCATTCAAAACAGAAACTAAGTCAAACATGTTGTAAACAGATTAAGTCTGAAACTTGTAACAGTTGTTTTTGTTTGGCACTGAAATGAGTTTTGTTTATTTGCTTGGTGGTGTTATTTGGAATTTGGGAAAAATGTTTAAAAGTATTATAATGTTTATGTTGAGTGTGTGAAAGTGAGATTCTAGAGGGAAAATTGAACAAGATATGTATATTGGTTGGTACAATTGACGTTAGTATAAAGCAGTGAATGGTTGCTATGGAGAGGAAATCAATAATCTTCCTTGTGGAAAAAGGATGAGGAGAAGATAAAAAGTTTTGGATAGTGACGAATGGACGTGCAGGAGTGAGCAATTTTATGTAATTAACGGAAACTATTTGTTAAGGAAGTAAGGATTTATCAATATTGACTAGGAAAGAAAGTTCGAGTAAAATGTGATCCAAATGATACAATTAAATTATATGTTACGAAATTGGACTTATCCAAATTTTATTTCTTTCATTCGTAACCACCCTTGAAAAGAAGAGATCCCATGACTCTTATTTAAGCAGACACAATAATCAAGAACCAATTCAAACTACAACGAAGAAACCCTGCTGCATATGGGGCATCATCATAGTATATTCAACATCGCATGTGAACTAAAACGAAGAAATCCTGTTACTTATGGCTTCCCAACCTGGGGCTTCGAAAAAGTCAACATGCCTCCCATCTTCACCATACAAACTGATTCATGCAGCAACAACTGGGGGATAGACAGGCCAGCAGAATCTGTTTGCAATTTCTGTTTCTCTATCTAACTCCTAGCTGTTTCTGAAATTAAGGACTTCATACAGTTCATCACTGAAATGGATAAGAAAATAAAATTTAAAGGTGAAGATCATTGCTTCAACATCAAAGTAGTCTCACAGAATCAGAGTTTTTTCACACGGTTGTTACAGTGAGGGACAACAGTAATAATGTGCTTAAAAAGTTAAAGTGATAGTGCTTTATGTGGTAACAAGTAACCAAAACTTAATATAGTTCAGAAGAAGTTCTTGGTAAAATCTATAATCTTATTCTCTCTACTAAAATATGTTTTCCAAATGCTACTACTCCCATAAACAGTGTAGTAAGAAGGTTTCTTATGCCTAGCATCTATATAATCAGAGTTAATGAAAATATAAGATGCACCTGACAAGATTTAAAATCTGTCAAAGTATAAACTTGAAAGAAGCATAGAGACAGTGAAGCATAACTTAGCAGAACAGTGAATCGAGAAGATATTGACACACTGCTTCACTTACACTTCACTTCACTCACTTTTGTTTAAAATCTGTGTTTGTGAATTTGGATAAGAAGCTAAATGTGTGGTGCATAGGAAGAGATAGTATAAATTTAAATAGAAACGGGCCACACAAATTGAGTGAAGTTATAAAAAAATATGGTAAAACTAATATGCAAACAACAGGTAAATTGGGAGGAAGTCAGAAGGTGTAAAAACATCTTGTCAGGTTAGAAATTCAAAAGACAATACACCAAATATTGTAAGAAGTAAGCAATGTTCTCAGACCAATTGGTTAATGTAGTTTAATATATAAAGAATAAAAACAATAAAATCATTGGAAATATTTCTGGATGAATTATTTTTCACTAATAACTCAGTTATATGTTTAAATGAACACTGGTGAAGAAATTCAGAAATTAAATTGTGAAATAAACTACAAGGATATAATTAGCTGATTACTCCAGAAAAATAGGACGGCGGGAAGGTTCATGCATAGTAATTAACAGTTGTTAATGTTTAAATATAACAATAAAAATTAAAGAAGGACTAAAGGTATATCAAGACGACCATGTTAGAAATATATGTAATTGAACTAATTGAGCTGAAGACCATTGCTATCTCTATATGCAGAGTGCTGTATTACAATACCTTTGAAGTATTTTTAAAAAATTGAAAATCTTCTAATAAAACTACACAAAGAAAGCATTATTTGTTACTTTTTCAAATGAATGCATAAAAATTGCAACAACAAAAAATTAAAAACATAAAAAATATGATTATTAATGATGAAAACATAATTTTAAAAGTAAGGTTTCAGACATAATGGATACAGTCAACATGAAAAATTCAATGCCATGCCCAGGATTTGAACCCCTGATCTTCTGATTTCCATCCAGTCGCTCTAACCCATTGAGCTACCATGGCCAACGTGCCGTCCCTACATTAAATCCTCCATTTGACTCGTATATTTCCCCGGTAAACCACTAGGGGCTCTCGCATCCAAGATACACCATTAGTGGCGACTTACTATCGTAAGTACTTAAGTCTCAGGCTTCATCATTTATCTCTTATTTTTTTAGTTAATTGATGGAAATTAATCATTTCTTCACACTAGCAGAATATAGGCTATTAACCATTATATAGAAGGAATTTCAACATTTTCCAAATTGCATGTATAATTTTTTGTTCTAGTCTATCTTTGTATTCGCTCAAATATAATCATCAGCATAGAAAGTAAATGTATAATTTTCCATTATATGTAAATTGTTGTTGTTGACTAATGGCACTGGGGATTAGTTAATTTGCATCATTTTCCCCATAGCTTCCCCATAGGCTTTACATTTGTCCAAATGGTGTTTATTCATGATGACATCCTCTTTACAGATAGTACATTTGGGTGTAGGTATGCAGTGTATTTTATAAAGGTGTTCTGCAAGACAATCATGGCAGTTTTTCTTGGTAGTTTTTGTATGTCAGTTTTGTTTCCAATGTTCTTATAATCCTTGTCTTTTAGTTTATCTTCTTCATCAAGTCTCTGTTGTCTTTTAAAATGTAGCTTAATGTTGTTTAATTGTTTATTAATTTCAGTTTGTCTTAAGGGTTTTATATTTTGAATTGCACCTTTTTTTGCTAGTTGGTCAACATGTTCATTACCTAAAAGTCCAACGTGAGCTGGAATCCATTGCAGGGTTTCTTGATTCGACAGCTTTAATTAAACTTCTTATTTCTTTGATGTTTCTTGTTGTTTTGTTTTTATAATTTACAATCCCATCTATGGCTGATTTTGAATCTGTTAAGATAACCATGTTTTGCTTTATGTACGGTCTGTACAGGACATTCTGCAGTTCTGCTTTTATGGCTGATAGTTCTCCATCATAATTGTTTGCAGTCTACTCCTGCACCAGCATCTTGTTTGTTTATAAAGGATCCATCTGTATATATTCGGAGCCATTCTTTTTCTGGATATCTTTCATTTTCTTTGGCTATTGCTATTGCTCTCATTTCATCTGGTAAATTGTTTTGCTTATGTATTGTATATAACAGGTCATTCTTATAATTATGTCAATATATTCTGTTGGGCTTTTTTCCTCTATTGTTGTTATATTTGTTATTATTTTCTTGTGTTTTGAGTTATTGATGTATGTTCTGAAGCTTGTTTGGGCTTTTAGATTGCTTATATTATCTGCTGTGTGATACCACTTGTGTCTATTTTTGTTAACTAGCAGTTTTTGTGCTAGGGTAATTGTCCTTAGTTCATGTTCCAGTTCTATGACCATATTTTTTGTGAAGCTCTGTAGTATGGCAATTGGTGTTGTTTTCGCTCCTGTTATTCTTAGTGAATTGTTTTGTGAGGTTTCTATTTTCCTTTTGAGTTTCTTGCTTACTGTTGCCAGCAGTTCTCCTCCAAATAGTAAGTTGGGTTTTATGTATGTTTTATATGTGTTATTAAGGAGGTCCATATTTCCACCCCATTTTTTTCCTGCTAGGCGTCTTAAGATGTTGTTCTTTTTGTTGATCTTATTTGTTACATTGTTTACATGTTCCTTCATTGATAGTTTCCAGTCTAGTTCTATTCCTAGATATGTTGTTGTGGATGCTTCTTGTATGTAAATGTATGTAAATTGTTTACATACATAAAAATATGTAGATCCAAATTATTATGGATTCTTGAGTTATTTCACACTTTATTGTTATATTCTCATTTGACAATATGGACAATACTGACTGTCCAACTTATTGTGGTATGCCGACAAAATATTTTAAATATAATGCTAATAGTTAATCCATTTATACGAGGGCTGTTCAATAAAGAATGATCATAATTTTTTATGGTCATAATTTTTCGCACTAAAATTCAATCTTACTATATTCTGTTAGCTTAATGTGAAACAAACATGGCGTAGTAGTTTCATTGTTGGTACTCCTAGTTCCCGCCTATGAGAACCAGGCAACTTCAGACATGTATAGTATTGCCTACCGCTGCAATGGAGGTAACAGGCAAGGAACAATATGCGGCTTTGAAATTCTGCTTTTGTAGTAATAGTAGTAGTGGTAGTAGTATTTATATTTATTCATCCTTTTGATCATAGTACATGATATAGGACAATAAACATATACACAAGTTTAGAATGAAAATTCAGAAACTGCATGTACAATATAACAATAATAATAATCATCATCATAATAATAATAATTAATAATAATAATTTACTTGTAGTTAACATATTCAAAAAAGTCATCTACACTATAAAAAAGTTAACATCATTAACATGAACAAAACTGTCAGAGTAATCATAATATTCCTTTATGCTATAAGAACAATGGAGTGAGAGAAGTTTTTTGAGGCAAATCCTAAATCGATGCAGTGCAGGTATTTGCTTCAGATAATTGGGTAATTTATTATAAAGCTGGAGGCCAGTATATACAAAACTTTTTTCAAAAGAACTTGTGCTATGTGTGATTACATGAAGGTTATCTTTTCTTCTGGTATCTTGAGAATGTATCTGTGAGTTTGTTGTGTACATACTGAGATTAGTTTTTATGTAGCATAATGTTTCATATATGTAAATACAGGGGAGGAGCAATATATTTAATTCCTTAAATAGTGGCCTACAACTGGTTCTTTTATTAACATGTAGTATTATTCTAATTGCCCGTTTTTTGCTTTTAAAAATAGATTTTGCTCCTGTTGAATTACCCCAAAATAATATTCCAAAGCTAAGAAAAGATTTAAAATATGCATAGTATCAAGATATGACCGATTTCAAGTCCATGATTTTTGAAATGACTATGATAGCATAAGTTATTTTACTCAGTTTTTCTGATAGTTTTTAAATGTGAGCCGACCACTTTAAATTATTATCTACCCATACCCCTAGAAATGTTGTACTATCTGTGTATGAGATATATTTGCCCTGGAACTCTATAGAGGAATGGTTGGCAAGTGTATTTTGTTTATGATGAAAAGCTATTGCTGTTGTATTTTCTGTATTTATTAATAATCTATTAATGTTGAACCAGTTTAGCAATTCAGACATTGTCTGTTCTATCTTAAATTTTAAGGACCTCTAGTTGTAGCCAGAAATATATAAATTTGTATCATCAGCAAAAATGTTGGATAACTATTTTTTAAGGAACACTCTAGATCATTTATATATATATAAAACAGATCTAAGAATTGAACTCTGGGGGACACCATATTGTATCGCTGCCATAGATGATAAATATGTTGTGTTTTCATTTGTATTTACGTGTGTATAAGTGATTTCTACCATGTGTTGTCGGGAAGTTAAATATTCTTTAAACCACTTGTTTGCTGTTCCACGTATACCGATAACAGCTAGTTTTTCCAATAAAATGTTGTGATCAACTAAGTCGAATGCCTTCAACAAATCTAAAAATATACCAATATTTTCTTCTTTTTTATCCATAGATTCATATATATGTTTAACAAAATCTGCTATTGCGGTGATTATTGACTTGTCTTTACGAAATCCATGTTGTTTGTTTGTTATACTGTATTTATCAAGGAATGATGTCAGTTTGACACATTACTTTTTCTATTAATTTTGAAAAAATGGATAGTAGTGTTACAGGTCTATAGTTACCTACATCAAATTCTTCCCCCTTCTTAAAGAGAGGTTTAACCTTGCAATACGTTCTCGTATTACAATCCCTCGGTGAGGTGACTTACCTTCCTCGGGATAGAGAAATGAAAATCCTTCAGCTTCACCGTTACTGCGATGAAGTAGTCTGGATAAATTGCCGGTAGCTTCATCGATGAGCGATGAGATCTTTAATCCAGGGCTGTGGTACCGCGCCAGCAACGGAATGGTGAATGGTAGCAACCAAAATTGATCATAAAACACTGCTTCACTTTTTCTTTTTTTATAAGATTTTATTTTCTCCCTGTATCTTTACACAGCCGATGCTTTGTAACAACATTTGCTAACATATTTCATGATAGTAATGGCGTAGCATACGCAGCAGCGTGTACAGAACTATAGCCATTACATGTCTCGCCAGATCAAAAGAACTTTCAGGAATGAACTTTATCAAGTGAAAAAATTAAATTCAAATTTTTAATTTTGCCATGTCTTGTTACTAAGGGACCAATACTTAAATTTGATTGGCTTGACGTCAGATTTTGAATTTCTATGCAGTCTAATACGTCACAAACAAAGCCATCTTGATTTAACCTCTTTCATCAACTTCAGAGGGCCAGATTTGTATTTCATTTCCATATATGGGAATTTTAATAAAGTTCTCGAATTATATGAAAAATCAGCTTCAAAATGCCTCCATTCAGAATTTATGAGTTAACCATCTTCATAACAGGTTTGTTTCTTTTTGGTTCATAAATTCTGAATGTTGCCCCGGAATAAACTACATTTCTTTATAAACTTTGTTAACTTACATTCACATTTAAATTAACAAAAAATGTTATTATGAACAAAACAATATGTACAAACAACTCTTAAACAAATCGTGAAATTTGAGAACAAGTTTTAACATTATATACAATATATATATATATATATATATATATATATATATATATATATGTGTGTGTGTGTAATGATCTGATAATTAAGATTTCAATTGCAATTTAGTGTAATTGTATGATTATGATTATTGTTTTGAGATTTTTGCAGTGTCATTTAACTTGGGTGTGTGTTTGGTCTTTTAAATGGTTTTAATAAAGATTTATGATATCTTCCAATTGTTTTTCCATCTGATGAAGTTATCTCATATGTATCTTCCCCAAATTTATTTGCAATCTTATAAGGGCCTTTATATATTAGATGCATTCTCCAATATACTTTTCTTCCTGAATCCGAAAGATTTATTGTTTTGACTAAAACTTCGTCACCTAATTGAGGATTCCAAATGGCTTTTCCTCTCTTGACTTTCTGTCTTCTCTTTTTTGCTTTAACTACTAATCTTTGATATGCCAGAGTCATTTTTTCCTCTTCTAAAAGATGTTCGTTCAATGGTTCAACAGTAATAGGACTCTTTATCACCATGGGTTTTGGTGAATGGCCTGTCATTAATTCATAAGGTGTGAATTTAGTTGTGTTAGGAGTATGATTAATCACATTTTCTATAATTTCACAAAATTTGAACCTTTGTTGGTGGTGGGAATGGCACAAGATACGAAAGTAGAACCCAATATCTCTCAGCATTCGTTCACAAGGATTTCCTTGTGGGAAATACACAGAAGAATTGTATAATTTTATACCTTGGCTTCAGAGTGTTGAAGTAAATATTTTGCTCCGATGTACGGTAGCATTGTCTGATATAATGGACTTGATTTTTCCAAATTTTGGAATCCAATCGTTAGTGATTTTTAATACACATGTTCTGCTCTTAATATTTTTTACAGGATAAATTTTCACAAATTTTGTGAATACATCGAGCATAACAAAAATATATTTATAATTATATTGACTGGCGGACATTTCTCCATGAGCATCAATTGCTACGAGCTCATTTTTATTTTCTCTTACGATTACCTGAGGCTCGTAATCGTATTTTACATTAAGAGGTTTAGCTTTCTGACATAGGGCACAGGAGGATATTAATTTGCGTACTTTCCTGCCCAAGTGTTTGATATATACCCTATCTTGGATAGCTAAGGAGGTTTTTTCACTTCCTGGATGTGCCAAGTTTTCATGAAATGACGTTATTACTTCCTCTTCGAGGATTTTGGACACCATTATTTTCCATTTCTTGGGCACACCTCCATGGAGCTTGTACAATACTCCATCTTTCTTAGCTATTGTATTATTCTTTGCATTCTCTATTTCAGGTACTGCTCGTAACAGTGGACCTAATGAGGCATCATTGCTTTGAATTTCTGCAATGTTCTTGAACTTCTTTTCCAAATTCCTGTTCCAATTGAAATCTAATTTATATATTTTAACTTCATGATATGGGTGAGAGAGTGTCTCAGGGATTTCATCTCCGACCTTCTGCCGGGATAACAAGTCACTGAAAATATTTTCTTTCCCTGGTATATGACATATCTCAATATCGTACAAAGTAATCTCGTGTATGTATCGAGATATCTTGGAACTAGTTAGTTTGCATTTCTTTATAAGTGACAAACTTATGTGGTCGCTATATATTGTAATTTTAGTATAATACACATATTGACGAAACTTTTGTAAAGCAAAATAAATAGCGCCAATTTCCAATTCTGTGATGCATGCATTCGATTCTACCTTATTCAGGGTTCTCAAAGCAGTGGCAATTACATGACTATTCCCATCATGGTCAGTTTGTGTCAATACTGCTGCATAAGCATGAATACTCGCATCAGTATACATTTGTTATGGATGGTTCTGTAATGGTCTTTCCAGGAGGATGGTGTTTTTAAATAAATCCTTTATTCTTTGGAAAGCTATTTGTTGTTCGTCTGACCATTTCCAAACAGTATTTTTCTTTAATAATTCCCTTAAAGGACCTAGTTCTTTGGCATAATTGATAACAAATTTGCTCTCATACTGTAAGATGCCTAGGAACCTTTTCAACTGTTTGGTGTTCTTAGGTGGAGGAATCTTTTCTATAGCTTTTATTCGTTCTGGATTTGGTGCCATTCCTCTTTCAGAAATTATGTAACCTAAGAACTCAATTTCCTTGACTAGGAAATGGGATTTAGCCAAATTTATTGTCATTCCACTCTCCCAGAATTTGGAAAAAATATAGCTCAGATGCTCAATGTGCACATCAAAATCTTGGTCATAAATCAAAAAATCATCAATGTATTGTAATGCAAAATCATTTATAGTGTCACCAAAAATCTGGTATAGTGCACGGAGTAAGGCACTACCACTGGTAGATAACCCAAAGCCACAAGTCTTAAATTGATAAATTTTACCACCGAAATTGAATCCTGTGTATTTTCGTACTGATTTGTCTAAAGGAATTTGCCAATAAGAAGAAACCAAATTGATTTTTGAGAAGTATTGGCAACGCCCCAGTTTAGAAAATAATTCATCGATTCCCAGAGGTCTAAAATGATCAGGTTGTGTGAGGGCATTAATTTTTCGGGCATCAATAGTCATCCGAATGGACCCATCAGGTTTATGAACCCAACACAATGGATGTAAGTATGGGGAATCCGACACTTCTATAATCGCATCCTCCAGCATTTTATTGATAACATCTGTAGCTTGTTGTCGGATCGATATCGCAACAGGTCTACTCTTATGAGAGTATGGGGCAACATCTTTAACCTTGAACGTATGCATATACATGTTGCACAACCCAGGCTTTGAACTGAATGCATCATGATTTTTCAGGATACATACTCACTTGTAAGCCATATAATTGACATTCGTTATTATTTGATATGTTGTTCTGAGACATGTTCTCATTAACATAACACCACTTATTATCACAATTATCTGTATCGTCATACATTATATCGTCTTCTTGTAAATATATATTCTCGATGAAAAATTTTTCATTAACTAAATCATCTTTTTCTTCTTCTCGTACACTTATATCTTCTAACAACTTAATTATCAAAATATTATTATTTAATTTAATTCTGAGCTCATGTCTATCAAAATCAATTATACTCTGCCAACCATATAACAAATCATTTCCGATTATAATTTCTTTGGCTAAATTAGGTATTACCAACGCTATGAAGTTGAAATCTGTTCCTTCAACCTTGGCTTCAATTAATGCTTGATATCTAATATGATCTTTTCTTTTCCGTATGGCTGTGCTACAGTATACATTACTAACATTTGGGTATTCAATGCGATAATTAGCCATCAACATTTTGAAAAATTCTTCGCTAATTACCGAACAGCTTGCCCCTGTGTCTATTAACACGTTCATTAGCTTATCCAATACTTGTATGGTAATTTGGGGTGGGTTAATTAATTCAGTTTTCTCTGGGTTCGATATTAAAATATTGTTTACATTATTTTCAATTCCTGTTCTACTTTCGCTCTGTGTTGCCACTTCCCCATCACCTTCCAGAGCGTAGAGGGATGAAGTAATTAGTTTTCCGGATGGGAATTCCAGACTTCTGTTTCAGTTCTAGGGTTGTTATTATTTACCAGACTTTGAGAATTTACTACATTAACCTGTCAGTTTTCTGACTCTACTCTCGCATTTTCAGGCAACATTTCATTTGCGTTGTTCCCCCCCGAATTATTTTGTAATATATTCTGCCTCTGACCTAAGTTTATTACACGGTCACGGTAATTCCGATAAAATCTAATATGGTTAATTTGACCTTCACATCCAACTCGTTGGGTGTTAGAATTTGGATTCCTATACCTATTAAATGAATTCCCATTTATATTTCCTCTAGGTATTGCAGTTTCATACCTACGTCTGGAATTATATTCTCTGTTATCTTGTGAGTTTCTGAGATCTTGTGCCTTGCCCCTGTAATTATTTCCATAATTATCGATTGCTGGACCTCGGCCAGAATTCACTCTGCCATTAGGTTGAACAGCTGATGTAGCATTCCCATTGGAGTAATGTGCTTCCGTCGTATTATTATTCACATGTTGGGTGTTATATGATTCAAAAGAAGAAAGTAATTCTATAACATCAGAGAAGTCCACAGGTCTGGCTACAATCAAATGGTTTCTTATATGTGGAGGAAAATGCCTAATTAGTGTATTTACAATCTCAGTTTCCGACATTTCAGGATTTACCAATTTACTTTTATTTGCGACTTTCAGGAAATACTCAGTCATCGAAGTACCCTTCCTTGCCTCGTATTTTCCTGTAGCCAGCTCGATTTTCACCCTATTTTGCCTTTCTGTTCCCCAAAATCAGTTTAGAAATAAAGCTCTAAATGTACTGTACGTTTCGTGTGAGGTTAGGGTTAACCTGAGCCATTCTAACGCATTCTTTTTCAGACTCCTTTTTATTATCATCATTCGAAACTCATTTGGAATCCGTTTTATACGAAAGTATTCTTCCAGTTCTTTTAGGAAAATCTTTGGATTTTCCCCAGATTCTTCATCAAAACATGGTGGGCTGATATCGTTTAGAGAACAGTTAATATATTTATTTTGACCATGTGTGTGAATATGTGTGTGTGTGAGGACATGCTGGGATTATTCATGTTACAACAAACATCATTTTTGGATTTACCAGATCACTACACTCATAACATCATAAGGATTAGAATTTACATTTCCAATCTGTTCAACATGATTTACATTTTCAACTCTACCCATATCATTAGCATTATTTATTTTATTGGCCTGTAATGCAATCACAACTTGTGTCAGTTTGTTTACATTATCTTTTTCCTTTTCAAGATTTTCTTTGATTTCTTGTATTTGACTTATTGTTTCATCTTTAGACTTACTTTACTTCACCAAGATTTAATTTGATTTCCTCTTGGTGAGATTTCACCTCTTCATGTTGCAATTGCATTTCAACCCTAATGATAGCAATTCTTTGATCTAATTTTACCTCAAACTCATCTTTTTGCTTATCTACTAATTCAGCTTGTTTTTCCATGAACATTTCTAGTTCCTTATCCACCTCTAATTTGATTTCTTGTTTTACATTTTCCTGACCTAACCTAGCTTCATGAATCATATCTCTTAGTTCCTTAACCTCAACTTCAAATCTTTCCATGTTTTCCCTGCATTCTCTCCTACTTTCTCTCACTACTTGAGCTAGTTCAGATCCTATTTCTACCTTTAACTTCTGTGTTAGCTTAACCTCCAATTCATTTATATCTCTAGTATTCCTATCAATTTTCTCTGACAGACTTGTTTCTAAATTACTAATAGTCTGTGTAAAACTATCTGTTAAGCCTGATTTCACATCATTTAAGCTAGCTTCTAAATTACTTTCTAAACTTGATTTTACATCATTTAAATTAGCTTCTAACCCTGACTTCATATTATTCTCCATATTACCCATATCTTGTCTTAAATTTTTCACATTAGCCTCCATATTACCCACATCTTGTCTTAAACTTTTCATATTAGCCTCTATATTCTACACTTCCTAAGGTATTCTTTCCACTATTCACTGCACTTCCGTCTGGGCTTATACGAGTCCCGCGATGGCCACCATATTTGCAATACGTTCTCGTATTACAATCCCTCGGTGAGGTGACTTACCTTCCTCGGGATAGAGAAATGAAAATCCCTTCAGCTTCACCGTTACTGCGATGAAGTAGTCTGGATAAATTACCGGTAGCTTCGTCGATGAGCGATGAGATCTTTAATCCAGGGCTGTGGTACCACGCCAGCAACGGAATGGTGAATGGTAGCAACCAAAATTGATCATAAAACACTGCTTCACTTTTTCTTTTTTTATAAGATTTTATTTTCTCCCTGTATCTTTACACAGCCAATGTTTTGTAACAACATTTGCTAACATATTTCATGATAGTAATGGCGTAGCATACGCAGCAGCGTGTACAGAACTATAGCCATTACATGTCTCGCCAGATCAAAAGAACTTTCAGGAATGAACTTTATCAAGTGAAAAAATTAAATTCAAATTTTTACTGAAATCTGATTGGTTAATTTTGCCATGTCTTGTTACTAAGGGACCAATACTTAAATTTGATTGGCTTGATGTCAGATTTTGAATTTCTATGCAGTCTAATACGTCACAAACAAAGCCATTTTGATTTAACCTCTTTCATCAACTTCAGAGGGCCAGGTTTGTATTACATTTCCATATATGGGAATTTTAATAAATTTCTGGAATTATATGGAAAATCAGCTTCAACCTTACCTACCTTCAATTTTTCTGGAAATTTGCCCATTGATAGTGAGAGGTTTATTATGTGATATAGGGGTTTTATTATATTTTGGTAGCAGTTCTTTATAACACTGTCAGGAATTTCATCAATACCACAAGATGATTTACATTTCAAACCCTTGATTATTCTTTCCAGTTCCATTTCTGTGACTGGGGTTAAATACTTACTATTGCATTGTTTAGGATATCTATTTGGCTGTGGTAAATTTTTCTGAACTATATTTGTGTAATAGTTATTAAAAAGATTGGCTACTTTTTAGACCACTTATTTTAGTTCCCTTGTGTCTAAGGTGTATATTCTCAGGGATATTCTTATCTTGTTTAATTTCTCGTTTAATTTAGGTCCACATAGCTTTTGATTTATTTTGGGGTTCACATATAAAGCTTGCATTATGTAGTTCTTTTGCTTCAATCAGCCCTTTGCTATATATATATGTTTGTATTTTTTATAGTAGGTTTTGAATTGTTCTGAAACATTTCCAGCTTTTATGATTCTACTAAGAAATTTCATTCTGCAACTTGAATTTATAATACCAGGTGTTAGCCATTTGTTTTTTGGTTGCCGAATTGGCACTCTTGTTTTCGGTAAAGCTGTTTGAAAGCAATAATTGAAAGTATTAAAAAACTCATTATATACATCATCTACTGACTGGTACAAGCTTTTTGTTCGGTAACCTATATTTTATTTTGCTTTGAATACATATATTCTGGGTTAAGTGGTCTGAAAATCCTGTGTCAATTACCTGCAAGCTATACTCCCATAATGTTTTGTTTATAATAATTTCGACTAGTGTTGTGGTGTTACTCTAGTGGGCACAAATACTACTGATTCCATTCCAAATGAATTTAGCATACACATTAGCTCTTGTTTTGGTGTGTTATCTAGAAAGTTAACATTTAAATCACCTATAATTATATGTTTCTTTGCTTTGTTTAACGCTGTTTGATTTATTATTTTCAAGCAGTTAATAAGCAAGGCAGGGCTACTGTTAGGGGGTCTATATATACAAGTAATTAATAAATTGAAATGTGTTAGTTCTACTGTGCAAGACTCAAATTTTCCTTCAATATTTAAATCTGAACCACTATTGGAATTTACATATATACATGTACCTATGCTTTCTAGTTTTCCTACAGAATTCAGTTATTAAATAAAAATTAGGTATAGTGAAAAATTCAATTTCGTTTTCATTTAACCAGTGCTCAGAGATACAGATTACATCTAAATCCCTGTGGTCATGCAGCAATGTTTCTAAATTAGCTTTTTTATTCCTTAAACTTTGAAAATTTTGATGAAATATTTTAATTGGTCTACCTGCACTGTATTTTGTATTTATAAAAAATCACCTACATCCTTGGCATCTTGTGTTTCTTGGTCATCTGCACTCACAAGTTCTTCACAAGATAATACTACTGCCACATCTTTTATAGTCTTTATGTCATTTACACTTGTCGGTTTATCTTCCTGCATGTTCTTACTAGACTCATTGATAACCTTACCATATTTGCTAACCTTTTATCCATCACTTACCACTAATTCACATTGACCATTTTCTTTACCCGTCACTTTATCTTCACTTATCACCATTGTACACTGGTTATTTTTTTCTTCAATCATCACTTTATAACCCTGTATGTTGTTGGTTTCCAAACAGCTGCTTATAACATCACACAACAATTTCCCCATCTTTATAGAACCTCTTCTATTCAGGTGGATACCGTCTCTGCCTCGATCTGCATCCCTGATCCAGCAGTTTCCGTCCACCATAACACAGTTCCGAATAGGGCATAGACAGTCCAGCTGATTGCTTATGTTCACCACATGTTTCCAGCTAACACCCCTCCTGTATAGAATTCCACTAATTATTATTTTTGTGTCTGGACTACACCTTTTTATATTGTTCACAAGGTCCATCATTTCACCCATAATCTCTTCAGCCATAACGCCTCGTCTAATGTTGTTGGTTCCCATGTGTATTGCTACAATATCTGGTTTATCCTTCTCCAGATCCATAACTTCCATTTCATGCCTGAGTTGATCTATCTGAATACCAGGGAAGCAGTATACCTCATAACCTCTATTTAGGCAATCGTTGCCGGCATGTTTTAAGATTGAGTCTCCTAGTACCATAACCTTATTCTTATGAGTTTTCCTTTTACCGATGACATTATGTTTTGCTTTAACATCCATGTTGTTCCTCAAATCTTCATGTCCATCATTTTCGTCATCATTAAGTACTTGAAATTTATTTGCTGTTGGCACAGTTACAATATCTGCATGTCCCATGGTTCCGTTACTTTGTTCCGTAATTTCACAATCAACAAATCTTCAGTATGGAGAGTCTGTTCTTCCCTACAGCACAGCTCAAAGGTGGTTTAAAATGTTTAAAGAGGAGATACAATCAATTTCAAAGAAAGGGGTACCCGTTACTCCAGTTACTGCTCTTACGGAAGTAAACATCTACACTACTACTGCCATTGTGAGAGAGATTCCATGAATTACCTTAAGATCACTTTCTCAAATACTGAACATTTCATTGGGTGCCACCCACACGTTGGTGACAGAAATATTACACATGGGTTCCAAGACTGTTGCTTCCCGAAGAAAAGGACTTTTTTTTTAGAAAGTTAGGACCCACACATTTGTGTGGGTTGGGACTTATCTTTTAAGACGTACATTTAGTTCACACGTTAGTTTACAGTGTGATAAGTATGGAAACAGTTAAAATCTTTGCTCAAACACATGTATACACTGCAGTGGTATACAAAATTTTGACATAATTAAACTCTTCCATATCTGAATTATCAGCCAGTATTTTGAGGAATTGATCATTATGCAAGGAGGAAATATGTGAAAAAGATCGCAGAAATATGTTAAAGGCATTTAAATAAGATTCAGCATTGCTTAAACATCAGTAAATGGATATTCAAAAGCATAATCTCACATTAACCCTTTCACCAATATGGACGTCATATGACGTCCATGTTAAAATGCCCCGAACTGATATGGACGTGTATAGACGTCCTGCGCATACATGCATTTAATGCTCATTTAACGCCAGTTATTTTAATCCTATTTTATAATAAATTTCAATTAGTTCTATAAGGAATGTAAACATATCCTTAAAGTTATTAATTTATAGATGAGTCGTATTTATTACACATCTGCTTCACTTTCGTACCTATTTTGAGGACATATTTCACAAATCCAGATTTGCAAAACATGTCCTCAAAATAGGTACGAAAGTGAAGCAGATGTGTAATAAATACGACCCATCTATAAATTAATAATTATTTCGCTTCACTGTGGTGTTCCAATACAGTTAAATCTCGGTAACCTTAAAGGTTTCTTTTTGAATTGTACACCTCCAAACCTGGATAAACACCCAAGGGCACATCTGCAGATTCACACCAAATAATATTGGTTTCCTTGCAAACTTCTTTTTCGCAACACAGTAGACATTTTCGAAATGGTTGCAACTTTTTTGGTTGTGTTTGGTATCCTTTTAGGAAAGTTTTCTCTTAAGTATGAGGGCTGATGTAGTGGTGAATTTCTTACCCCTAGTATAAAGAAGCCTCTGAGTATTATAGTACTGAATTAGGTTACGAGCTATTTATACACGCAAGTACAGGTAGATGAATGTCTTGCATGAACTTACAGCTCTGAAAATTACTAAACAATTGTGCATAGTTACATCCAGTGGTATAAAAATACTTTTTTTACCATTTAACTGTTTTTCATAAAGAGGGATAGATAGTAATAGCTGATCCACATCACCCATATTTGACTCGCCATTTCCCCAAACAATGGAGTAGCTAACATGCCATCTGTAGACCAGTACACATCACTGCTACCTATTTTCTAAATATCTCCTTCATAATCGCACAACAGATCTCCCAGATTTTCTACAGTAATATCAGAAGCCTGTATACATCATACGCAAGGTAATTTATTTGCTACATTACAGGGATAAGCCATGGTTAACATTGAAATTTAACAATTTCAAATGTGCCATTCATTTAGCTCTTGATAGCTATAAGAAATCACTGAGAACACAGAGAGAGTATAACTAACTAAAATACTGAGCGAAAACAGCTGCATAAGTCTACCAGAAACGTTGTAATAACAGATGCTGACAGGGAGTTTTCTTTCCAGTGTGTATGTGTGTGTGTGTGTGTGTGTGTGTGTGTGTGTGTGTGTGTGTGTGTGTGTGTGTGTAACGCAACATATACTTGTATGATTATCGCTTGGTATAGCATAAACTAAAAGCTAAAACGTTGAACCAGAGAAGTCGCTTGCATAGCTATACATACATACATTCGTATACATATAAAACAAAATGATTCAAATATTAGGCGCGTTCGGCACAAAGAATGGCTTTTGCTACAGTGAAACAAAGTAGTGAAATTTCAACGATTTATTAATGTAGTCTCTACTTTTTTGTTACTGTAGATGTATATTGCCTTTAATGGGTTTTAAACCAGTTTTTGTTTCGTTTAAATAACTTAATATGGAAGATATGGACTTGTATTTATGATGCATTTTTACAGCATTTAACAATTTAAATGTCTTGTTCTGTTTATTGGGTATCCGTTTCCGGTCCCTGAAGGGTTTAAATGGCCATCGGTGAAGCGGTTAACCTTAAAATCTTAAAATGAACTGAGTCCTGACCCACACAATTGTGTATGTGAAGAGCTAAAGTTGAAGGTGAACTATACATGTTTATGCTGCTTTTACTATCTAAAGTTATTATTTAAACATTTTTGTAGCTCTGTGAATTTTAGGGAGCTTTTAAAAGGCAAATTTTCCCCTTAGCAACACGTGTTTGTTTCCATGCAGCCATTTTGTAAATCTCCAACATTCACTGTCTTGTACTGCCCTTCTGTGTCAAGATTTTGAAGCACCACCAATAGCAATCTCTGAAAGAGTCCCCACAATTGTGTGGTATGGGACTGAACTGTCATGCACGAAAACAGAGTGGAATATGAAAGAAAACCTAACCCACACAATTGTGCGTACAGGGTCTGAAATGGATATATTGATATTATATAATAGTTGAATACATACATATTGCTGTCTTGCAGTTGCAACAATTTGTATATAATTTCAGTGGTAATTGTTAATATTGAGGGTTTATATCCAAAATCATCTTGAAAACTATTTAACGTGTTATTTGTCTTTAGAAAACTGTTAACTCTATTCATATGAACCTTTTCATATAACCTACGGAAATCAGAAGTTAGGTTAATTGATAACTAATTACTAACATTAGTATTTTAACCTTTTTATACAATCAGAAGAAGGACAATCAGAAGAAGGGTGGAAGCAAAATATTAAGGCCAGAAAAACGAAGAACGGTGATACACAGCATGTGCTCATATTGGAGAACAAATTTGCCGCCTTGGCAACAAATGAAGAAGAGGATGTACAACCATTAATGGAAGAAGTTCGAGAAAAATCTACCACAAAAAGTAAATCGACTAGAAAAAAGAGCAAGAAAGTCACAATCTACGGAGACAGTCATGCAAGAGGACTCGTGCAGAAAATACGCGAAAATGTTAATGATAGTGAAGTTATAGGTTATGTGAAACCTAATGCAAATTTCAATGATGCTACATCAAACATGAGTGAGAAAAGTGAAAAAAAAAGCAGTGAAAATTGTGGTAGCTGGTGCAAATGACATTTATAAAAATGAAGCAAACAGGGCTATAGACACGCTAAATCAGGTGCTGCAAACAGAGGAAATCAACGAAACCCAAGTAATAGTGGTGAACATTCCAAGCAGGTATGATCTAAACTACAATTCTTGTAGCACAAGAGCCGTAGATGCAAACGAAGATTTGCGAAACATGTCCTCAAAATAGGTACGAAAGTGAAGCAGATGTGTAAGAAATACGACTCATCTAAAATTTAATAATTTTTCGCTTCACTGTGGTGTTCCAATACAGTTAAATCTCGATACAATTCTTGTGTTAACAAGGAAATCCGGAAAACAAACAAAAAGGTGAAATTGGTGTGTTCAGTGTTTCCAAATGTAGATGTAGTAGACATAAGCAACCTAAAACGTGAGTGTCATACTAGACATGGCTTACATTTGAATCATAAGGGAAAGAGCTACTTAAGTTTGCTCCTCTCAGAAAAAATTAATACCATTGTGGGTAAAAAAAAAAAACCTTGTACTTAACTAAGATGGGAGAGTAGATAGTGTGCAATGACAAAATGTAAATTCGTGTTCAACCTATGCCAATAAAATCAGTCCACACAGTAACTATACCCTTAGAGTATATCACCAAAATACACAGTATGTTTCCAACAAAGCTGAAGTATTAAAAACGGTTTTAGATGACATAAACCCACAGGTTATCATACAGAACATGGCTTAAGGAAGGAGCAAGAACATTTTGTAAAATTTGTAAATTACGATTTAGTTTCCCAATATTGCCGTATAAATCACAGAAGTGGAGGAGTCTTGCTATTTGCAAGGAAGGATATTATTGTAAATAGGGTAGAGTGAGTAGAAAATGGGAGTGAAGAGATGATTTATGAAGTTGTTTGGTTGGTTGCTAGTGCTCATGGAGTTGGAGAATTTCCATTTTCCTTCTGGCCTCCCAATAACGTGTGACTAGTTGTGCTGTCAGTTCTCCATCTGCTTTTGTCAGAGCACTACACTGGAGCAGATGATCTCCGTCCATCAATGAGTTCGGGTCACTACACAGTGTGCAGGTCGGGGATTCAAAAATATTAATCCTGTTTAGATGAGCGGCCAAACAGTCGTGGCCAGTAATCAGTCGGAAGATGGCAACAGTACTGCTTCTTGGGTAGTCTGGGATGGGATTTTTACTTCCTTGTAGAATTTTCCATTGCTTGTTGGTACTTTTTTCTTTGCATTCTTCTTTCTAGAATAAGTCGATTCTATTGTTTATATGTAGTTTTGATGTGTGGAATGAGGTTTTTTGTTTGATTTTTGAAGTAGCTGCTGTAAAACTCAGCACAGAATTAGGGCAAGTACTCATTATTGGCATTTATAGATCCCTTAACTCAAGTGTACAAGATTTTCTAATTCATCTAGAAAAACTGCTCTGCAAAATTACATTTAACCAGAATATATTAATCCTCGGTGACTTTAATATAGATGTAGATAATGTAAATCTTAAGGATATCCTCAATAGCTTCAACTTAAAAATTGTTTCTCAGGGCCTCACTAGAATAACAGAGCACTCAGAAATCTGGTGTATCACAGGGATCAGTACTAGGACCTATACTTTTTTTTATTTATATTAATGACTTACCTGAACCAGTAAACAGCAAGGTCATCTCATATGCAGATGATACATCTATAATATGTTGGAGCGAAGGAGAAGAAAGCTTAGAAGGAAAAACAACAAATGCAATTGGCGAAATATCTCAGTACATTCTAAACAATGGATTAAAGTTAAATATAGGAAAAACAAAATTTATGACATTTCAAAGCGATGATCTAAATATAAACATTAACAATATACCTTTGGAATGGGTAAGAAACTTTAAATTTTTGGGCGTTCATATAGAAGATACTCTAACCTACAGTACACACGTAGACATGGTTTGTAATAAAATGAACTCGGGACTCTACCTACTACGACAACTAGCAAAATATGGGAATATCAATACTCTTAGCATTATCTTCCCACACTTAACATATGGTATTGAAATTTGGGGGGGAACAAGTAAAACCAATATGGACAGGCTATTAAAATTATAAAAGAAATGCATACGAACCATGTACAACCTTCGTTTTCAACAAACATGTCGGGAACATTCAAATCACAAAACATCCTAACAGTAGTATCACTCTATGTATTCAAAACCATTATACTTGTAAAAGACCGAAAGCAACATAACATCCTCAATAAAGATTGCCATACATATGATACGAGGAGAGCAACTGATTACCATAGGGTGAGCACAAATAAAACTCAAACTAATAAAGATCCATTTAAAATAGGAGCCACGTTGTACAATAAATTGCCGTCTGTAATTAAGAATACTTCTGACTCAAAATTTAAACTGGTCTTAAAATCATACCTAATTGAAAACTGTTTGTATAGTATAAATGAACTGTAATATATATGTATGTAGTATAAATGAGTTGTATACCTATGTAAACAATAAGGTTTGTATGTAATTTAGGCATTTTGATCTTTATAAATAACTCATATACTTTTGTAAACAACTCTATATTTTGTAAATAACTTATGTATTTTGATCATTTTGTATTTTGACTGTATAGAGATAATTGACAGTGTCAGATGCTCTTGTAAGAGTGTATTGGCTGCAATAAATTATTATTATTATTATTATTATTATTATTATTATTATTATTATTATTATTATTATTATTATTATTATTATTATTATTATTATTATTATTATTATTATTATTATTATCTATTGGTCAAACTCTTTGACAAATCTAAAAATAACCCCACCTCACACCAATATGTTTAAAAGCTCATGTTTGCAATATCAGGTGTGTGTTTTAGGGAACACAGCCTCCCAATTTCATGAATTTTAATTTTTAGAATTACTGCTTATTTTGTCAATCTCCTTTGCGATTGTATCATGCAGATACATTCCATTTTATTACAGATTTGTCTTTATTGTCATTTATCAGCAATATTAATACTATCATTTATATTGAAACAAAGGATAAAGAATAGTTTGCATATGTTAAAGTATTTTGTTTAGTATCTTACCATCTTTGTTCAATTTACATTTGTGTACTATATGTGCAAGATTTCTTGAGCGTTCGGGTCCCAAGTCCTCATTCGGGAGGTTTTGCTTATTTCCGTAAACACAGATGACAACTTTGAAACAGAAAATGCGTTACACACTATGACATCTAGTGGCTAATATGCTAAGCTTACACACGTATGCCATTTCATTTTGAGCAATTTTGAGGTTAATTATTAGCTAACCAGTTTACAACAAATCTAAAATCAAGACTATGTTGACAGTGTTATGGCTCTCGAAAGGGGACACACTATTTTTCGTCTACCTCCGTATAACTGTGATTTGAATGCAACTGAGCTGGCATGGGCAAAAATAAAGAATGTTTACAAAGTACACAATGTTAACGAGAGCCACAAATCTGCGGAAACTTGCTAATGAAGCAACAGATTGGGAAGGATACGCTAAGGAGGTCCAAGAGCTGGAAATGCAATATTGGAGAAACGATTCTGTAATAGAAAATGCAATTAATGAAATTATTCACACATTAGAGGATACAAGTGATGAAAGTGACGCAGTAGACTTGGGAATCGAAGAATTACAAAGCGAGTGAGTGTTTATAGCTGTCATAATTTTTGTTTTCTACTTTTATGTGTTTCATAACAGTAAATATATAAGCATACAGCATATCGGATGGAGTTCAATTGTTTGCTGCCACATCTCATACCTTCGGCGCATATCTTCACTTATCTTACCGCAATTTGGCTGAACTGTGTTTTTCTAGGTTGATCACACTGCAGAAACAAAAGCGTGTTAGCTCTCTTTTCTTCCCCTCTGCCCACACTACACCGTAAATCCAGCGCTCAAGAAATCTTGCGCATATAGTACTTAATAATTTTTGGTTTAGTGTGCTTGTGCATAATATCACACACAGGTTTTGTTGAATTAGAAGTTGTGATTTCATTATCAATTTTCTCAACCTCTAGGTTAAACATTCTTCCACATTGATTTTTATACAATATGGAAGCATTTATATAGGAGTGTAGTTTAGTAGATTGAAAAAACTCATACATAAACTTCATTTTCCATTTTAGAATAACTAATTTGTGTGCTAAGTTTCAGATATCCCCTGTATTACATGTAACTCTTTTGAAAGTGGACAAGCTTGATCAAATTGATAAGTGATCTTCTATATTCATCTGTACTGCATGCATAATTGCACCATAGTTGAACCACGTGTTTTCCATACACAATTTTAAACATTATCCTATGTTTAACTTTGGCAGTTATACATATCTGTGATTACTTTTTCGTAGTCAGTCCCATTTTATAATGTGCTGGTTGCTTGTGGATCATCCCTATCCCAGGTATAATGGCCAGGTGAAATCAACAGATAGCAAATGCAGTTTTAAGTAGTTTATAATTCTCTTCTAATATATAAATTACATAAAGAAATATGTCTTTCATTTGGTTCCAAATCCCTTGCAATTATTCCAGCTTAATATATTATGCATTTACCAAATTTATAGTCAGATAGTTAAATGTTGCACTTTTCTCTTACCAGATGTGTTTGTGAAGCAAACTTCAGTATAATTTAATATTAATACTCACCAAAAGAGCATAGTATATTGAATTTAGAGTAGGCTAAAACGTTGGTTAGTATTGAACAGCATTCCCTCTACCTCTGTCACTTTTGAGATGAAGTTGACCCTCTCGTCTCAATGTTTTGCACACTACTCTCTCGAAGAACACAGCCCCAAGGATCACTCTGTTTTGCCTGCAATACTGGAAATGAGTGGCCTGTATATCAAAACAGACAGTGGATGCAATTTTTAATTTAAAGCTTCTGTAAACGTAAGACAATTGCACTAAAATCATCTAGTATTATAGACTTTTGATTAGATGCAGTTTTGTTGCATAGATTTTTATAATTTATTAGTACTGCGTGATTTAATTGATTAACCAAAATAATTGATTAATTTTTTATTTTAGAAATTTAATAATTGAATTGATTAAAATTAATCGATTACAGTAAATATTAATCAAAACTCTTTTAGCCAAATTTGGCCCTCTTTGTTTTGATGTATTGCTTTCAACCTAAACAGCCTTTCCAATTCATCAAGCTTTCAGTAGATACATAATGTTCTTTGAACTTTGAGATAATATTACTCCTGATAGCTAAAAGAAATCACTCTGAACCCTGAGAGAGTCTAAATAACACTCCTGTTATGTATCTCTTAGAATGTTTCACAACTACATACAGATATTGACAGAGAGGTTTCTTTCCTTACAGCTTGTGTGTATACATATCATATACAACTGATTATTTATCGCTTGCTAGCGTAAACTGAGCCCATTTCTGGGCTTGGGGGTATGGAGACAGGGGAAAGTGGCCCTGTTTAATTCTGGTTACCTAAAGCATCTTTGGCAACTGGTAGCTCGGTCGGCGGCGAGGAACCATGTGGTCATAATGGCCAAGGGTGTTCACCAGCTTATTAGAATGGGAGTCTAGCTTACTGTAGATGGTGCGGAATCTCTCCCGGACCACGTCCACAATGTACGGGACTCCGGAATAGGTGTGAAGGATGTGGGACGGGAATCTACGTCCGGTATCATAGATCATTCGAAGTGCCCTGTTCTGAACGTACTGCAGTCTGCGGATAGTGGTCAGAGCCGCTGATCCCCAGACTTCGCAGCCGTACAGAATCAGGGGGCGGTATAATCGCCCGATACAGGCGTAGCTTGAGGTGTGTTGGCATGGTGGATTTTAGTACAGGGTACAGCTGCCTGAGTGCTGCATGCCCTTGTCCGGCCTTGAGGCCGCGATCGAGGAGGACGCCAAGGTATTTAGCAGAGGGAACCCAGGGGATTTGCCTCTGCCTCAACCTCAGCGACCAATCCGGTCGCCTAGCTCGCACCTTAGCCAGGAGAAGAGCAGAGCTCTTCTCGGGACTAATGGCCATCCTCCACTTCTCACTCCAACGGGCAAGGGCTCGGAGCTGGCGCTGCAGCGAAGGATGACAATATCTTAGGTTCTTGTTACGCGCCATTATGAGGACGTTGTCGGCATATTGGCGCATAACAGTCTGTGGTTCTAGCGGGAAATCAGACATGTAGGCCGCAAAGAGCAACGGAGACAGAACACTGGCTTCCGGGACTCCCACGGCTATGGGTCTGATGACAGCCGTCCTTCCACTCTCATCCTGAACGTGCGATCTCTGAGGAAACTGCTAATCAGGGCGAGATAGGGAGGAGGTACGTTGGCCTCCCTGAGTTTGTACAGAAGGCCTTGGTGCCAGGTTGTGGCAAAGGCTTTCTCTATGTCTAGCAGTACCGCGAGTGTCTTGGGGCTTTCCTGGAATCCCAGGGCCGGCCTCTCGGCCAGACGCATTTATCCTTTATTGCTGGAAAGTGTGATTCTTCTCTCTCACTTTTTCTAATATATCTATAAATTTGTTAAATAAAATGGGACTCAGTTTATATCTATGCCTCAAACCTAAACTTTGTTCCGTCATCTTAGTCAGTCCATTACTCTCGCATCTTGTACAAAAGTTTACATCCTTATATATCCGTTTGATTTCCTCTGCATATCTCTTACCTTTTCCCTATCTTCTCTATTTATAAACTAAGGCTTCTCTATTATCTCAAGTGCGTTTTCAAAGTCTGCAAAGAACATGTGCACCCTAACTTCTTCCCGCTTGAATACTTGTCTATTATTTTTTCTTATAAATATATTATCTGTTTGTTTCCCTTTTCTAAAACCTGCTTAGAACTCTGAAACTGCCCTTACCTCTTCCACCCAATCTCTTAGTCGTCTATCTGCCAGTATCCCTGTGTAGACTTTCCCTATCACCGACAATAGACTTATCCCTCTGTAATTTTCTGGTCCCTCCCTCCCTCCCTCCCTTCCCTTTATATATAGGCACTAACATACTAATTTTACAGCCGTCTGGGAATTCCTTTCGTTTTCCGACCCTATTCATCACTTTAGCCATTATTTTTAACCCAATTTTTATGTCTGCATATTTCTTCCAGAAATCTCCTGATATTCCATCCAATCCTACTGCTTTGCCTTTTTTATCCTCTTTGTATACGTTATTCTTAACGAGTTTTCCATCTTGCTTATTCAGTACCTCCCCTTGTATCTGCTCCCTTTGAACCCACCTTGCACTTGTCCCCTCCCCTATTAACTCTGAAATACCTTAACCACTCACCAGGTATAATCGCATTTTCTCCCCTCCTCCAGCTTACCCTCACGTATCTCTCTGCAGTCTTTATTCTCTATTACCTCTTTTAACACCCTCCTTATATGTTCTCCCCACTTCTTTTTCTTCTCTTACAGCAAACGCTTATTTCCCCATTTATATGGCATCACATTTCTCCAGGTTCTCCCCTCCTCTCTATTCCTCTAGTTCATCAAATCTCCATAAATCTCCTTCCTCGCTGCCTTACATTCCTCATCAAACCACCCTTCCTTTCCACTAACCTTCTCTATTCCTACTCCTGCCCTCATTTACAGCCTTTGTAACTCCTCTAAGACCTTTTTCCCCAGTTTCTTCCTCTTGCAACTAGAATTCACCTCTCCTTGATCTGACCTATCCTTTATCAGAGCTTATTTAGAAATCTTTCTCCCAGCTCTTCCCTTCATTTCAACACTTTTAATCGTTGTATATGAATTATCTCCTCCCTGTACTTTCTCGTCGTCGTCGTCGTCGTCGTCGTCGTGCTGTTGGCAGGCTGAGAGACGCCCATGGTGTATCATGCGTGTACCTGTCCACGTATGACGGGAATGTGGGTTTTACAGGATGACGGGTGTAATTTAGATTGGAGTAAAGAAGGGAAGTAGTTTAACCTTCTCAACGGTTGAGCAATCAGGTGCAGTGGCATTTTGTGCACCGCTGGGTGTCAAATTTTGGAAATATTTTCTTAAATTTTGAGAATCCGGGCAATTTTTGGGTTGGACTATAAACTTAAGGGTTACCGGTTATACCCGCAAGCCATGCGGGGAAGCTGGTACCGGCGTTCATTAGGACGATAATCCCCCAAAGAGACCTAACCAGGGCGTTCTGATGCGTTGGTAAATGATCGTAAAATTTCTTGGCTCGGCACCTAGCCACATCCTCCACGTAGGGGAGAAAATGAGACTTCATGGAGCAATCTCACGGGAAAGCGTCTGCATACAGAACCGATAATCCGAAGACATCTATTCAGAGCAGCAAGTTTGAGTCTGCATCATGCCGAAGACTTCGCACGCATAAAGCATGACAGGAAGCACTAAAGCCTTGAAAAGGCGTAACTTAAGAGGGATAAGCATCGTGGACCTCAACATTGGGTATAACGAAGTCGAAGCTCCGCATGCCGGATGCGAGAGATCCTGGACGTGCTCCCTAAAAGCTAGAACCTTGTCCAGCTTGACTTCCAAGTATATAGTGGAATTCGTCCACCTCATGCTTCGTCTGGAATAGGTAAATGTGGGCAGATTGGTGAGAACCGGAGCTTGGAAAACAAGATGGCTTGACTTTTCTCCGGATTAGTGAGCAATTGCCAGAACTTGCGCGATTCTTGAATGAGGCATAGATGTATTTGTACAAGGCTCTGCGTAAGTGTTTATATTTGCAGAAAAGCAGCACGTCATCAGCAAATTGTGCTATGTTAACGTGCATCTCAATGAGATGGTCAGCTACGTAGATGTTGAAGAGGGTTGACTTTCTCGTCACTTAAACTAAAAAGTGTCTGTTTTACAAAAGAGTGTAGTAGATGGATAGCGTGTGTGGGTAGTTCAAGGGTGATGAGTTTATGCAGGAGCCCTGCATGCCATGTCCTAGAGAAGGCCTTCTCGACGTCCAAAGACACTGCCACAGCGTGTGTCCTATCCTGAAAAACCAGGGCAACAGCCTCCACCACTCGCAGCAACTGCTGAGATGTCGTGTGGCCAGAACGAAAACTAAACTAATGAGGGGGGAAGGTTTGAATGTCACCAAATAAGGGTGACAAGCGATTTAAAAATAGCCTCTCGAATACTTTCGAAAGAACTGATAGGAGACTAATGGAACGGTAGTTGGCAGGATGGACCGGTTGTTTCCCCGGCTTCAAAATGCAAATCATGCGAGCCTCCTTCCACTGCCGTGGAAAGTGACACAGAAAGAAACACATGTGGAAGATCCGTGTGAGAAAGAGCACGGCCTTGAAGGGAAGGTGACGAAGCATGACAGGAGTTGACCCATCAGGTCCCGATGCCTTTTTGGGGTTTAGACGCCAGAGTGCACCCTGGAGCTCACTGGGTTTGATGATAGGAAGTCTATCCGCCTCAGCCAGATGGCGCCGGAAATATTGACGTACCTCCTGCCTAATGCGGTCGGAGAAGTCTTGGTCCTGGGGGTCATCTCTAGGCCTCATGGTCATCTTAAGGTAATCAGCAAACACTTGCTTTGGCTTGGAGTTCGTAAGCTAGGCCCTGGGTGCCTTGTAGCGGGGAGGTAGGTGGACCGTTTGCATTATGAAGTCTTTTGGCAACACTCCACAGGTCATCATCTTCGAGATTCAGACGAGACATCATCTCCCATGTTTGCAATGTGTGCTCACATAGCCGGCGACGAATCTCGCGGCGCAGGCGCCTGTGAAGAACGCGATTATGGGGCGTGCGGTATCGCTCGTAAAGACCGCGCGCTGCCCAAGAACGTCGGATAAGTAGAAGAGCTCAAGAGGAAGGACATCAGGACGGAGGGGGTTGAGGGCAGTTCGCACCACGATGGAGGCCGCTCTCAAGGGAGGGGATATCTGTGATGTTAGGGTTGGGCGGGATGGAGTCATTTAAGTAGAGCTTACGCAGTCTCAGTCGACGTCACAGTATTGAACCGGTACGTAATGACTGGAAACCCGGTTGTTAACCTCAGCCAGAACTGCGTTGTGATTGCAATGTAATGCGTTCGGTGACGTGAGATGAGATAGAAAATACTTGATTATCGCGAAGACGATGATTGATGGACGTCTTCGACCTTGTGAATAATGGGTGAGTTGCCAGAGGCCCTCTAAACTGAGCTGAGGGTTCGCGTCCATCATGCGAATGACTTCGCTGCTTCTTCTGCCATCCGGGGACTAGAGTGCCAACGCGGGTGTTTGACATTGAGGTCCCCGGTAAGAATAACGTTAATGTGTAGGGCTAGGATGGACAGATAATCGTTGACCACGAGCTTTCTCCGGGGTGGGTGATAGGCAGAAACTACCAAAGCTTCGGAACCGCCAAAGGTTACATAGGCGATCGTAGCTTCAAGGGTTTGAAGTGGAGGGAGCTGGAGTGGTTTGTGCACTACACTTCTACGCACGAGGATCACGTGCCGCCTCCTTGACGACCCGCACGAACAGTCCAAATGCAGTGGAATCCTGGAATATGGAAGGGGATGTTGGGTCGAAGATGCGTCTCCGATACCATGATGAGGTACAGAGCAGATGACTTCGCAAAATTCAGAAGCTCATCGCGCTGGTACGCTAAACCAGTTAGCAGTTAGCATTCCAAAATTCTAACCTGAACTAGGTCTATGACCTAATTCGGCTCGTGATTCTGGGGGACAGGGGTGCAGTGGACAATAGTGCATGTCCCTCCATGGCAACAGTTATACGGGCTATAGGGTCGGGGGAGAAGAAGAAGCGTCTAATAGTTCGCAGAGTCGCTGGCCGTGGTCATGCAGCAACTGCTGTAACCAGTTCAGTAAGACCGTGGCCTGGACGACGGTCTGTAAGTGGCCTTGCTGTTATGGAGAGACCACGCCCACTCGAAGCTTCGGTTATTGGCTCCGGCTTGCTGACAACACAGCGACTCTTCGCCTTTGCGGGAGGGGATCTCGGTAAGGTGCTGGAGCTGTTTTTGCTGTTTTGTTTGCGAAGCCACAGGCATAACCGCAGGTTTGTGTCAAACCTCTGCAAAGGTAGGGACACGAACTGCTGTTGGTGTAGTGGCAGGAGCAGCAGGCTGCTCTAATGCCATGGGGGCAGGGTTCTCCCTAGCTGGTGTTGGTGCTGAAGCCCTTCTGGAGTCAATGTCAGGCTTCCTAGTTGGGCAATCACCGTAGCACGCAATGTGATCCCCCTTGCAATTAGCGGTTGTAGGCACGTCCTTGACTAACGGGGATATACCTCCTTGGGATGTGTGCCACCGCACCTCAGACAGCGCTGGTTGCGGTGGCAGAAGTTGCTGGAGTGGTTAAACCTTAGACACCGGTAACATCAGGTTGCACCAGAGCCTCTGGCTGGTTTCACGTGAACCCGAAGGTAATAGATGGTAGTGACACCATTTGTGTTAACCTGCGGGTAGCTGGCTCGCTCCACCAGTACTAGGAAGAGGGAGGGGAGTCTTAACTCCTTGGCGATCAGGAGTGAGCCGGGTGAGTTGTTTAACCACCCTGGGGGTGATACCCTGGGAGCGATGCCCTGGCGGATGAGCTCCTCCCATATGTCCTCGATGGAAGTGTCCACCGACAGACCACGGATTACCCTACGCACTTCACGAGCCTTTTCCAGGCCGAAGGTGAAGTAGGGAATTCCGCGCTTCTTGAGTTGCTGGAGGAGTGGGTAATCCTCCACGATCTTTGCGTGGAGGGTGACCGTGAGGTCACCTGGCGGAAATCTTCGTCTCCCTCGCCATCGGTTGAGAGGCCCGAAGAACTGAACGAAGAACGGTAAGAAATTGACATGCGGACACTGGCACATTCATTAATGGAGTCAGACCCTGAAATTTTGTCTATCCGAGAAATGATTTCCCAAGAGACACCCTTGTTGATTGATTGATTGATTGTATGGACGATTCCAGAAGGACAACCTTACCATCACCGCCTTGGCGTTGTTGACAAGATTTTCATTTCCTGGTAGCCTGGAGGTGCAAGGGTCGCCGCTGGTGCTGACTTCCACACCCATTTTGGGCTGAGCTGGTGGAAGGGGTAAAGGAAAGGGTTTTTGAGATGGCTACTGACAAGGGTCACATAGGTACTTAAAGCACTGCACCAACATACGGGGATGGCTGTGGCCGTTAGTGGCTAACCACTGCGTAAATGTCCTAGCCGCTAAGATGTGTCGGCTTCCGCTCTAATGATATGTCGGCTGAACAACTTCTGCAGGAGGGGCTGGCTGGCTGGTAGTTGCTGAGTGGTACTCTGGCACTGTGGCACTGTTAGGGCAGTTAGCACAATTGCCAGGAGCTGCGCGGAGGTCGCTCCCGATGGTGGCAATTTTCTTTTCGCAGGAGGAGATTAGAGATCTATTCTCCTAGGCTCCTCGCTGCTGAATGTCTTATTTTCTAGTCCTTTCACTGCCATATATAATAGAAAGTGACTACTATTCACTGTTTCATTTCGTACCCTAAGGTCTGTTCTAAACCTCTCTTCTTCCTCACTACAGAGCATGTAATCAACTACACTTTGTCCATTTGCGTTTGCAAATCTTAACTCTCCCTTCCTATCTTGCCCTATTACTGCAGTACATATTATCAAACCATTTGTCTCACAAGAATCAATCAGTTCCTCCCCTCTCTATTGCATACATTGTCCCAACTTTTCCAGTCTGACTCTAGCTTTCTCAAATTGTTATCCCTGGTCATCACATATGCATCTTGCCTCTGCCCCTGTCCTGGCCTGAAGTTCCCCATCAGCACGGACCCTACTTCTGGTACACTCTCCCTAACCTGTTCCATATCGTTTTCCAAAGTCTATATATAATACTGTGTTAATATAATTACTGTTATGGGAAAAGGATGCTTTTGGTGAGTTATAAACAACCCCTATCGCTATACTACTTATCCCATTTGCTTGTTTAATTATTAGCCATAAGATGTTACTGTCCCTACTTTTCTCTGTCTCCATCTCAATTTTCATTTCGAAGCCTTTCCTCATAAAGAATCCTACACCACCTGATCGGTACCCATCTCCCTCCTATTACTCGCCTCTTTCATTGTACTTCTCGGATATATCTCTCTCTGGCCATGTGGGGACGTTAAATAACAACACATAAAACTCGTTCTTTACACCGATTCCATCGTGTTTATTTTTTATCCTAAGAACATATAAAGCAAAGAATACACAAACATACATAAAAAATGAAAATATCGATGCTCAGTGCCCCCAGGAGCCTACTGTGGTAGGTACGGGAATTGGCGATCCCGGGTCCCGAGCCACCCTGACACCCTCGATGTTGGTTCCTCTTAGTGGTGAGGGGGTAAACAAAACACCCACCCACGTGTAGGCCGTGCGTGGAGACCCGTGTCGGTGGAAAGGTGTACCTGGTTGAGGGATGCGTATCTGAGCTCGTTCCAGTGTTCTTCTGAGTTCGGGAAGGGTGCGCATTTCCAATACACTACTTTGGTTTCTGCTTCGCCTAAACGGGATGTTAGGGACTAACCCGTCCCTAATCAATCGGCCAGGACTAGGTACCGAACTCCAGGGTGAGTGGGACGGCGAGCTCGCTATATCCCCTGTGTAGCCCTGTCATCCCAGTGGGGTGACCCCTTGTTGGGCTCCGTGGTGGGTGGGGAGCACTGGGGAATAAAACACATTCAATTTCTTATGGCAAACCTTTAAATGAAACTTGAAAAAAAATAGCCGAGTTTTGTGGTCCTCGCTATCTAGTTATTTTTAAAACTGAAGAAGGTCGAACATTTACTACCGTGAACCCGTTCATTATTCAGAAGGGTTTAGATAGTATTGCTGGTAGAATAAAATCATGTACTCGATCTCATAATGACACGCTTCTGGTCGAAGCAGTTTCTCCGACGCAGGCTGCGAAAATTCTGGAAACGAATATGCTTGCGAGCTATCCGGTGCGCGTGGAATTGCATAGGACTCTGAACTCCTCGCGTGGTGTTGTAAATTAGACGGTATGTCCAATGAGGAGATTCAGGAAAACTTGGCGGAACAAGGTGTGACTAATGTATAGATCGAGTTCACCGCAAAGAACGAGCTGAACTATTACATGTTCCATATGGGAAGGTGTTTGTCCTTGAGCTCTACTGAGCAACCAATCAGAGTCCTGCGGGGTTGTCGTATTGCATTCCCGCTAAGTGGTTTGTGAGGAGCGCCAGCCTAATCTATCTGTATGAAATACTATTCACGCTAAGACAAAAATTCAGATTTTGCCAAAACTGATCCATGTGGAAGGTAGAGAGTAATGTATCTAACATAACCATGAACCCTCATATTTTTAGCTCAAATAGTTTTTCTAATACAAATAAATAGACCACTATTACCTATATTATAACAATAATCGCGACGTAAGCACTGTATGGATATCATTATTGGTTGGCATGTATGCGTGTACGTATATTTGTAATTACTCAGAGCTGAAACGTAAATGTTTGACATGACGTGATAAAAGAATGACTTTGAATAAGCCAATTCGAGCGAGAGGAAACAATAAATTTCCTGCTGCCCTGGCAGAACGTGTGTGGTCACATGATATCTTTGTTCATGAATGATTCGTAATCTCTATTTACCCTAGAGAGTTCAAAGTGTTTGGTGTGTATGTATATATAATTTTAATTCCTCAGAAATGAAATTTAAGCTACTGACATGACGTGATAAAACAATTACTGTGAATAAGTCAAGGTGTTAAATTCGAGAAAGAGCAAACACTTCATTTCCTGTTAGCCTACGGAATGCTGTATGCTTATGTTTATGAATGAATGTTGGATAAGAAGTTTTTATTTACTATGGAGAGTTCAGATCAATATCATTCAGTTCTTTTCACAACAGTAGAGTAAGAGTTAAATAGTGCAATGGCTTCTTGCGGTGAATTTAGTGGCGAGTCAAAAAGGCAGGTATTGCGAAGTCAGGCTCGAAGTATTATTTTTAAGGTGTACACGCTATTAAAAAAAATGGGCAATGAGGAATATAGAATATATAGCCCGATTTCAGAAATGCTCAACGGCTTTCTGCTGAAGCGTGTGGTGTAGGTAAAACAAGTGTGTCCCGCATTTGTGGAGAGGCAATAAAATTTGATCCCAGTGGTGCCCAGGTGTTTTTGTCGCCCAGGAAACATGTTGGTCCTCCGAAGAGGGTTACAAATTTAAGTGACTTTGACAACGACGTTGTACGTAGAACTGTGTTCGAGTTTTATGATCAAGGTGAATTTCCAACTATACAGAAAATAACTTGCGCTATTAGAACCAAAATTTCATACACTGGGTCAACAACATCGACTTTCAGAATTTTGAGGGAATTAGGGTTCAGGTACAGAAAGACAAATGATGGGCGTCAATTTTTAATGGAGAGGAGTGACATTGTTGCGGCAAGATTAAAATTCTTACGCAAAATGCATGAAATTAGACATTCTGGTGATGCGAGACCTATCTTTTACTTAGACGAGACATGGGTAAATAAAAATCACACTCAAAAGTCCATCTGGCAAGACTCCTCAAAAAGGGCGGCCTAAAGGTACCTGTTGGAAAAGGCAGTCAGCTCATCATTTGTCATGTTGGATCTGCTAAGATAGGGTTCCTGCCAGAAAGCAAATGGATTTTTCTCTCTCCAAAAATACCTCATACTATCACGAAGAGATGACAGCTGATACATTTAAAGAATGGTTTCTTAACAGATTCTTAAATTATTTAGAAGAGGGAAGCGTTATTATAATGGATAACGCATCGTATCATTCGGTTATTGTAAATAAAATACCAAATTCGGCCAGCAGAAAAAACGAAATTGTTGAATGGTTACAAAAGAGGGGGGTTGAATTTTCGGAAACAGAAACTAAAATTGAGTTATTGCAAAGAATACTTCCGTTTAAAAACACAAAGTATATCAGCTGGATCAACTTGCAATTGAAATGGGACACGAGGTAATACGCCTTCCACTTTACCACTGCCAATATAATCCAATTGAGTTGGTGTGGGCTCAAATAAAAGGGGGGTTGCAAAGAGAAATAATACTTTTAAACTGACGGACGTTGAACGACTTGTTCACGAAGAAATTAACAAGGTAACACAACAGGACTGGGAAAACTGCGTAAGGAGTGCAGAAAATCTTCAAGAAGACGATTTTAAGAAAGAAATAGCACGTGACGAGATTTTGGAATCTATAATCATAAATTTGCAAGATTCAGACGATGAAGACAGTGATAATGACGAATTGTCTCTTAATGGAAGTGACATTGACAGTGATATGGATGAGCCACTGGCAGTACCATTGGAATAGAACATCAGGTAATTCATAAACTACAATTATAGTTATAGTGTTTAAAAATATACATGATTTGCGAAAATGCATTTTCCAATTTTGACTTTGGCAACTGCATCATTGTAAAAGTTTGTAAAATATAATTTGCTTACCCTTACGTTTGCGCCAAGCAGACCTGCATGTTGTATGAGTGTGCGAGAGAGAGGGAAATACATATAAAAGGGGTGAGGTAACAAGCTGGCAACGCTGAGTGTGATACGGCATCTGATTAGCTGGACTCCAGAACTCTTCCCATTTGAAACACATAATAGTGCCCACTCGTACCCTGTTTCTTACCTTAGATCGAGTAGATCTTCCACAAAGGATTAAGGCAGGGTATGGAGCTATTGAAGTGAGGCAGTATATACCCAATCCATTGAGGTGTTATAAATGCCAGCGCTTTGGCCCAACGAGTGATTCATGTAATGGAGTTGCTACTTGCGTTGACTGCGGGGAAGACAAGCATGATAATGCATATACTTCACCCGCAACGTGTGTTAACTGTAGTGGAAATCGTTCATCGAACTCAAGAGAATGTCCCCGTTTTATGGAGGAGAAGGCGATCCAAGAGATCCAGGTAAGAGAGAGGGTGTCCTTCGTGGAAGCCCGGAAACTCTTGCGTATTCGTCAGCCTTCTGTACTTTGGACCGTTAGTCATAGTGCAGTTGCAGCTAAGCCGGTACCTAGACGTGAAATCGCAAAACAAACTAGCGACATAAACGGGGCAGTAATGTCAGAAAGAATAATTACATCCAGATCACAGCCAAAGCAGCAGGCACCAGCACGAACAATAGTGGCTACACCTACTAAGTTCAGTCCTATGAAGAACATTGCAGCCAAGTCACCGCAGAAAGCATCTACCTCGAAAATATGTGTATTGTGTGTTCTGGCCTTATGAACTCTGAAAGGAATGCGTTTATTACGACATACACGCGTATAGACGAGGTGACGTAATGATATACGAGTCGCGCACAGATAGAAACGCTGGGAAGATAACATGCAGCCTACTTATTACACAAGCGGCAGCCCGTTGTGTAGCTTGTGACACTGCATATGAATATTGTGTTTTCAAAGCTTCTTCATCACATTTATCTATAACGCTACTTATCATTTCACGCCCTTCCGAATGCACAACCCTAATTTCTTAAAATCTTCAGACATGGTGAGAAGACTAGTAACTCTTACTGCACTGAACTAGTTCTGCATCTTGCTACGCAAGTAGGCTACGTGACTTTCTGCAGGTGATTGTTGAATGTTTACTGCTCACTCGCTGCGTAACCGGCCAACGGTTCCTCTCCCCCCCACACCTCATCCCGCGGAGGTCACGAGTCCAGAACACATCTATACCACTAATATATAATGCATCGCCCAGAAAGTTCAAGACCTCATTAGAAAGAACTGACTTTATCAGGGAAAGTAAGGCTACTACCAAGCAAAAGGAGCGCAAAAGTCCACGACCATCTCCTCCGAGAACATCTTCTGAGGAATCATCCGGAAAGGACGCAGATCGGCGGCTTTCATCGCAGTTTCCGATCGTTTCGAGCGACCCGAAACGAAATTACCAGTAGGAAAGCGGTCCTCCTCCATTGGGGATGTGGAGCAGGTGAATCCTGTCCTCACTGCAAAATGGCTGGATAAACCTGATGTAAATACTAGTCGGGCTCCTATGAAAAGGAACAAACTGATTCGACCATCACTAGGCAGGTAGTTTGTTTTGATAACATGTTAATATTGAAAATGATTTTTATGTCTTTTGGTATTTTATGGTTAATTATAGTTTTATCGGCCTTTTTTAATTTCGATGTATTTATTTTGTCAAATTGTTTTTCTTTTTTTCTTTTTTGAGTAGTTTATATCTGGCTATTGCCATGAATTAATTTTTGTAAGGGCGCTGATGACCAAGCAGTTGAGCGCCCTTATATACAAATCATCATCATCGTCATCATCATCATCATCATCATCATCATCAATATCATCATGCTCAGTTCAAAGTCCAGTAACTAAAGACATCAATCCGTGACAGCCTATGTATCTGCAACTCCTGCTGTATACGATGTAATTCTCCGTCACTTAATTTATCTCTGATACCCTCAGCATTCCAGAAAAGCATCTTTAATCCCGCCTTCAGTTGGTTCTCAGTATTTGTAAATGCAGATGTCAACCATCTTTCCTTTATATGGTCACCATGCCACTGTCCCGCAGCTCCTCCCCGAGGGTCATAAACTGATACCTTTCCCTTTACTTTTTGGCAATCTCGCGGTCTTTCGCTTTAACCTGCACGGGAAATGCGTGAAGCAGTTGCACTTCCGCCCCTCCCCTTCTTTCTGCCCCATGACCCTCCCTTCACTTAGCACTCCATCACTTCTTTTTTCTTCTGCTGCCCCTACCAATCTTTCCACTACCAGGTCCAACAGGACCCTTCTTTCCCTTACCATATGTGTGCGAACAGCCACTCTCACTGATGTATACCCCCAGGGGCCTACTACGGTAGGTACGGGCATTGGCGATCCCGGGGTCCCGAGCCAATCATCCCCATCGTCACCCTCTCACCCCATTCTGGTTGTGCCACGTTGGTCACCCTTAGTTTTAAGTTTCTTCCTCTTCTAGGTTTATTGTTCTATTTTAGCTTTAGCTGTTTAGGTTTATAAACTCCTGCCTCACCACCAGGGATCTTTCTTCTGTCTCCGTGGTTCCTGTCCCACGGTTCCAGCGCGGCTTCCAACTTGCGTGCTCTCCGGAGGTCTCAGGCGTGAAGGTTTCAGTGGACTACCTACTGACCCTGTGCGTGACCTTAGGTGCGGAGCCCGTCCACACCGTCATGTACATTCACGTAGTCTCCAAGAGGCCCGGCTGGTTTTAATGGTCCGAAGGCCGTGAGTCATTGGGCCAGTATTACCAGTCGGACGTGTTACCGCTGACGGGAGCCCCGGTGTAATCAACCACAAGCCCCCTGAATCCGTGCATGCGTCCGTTGACTGCTGTACGGCCTAAAGTGGGGGGCCACAGGCTGTTATTCCTGTGGTAGGGGCTTAAAGCCGGGGTGTCACGTGGTGAACGGTTCTCACATTTGGGCAACAGTGGTTGGACGGTAGCTCCTCTGAAGTACAATTGAGATCGGTCGTGGGAGGGGTCTCCCATGACGGCGCAGACCGTGAAGGTTTGGTGTCTTTTTCTTTCACCCCCCGGATGGCAGGCTGACGCCGACGGTTCCGGAAGGGGGTCCTCTAACAATGGCTCCTCCGAGCAAACCTTCCCCATTTGATTGCTTTTTGGTCGTGACCCTGACTTGTGAAAACAAGGAAATGCGAGACATTAGTCCTTTTTATATCCAACGCGAGCTCGATCGGATATGTGGCGTTTTAAAATCTGCAACTCGGTTAAGAGACGGTACCCTTTTGGGGGGAACAAAGAACGAGGATCAGTCCAGAAAGCTCCTAAAGGCTTGCTTGTTGGGTTCCTACCCCATCTGGGTAGCCCCACATAAGACGTTAAATACCTGTAGAGGGGTCGTGACAACCTCCAGTTTGGACGGCCTCTCTAACGAGGAGATAGTCTCTAATTTGACTGACCAGAATGTGTGCTAGGCGTACCGTCTCCTTGGTAAACGTGATGGACAGTCTGTTCCGTTGCGGACAGTCTTCCTCACTTTCAAAGGTACCACATTGCCGGACGCTATCTATTGTGGGTACGAACGCGCTGCAGTGCGACCGTATGTCTCAAACCCCATGCGCTGTTTTCGGTGTCAGCGGTTTGGGCATACTCAGGCCCGCTGTACCTTTGATGCTGTATGCGACCGTTGCGGTTTACCTCCCCATGGTGATGCTATATGTACTCGTGACCCGGTCTGCGTCAATTGCGGTGGTACGCATCCCTCCAGCTCCCGCCAGTGTCCGCAGTTTCTTGATGAGAAGGCCATTCAGGAACTGCGCGTCAAAGAACGTCTGTCCTTTCTAGAGGCAAAAAGATGGTTTGAGCAACTGAAACCCGCTGCCAGCTTGGGTTACGCATCAGCAGTTCGTCGCTCTCCTGTGCAGGTGACGCAGTCTGTTGCCACACGGACCCTCAATGTTTCGGATGCTTCAACCCAATGTGAGTTGCTGGAGACTGCCATTCCTTTTAAGACGTTGGCACCAGCAGCCTCGTCTAGCTCCTCTACGGCCCCAGCTGCAGTTTCACGTTCCGTGTCGGTAAGCACTACTCCCGTTACTTCTACGGGTTGCCGCTCCCGTAGTCGCATTCGAGGAACCGGCAGGGCTTCTGTTCAGTCGGCTTCCCGATCCCCTTCTCAAAGGGACTCTTCATACTCCCGCACATCTGAGGAGTCGCCCATGGAGCAACCGTTTGTCGGTCCCAAGTCCGCCAAAGTGCGAAAAAAAGAGAAACGACGTCCGACAACCTGAACCCGCATTCCTCGCGCTCTTGCTATCTTGAATTTTCTCCCTAAAACCGCCGCTCCCCCTAGTCCTTTTCCATGGCTCTTTTAACGTGGAACATTCATGGTGTGCGCTCACATAGGGCACAGCTCCAGCTCTTGTTGCGCTCCTACAACCCCATAGCGGTTTGTTCACAAGAGACCAAACTTCGCCCTCAGGATGCTTTTGATTTGCGTCATTATATTCCGGTACGCTTCGACGTTGTGCCGGAAGTGGGCTCTCCAGCTCATGGTGGTGTCATGATCCTTACACGTGCTGCTGTTTTTGGTCAACCTCTACCCCTTAACACTACTTTGCAAGCTGTTGCTCTTCGGCTCAGTCTTCCAGGTGTATCGTTTACCTTATGCACAGTTTACCTCCCCCCTTCAGACTCCGTCCTTCCTGCCGACCTCTCTCAACTCGCTTCGCAGCTCCCCACACCCTTTCTTCTTTTGGGGGATTTTAATGCCCATCATCCCTGTTGGGGCTCTCCTAGGGCGTGTGCAAGGGGAACCCTACTTGCTGACTTCTTTGACCAGTTTCCTCTCCTTGTTTTAAACACTGGTGAACCCACCTTTTTTTCCGATTCCACCGGTACTCCCTCCCACCTCGATTTTTCTCTCTGCTCCACACAGCTTGCTCATTGTTTCCAATGGCATGTAGTATCTGACACTCATTCCAGTGATCACTGCCCATGTGTGCTAACGTTGCTCTCCCACAACGTTCCCCGCTCGCGTGCAGCCTCATGGCAACTCTCCAAGGCTAACTGGGCGCTCTTTTCCGAAGCTGCCACATTCAAGGATTCAGAATTTACTACTATTGACCTTCTGGTCGACCATTTCACTTCAGTTGTTGTCTCCGCTGCCGAGCAATCTATTCCGAAATCCTCCACGGAGCCTCGGCGTTTGCCTGTCCCGTGGTGGACTCTTGAGTGCCGCGATGCCCTTCGCGCACGCCGGAAATCTCTTAGGGTATTTAAACATCACCCCACCGTCGAGAACTTGGTAGCTTATAAACAGCTGCGCGCACGAGCCCGACGTGTTTTTAGGGCTAGCAAAAGAGCGTCCTGGACTTCCTTTGTTGCCTCTTTCTCGCACACCACCCCTTCTTCTGTGGTTTGGGAGAAACTCCGCCGTGTTGTCGGTAAACGACCACCCTCGTTCATTCCTGGACTCCAGGATGGACCTCTCACTGTTGTAGATGCGGTTGATGTTGCTAACTGCCTGGGTAGCACTTTTGCTGCCGCCTCCAGCTCTGCCAACTACGTTTCGACGTTTCGGGTCCTCAAGTCTCAGATTGAGGCCCAGGAATTATCTTTCCGCTCAGCTAACCTTGAGTGCTACAACGCCGAATTTAGCTTACGGGAGCTGGACTCGGCGTTATGCTCCTCTCCCGCATTCGCTCCTGGGCCTGATGGTGTTCACGTGGCTATGCTTCAACACCTCTCCTTTGCTAGTAAATACTTTCTACTGCGCATGTACAACCGCATCTGGCGTGACGGAGTTTTCCCTACAGCTTTGCGCGAGGCAACTATCATTCCGGTCCCAAAACCGGGTAAGGACCGCCGTTTGCCCTCCAGTTACCGCCCCATTTCCCTCACCAGTACAGTGTGTAAGGTAATGGAGCGCGTGATTAATGGGCGCTTACGATGGTGGCTTGAGTCGGAGAACCTTCTGTGCAACATCCAATGCGGATTTCGCCACTACCGTTCCAGCACTGATCACCTGATTTCCCTCTCGACTCATATCATGAACGCCTACCTGCGCCGCTGCCAAACTGTGGCCGTCTTTTTTGACCTTACGAAAGCCTATGAAACCTGTTGGCGGACTGGCATACTACGCACCATACATCAGTGGGGTCTTCGTGGTCGACTTCCCATTTTCCTCCGGGAATTCATGATGGAGCGGTCCTTTCGTGTTCGGGTGGGGTGTAATTTATCCCGCGTTTTCCATCAGGAAAACGGGGTACCCCAGGGTTCGGTCCTCAGCGTTACCATCTTTGCCATCGCCATCAATCCTATCACTGAGTGTATTCCCGCTGGGATATCCTCTTCTTTATTTGTGGATGACTTCGCCGTATATTGTAGCTCTCGGCGGACGAGTATCTTGGAGCGTCGGCTCCAGGTCTGTTTAGATCGCCTTTACACTTGGAGCCTCCACAACGGCTTCCATTTTTCTACCGAGAAGACCGTGTGCGTGAACTTTTGGCGCCGTAAGGCGTTTGATTCATCCTCACTCCACCTCGGTCCCCATACGATTCCTTTTGCAGAGGAAGCTAAATTTTTAGGATTGGTGTTCCATAGGAAGCTTAGCTGGGATTCTCATATCGCTTCCCTGAAAGGTCGCTGTGCCCGGTCCCTAAATATCTTACGTGTCTTATCAGGTACATCCTGGGGAGCTGATCGGACCGTGCTCTTACAGCTCTATCGGTCCCTGGTACGATCAAAGCTTGACTATGGGAGTGTGGTATATTCGTCGGCACGGCCTTCCATTTTGAGTCGTTTGGATCCTGTGCACAATCGGGGGATACGTCTAGCTACTGGTGCTTTTCCAACCAGCCCCATCCCCAGTCTGTACGCTGAAGCAGCTGAACCTCCCCTGTTCTATAGGCGAGATATTCTTTTATGCACCTACGCATGCCGTCTATCCTCTCTACCCATGCACCCAACGTACAAGCTTTTCTTTGACTCGTCTCTTGATCGCCAGTACGCTGTCAGCCCCCTTGCATTACTTCCGCCCAGTGTTCGCTTTCGCCTGCTTCTTCGCGCCCTGGACGTCACACTACCGCCAGTATTACCTCGGAGGGAATCTATTTTTCCTCCTTGGTCGCGGTATGACACCCTATTCCACCTTGGGTTGACGTCCATGCCCAGGTCTGCGTTTCCGACCACTGGCATCCAATCCGCATTTTTAGAACTTCAGCAGCATTTTAAGAACTACAGTTTTATTTTTACGGATGGCTCTAAAACCGACCGAGGTGTTGGCTGTTCCTTCGTAGCTGCTGCGGAGAGTTTTACGTTTCGTCTTTCCCGACAGTGCTCGATTTTTACCGCCAAACTTTTTAGTATCTATCAAGCTCTACTTTTTATCAGCCAGCAGCACTCTAACCACTTTGTCATATGTAGCGATTCTCTAAGTGCTCTACAGAGCATTCGTTCACTGTACCCCAGCCATCCCCTAGTACAGCGAATACAGGATCGGCTGCATTCGCTCGCCAATTCAGGGTTCCACGTGTCGTTCGTTTGCGTTCCCGGACACGTGGGCATTCCGGGCAACGAGGCTGCTGATGCCGCCGCGAAATCTGCTATTTTATCCCCCACTGTTATTAGCAATTCTGTTCCTTTCGAGGATCTTAGTGCTTCCCTTCGCCGAGCCATCAACACTCGCTGGCATGATGACTGGTCCGCGCTCGTTGGGAACAAACTCCGGGAGGTTAAACCTCTTCCGAATCCCTGGGCCACATCTTCACGTTCTTCTCGCAGGGAAGAGGTTATTTTAGCTAGACTTCGCATCGGGCACTGCCGTTTTAGCCATCGACACTTGTTACGCCAGGACTCAGCACCTCATTGTTCTCATTCGGTGAGCCTTTGACGGTGCAGCACTTTTTAGTGGAGTGCCGATTTTACTCAACGTTGCGCTCCTCCTTGTGTTTGGCACCCAACCTCAGCGCAATGCTGAGGGATGATATTGCTGCTGTGGAGGGCCTCTTCGACTTTTTACAGCGCAGCGGAATGCTTCGTTCCATATGATTTCAACATCCCTCGCCCTGCCTCATTTTAGGTTCATCTCGGCACTCCTATTTTAGCTATTTTAACAGTTTGAGCATCTTTTATGTTTTTTGTGTTTTTGGACCTCTTAGTGGGTTTTATTGTTTTTAGCGTTTACATTTCAGGTGGGCTTTTCCTAGTCTGAGCTCGGGCGCTAATGACCTCAGTTGTTGTGCGCCCCTAAGCCCCACTACTACTATTACTACTACTCACTGATGTATCTTCACCTTCTTTCCTTCTCGAATATCTGCTTGCCACATCATACCTCTCGCCGACGTATCTTCTTTTCCTCCCTGCCGCTCCTGCCACCCGGCAGGTTGCCTCTCCTCTTCACCTCCCCTCCTTTCTTGACTGCGTCGATGTGGTCGTTCACCCTCCATCACATGTGTTCGTGCTAGCTAACTCAAAAATTCTGACTCTCTCCGGTGATTTTCCATACCGCCTCGATCAACGCTCCCTACTTTCATTCACCATCGTTCTCCTTCGAAAATGCTTTCATACCATCCGCTCTTTACCTCCTTTAATCTTTTAATTTTTTTTCTCTTGCTCCCTCGTAAGGTCCTGTTCCTTATAGATTCCGGATCCCTTTAACCTTTTTGTGATCGTCAAATTTTCCCATTTTATCGCCATCGTTGTCATTTTCCGATTCTGTATATGTGCGCAATCTCCCATCCATATAGGCGCAGTCCTATTCCATGTTCATAATTTCTGTCACTGCATACTTCAGGCTATTATAATCTTCCCTTATCCCAAAGATGATATAGTTTTTTCTCCTAAGTTCCTCTTCAGATATTTTCTTTTTTACTTCATAGCCTCATTTCATTGTTCTTCCATGCTGGGCTCCACTTTTTCTTTCTGTATCCTCAGATCCTCGCGTAACTGCGTCGTATTTTCATCCAGCCTTTCTCTTAGTTGTCTCGCTTGCTTCTTTCAGCTCCATTGTGCCTGCCGTCCGTCCCGGATTCAGCTCCAATATAACTATCACCACTGCCGATAATATTTCTATTTCTATTGTTATCTTCCCCCCCTTTTTTGCTATTTTCAGCATTTCAAAGCTTCCAATTCTTGCTTGATGTATTTCATTTTCCATGCCCAACGTTCAGAGCTCCTTCCCCTCTCGGTGCTACGGCTCTACCAGGTAGACCAAAAGGCCAATATCAAAGTTCCTATGAGACACAACAGTTTCAGATTTAAATTAATGGTGATACCTCGTAGAAACGGCTCATTTTGTCCCCTTGATTCCTTAAACATTCCAGTGCTACACTATATACTGTGAGACCTCTCTCCATTCGGAAGACGAATGCTTACTCAGATAATCTTATTTTCCCTGCCATGCAACAGTGAGACTTACAACCCTGAAACAACGAAGTGTGAGGCGAAATGGAACCACGGGAAATTTGGGATGTTCTAAGCATTCGCTTAATGATTAGCGGGAACCCCGGTAAAAACCTCGAGCGAGGAGGTTGGCCACAGAACCGAATCCACGACCTCCCGAAGGGCTACCGCCTGAAGCACTGCGGTCAGTGAGTTGTGGCATGTTAACCTTTGAAATTTTGATAAAACAAATAGTGATGTTTGTTATTCTTTATTAATTTTAACGAGATTACTGACACTGAAGAAAATGTGACAACATAGTGTGACTATCACTCGATTTGTATACTGATTTTCATCATCATAGAAATTTTAGTACTGTAGGAAATTAGGAAGTTAGTTTGTAATTATATTAAAAGCCGTTTTTATGGTATAGAAGTGAGATACAAGCTACATCTGTCATGCAGTAATTTCTGGCAACATTTAGAGATTAACAGAAAGCAAAACATTTTTGTGGCAGTCACATTGTTGTGTTCAGAGCCAATTTTTTCCTATTTCAGTAACCCATCTCCACGCTCCAGAGATATGAGCCATGCCAGCGTCTTGTACTAATCTTCAAACACGTCGATCTATTGTTGCTATAGCAATTGCCTATCTGGTTCTAAGTTGTGTTCATTTTCGGGAAAAGGTCAAAATCACATGGACTTATATGCGGACAATCCAGAATTTGCCAGTTCTGCTTGTGAAATATGTTAACCACAGTAGCAGATCATGAGATTGATAGAAGAGTTAGACAACTGACCGTCTTCCAGAAAGTAACTGTAATTTTACCATTTTCATGTTTCTACGCAGAAGCTAAATGAATGAAAGGGTCATGGTCAAAATCATACGCAAACTATGAATCAGATGCGAATCAGATGCGTTAGAGCCATCAGCGTTGCTACCTCGTTACCCCCACTCTTTCTATATATCCCTCTCTCTCGCACACTAGCGAGTGTTGGCGCTAGACGTAAGGGAACGCAAACTGAATTGTTCAAAGCTTTATAATAATGCAGTTGTTCAAATCAAAATAGCAACATGGATATTCGTATATTACGCACATGTTTCAAATATGTAGCTTAAAAATAATTATAGTTTATGAATTACCTATTTTTCTAGTCCAATGGAACTACCAGCGGCGCATCCATATGGCTATGAATGTTACGTTAAGAGACAATTTGTCATTGTCACTGTCTTCATCGTCTGAGTGTTGCAAGTTTATTCTGATAGGCTCCAAAACCTTGTCACGTGCTATTTCTTTCCAAAAGCAGTGTTCTTGTAGCTTATCTGCAAGTCTCACGGAGTTTTCCCTGTCTTGTGCAACCTTGTCAAGTCGTTCAGCGTCAGTCAGCTTAAAAGTATTCTGTTTACAACATAATTTGACCCCACATTAAATTAGTTGGATTGTTGGGGGAAAATAGTTTATAATACCTGAATAATACTCTTCTGAACTCTCTAGAGTAAATATAGATTACGTATGATTCATAAACATAGTGTGACAAGTAACGTTCTGCCGGCAGGAAGTGTATTGTTTGTTCTCGCTCGAATTTAACAAACACCTTAGCTTATTCGAAGTAATTCTTTTATCACGTCATGTCAAACGTTTACATTTCAATTTTGAGTAATTACAAACGTACGTACACGCATATATGCCAACCAATAATGATATCCATTACAATGCGTACGCCGCGATGCATTTTTATAATATAATAGTGCTTTATTTATTTGTATTAGGAGAACTATTTGAGCTAAAAGTATGGTTCTTTTGCGGTTATGTTAGTTACATTATTCTCTACCTTCCTCGTGTATCAGTTTTGGCAAAATCTGAAGTTTTGTCTTCGCGCGAATAGTATTTATTAGAGATTGATTAGATTGGCTGCTCGTCTAGTAGCGCTGAAGGACAAACATCATCCCATTTGAAACATCTAGTAAGTGGGTATTTTTCTTGTCAATATTTTGTAAATATTTTAGAGATCTACAGACAAATTAAACTGACCACAACAATTTATAGATAATATACTCTCTAAGTCACAGATAACCCACACTCTATATTTAGAATATTCAAATGTTTTATTTTGGTGCTTACCTAGTGTCAAGCGCGTTTACAACCTCTGAATCTTGTAATGTTTGATGAGATGGTTCAATGTAATTTCTAGCAGTAGAAATACGAAAGATACGACTGCTCCAATTCCCAGAAGTGCAACCATAAAGATGATGTCTTCGATTGTAACGCTATACTTGGGGTCTTCAGAGGCTGCAGGAAGCTGAGGAGTTGTTTGGGCAAGAAGACGTGAAAGTAGTCCAGTCCTTTGTAGCTCCAGAACACTGAAATATAAACATTCTTGTGTGAGTTAGCCATCTGGCCACTTGCTCTTACCTCAAGTTGAAGGACATTTATTATGGTTAAACGTTAGGAAGCCATTTGTAAGAAAGTTCCTCATTGGGAAAATGCCAGCAGTAAAATTTCCCAATTTGTGTATTAACATTTTTTATCTGTCAAATTTGTTACAGAAATGTTAATAATTTTGTAATATTAATTGTTTATGGTTTTTCTTTGAAAAAAAAAAACAGAAGCTACTGATAGCGAAGCAATCCAAATATTAAGAATAAATTACAATACTTAGCAACACACAACACACTTCATCTGTCTGCTTGGTAAGTTGTCTAAATCCTCCGGGACCGGTTTCCCAAATTTGTCGACACATCGTCAGCCAGCAGACTGAGGAATGCATGAGGAATTAATACATGAGTTTGTTAAACTTACTCATCTTTATTTAAGTAAATTGGTGGAGATTAATCGTTCCTTCACACTAGCCGTGTATAGGCTAAGGTTTTGGATAGAGTCAACCTGAAAAATTCAATGCCACGGCCGAGATTTGAACCACGGATTTCCTGGTTCCCGTACCGAATGGGATGGCTCAGGCAGTTTCGTCTTTGGCATTCATTCAGGAGGCCTGGGTTCGATTTCCGTGGCCGACTTACCTGACCCATGGGATTTTTCGGGGGTTTTCCAGGGTCGCTAGACGAATGCTGGAAAGGTTACTTACATGTCCCGAATTTCATCTCCATCATCATTTCATATCATCTCTCATGTGGTGGTCTCTTTCAGGGTAGAAGTGTCGGCGGGTGATATTCTCTGAGGTAAACTACTTCCTCCTCCGGTAGGTCGGTTGCCGGTATCAGCTCCTCTGCTGGGAGCATTTCGTGACCGCCAGCCAGGGACCTTTGGGGCTCGGATCGCCTGCCTTGGGGACCATTAGGGCTCGGCTGCTGGGCTCGTTGCCGTTCTGCTCTACGGGAGCGAGTTCGTGGTCCTGGCCTGTCGGGGGGACCCTGTGCTATGTACTATCGTGGCTCCTTGGGTCGGCCGCCCTCTGTCTCCTTCGCCTCATCCTTCCTCCCAGGGGGCATAGGAACAAGGGGCCCAGCATGGTCGCCTACGTACCGAATCCCCTCCGTAATGAATTCCCAATCCATGGTTTCCGTCCAGTGGGTAAGAGCGACTGGTCGGAAACAAGGAGATCCGTGGTTCAAATCTCGGCCGTGGCATTGAATTTTTCAGAGTGACTCCATTTACTCGTCTTTGGATGAAGTTTTTTCCCCCAATTTTAATGGCTAATTTTTCACTAAATTCTGATTTAGCAACAGGTAATCCACTTTCACCTTTTCTTGTTGAGCTTTTTATGAGCTGTTTTGCAATACAAGTTGGTAAAGCACTCCCCTTTAATTTTTAAAACTTGGTAGACATATATAGATGACATTTCTGCTCTAGTTCGTGATACTCACATAAGTGATGCCTTAAAACATTTAAATTCACAAGTTAAAGCTAAAATATTCACATTAGAAATTGAAAATAATGACTGTCTTCCTCTTTCAGATCTAAAGATTAATAATAATAATAATAATAATAATAATAATAATAATAATAATAATAATAATAATAATAATAATAATAATAATAATAATAATAATAATAATAATAATAATAATAATAATAATAATAATAATAATAATAATAATAATAATAATAATAATAATAATAATAATAATAATAATAATAATAATAATAATAATAATAATAATAATAATAATAATAATAATAATAATAATAATAATAATAATAATAATAATAATAATAATAATAATAATAATAATAATAATAATAATAATAATAATAATAATAATAATAATGTTAATGATAATGATAATAACGATCACGATAACGATCACGATGATGATGATGATGATGATGATGATGATGATGATGATGATGATGATGATGATGATGATGATGATGATGATGATGATGATGATGATGATGATGATGATGATGATGATGATAATAACATTTTGAAATTTGAATTCTTATATTTAAAAGTTAGAAATCTTCAAGTTATTCCGAGATAGTTCAATCATAAAGCCGCAGTTAGCGATGGCCGTTGGTACTTCACGGAAAACTGTGCGAAAATATCACATGTGTGTCAAATGAAGTTTGCAGTAAAGTGACGGTATGACAGATACTCATAGAAGTAAATTTGTGACATCTTTGCACAGTTGTGTAAAAGAGCATAAAGACTACTTACTTGTGATTGAGGAGCCGTAAATATGGCCTGTTCTTTTTGATGATCATAGCTGACGTGGCTGGTATCTCTGCCCTTGTTATGGGGGTTATGGAACAATTTAAGTTATTAACATAATTAAGTATGATGCTGTAAGGACCCAGGAAGGCGTAGCGAGCACGAGTGCATAGCCTTTCTAAGCCCTCCTTATGCGTCTGGGGCAGGTTTTGTTCTTCGGGTGCTATCAGACGACCATATATCTCTTGTAATAGGCTGTCATTGGCGTCCTGTAAAAACAAATAACAGTAGACATTTCATATGACGTACAGTTTGGGACCTCCTAACAGATATATCTAAAGTGTTGAGGAACAAGTTATAGATAAGTTGGACACCGCGTACCTCTATACTCCTGAGGTAATATATATACGTTGTACAGCTTTGAAAACAGACATGATGACGTGATAATATGAACTTGAGAAAAGCATCAATATTGGAAAATTCAAACCAATAAAAAGGAAGATCTTGAAAATTCTGATACCTACGATATATGTTTATGTTACTAATATCCTGCGCTTTAACGTGACCTACTGGTTTTGTGAAGTAAGAGTTTATCTATTTCTTACGGTTTACGAGATAAGGAAATGTCACTTTCAAATTGAAGAGGACTTCAGAGATTATTTTCACAAAATCAAGTGTACATATAGTTGAAATATTATTACTTTGTGGGTTCGTGAAATTAAAAGTGCAGGTTGCAGAAATTCAAAATGTTCTTTACTTCCGTAGAAAGACACTTGTACAACTCTGATATCAGCAGAATGACGTAACACACACGTACAAAACCTTCAAGTCCGTCTGACACACGTATACACAGTCAATTCACAAGTCCATAGATAGCTGGATAGCAGCTGCACTCCTTACGGCTTCTTGCCGGACTCTGCCTCTCGCCAAGAGAGCCAAGAGCGAGAACAAGTCGTCCGGGTGCTCCCGAACGGTGGGTAGAGCGCCAGGGTACCTATCCGCTGAGCGGATTTACCCGTGCGGTCTTAAAGAGTTTGTCATTTCTCCAAAGCTTGGATGTCGTTGTTGACTGAAGGACCTGATTCGACCTCTGCTAGTGCTCCTGGCGGCGGGGTTAGCTTCCAAGGAGGCCAGTGCCCTGAACCGCCACGCTATTGGCGGCCTGCGTTGCAGTGTCCGTCCAGCGTGACGGGGCCAGGAGCGAGAGGTCGGGTTGTTGGGGACCGTTTAGGTTATGGTTCTCCTCGAGGTTACACCGGGGGACCCGGCTGCCGGGGGTCAGCCGGCGGGCCAGATCCAGCCCCAGTGTGGCCGAGACAGAGTCTAGAATTGAGGGGATGAGAGGCTGGTCTCACCACCCAAGGGCGTCCTTGGGGAGGCGGTAGCTCTTTCTCCTCCTAGGTACACGGTGGTCATACTGCCCTAGTGTGTTCACTAGGTGGTTGGGATGGGATGTAATCCTGGTATACAATGTGCGCGAGCGTTCACGCACAACGTCCTCAACGTAAGGTATGCCAGAATGAGTGTGCAGAATGTATGAAGGAAACATACGTTCGGTACCGTAGATCATCCTAAGCGCCCTGTTCTGCACGGCTTGCAGTCTGCGGATGGTGGTACGAGCCACCGATACCCAGACCTCACATCCATACAGGATCAGAGGCGAGTGATCGCACGATACACCCGTAGTTTCAGGCGGGTGGGCATGGTCGAACGGAATATAGGATACACCTGCCTAAGTGCTGCATGGCCGAGGCTGATTTTTTCACGGGCATGTGGGGTGAATGTGAGGCCGCGGTCCAGTCGGACACCCAGGTATTTGGCAATCCGGACCCAGGGGATCCTTCTCTGCCTCAACCGCAGGTCTCCTTCCGGGCGCCAGCGGAGGACCTTCCCCAGCAGGTGGGCTGATGGCCATCTTCCACCTTTCGCTCCACGTGCCGATGGCTCGGAGTGATCGTTGCAGCGGAGGGAGACAGTAGCGGACGTTTTTGTTCTGGGCCAAGATGAGGACTTCGTCAGCATATTGGCACAGAACAGTGCGAGGCTCTGTGGGGAAGTCAGACGTGTAGGCAGCAAAGAGTAACGGCGACAGTATACTGCCTTCCGGGACTCCCGCCGAGATGGGTCTGACGGAGGAGAGTTTGCCTTCGACCCGCACCCTGAAGGTTCGATCCCGGAGGAAACTACTGATCAGGGTGAGGTATGGGGAGGGGAGTTGTGCTTCCTTGAGCTTGTATAACAGTCCCTGGTGCCACGTTGTGGCGAAGGCCTTGTCCACGTCCAGGAGCACCGCGACGGTTTTGAGGTTGTCCTGGAAACCCAGGGCAGCCTTTTCTACCAATCGCAGTAGCTGCAGAGTCGTGGAGTGGCCCCGACGGAAACCGAACTGGTGATCCGGTAGGAGGTGCCTTTCCTCGAAGAGAGGAGTCAGGCGGGCCAGGAGCAATCGCTCAAAAACCTTTGAGACGATTGAGAGAAGACTTATGGACCGGTAACTGGAAGGGAAGAGTGGATCTTTGCCGGGCTTCAGAATGCAGACAACCCTCGCCTCTTTCCAACAAGTTGGAAAGTGGCGGAGGTAAAGGAATGCATTGTAAATCCGCGTCAAGTGGATCACAGCTCTTTTGGGAAGGTTTCGGAGCATGAGTGCCGTGACACCATCATGCCCCGGGGATTTGCTTTGTTTGAGGCTACGGATTTGGGCTGCCACCTGTTTGGGGGTGGCAATGGGAATGTGGATCATATCGCGTGGGGTAGGGGGGTCCTCGTAGAGGTATTCCACCGCCTCCTCCACAAGTTCGGTGAACTCGTCGTCTTGCGGGTCTTCCCGTGGCTCGAATTGAGACTCTAGATGGTCTGCGAATTCATTGTTGCCTCCCATGCCGCAGAGCGGTGAGCACGAAGCAGCCTTCTGGCCAGGGATTTGAACCTCTGAAACACTGCCTGTATCCTAGGGTGGCGGAAGCGCTGCCATAGCTTCCGGACAGTTTCTTTGGCTTTAAGCAGCTGCCGGAGCTCATTTGGAATGGTCATGGGGTTGTGGTGGTTTGAGGGAATGCGGTATGTGTGAGAACGTACCACATTTACGATGTGTTGTGAGAAGTCAGAAGCTGCCGCTTCCAGCGCATCGATGGAATCGATACGTGGTCGCGGGTCTACTGACTGGCTCAGGTTCAGGACGGCTGCATCCCAGTCGACCTCGTATGTCCAGTCTGGGTTTAACAGATCTAGCATGTCAACGCTAGAGTCCACCAGGACCGGGTCATGGTCGGAGTCCAGTTCGTTGACTGCCGAGAGGTCTAGATGATATGGAAAGTTTTTGGTGAGCATGATGTTGAGCACATCCGGCCTGCCGTGGGCTGGATGGAACGTTGCGCGACAAGGCTTGGGTTTCAGCTGATGAGGCGGTAGAGCCCACGCCCCTTGGTGTTAGCTGTGTGGCTATGCCAGTGGGCATGTTTCGCGTTGAGGTCACCGGCGATGCATACCACAGGGTGAAGGTTGAACAGGAGGTTGAAGCCCGCCTCATAGAAGCGAGCATCAGGAGGATCGTAGGCCACTACCAGCAGCGTGTCTAGCCCGCCAATGGCAAGCCGAATGGCACAGGCTTCCAAGTGCTGGAATGGGGGGAGTGGGAAAGGTGAGTGCGAGATATGGTTCCTGATGAAGATGGCGGTGCCGCCACCTCGTCAGCCGACCCGATCGGACCGATGGGTGACAAAGCTAGGCAGCGAGAATTTGGTTGCAGCATCCAGATGGGTTTCGCAGACCATCAGAATGTCAATACCGAAAGACTGTACAAACTCAAGCACGCTAGGGTGATGACCCCGGATGCCGTTCGCGTTCCAGAACGCGGCTCGTAATGGCCTCCGGACGAGTCTGGAGGTCATTACCTAGCGGACTCCGAGAACAGCTCCTCCAGCGTTCTGAGCACAATGGCGTGCTTCTGCATCGGAGTCAATGCAGGGTTCTCGACCTGCAGGGGCCTCAGGCCGGGGCCTCAGGCTGGCCCTGGTCATTGGCTCTCGGCGCAGGAGGCGGAATAGCGGCTTTCCCGCTCTTTTTTTATCTGGTCTTCCCGCTCTTTTTCCCCCTGCTTTGTGAGGGTGCAGGTTTACTTTTCTCGGTCGGAGGCGGTGCTGTAGGGGCTGCAGCTTGGACAGCATTCGCTTCCCCTTGCTGCAGCGTGGTCTCGGCCTTCTTGAGGGCGGCCGTGAAAGACACCCCCGGGCGGACAGTGGCCGGCTCAGGATACCCCTGGTGGCGGCTCTCGATGATGCGTTGCCGCGTTGGGCAGCCCCTGTAAACGCTGGCGTGCGGTTCTTTACAGTTCGCACACTGACGTTCTTCAGGAGGCTTGGGTCAGTCCCTCAACATATGCGGCTCCGCACACCTCAAGCACGCAAGCTTGCGCTCGCACATTGCTTTGGAGTGGTGGAAGCCCATACATCGATGGCACTGCACCGGTCCTTCTTTGCCGTGAAAGCGCTCAACTTTCACGACTGTAAAAATCAGCCTGCGAACAGTATCGATCGGCTGAGTTTCAGCGTCACGCACTTTGGACACAAGGACTAGGAAAAGCGGCATAGGCACTTTAACCGACCCACTGTCCAACCGGACGGTCTTGCGCAGCTGCGCGACCGAGAGGGCCTCGATGTCACACTCCTCCTTTAGAGCTGCCCTGACCTCGTCAGGGGTGCATTCGGAGTCTAGCCCTCTTATAATTCTGAGCTCAACATGTGGGCGCTGAGCGTAATAACTATAGAAATCTGTGTTCTGCTCTCTCAGTACGGTTTTCGCCGTCTCCAAGTCTTCCAGAGAGCTGGTGCATATTTGAACCTTTCTAGGCTTTCGCTGACTAGCTGGGGTTATTTTATACCTCTACTCGTTGTACTAGAACTTAATGGATCGTTCGAAAGTTGCCGAAGCTTCACGACCGTTTCTTCCAGGAAATGCTCACAAAAATCCTTAAATAAGCAAAGATGCAGCTCCTATATGTCCATTATAGGCAGATCTATCAGTAACAGTAATTCTGATGACGTCAGACACCTCGTTGGGCATCTCCAACCCTTGCACATTCCATGCTTTTTCTTTTCTTTGGCAGCTGTGGAAATTCTTCACATACATTTTTGTATACCTCATCAACATTCAATCTTTCCTTTTCCATTTGTTGTTTAAATATAAAGACGTCATTCTATAACGTTACACTATCTTTACTCTTCTTTTGAAGTTGTTGGTACAAAATGTCTACATGAGGAAGGATTATGTGGAAAAACTCTTAACCAAAAGCTAAAATTGGGATCTTCAAGAGCTCTTCTATAGCTACTGGCTTAATTTATTGTGCATGTATTAGTGCAACTCTCTTCAATAATGTCACTCAGTTATCGGAAGGCACGGCCAACTGACGGCTGAGTGAGGGCCGGGAAGCATTTAGTCACGCCTACCCATTTATCTTGTAGCGTTAACGAGGGGATGGTTGGAAAAACATCACTAGCCATCTCTTTCCCCTCCCCCTGCCGTCTGGAACCTTCGGGGTAATTCACTAAACAGCGAGACTTCCAGAAACAGCGACATTCCTATAAAAAGGGGCTGCAGTTGGCGAGTCAGTTCAGTCCTTGGCGAGCAGCCGAAGGAGCGCCGTGATAGTGAACGGACTGGAAGACTGTACGTGCATCGGAGGAGTTGTACGTAATTGCGAGTGCGGAGTGGACCTGTGACAGATGAACTGGTGAATTGTAATTGTGTGCGCTATGTATTTCTATTTGAGTTTGTGTAATTGGACTTTTAATTTCACGAACTCACAAAGTCACAACTGGTGTCAGGAGTGGGATATTACAGCGATGGGGGTCGCATTGGCACAGATTTGAGAAAAGTTTAAGACGGCAAATAACAACTTGGCCGCGAAGATGAACGAATTAACAGCGAAGACGGAAACGGCAAACAACAACCTGGCCGCGGAACTATAAATAAATAAATAAATAAAATCTGAATATTCTACCGCGGCACCTAGACAACTATACCGGGGCATATATCCAAATTTTCTCTTTATTTTTCCATAAAATCCTTACAATTGTTATAATTATACAAATCTCTCAGAATACTAATCTACAAAAATAAAATGAAATAAAATAACAGAAATAAACACAAAAAAGCAACAACAAAAATCAACTATAAAAATTACAAAATCCTTATTTTCTAAATCTACATCTAAATCTACTAATGCTGTAGTCCACAATGGTCTCCACCATCACTCTCTCCCTCCGCCGCCCATGCAGTCAACTCTATTTTGAACTCACGCTGATACTTCTCTTCTTATTACTCTCTCTACTCTTCTCTTTCCTCTTGTAATCTACTTCTATATTCCGCAAATGTCTCTCCCTCTCTTCTCCTAGATCTGAATGTTCTTCTCTCTGCCCATTCCTGTCTTCCTGTTGAGGTTACAAAGAATCTTCTTCCATTGACTTGATTAAGATTATCAATTTCTAATTGTACCTCTTCTAATTCTTCTTGTTGATCTATTTCTTCTTCTTGAATTCTCTCCATTGTTAGATTATTCAATAATTCTTCCCGTCTTATCCTATTTTGTATTCTAGAAATCCTTCTTGGATCTTGTACTATTCTTCGCCTATTATCAACTTTTTCTCCTTTGAATATTTTTACCTCCCATGCTTTCTTACTTACAAAGTTAGTCAAAACTTGTAATTTATTTACTAATTGTTGATCTCGAATTATGTCATTTACGATATATCCTGCTAGCGCATGCCTCTCTTCTTGTTGGTGAATTGCATATCTTCCACATTCAAATACTACATGTTCAGGATTATCTTGTTTGTTACATAATTCACATATATCATTTTCAGTTTTATTGATTTTCTTCCAATAGGTCTTATAAGGTCCGTGTCCTGTTATATAATGTATAAATCCATTTGTTGGTTGAATAAAATTCAATTTTAATCTCTCCGCGGAACTCTAGGAAATGAGAAAGGCGAACGACAGCCCGGCCGAGAAGATGACCGAATTGACCACGGAGATGAAAGCAGCAAACGAGGCCCTCGCCGCAAAGTTTGAAGAGCAGTTGACCGGCGTAAGGGATGACATCGCGGAGCTGAGCAAGCGGATGGGTTAAGTGGACGGGTGCATCCAAGACCTGGCGAGCCGAGTAAACGAGCTGGAGGGAAAGGCCGACAGAAGCACAAAGTCCCAGAACGCCATGGTGGAGGACGTCCTTGGCAGGAGGTTAAAGGATTTAAAGGGCGACGCGCCGGGATGCGACACATCTGCGTGCGTCAAACCTCCTAAATACGACGGCGCGAAATCTTTCGAAATCTTCCGCCGGCAATTCGACGCAATGGCAAAGCACAACAAATGGTCACCAGAGCAGGAGGCCACACAGTTAATAGCCAGCCTCCAGGGACGGGCCGCGGAAGTCCTGAACGCGGTACAAACAACGACGGAGCCAAGGACAACTGGGAGGCCCTGGAGAATCGTTTTGAAAACCACAGCTTAGCCGCAGCGTACCGCAGCCAGCTAAAGGCAAGGTCACAGCAGCCAGGGGAGACGCTGCAGGAGTTCGCCCTGGCAGTTGAACAACTGGCTAGCAAGGCCCTAGTCGACCTCCCTCCAGAGTTCGTATCCCGGGAAGCTGCCTACACATTCGTTGACGGGGTACGAGACACGGAGATTCGTCAGTGCCTACTGCTCGGCGATTATAAAACGATCCACAAGGCGCTAACGGCAGCATTAAGGATGCTGGCGGCCAAGGTAACATCTATCCTGACGTCGAGAACGAGGAGTGTCCGCTACACCGGAGACAGAACACCAGCCGAGGGACGCCGGCGAAGTCCTAGTGGCCTGTGTTAGGGGTATGGACACCCGGGACACCTGGAGAAATACTGCCCACTCCAGGAAGAGCAGCCGGAAGAACGAGTAAGGGCCGTCGTGGAGAGGGTCACATCGGCGCCATCACCACTATCCCCTCTGTGGCGCTCCGTCATCCGCCATGTGGATTACAGCCTCATCGCGGACGTCTGAGTAAGAGAAAAGCCGTGCCGTGTGCTGGTGGACACCGCGGCGGACGTGACCATCATCAGATCTGACGTGGCGAAGGGTTTGCCTACAAGGAAGCCGAGCCGAGCATACCAGCTTGGGACAGCACCGTGCACCCCTTGCCTGTGCAGAAGGAGGCCATATTGAAGTTGACCTTGGGATGGAGTGTCTTACGTCTGTAGGTGTTCGTCGCGAAGGTGGTTGAGGAGGTGATTCTGCGACTGGATGCCCTCAGAAGCCACGAGGCGACGGTCGACTTCGGCAGGAAGGTCGGTCGACTTCGGCAGGAAGGTCGGTCGACTTCGGCAGGAAGGTCCTGCGGCTCAACGGAGAAGAGGTTATACTCCGTCAACCCGAAGAGCGCCTTCGAATCTGCAGGGTCTTCTTGAACGAAGGCGTGGTTGTCCCTGCGAGGAGTGAGGTGGTGGTGACGGTGCCACTGAAAGGCCAGAGAACCAGGAATATGATGCTGGACCAGAAGACGCCTGTACACGGACTATGTGTAGCCAGGGCATTGCTGCCGTGCCGAGAGGAGGTGCCAGTGAGACTGCCAAATCCAACGGTCACCGACCACGACGTCGGAGCGATGTCCTCCCAGGTTGGTCTTGTCCCTGACTCCACTTCCCTCAAGAGTGGCCCCAAGTCTGCGTCCGCCAGCTGCTCCCTCCTCAGGCCTGCGCTATCCCAGTCGTCCGCAGGCACTGCCGTGACTACTCGGACTGCTGCGGCACGCTCCTTCTCTTCAACTCTTGTGCACTGGCCGCACTCTTCTGGATAGGGTCTTCGAGACATAGCGTCTGCGTTACCGTGGCTGTTCCCTCTGCGATGTTCCGAGTTGAAGTCGTACTCCTGCAGCCTCTGGACCCAACGTGCTGTCTGGCCTTCCAGGTTCTTAAAGCTCAATAGCCAGGTTAGGGCGGAATGGTCAGTCCTCAGGTGGAATGGCTGACCGTACAGGTACTTGTGGAAGTGCTCCAAGGTCTTTACTATCGCCAGTAATTCTCGCCGGGTGACGCAGTAGTTCTTCTCTGCCTTGGATAGCGTCTTGCTGTAGTAGGCTATCACCCGCTCATGGCCGTCTTGATCTGCGATAGGACGCTTCCAATGCAATGGTCGCTGCCGTCGGTGTCCACAATGAAGGCGCCACCTGGTAGAGGAAAAGCCAAAATTGAAGCACTGCACAGGGTGTTCTTCAGGTGCTGGAAAGCGTCTTCGGCGTCCTCCGTCCACACATAAGGCCGGTGTTCCTCTGTCAGGCGGGTAAGGGGTTTGGCGATGTTGGAGAACCCCTTTATGCAGCGTCGGTAATAGCTGCACAGCCCCAGGAAACTGCGCAACTCTTTCTTATCCTTTGGGCGAGGCCGATCTCTCACAGCCTGTATCTTCTCCCGGTATGTAGCTGGTTGCTGAGACTGTGTGGCCCAAGTATTCACTTCCTTGCGGCAGAGCTGGCACTTCTTCGCGTTTAGCTTCAGATTGGTCACCTGCAGCCGCTGTAGCACCTTGCTCAGGTTCTCGAGATGGTCTTCAAAGGTCTTCCCGACGATGATGATGGCGTCCAGGTGTAGCAGGCAGGCGTTGTTAGTCAGTCCTCTCATCACTGACTCCATGAGGCATTGGAAGGTGGCTGGTGCATTGCAGAGGCCAAAGGGCATAACTGTGAACTGCCAAAGCCTTTGGGCTGTCGAGAATGCGGCCTTCTCCTTGTCTCTCGGAACTAGAGCTACCTGCCAGTAGCCCGACTTCAGGTACAGGATTGAGAACCACCGTGCACGAGCTAGCGTATCCAGGGTGTCGTCAATCCGGGATAAGGGGAAACAGTCCTTCCGGGTGACAGCGTTAAGCTTCCTTTAGTCGACGCAGAAGCGTAGCTCACCGTTCTTCTTCGTCAGCAAGACTACAGGGGAACACCTAGGACTGTCAGACTGTCAGTCAAAGTAGAAGAAGGGCTGTTTTAGATGGATTAGGTGAGGAGATTTATAAAGTTACTAGAATACAGTAACTTGTAGGTTTTGTTAATTAGTTAAGGTAGCAAGTAGATTATATCTGCAAAATTTATAAGGTACTTTATGTAATTTGATTTGAAAATTGAACAAATCTAAAAATAAAGTTTGCAACATAAGGCCTGGTATAGATTATAGAAACCGAACTATTAGATATGCACTTTTATTTATTTGGTTTTGTAACAAGGAGATCTTTCCCAACATTTAAAGCCCCCGACAAAAATAACAAAGAAGTCATGTGTCAAACTTTTCTACGTTATTAAAAGTTACGTAATGATTATAATTTATATATGCTGCATAAAGACACACTTTACTTACTTTGAAATAATCCAGTTCAGCGGATTGGTCGAGCACACCAAGGCGATATGTTCCATCGTCCAGAAAGTCCTGGAACGTTGTGAACGGTAGCCAAGTATATCGAACTGCCAGAAAGGACACGAAGGTTCCTGAATAGGCCGCCAGGAGCACTACAGCCATCACATACGATGTCAAATACACCATCCGAGAAGGCCAATGCAATGGTGGGTCTTGACCTGAAACAAATATCCAAATGGATAAAAGTTAACGTCACATCAAAATAAGCAAACTTCATGAACTGGAAAGGAAGACCTAGACTAAACAACTCAACTCCATAACAGAGATTAGACTGCCCTAACCACTGAGCTACCATGGAAACTGACTGGCATTCGCTCCGGTAGGAAATTTTATTTTCAAATGAGGTACATACATTTGAGTCACGGAATTCATAGTTTAGACGACTGGTAATTTAAGTCGAGACACCCTGCATAAGTTGCCTGAAAACTTTACAACAGTCACATTTCTCACAACTACTAGGGTAAAACTTGCTATTTACATGAAACATAAAACCGATAAATAGGCTTTAATGTGCTGCTGCTTGTCCAACAGAGAATTGATATCAGGAGGAAATGGATTTGGCGTCAGGGCAGAGAGTCATATTATCATTATTGCAAAGATGATTATACTCAACAAATCATAAATACATTTCAACATATTTTATATTGGTCCAACACATGAACGAGATGAAAACTTTCTATAAATTTAAGAATACATACTTTAAGGTACAACATCTCATTTCTTCCTATTTACTACGTGAAATAAGTAATTGTAAGTAGGGAAAAACATGTTACCATCTACACTGGAAACCTTTCGAAATAGTTCTTCTTTGTAGTTTTAAGATCTCAAAATCAGTTAGATTTAATGACTTTGGAAAGAGATTCTGCATCATAACCAGCAGGTCGCACAAAACTCCAAAATCGTTCTACAGACTTGTCATTCACAAGATATCTGTAGATAATTACCATCTGATACACTGAGGAAGCATCAGTGGTTTCATCTGCTATGACAGCAAGGAATTCTGCATCCTTAATCTCCTTCATTTTTTCCTCTTGGCATACTTCTAACATACACTGAAGAATTTCATTTTTATAGACTTTTAAGTGTCCTTAAAAACAATTGCCTTTTCCAGATGGCCCTTCAGGATACTATTCAGATTGGTGCTGATACCAGGATTTTGTGATGTATCGGATTCATCATGACCTCTCAAAAGCAGCTCGAATGAGCCGCAGAAACGTATAAAGTATTGCACGGTGTTCATTATATCAGAGTTTTAAAAGCGCACCAAAAACACCACACAATAAGCACCATTCTTAGAATACTCAGCCTAATACTGTAGCACAGCTTTCGTAATGTTTTGCGAGCTTGAAGCCACACCACACAGACACAAACGAAGCTAAGCCAATGCTAGGAAGAGAAGCCAGCTTCAAATAAAGCAGCAGTAGACGAGTCGTTGAAGGATAACCCTTTTCCTAGGAGGAGCGATCTTAAACCTTTTGCCATTCCGGGACATTGTCCCTTGCTGGCATAGTGGTGTGGTGTTTATAAAAGAGCTTTCTTGGAATTTACGGCTCCAACGTCAAGTCATATCGGACGATGAATGAAGTGGGTGAAATGATGCTCAAATGAGCACGGGGTTCGGGAGAGCGCAGATATACCCGACATTCAACTTTAAGGATAAGGGAAAACCCCGAAATACCCGTACCAGGTAACTCACCCTGACCGAGATTCGAACTCGGGACCTCTTGAACGTGAGGCAGACACAGTAGCATCTAAGCTACCGAGGTGGGCTATAAAAGACGGCGGTGAACTGAGAAAAGGTGACTTTTTATTGTTTTTATAATTCTGGGTCGTTTATATGTTACCCCTGGGTCAAGGTCATTTTCCCCGAAGCCACGGATTAGGTTGTTGAAGCTGGTAGGGAGTTTGCTGTACACACTGTGGCATATATGAAGGATGTAGTCAGTGATCTTTGGGAAGGAAAGGTTGGAATGTATGTTGTCATTTGGGATGCACCAGTCGGCAGCAGTTGCTATACGAGGGCAACGGTTCTGTAGGACTTGCAGTTTGTGCAGTTGGGATTTTGCTGCAGCTCTCCAGCCTGAGCATGCATATGTCAGTGTAGGTCGGAGAATTTGCTTGTAGATGAGTAGTTTGTTGCTGAGGGTCATTGGCGATTTTCTATTGTAGAGAGGATATAGTATAGCCATTCTTCTGGACACTGATTGCCACTGTGTTGATGTGGTGTTTCCGGGTTAGACGTCAATCCAGAGTTACTCATAGATATGTAGCCTCCGTAAATTAATGTACTTCTGCTTCAGACAAGCGGAGATTGGGTACATCTTGCAGCGTACGGCGCGTGAATGTGACAGCCTGAGATTTGGTTGCATTTATCTGCAGGCGCCAGGTGATGAACCATACATATAGCATGTTCACATAGCACTGATCTCTCGGGACTGCGTTGGCATGGCGCTTGGAAGATGATGTGAAGGCCGTGTCATCAGCAAATAGATACAAGTTACAGCCTATTAGTGTAGGAAGGGTGATAATATAAGTGAGAAGGAGTAGGGGACGAAGGACACGGCCTTGTGGTACTCCGGCGTTGGCATCACAGGGCTGGGAAAGTATGTCGTCCCTGGCAACGATGAAGGAACCATTTTAGGTAGGTATTGATGAGGTGTATGATTGTTGTACTGGATGAGGCGGTGCAGGAGGTCATCATCTCAAACACAGTCAAATGCACTGGATATGTCGAGGAAGTGGCCTGTAACATGACGATTAATTGAACCCACGTATCACGTCGTCCACAAGTCGGAGTAGCTGGTGAGAAGTTGAGTGGTGCATCAAGACCCAAACCGATCAAGTCTTAGCACGTTATGTTGGTCAAGTAGTTATTGAAGACGAGACTGAAGTACATTTTTGAAAATGTTGCTGCTGGCAGGAAGTAGACTTATTGGTCGGTGGTTGTCAATGAATTTGGGATCCTTTCCTGTTTTTGGAAGGGTGATGATCCTAGCGTGTTTCCACGAAGCCGGGAAATGAGCCTGTAGTAGCAGGCTGTTAAACATGTGTACCAATAATTTGATCCAGGCTGCCAGAAGTGCTTTGAAGGCAGCGTATGGTAAATTGTCAAGCCCTACTGCTTTATATGGGCGCACTTTGGCCTGGATACTGCTGACTTCTGCAACCGTCGTTAATTGCAGTTCATCCGCATTATATGGTATGGAGAGAAAATTCTGAACCTTAACACTATTTCATCAGTTAGATCCTGAACTTGCGAGTCGGCTGGATGAAAAGTGGAGGCTAGGTGTTAAGCCATGAAATCCACTTTTTCTCTTGTCAATTGAGACGTTCTTCTTCCGTCAGTTAAGGGTGGATATCTGAGGAAGGTATGCGGAGCAACGCCTTAGACATTCGCCACAGTGACGAGTCTTGGGGGTCAATTGTACTTAGTCGACTTTCCCACTCTTCATTTCTGAAGTCAGCAAGCTCAAGTTTCACTAAATGTTGCAGTATATTCCATTCCTTTTTGTGTAAGAGATTGCATGTTATCTGGAATCGATGCCTGCTTTTTTCTTGCCTGCTATAAGCTTCCGTGGTTGTGGGAGAAGTGGCTTCTGGACACTGCAGAATTTGCGACGCGCTGGAGTGGCTTCAGCCATTGCTTGTCCCATTGTAGAGGTGATGCCAGTAGCTAGGTTTTTGGCATCAACTGTGCTGTTGCAAGGTCGAGCCTCAATTATTAATGTTGCCATTATTGCTGAGTACATCCTCCAGTTTCTGTGACGGGGATTAGGGGGAGCTTTGGTAACTGCCCGTGCTTGATTCAGAAATATTAGGGGATAGTGGTCTGAAGAAAGCTCTGGGATGCAGATTTCTGGGTGACCGCGAATGTTTTGGAGAATAGCAATATCCAACCAATCCGGTGGTCTGCGATTTACGTAAGTAATGGTTCCTGATGAAGGGTTAGTACAACGAGATTTTGCCATTCTAGGTAACGTTCCAAATCCATGCCTCTATGCGTCCTGATTAAGGAGTTCCACAGTGGACTTTTGACGTTTAAGTCACCCCTGTCTATAGTTTGAGTGCCGCCGGATAAGAGTGTGTCCAACTCCGTATGTTAAATTGCTCTACCTGGGGTAATGTAGAGGGAGATGTCTAAAGGTCCTCTGTTAGTGGATAGTTGTTTTCCTGTGGCTTCCAGTGCAGTAGTGGCTGCCAGATGTATGCGGTGATGTTGGATGTTGTGGTTTATATAGATGGCTGTACCACTATCACCTCTACTCGATCATATCGATGAGAAATCATGCCAGGGATGGTAGCTTTCAGAGTGCTAGATAGATGGGTTTCTTGTACTAGAAGGATCTGCACATTGTTGACTGCGATTAAATTTGTTATTTCACTAAGCTTGTTACGGAGACCGTTAGCGTTCCAGGAACATATTTTGAATCCGAGTAAATCAACTAGCTTATTATTCCTGCCGGCCATAGCTTCCCATAAAAATGAAGACGGCATGTACGATGATGGTTTCAGGAGGTGTATTACGAGGGCGTTGGGCTAGAGATTCAGCTAAAGCTGTTGCGAATTATGCCTGTTGATGGATCGGTATTCTGCTTATTAGATTTAGAAATTGGGCATCGAGGAGAGTAGGTTTAGGTAAATGAGATTTATGACTGAATGTGTTAGATTCTTGATGAACCAGTAGGCTCTGTTGAGCTGATTATCTCATTCCTAGGTTTAAGAGGTGAGGACGCTGTGCTGGAGCAGTGTAAACTGCTGGTATAGTACCAGTGGTTTTGTTGGCAGTAATATATTCTAAGTTATTTACCAACTTAGGTGGTTTTCTAGAGGGCGTCGTGTAATGGATTTCCCTTTCTTTGGGTTGGGCTGGAGGACTGCTGTGTGCTCCTTGAGTCTTACCTTCTCATCTCGTAGGTTAAGGCGCAAATGAGCTATGTACTGCGGCAAATGACACCCGGACCGGGGAACACCCCGGCCGACTAGTAACTTTTCTGTTGCCTCATCTGGTGGTAACACTTTGTAGTAAGCCTGCTGGACTCCTGCAGCTAACATCTGTTTATTACGACTACCGCGGTCATGGCCAGCTGCAGCCGATAGTCGTAATTGAAACACTTTTTAAAATAAAACAATACAAACAAGTGCGGCTTTAATGTGCAAAATTGACCTGTTTGACATTCAAAATCAGTGTAGCGCGAACCTGCAACCTTATGGAGGAACTGCTCCTCAGTGAATAGGAGAAGTATTGACTTCAAGACCAAGAGTTTAGTGAAAATAAACCCTTTGAGGTACCCTGCATAAAGTAGATATTTTTAGAAAAATACCTTGTATTTGTGAGTGTCTAAAGAAAAAATTGTTAAACAAGAAATCGGAGAACTATCAAACCTGGAACTGTCGCGAACCCGTATCTACGATCGCGCGGCTTGTTTACACCAAAGGAACTGATAGGCGGGCAGTGTGAAAACCAAGAGCGGACAGACAAAGATAACATGCAGATAAAGGTCTGCCGAAACAAACAAACTGAGATAAATGAAAATTTCTAGTTACTTCTTGACTGGTAAGAGACTGTTCTGGTTCTGGTTTGTTTTCAAATAATCTAGAAATTATGAGTGAGCTATTTAAAGAAGCGACGGCTCGCCAAGAGGGGTTGCAAGTAGTTGTAAAGTTGTGCAACAAGAGTCGCGAATGAGTAAACACACAGAGAAGTAACAGCTGCAAAGTGTTGTAACGAGAGCTAATGTAATAAGCTGTGACTGTTTGTCATAGTCATCGACCTTGGTAGACTGATTGTGTACGTAACGTAATGCTGCTGTAATCTATAAAAAATGAATGTGTAGTGTTTAACGCCCGCTTTTACTACATACGGCACCGCAGGCGGTGACACTGATGATACATGAGATGAAAATGGAGCACCGGTGGAATGAGATGACGGAGGAAACCGGAGGTCCCGGAGAAAACCCGCCCCAGCGCCGTGTTGTCCATCACAAAGCTCACTTTGCGGTCGCCTGGGATCGAACCCGGCCCAACTTGGTGAGAGCCAAGCGGTCTAACCACTGAGCCGCTGTAATCTATAGCTGTATTTCTACGGAAATAAAGAACATTTGGAATTTCGACAAAATGGACTTTTAATTCTACGAAGCCACAAAGTCACAATTGGTGTCAGGAGTGCGACGACATGGAGGATACATTGGAAAAGATTCTGTAGAAGATGATGGCAATGAAAGGCGAACTCACCTCGGAAATGAAGACGGCGAATGACAACCTCGCTGCGAAAACAGAAGCGGCAAATAACAGCCTGGCCGCGAAGCTGGAGACCACAAATAACAACTTGACAGCGAAACTGAAAGAAATGAAGCCGGCTAACGATCACCGAGACGATGGAACAAATGAACGCCGAATTAGCAACGAAGACGGAGGCGGCAAATAGTGACCTGGCCGTAAAGTTGGAGATGACAAATCACAATCTGACTACAAAGATTGCCGAACTGAGTACGGAGATGAAGGCCGCGAACAAGGCCCTCACTGAAAAATTTGAAGAGCAATTGACCGGTGTGAGGGATGATGTCACGGAGCTGGGCAAGCGGATGGGTCCAGTGGACGAGCGCGTTAACGACCTAGAGGGAAAGGCCGACAGTAATATCAAATCCCTCGAAGACCTGGCAAACCGCGTTAACGAGCTGGAGGGAAAGGCCGACAGAAACACAAAGTCCCTGAACGCCATGGTGGAGGACGTCGTCTGCAAGAGGTTAAAGGATTTAAAGGTCGACGACCCGGGACGCGACGCAACATCTGCGCGCATCAAATCCCCTAAATACGACGGCGCCACAACTTTCGAAGACTTCCGCCGTCAAGTCGACACGGTAGCCAAACACAACAAATGGTCACCAGAGGAAGAGGCCGCACAGTTAATAGCTAGTCTCCAGGGACGGGCCGTAGAAGTCCTGAATGCGGTACAGACAACGGTGGCGCCCAAGGACATCTGGCAGGCCCTGGAGAACCGATTTGGAAACCACCGCTTAGCCGCAGCGTACCGAAGCCAGCTGAAGGCAAGGTCACAGCAGCCAGGGCAGACGCTGCAGGAGTTTGCCGTGGAAATTGAGCAGCTGGCCAGAGAAGCCCTAGTCGACCTCCCACCAGAGTTCGTATCCCGAGATGCTGCCTACAGTTTTGTCGACGTGGTACGAGATACGGAGATTTGTCAGCGCCTGATGCTTGGCGACTACAAAACCATCCACAAAGCGCTAATGGCAGCATTGAGGATGGAGGCGGCCAAGGTGACAGCTACCCCGAATTACATAACAAGGAGTATCCGCTATAATGGAGACCGAAGACCAGTCGAGGGACGCCGGCGAAGTCTTAGTGGCCTGTGCCGGGGTACCTGAAGAGAGACTGCCCACACAAGGAAGAGCAACCGGAAAACGAGTAAGGGCCGTCGTGGAGAGGGGCACGTCGGCGCCGTCACCACTATCCCCTCGAGTGACACTGCGCGCCGTCAGCCGGCGTATGGATGACAGCCTCATCGCTGACGGTTGAGTGAGAGGGAAGCCGTGCCGCGTGCTGGTGGACACTGGGGTAGCCGTGACCATCATCAGACCTGACGTGCAAAGGGTTTGCCGATGAGGAAGCAGAGCCCACCATACGGGCTTGTCACGGCATCGGGCGACACATTGCCTGAGGAGAAGGAGGCCCTGCTGGAGCTGACTTTGGGGCGGAGTGCCGTGCGTCTGTGGGTGTTCGACGCGAAGGTGGCTGAGGAAGTGATACTAGGATTGGATGCCCTCTGGAGCCACGAGGCGACGGTCGACGACGGCAGGAAGGTCCTGCGGCTCAATGGAGAGGAGGTAGTACTCCAGCAACCCGACCAGTGCCTTGGAATCTGCAGGGTCATCTTGAAGGAAGACGTGTTGGTCCCAGCGAGAAGCGAGGTGGTGGTCACTGGAAGGCCAGCAGACGAAGAACATGATGCTGTACTAGAAGACGCCTGTGCACGGACTATGTGTAGCCAGGACATTGTTGCCATGCCGAGAGGAGGTGCTAGTGAGGCTGGTGAACCTGGTAGACACCGATCACGACATACAGGCCGGAATGGAGCTGGGGAAGTGTGAGCCCGTGGTCAGCGTAACAGCTTTCCACAAGACCGAGGAGCCGGAGCCGACGAAACACCTGGGGCCCCGGCTGGAAGCCTTATTGGATCTGACCGCAGAACAACTGGAGAAAATTCGACAACTAATAAGACGATACCAGCGCATCTTCAGCCAAGGTAACAGTGACTACGGCCGCACGGACAAAGTGCTTCACCGCATCGACACCAGGGACGCCCGGCCTATTCGGCAACCAACTAGACGCGTTCCGCTGGCAAAATAAGCTTCGGTACGGGATATTGTAGAGGACATGAAACCCAGAGGAGTGACTGAAGAGTCTGACAGCCCTTGGTGTTCCTCTGCAATTCCGGTGACAAAGAAGAACGGTGAGCTACGCTTCTGCGTGAACTACAGAAAGTTAAACGCTGTCACCCGGAAGGACTGTTTCCCCTTAACCCGGATTGACGACACCCTGGACACGCTAGCTGATGCACAGTGGTTCTCGACCCTGGACCCGAAGACGGTTTATTGGCAGGTGGCCCTAGATCCGAGAGACAAGGAAAAGACTGCATTCTCGACCGGCCAGGGGTTTTGGCAGTTCGCAGTTATGCCCTTTGACCTCTACAAGGCACCAGCCACCTTCCAACGCCTAATGGAATCAGTGATGAGAGGATTGACATATGACGCATGCCTGGTATACTTGGACGACATCATCATCGTCGGCAAGACGTTCGAAGACCATCTCGACAACCTGAGCAAGGTGTTACAGAGACTGCAGGCAACCAACTTGAAGCTGAACGTGAAGAAGTGCCAGTTTTTCCGCAAGGAAGTTAACTACTTGGGCCACATAGTCTCACTAACCGGAGTGGCCACAGACCCGGAGAAAGTCAGGCCGTAAGAGATTGACCTCGCCCAAAGGATAAGTGAGAGTTGCGCAGTTTCCTGGGGCTGTACAGTTATTACCGCCGCTTCATAAAGGGGTTCTCCAACATCGCCAAACCCCTCACCCGCCTAAGAGAGGAACACCGACCTTGTGTGTGAACGGATGACGCTGAACACGCTTTCCAGCACCTGAAGAAGACCATGTGCAATGTTCCTATTCTAGGATTTCCACAACCAGGCGGCACCTTCCTTGTGGACACCGACGCCAATGACCATTGCATTGGAGGCGTCCTATCGCAAGTTCAGGACAGCCACGAGTGGGTGATAGCCTACTACAGCAAGACGCTATCCAAGGCAGAGATGATATACTGCGTCATCCGGAGGTAATTACTGGCGGTAGGAAAGACCTTGGAACACTTCCACAAGTACCTGTACGCCGGTCAGCCATTCCACCTGAGGACTGACCATTCCGCCCTAACCTGGCTATTGAGCTTTAAGAACCTGGAAGGCCAGACAGCACGTTGGGTCCAGAGGCTGCAGGAGTACGACTTCACCTCTGAACATCGTGGAGGGAAGAGCCACGGTAACGCAGACGCCATGTCCCAAAGACCCTGCCCAGAGGAGTGCGGCCAATGCACAAGAGTGGAAGAGAAGGAGCGTGCTACAGTAGTCCGAGTATTCACGGCAGTGTCTACGGATGGCTGGTATAGCGCAGGCCTGAGGAAGGAGCAGCTGGCGGACGCACACTTGGGACCACTCTTGAGAGAATGGAGGCAGGGACAAGACCAACCTGGGCGGACATCGCACCGAGGAGCGCCATATACAAGTCATACTGGTCCTAATGGGACTCATTGAAGACAAGAGACGGTGTGCTGTTCCGGGTATGGGAATCGCTTGGAGAGGGAGCAGTTGGTACTTTCCCGAAGGTCCCGGAAGTCTTGGAGGAAGTGCATGCCGGTGCTTCAGGAGGACACCCGGGCGCAAACCGAGCGATCGACCAACTTCGGCAGCGCTACTACTGGCTGAGACTCCGGGCAGACGCTGAGAGATGGTGCCGTCAATGTCATGTGTTGCGTGGCGAGTCGCGGCCCCCAGACTAGGAGGCGGGGTCGCATGCAGCGGTACAACGTCGGAGTGCCATTCGAAAGGATCGCCGTCTACATAGCTGGACCGTTCCCAGTGTCCGACCGAGGCAACAAGTACCCGATGGTGGTCGTGGACTACTTCACCAAGTGGCCGTAGGTGTATGCCATCCCGAACCAGGAGGCAAAGACAATCACAGACTGCCTCGTGGAGGAAGTGTTCTGCCGATTTGGGGTGCCGTTAGAGCTCCACAGTGACCAGGTCACCAATTTTGAGTCTAACCTGATGAAGGAGGCATTCGGAAGTCTTGGGATGAACAAGACCCGCACCTCACCCCTACATCCACATTCGGACGGCATGATGGAGAGATACATCAGGACCTTAGAACAGCACCTGAGGAAAGTCGTGGCCAGACGTCAGCGAGACTGGGACATCAAGGTGCCACTGTTCTTGCTGGCCTACCGCTCGTCAACACACGATACCACTGGGATGATGCCAGCCAGCTTAATGTTCGGCCGAGAGTTACGTCTCCCCTGTGATCTGGCTTTTGGAAGCTCCCCGGGCGCAAAACAGCCAGCAGCCGAATATGTGGAGAACCTGGTGGACCATCTCCACGACATGCATGAGATGACTCTTCAAAACTTCCAAAAGCCGAGCGACCGCATGAAGACCCGATACTACAGGCATGCCAACAGCCAAGGGTTCCAGCAAGGTGGCCTGTTCTGGTTGTATCACCCTACCCGGACCAAGGGACGATGCGCGAAACTTCAACAGCCGTGGCAAGGACCGTACCGGGTGGTGAAGAGGATTAATGACGTGGTCTACCGCATCGAGAAAGTGCCCCCAGGGGAAGATGTTGGTGGTACACCTGGATCGTCTGGCCCGCTACAATGGTGCTGTTCGGGGTGACCATCCTTGAGGATTGAGCAATGTCGTGAACCCGTATCTACGATCGCGCAGCTTGTTTACACCAAAGGAACTCATAAGCAGGCAGTGTGAAAACCCACAGCGGGCAGACAAAGCTAACATGCATATAAAGTTCTGCCGATAAATGGGAATTTTTTGTTACTTCTTGACTGATAGAGACTGTTAGGGTTCTGGTTTATTTTCGAATAATCTAGAAATTATCAGTGAGGTATTTAAAGAGGCGAAGGCTCGCCAAGTTGTGCAAAAATAGTCGCGAGTGAGTAAACACAGAGAGAAGTAACAGCTGTAAAGTGTTGTAACGACAGCTAGTGTAATCAGCTGTCACTGTTTGTCATAGTCATCGACCTTGGTAGACTGTGTACGTAACGTAATGTTGTTGTAATCTGCAGCTGTATTTCTACGGAAATAAAGAACATTTGGAATTGCGACAAATTGGACTTTTAATTCTACAAACCCACAAAGTCACAGTATTTACGTATCGAATGATGCAACACGAACATTTTAGAGAAAATTCCTCACATAAATCTACCATTTATATGTGTATAACTAATTATTAGAAAGTTTAAATCTCCAAAACACTTCTGACATTTTAATTAAGATAAAATATGCACACATTTTCATGACAAATGAAATGTGGCGAAAGTCTAGGTACCATAAATTTGTCAACCTTTGGGCTGACTGGTGGAGTGTGTGTAGAGTATCGGCCGCCATTATGTTTAAAAGAGGATCGTTCTGGTTTAAAACAGGCCACATCTGGATATCCGATAAACAACCGACTTAGAATGTTTCTTTCTGAAATCTCCGTACTATGGTCTGCCTCAGGTTCAAGAGATCCCGAGTTCAAATCTCTGTCACGGTGAGTTCTATGGATAAGGTTTCCCCCCAAGATTTACTCTTATCCTGAAAGACGTATGTTAAGTAGTTCTAAGCTCTATAGGTCCTGGACTCATTTGACCATCATTTCACCCATTCCATTCATCGTCCGGTACGACAGCATTGGAGGAAACGTTAATTAAAACAGCAAAAATCAATATAATGAGTAAAGTAGACAACATATTCTGGTAGATTCGCCGTTCGCATTGCTTGTACATTTACATTAACCGCGCCTCCAACGAATCTGTCGTATCCTATCTCTGAAAACTCTATTACATGGCCAAATTAATCAAAGATATACTTTATTATTTTAATTACAGTTGGGGGATACGTATTACATTTTTAGAGGTTACCTCATATAATGGCGCTGGTCGGTAACCACCAGCCCGGAGCACTCTTTGTGACTGACTATCCCAAAACTGCTAGACCCAGACCCCATGCTCACCAAACGGCAAGCTTCTACAGCGTCTACGCCAGAGCCAGCAGAAAACCGGTTCAACCTGAAATAAACTGCTTACGGATACAATTCCCCAGTACTCTTCGCTATTCAGTTAAAAATAACAATTAATAAAAGCCTCCATCTGCCACTATATATTGCATTAAAGTGCCTATGCACCTGTAACTCGTATTCTGGAGGTCTGGTTTCGAGCTTCTTTGTCGACTTACCTGACCGTCGGCTTCCTTTGGGTCGTTCTTCAAGTTCCTGAGTGAAAGCTAGAAAGGTACCTTTCATTACTTCATTTTCTCTCCCTCCACTTCACCTCATGCTCATTCCACTTTATGATTCGTCCAACATGTGTCTTGGTTTTGTGGCAGTATGTTCCCCATCTACTAGTCTGGTCCCTGATGTTGGACGTCCTCAGGGAGTGCCTCCACATGGACGGCCGTCTGTGTCAAACCACTACGATCCGCCGGGAACAGTCTGTCTCAAACCAGAACGATCCGTCGGGAACAGTCTCTATAAATACCCAGGCCTAAGTTTGTATTTAATCATTCGCACCAGGTACAATGGATATTAGAAGAGTAACTTCTTCCAACTTAAAACCAATTCAGTACTTGTGTGCAACAACAGCGTTAGTGGGAAAATGTCATGTTGACATATATGGTCTTGAAGTTTAGAAAGTGTCGGAATCATTTAATAATGCAATAGTGCACTTGCAGACAGATGTTTACCTAGAATGTACAACTGTATAATACATTAACATAACATCACGTCAAACTTAATTATTCAGAGATAAACATTGACATCTATAGACAAACAATTAACGCTGTTACTGGATAGAAGATATACTGTTCAGCCTTTCAATTTTATAATTGTTACAGTTTTAACACTTTTTAGATTATTGAACAATCTTTAGCTCTCAATTTCTGGTTTTACATCTAACACTGTTATTTGGGACAACATTATTCGCACATACCGTGTTTAGGACACGAGTAAGCCTGTCACCATTTTTTGGCTTCTAAAATGTACACAATGCCAATGCATCTATATTTTGTAGCAAGATTTACTCGTGGTTACGGGTCTTGTAACTTAGAAAGGACAGCTATGGTGAGAACAGTAACTCGTTGATATACTGCAGTGTAGGTATTCGAACCTGATACCAATCCTTTGGAAAGTAGTGTATACAGTAATGTTTCTGAATGCAAAGTCAGTAGCCTTTAGCACGTGGTGTCTTAAGAAATATTGGAGCACGTGCCTTTGACCAATCTTTTATTAACGAAGCTGCGTTAATTATATGAATGGTCTGGCGGACACTCTACAACAGTGGAAGACAGATAGTAGTGGTGTGACGTTAGCTCTGCCAGCTATCACAGCAAATTATGCTCCCAAACGGAAGGCAGTTTAGTGCGTAACGTCACCGCGCTGATTGCTGCTGTCGAAGGGGAAGGAATAGTTTGATGTGTGCAGTTAGGAAAGACAGGAAACGTATTAGGTGCTAATAATATATACAACTTTCATTTTGGGTGTTGTAATATTAATGCTGACTGCTTTAATTACACATTTGGTCACCGTTTATCAACAATTACATTTGGGCTCTGTGTTATGAGAAAATATACAAAACTTCAAGCTCGTAGTTTATCGGAAGGACAGGCATATTATATAGTAAATAAAATAAAACATCAAGTAATTTTATGTGCAAATTAGAGGAGACGCATTCAGTACAAAATTAGGTGGACATTTTCCGACAGTTTCTGTTTCGTTTTTCTTTAACTAGTTTATCTATGTCAGGACGTAATGTCTAGGAAATTTGTAATCGAAACTGCATGTTAGATTTTGATCCGACAAGATACTTCGGGGTTTGGATTTGGCTAATTTCATAACAGAAAAAAAATTGTTCGCACACATTAGTCGGTGCGGCAAGTGAATAAAACCTCGGAAATCTGGTTTGGGGCACATTCTTGTAAAAATCAGCCAAGTCTGTCTTGTGTGTATATTTGTCCTTCAATAAATCGTCACATTGTAAATTTAACAGTTCCATTAGGTACGTGGCAGCTACATTATTATCGAGTGTACTAAACCTCATTGAACCCTCAAATTCTGTACTCACTGCCCCATTTATATAGGCAACTTGGTACTACATGGCTCTTGCCTGACGTCACGCGCACTACAGACCACGCTCACAGCTGAAATAAGTCACAACTCTCGAAGCTGTCTTCCTCTGCTCTACAATCTTCTACCATTTTCGCGTATTCAGCAGGAAGATTTGTAATTCCAGCCCTCTTTACCATGTAGCACACCATATTTCGCAAAATTTCGATCACACTGACTGTAGGAGTGACCCCTTACAGGTAAACATGTTCAATTTCAATATAATTCAGAATTTTGCTGTCTCTTTACCACTGCATGAATAGTTCCATTGTCTTCTTTAGAAGTAACATTTGGTCACTGTTATCCATTTTATTCACAATTCGTACTAGCATTAGCAGAGTACTGGGAACGGCATTGCGCACGTTATTCTTTTCGAGCACTTACTGCCATCTAGAGACGTCACATTGAAATAAGTTTTATACAGACGCTAGTTGAATGTCTGAAGTATACAATGCATGCATTTATGCAATAACAGCGTTAACTGTTTAACGCTCTTGTTGCACCCAGCTATTCAGTTACTCCACCTAAATGCTGTAGAAACAAAAGTCATTTTGTGGTAAAGTGCTACTGAGAGTGGGCATGTAGTAACCACACGAAGGCTTTACCTCAGCCTGCCAGTACCTCGGTCGGTCGGTTAACTACATCTGCCTCTTTGTCGCCTCCCGTATCTTAAGTCCACTATAGTCCTAGTTTATTAAACACAGAAAGTTGCTTTGCTTACTTTGCTGACAGAAACTGGCCAGGAAAACAAAGAAGGCATATGATAGAGAATATCGAGGGAAATGATCATCAATGTGCGACGTTATAGTCAGGGCAACCGTGAGCACGATCAGAGCACACATTATGCTGATCCAAAGTGTGCGGTTAAAGGGCATCAGAAATTGAAACCATGAACTGTAGAACGCATCTGGTGAGCGTATGAACAGGATCAACCTGAAAACAAAAACATCAACAGTTGCTGTACTCATTAACAGATTACAGTATTTCTATGTTATATTTATTCATTCTTTTTGGCCTTAACATTTCTTTCCACTGTTAAAGTAGTGTTATTACTTCATTTAAATAATGCCAAAGTAATATATACAGGTGGCTCCCTCAAATCTCCCTGATTCTAACTTTTAAAGCTTATGTTTTTCAGATATTGTGTTCCGGTTTGAAGTGAAGGAAAGGGGAAATAGTCAAGTCTTACCATTTTTTTTTTTAAATTCTTAATTCGTCAATGAGCAGCGCCAGTGTAGTGTATTCAACATGGCATCAAAGCAAGAGAAAGCACAGACAGCTTTGTGGTATGCAGAGCACAAGTCTATCATTACAGTGCAAAGACAGATATAATTTTCCAGCAAGACGGTGTGCCACCTCACTGCGACCACTTTGTGCGTACATCTCTGAAGAATACTTTCCCAAACGCTGATAGGACGCGGTGGGCCAATAGCTTGATCTGCTCCTCGACCGCCCGACATAACTCCATTAGATATTTTTCTATGGGGTTATGTAAAGGATATTGTGTACGCTACCAAAGTGCCCGACATTAACGTCTTACGTACACGCATCGTAGAAGCAGTAGCAACTATTACACCAGATAGGCGGGAGTGAACCTAGACTGAAGTTCAATATCGTGTGGATATTCTGCGTGCAGCCCAAAAAGCGCACATAGAAACCTACTGACTATTTTCTAGAAAATATTGAAACAAAATGACTCAACTGAGACTCAGGAGGCTGCACCATTTGTCACATTAAAGGTAAATGGTATACCAAAAGGGGTTTCGATGTATTCTGTAACTAGGAGCGTAGCTGGAACGATATGGGAGAGGATGGTAGAGCTAGGTCGTAGAGCAAGAGGAGCTGGACTAGACATAAGTATGTAGAGTTAGAGACAATACAGAGTTCTATAATATACCAATTTGCTATAACATAATTATGAAGTCTAAGTAAAATACACTCCACAAGACTTGAGGAGACTTAGGAGACTTAGGAATTACATTATTATAGTAAAGCTCCATATGGTCTTACCTTGAGGCTGTGTAAACGTGTATGGTTAGGGGATGCGATGACTGGACGAGTCTGAATCTAAGATCAGCGTGATCTCCGGGGTAAATACTACCCACCTCTAGACTACAATGATTCTCGACTGGCAGAATACGCAGTCTTAAATATTGTTACTTTTAATATGGTGACATATTGCCAGTTCAGCATTCTCACATTAACAAAGCTACGTAGATGTTTCCCTAAGTTAAGCAAGATCATATTTCCTGAAAAACTTCCTACTTGCAGATCGGCGTTTGCGTGACTCGAATTACTTTAGTAGCATCCGGCCACGTATACGTGGTAGACATGAGTATACAGGAAACTGTAGTCATAAGCTAAAGTCATGTGAAATGTGACAAAGTGCTGTTCTCATTAGTCAGCAGAATAGTGCAAACGAGTCCAGTCATAGGAAGTGAGCATTGAATAATGAGATCCCAGAATTTGATGTTCCTAAGTCTTCCTCGCCGATACACGTGACAGTATTTAAATTGTACTTTTCAATATAATGTATGAAACTGTCCTAGTGTCTTTGGCTTTAATTTGCAAACCAATGGAAATAAGGGAGATTCGAGGGGACACCCTGTATAGTTAGTGATATATGGGGCCTGTCCGTAAAATAAGGTCTCCAATTTTATTTAATATAGAAAACATTGATGGAAAGGTGGAACTTACAGCTATTTTTCAACGTAATTACCATTGCGATCGATGCACTTTTGCATGCACTGTGGCAGTTTTTGTATACCCTTGTCATAGCACTCTCCCGCCAACCTCGTTTTTCAAATCATCGTCGATCCGGAAATGTGTTTCATCCAGGTGTGACTACAACTCAGAAAACAGATGATAATCACTAGGTGCTAAGTCTGGACTGTAGGGGAGATGGGTGAGGATGTCCGTCCGAATTGTGCCAGGAGATCAGCCGTTGCCTGTGCAGTATGGGGATAAGCGTTGTCGTGATGAAAAATCGCTCTCTTCGTCAGCATTCCCCTCCCTCGCTCGCGAGCTGTCACACGCCGATATTTAAGCATTTCTTGCTTCACTTTTGCATTTTTTTCGGCTGAAACCGAATGCCGACCAGAACGCTGTTCGTCGTGGACGTCTGTGAACTCTCTGAGCCAGTTTCGCACGTTTTTGACGTCCATACACTGTGGCCCATAGACTTCGCATAACTGACGATTTATGTCAGTGGGGGGGGGCAGTGCCCTTGGCACACAAAAAACGGATCACTGCACGCAACTCGCAAGCTCATCGCAAACGGCTGCCCAGCCAAGACTAATGGTTTCAGCGGGTGGGGATTTGAGGGGGTGAAACCGAGCTACACGCCAGTGTTGCCATATCTCGCGTAATAGCGTTCTTCACGGCTCCAGCGATTTGGAGACCTTATTTTACGGACACATCTCGTGTAAATATCGATTCTCGTTGTGTCTAATATGTCTAATAATTATAGATAAACTTTCGTTACTTTCAAGTATTTAGGTTTTGAATTCTTCTAAGTTGTTGCATTTAACTTTATACTAGATAGGCAAGTTATTACCACGTGACTCCAAAGAGTTGTTGGACAACGGCTTGTACTGTATTTCATGTCACTGAAAGAATGTAACATTCTATAGATCGTTTTGTAAATAGCAACATAGAAAACAAAGTATAAGGCTTCGTTGACTGAGTTGTGATTGAATGAAGCTGAGGCTTTTATAAAGTGAGTATTGTCAAATTGTACCATCCCTCTAATGAGTAATATTACCCGTCCTTCCAGAAGGGAGCCATGAAGTTTACAGCATCAAGACGAGAGGTAGTCATGGTGAAGGATGTGATTGCCACATCTGCTTCTTCACGCAACACCATCCCAACCATTCCATTCCAGGAACCATTTAACGTCTCGGCACCCCAAGCTCCATCTGCCGCTCTCTTAAACTTCGTCCTACGGACACAAACAAACTTATATTCAGAGAAACTCTCGCATACAACGCAACATTCAATGTCGAATATGACTGAAAGGGGCTATGAACCAGGTAATTCTATAAAGATTCCATGCGAGAATACCTGTTTGTTTCTGTATGTGGCAGCATAGATGGAAGCCGCATTATTCTAAGATGAAGGTCTGTTTTAAACTAAATCTGATACATAAGTTCGGCAGCTTCCAAAGATCTGACACGAAGATTTAAACAAATGATCGCTTGAGCCTATGCCACACTTCACTTGGATCATTTTTATATTCTGCAAAACATTTTGTTGTGAAGGGACATGGCTGAATTTCTGTGGTATAATGGGTAAAAGAGTGCCATCGTACGAAAGATTTTGTTATAAATTTGTGCTATGCGTATCTTCCAAGTTAGCCTGCCATCGAAAATTACTCCAAGATATGTTTCTTCCATGGTCCAGTTAACTCCTGCTATTGACAGTTCGGGGACGTCAAAATCCTTACACGTATTGAATGTAATAGCTTTCGACTTGGTAGGGTTAACTTTTAACCTCCAAGTGTTAAACCAAGTAGTTAGTTGGTCGGCGTAGTAGTTGAGGCAGTAGCAGTTGCTGTGTCATCAGCGAACTGATAGGATGGCAGTGGGCCTGGGACGCTTCCTTGGGGGACTCCGTGGGTGGGTATATCTTCTTTGCTGACACCAAATGTTCTATTCGACTGTCAACTGCAGTGTATTGTATTCCCAAATTACTTTGTATCTGCAAGACATTAACAATAAGATAATGCTTATCTTGATTAACACGAAGTTCATAGAAGAATTTATAAGAATACAGAAGGTCATGTGAGTGCAACCCTTCCTGTTAATTTATATTACCAAAATTATCGGTATGTGTGTGTTTGTAGGAAAACCATAATTTAAAAACTAAAATTTAGATAGACACCGAACTTGATATTACATAAATATAACTTTTCTAAGAAAAACTTCACTTATCTTAACAAAATGATAAATCTTCTTAATTCTTCCTTCTAATTGAGATATATTTCAACAAACTCCTGCCTTAGTAATGGGTAATCCTCTTTCCTTTTCTTGCTGATCTTTTTATAAGTTTTTTCAAAAAGCAAGTCACCGAAGCAATCCCTTTGATTTTTAAAGCCTGGTATAGATATGTTGATGATAATTTTGCTGTTGTACCTGATAAACAAATAAACGATGCTTTAAAATTACTAAATTTACAAAATAAAGCTATAAAATTCACATTAGAAACAGAAATTAATAGATTTCTTCCTTTTCTGCATTTGAAGATAATAAGAAATAATAACAAATTGGATTTACGTATTTATAGGAAATGGACTCACTTCGATAATTACATAAAAAATAAAAGTTTTAACCCTTTTTCACATAAATTTGCTCTTTTTAATAATTTGGTTTATAGATTAATAAATATACCCCTGAAAAAAGAATAATTTAATAAAGAATGTAAACATATTATTAATACTGCTTTAATTTATTGTTTTTAATAAAGACTTTATACAAAAGGAGATTGAAAATTATAAATATCAAAAAACTGTTAATGATATTTCTACTCTTACAAAAATAAAAGACGATTATAATTTTTAAAAAATGTACTTACCATCCTTGGGTTAATAAACATTTTCAATTTTTTTAAAGAAGTTGGTATAACTTTAGTTTAATTCCTCAAAATAAATATAGTATTAAAATTTCACTACAATTTTCTAAAAAAGATAAAATTCCTAATAATAAAAATCTGGTATTTATCAATTTAATTGTTTAGATCGTGATCATGTTTATATTGGTAAGACAAAACGTAATTTGGAAACCAGAACGAAAGAACATTTTCGTAACATTAGATATAAACAAACTGATAAAACGGCCATAGCAGATCATTTTTGGTCATTTAACCATGAAATAAATCGAGAAGTTAAATTATTAAAACAATTAAATGCTCCGATAGATTACATGGTTGGGGAAAAGATATTGATTTAAAAAATAAACATTGCATACTGAATTTTGAAATACCAGCTGTTTTCAGATTTTGGTAATACTGAAAAAACATAATAACTTGGTAACCGGAATCCTTGACAACGAATTGTGTTGATGGACTGAAGATGCAAGCAATTTGTTTGTGAAATCGATCTCAATTAGAAAGAAGAATTAACATCATTTTCTTAAGATAAGTGAAGTTTTTGTTACAAATATTTATATTTGTGTAATATTCATTGCTTCACTGTAGCTAGCTTCATTTTCTATGTAACCAAATCTGATATTCAAGTTGAGCTTCTTCCAAAAGTAACACACGCATGTGTTGAAAAACTAATGTGAAAGCGACTTACATTTGATATGGAACACTTTTCCAAATCTTTGCTGTTCACAAAAATAGATTTGAAAGATTTGACGGCCTGTTGTCGAATGTTTTCACTGAAGTACGCAGTGGTATAAAGTTGTACTATTTAAATATGTTGACAGGAGATTGCTGTGAGCTACAACCTCGTGCTACCTGCGGCGCTAGTTGTACGTAAGCCAAGGAAACTTGCAATGCTATACCACTCACCGAAAGTTGAGTTGCTGCATCAGTAACTTCCAAACAGTACCAAAGTATCCTCCGATAACCTCAGGCTCCGCTTCTAAAGATGCATCCTTCAGAATGATACTCACATTCTGTCAAATAAAGAGCAAATCAATATAATTATCGTGTTGTCGTTGGTTCAGATCTACTTCTAGAGTTCAAGACATAAATATAGATATAAACATCCACCATGCTACTTGTAAATCACGCCAATTTTCATGTTTATTACTTTCTATACCATCTAAGGATGAATTGAGCTCCACCCAAAATCTCACACCAAGATTTAAATCGAAGTGTACAATTTTACATCCCATAATAAAAGAAAGCACTTTTAGAGAAAGGTCCGACCGCGCGCGCGCGCGCGCGCGTGTGTGTGTGTGTTTGTGTCTGTGTGTGTGTGTGTGTGTGTGTGTGTGTGTGTGTGTGTGTGTGTGTGTGTGTGTGTGTCTGTCTGTCTGTCTGTGTGTGTGTCTGTCTGTCTGTCTGTTTGTCTGTCTGTCTGTGTGTGTCTGTCTGTCTGTCTGTCTGTCTGTCTGTGTGAGTGTCTGTGTGTGTCTGTGTGTGAACAATATAAATGAAAAAATAAATCCTGAAGAAGCGTATTAAGTTAAGAATCTTCTAAGGATACGAGACAAAGATTTTCAAGATGATATCCCACTTCAATCTACGCTAAAAATTTATGTTTTTGACTTCTTCAACAATGGCTCTAATGATTTTTATGAAAGTGCCATATGTTTAAAGTATTTTCGTCCAATGAAATGTATATGCTGAATTTTCTGGGAATGTATTCTAAAGTCCTCTTTATTTTCGAAGTCTTTTGAATAACTAAAGAAAAAGAGATTCATAAAACCGTACTTTACAAAATGTAGAGCTCGTTAAAATACAGTATTTGCGTCTGTTACATGTTTTTTGTGGAGTGAACCACCTTGGAGAGATTCTTTATCATACGTCTCAATTTTCCAGCATTTATACTTCTTAAACGCAAAATGCTTATTCAATTCTTATCTCTTGATTGAACAAAAGAAACAATTTCAAAGCCATCGCATAGCGACCAGCTGTAAATTATTTTACTATTGCTCAAAATCTACTGTATAAACTTTTACAGTTTTGCCTAAAAGAAATTTAGAAAAAAGCTATTTTTGAAAATATTTATACTTGGTTAAAATAAAATAGACAAAGTAGTATGCGTGTATGTGAACAGTTTGAGCAACAGTGCAGAATTTTATGTGACAGATGTATGCACGTTTTAAACATTAGTTTGTAAAAGTCACGGCTTTTTTGTGGAGGAAATACGAGATATTGTCATAGGGCTACGTTTTCATGTCACCAGCAAAACTTAATAAATTCTCCACAATTTCTTCTGACTTTTTTAAGCTACCACATAAATTTAACATCATTATGGTTAATTACAATTTAGATTACCAAATAAGGAAAGTTGCGACACGGAGCGGTCAAGCGTTAAACGAACGGCCACGTCAGTGTGCCTGTTCTGACAATACTACATATGTAGTCACTTAGTCCTCAAGCTAGGGCAGGGCTAGAAGGACGTCGTGTGTGAACGAACGGCCACGTCAGTGTGCCTGTTCTGGCAATACTACATATGTAGTCACTTAGTCCTCAAGCTAGGGCAGGGCTAGAAGGACGTCGTGCGTGAACGAACGCGCACGTTGTATGCCAAGGTTACTCCTCACCCATACCAGCTGGTGAATTCACTGGGTGAATATGACTACCGTCTCCCCAGGAGACGGAGGAGCTACCGCCTCTCCAAGGATGCCCTTGGGTGGTAAAGTCTGCCTCTCTTCCTTCATTCCCAAACATCGCCAATTCACGCTGTACCGTGTTTGGTCGTGGCTGGAAGGGTGACACCTGCACGTGCAGCATGCGACTGACCTGAAATACGCCAATCTTCAAAAACCAAACTCCATCAGGCCTCTCGCTTCTGGTTCCCTCCTCTGCTTGATGGATCGCCAGCGACCGTCCTAAGCGAGGTGGTTTCGGACACTGGCCGCGTCATCGGAGGCACACCCCGGCACCGAAAGCATCAGTAGAGACCAACCGCGCCATCTAAAACAACGACACGCAGGCTCTCGCAAATGACATAACCTTTTATACCGCACGGGTAAATCTGCACAGTGGATAGGTACCGTGGCGTGTTACCCTTCGCCCTGGAGAACCCGAGTGACCTGCTCTTAGCTCTTAGCTTGGCTCGACATAACTGGTCTTTTGTACCTACGTCCCGGAAGCCACGATCAGGTGAGAGGAGCGAGTTGGGACTCGGCACGTTGACCACACTGGTCTTTTGTTCCTACGTCCCGGAAGACAGGATCAGGTGAGAGGAGACAGTGGGGACTCGGAACGTCGACCACACTGGTCTTTTGTACCTACGTGTCGGAAGGCACGATCAGGTGAGAAGAGACAGTGGGGACTGGGCACATCGACCGCACTGGTCTTTTGTTCCTACGTCCCGGAAGACAGGATCAGGTGAGAGGAGACAGTGGGGACTCGGAACGTCGACCACACTGGTCTTTTGTACCTACGTCCCGGAAGGCATGGTCAGGTGAGAAGAGACAGTGGGGACTCGGCACATCGACCGCACTGGTCTTTTGTTCCTACGTCCCGGAAGGCACGGTCAGGTGAGAAGAGACAGTGGGGACTCGGCACATCGACCGCACTGGTCTTTTGTTCCTACGTCCCGGAAGGCATGGTCAGGTGAGGGGAGACACTGGGGACTCGGCACATCGACCGCACTGGTCTTTTGTTCCTACGTCCCGGAAGGCACGATCAGGTGAGGGGAGACACTGGGGACTCGGCACATCGACCGCACTGGTCTTTTGTTCCTACGTCCCGGAAGGCACGATCAGGTGAGGGGAGACACTGGGGACTCGGCACATCGACCGCACTGGTCTTTTGTTCCTACGTCCCGGAAGGCACGATCAGGTGAGGGGAGACACTGGGGACTCGGCACATCGACCGCACTGGTCTTTTGTTCCTACGTCCCGGAAGGCACGATCAGGTGAGGGGAGACACTGGGGACTCGGCACATCGACCGCACTGGTCTTTTGTTCCTACGTCCCGGAAGGCACGATCAGGTGAGAGGAGACAGTGGGGACTCGGCACATCGACAACACTGGTCTTTTGTTCCTACGTCCCGGAAGGCACGAACAGGTGAGGGGAGACAGTGGGGACTCGGCACATCGACCGCACTGGTCTTTTGTTCCTACGTCCCGGAAGGCATGGTCAGGTGAGAAGAGACAGTGGGGACTCGGCACATCGACCGCACTGGTCTTTTGTTCCTACGTCCCGGAAGGCACGGTCAGGTGAGAAGAGACAGTGGGGACTCGGCACATCGACCGCACTTGTCTTTTGTTCCTACGTCCCGGAAGGCACGAACAGGTGAGGGGAGACACTGGGGACTCGGCACATCGACCGCACTGGTCTTTTGTTCCTACGTCCCGGAAGGCACGATCAGGTGAGGGGAGACACTGGGGACTCGGCACATCGACAACACTGGGCTTTTGTTCCTACGTCCCGTAAGGCACGATCAGGTGAGAGGAGAGGGGGGCGGCCGACTTCAAGTACGACCACGACTTCGGTGGTCTAAATCAACCGGCATCCCTCCTGCCGTGTACCTGAAACGTTCCACAGGTCGGCTCGGAGACCGGATTCGTCCCGCCGGAGTTCGTCCCGTGTTTACCCAAGGCAAGTGAGTCTGTCATGCAGCGCCGAGACACCCGCCGACAATTTTACACTGAAAGTGGCCACCAGATGACAGATAAGCTGAAATGATAATGGAGATGAAATCGAAGGACAGGAAATACGGTAGATGTAATTATCCTACCTGGCGACCAGGGAAACTCCGAAAAGGCATGAGTCCGGTACGTGGTCCGCCTCGGTAGCGTAATCCTTGTTTCACGTAAGCTTGCCCAGTATCTCTTACCGGTCACGTGACCTAATCACCTCTCATTGGCTGCTGTTGTGGTAAAGACTGTCGTGCGGTAAAAATTAGTTCGTTATTTAACATGGTGATATATCATTATATGTTGGAAGAGCATTGTCAAATTCATATTTTCGTAACTGTTTTAATTAAATATATTACGCAACACAGTTGATTTATCTGAAATGCATGTTAATTCTTAAACGAAGTAAAGAGGAGGTTCCTTTGCTCTCAAGCATATGACACGATAGCACGTGCTTCAGCGGTACATATTTGTATATATGACTTATCACTGACCTTGTTTTGAAATGGATTAGACATATAACGCCATTCGAAGGTTGTTGTGCCTATTGTGAAAGCTAAATTATTTTATTGATCGTTTATTGCGCGTGTACTTATATGAATAATGGCAGAGTCTACCGCCACTTTTTCGCTTAAGTATCGCAAGGGTAAATATTTACAAACAGGCGAAAAAAGAATTGCGGGGCATGTGTTTAATGCACTCACACAGAAGAATCCGTCTTTGTCAGTGAGAGAAGTCGAACAGCTGTGTTCTGAAGTTACAGGTGTAAGTGTTAGATCCGTAGGAACATCGCGATGTGAAATTGAGAAAACAGGAAAACTTACCATTACAGGCAAAAGCAGGAATAAAGAAAAGCGCGTGCTCGGAGAAAATACGTGAAAAGTGCTGTGCGTCGTCATGTGTGTAGTTTTTTCATTAGACACGAACTCCCTAACATAAATAACATTTCGTCTGCTGTAAATGAGGATGCAGATTCACCAAATTTCAGCAGATTGCTTATACAGCTGGGATTTGTGATTGAAAAAAGAGGCAAGAAAAATGTGCTAAAAACAGAGGCGATATTGCTGTGTGGCGAAGACGTTATTTAAGGACAGTTAGACTGTACCGAGATACAAGTCGCAAAATATATTACCTTGACGAGACTTGGGAGAATGAAGAATACAGGAAAAGTAAGGTATGGCGTGACACGACTTTTAAAACTGAAACACAAGCATTTTTGAAAGGTATGTGTGCTAGTTTAAAAACTCCCAGTGGAAAAGGATGAAGGCCTTTCATTATAAACTTGTTTCAGTTACATTGCTCAGTCATCCAGTTTCAACTTGCTCATTTTATTATAAACTTGTATTTTTGCATGCCTTCATATCCTTATTTGTATGATTTTATCTATCTTCCCGGCAATTATTATGACGTTTACTGCAGGTTTAAATGTGACAGGAAGGCACCGCCTATGGCCTATGGCGCGAAAGCATTAGCCAATTAGGACGAGGGGGAAGGTAGTTGAACGCGGAGTGATACACGTCAGCGGGGCAAGGTTATATGAAACAGAGTATAGATGGTTAACGTGTCTGCTTCACGTCCAGAAGGTCACGAGTTCGAATCTCGGTCAAGGCGAGTTACCTGGATAAGGATTTTACGAGGTTTTCCCTTATCACGAAGGACGAATGTCTGGTAACTCTAAGCTCCATGGACCCCGGACTCATTTGAGCATCATTTCATCCATTTCATTCATCGTCCAATGTGACTTAACGTTGGTGGACGTAGATTACAACAACAAAATGGTCACCTACGTGTGCCACGGGAATGGAACCTCCCGAACGCGAGCCACAGACGACACCTCCTGAGCCATCCTGATCGGTAAAGTAAGACAGGAAAAATGTGACTCACATATCCTTCTCTACTCTTTAGAGCTGTTGTTACACTTATTTCCCTATTTACTTCACCTTAAGCAAGATAAAGATTATTTTATTCTTAATTTTCGGTTTTTTTTTTTTTTTTTTTGTAATTCACGTCCTCCAACATAAAGTCATATCGGACGATGAATGGAATGGCTGAAATGGTCCTCAAATGAGTCCAGGGTCCATAGAGCTTAGAGTTACCCGACATTCGTCTTTCAGGATAAGGGAAAACCCCGGAAAAACCTTGTCCAGGTAACTCACCCTGACCGAGATTCGAACTCGGGACCTCTTGAACGTGAGGCAGACACGCTACCACCAGTGGTCATCATGTGCTAGTTAAATGTTTTAAAGCTGGTCACTAATTAATGATTTTAATATTATATTCTCTTCGCGTGGCCAGGATATAAAAAAACGACGTGCCAAAGAAAAGTATAAGCATTGAAAAATTCAAATAACAAGGAATATCTCGTAAATGTTTCAGTTCACCCAAAAACCTTAGACACTTGTCCATCTCTTATGATTTACAAGTTATAAAAATTGTCCAAAATAAGGAATTATGAGAAAGTTTTCAGAAAAATCAAGATATACATATCATTTGTTACAAAACTATCTATCCTATTGAAAATCCTGAAGTAGTATCCTTGAAGGATAAATACCAGGTGTAGTAAAATAAGACCTGAAGCTTTCCTGGCAACGAATATGTTCGAGATCTTCTCGGGAAACAAGCCAAGTGAAAAGACGATTAGAAATCATGATACAATAATTGTAGTTATATCATTTATTATAATATCCCGATGAATGCGAGAGATGTACGCTCCCGAAATGTCTATTTCTAATCGTCTTTTCACCTGGCTTGTTTCCCCAAAATATCTCCAATCAGGTGTAATGTTTAACTGGCTTTTCGTTTTTCAATTCTGCTGATGGGACACGCGCATACACACATGCTTTTCTGACAGTTTTCTTCTTCCTGTTCAAGGAGGCACAAAATTTGTACCTACTTCTGACGAAATTTTTGGGAATAGTTTTTCAATGCAATACTCTCGTACTTACTGTAAAGTACGTCGTAGAGACATAGAAGCACATCCTCCGGAGCAATGGCTTCGGCCACTTCAAGGGCCCAGCGAGGTGCCCCCTGTACCCGCACAACCAACGCGGAGCTACAGCGACACCTAATCCAGCCTCATGCTGGCCACGCACATGCCCACAGCAACAACCTTGGAGAAGATCTGAGGGTTGCCCTTTAGAACCTCCGTCCTGAGGTGAAAGGCATCAACACCCGCCTAGCTCAACTGGAGGACAAGATCATAGCTATTACCGTCGCCACTTCTACCTCCATAGACGATATACAAGACCTTCATGCAGAAGTGCTCATTATAGGACCGCAACTCACCGCACTTGACGAATCCATCAAAATCACTACCGGCGGCAATATCACACCATACAGGACGAGCTGAACTCTCTGTCCACTCTGCACACGACATACACTTGCATCCTCATAGACCGCGTTGACCAACATGAGGAATACATGCCTCCTACGTCTTCAAGACCTTCATGCAGAAGTGCTCAATATAGGACCGCAACTCACCGCACTTGACGAATCCATCAAAATCACTACCGGCGACAAACGTCACAGCATACACGACCAGCTGAACTCACTGTCCACTGTGCACACCACATACACTTGCATCCTCATTGACCGCGTTGATCAACATGAGGAATACATGCCTCCTACGTCTTCAAGACCTTCATGCAGAAGTGCTCAATATAGGACCGCAACTCACCGCACTTGACGAATCCAGAATAGATGGTAGCGTGTCTGCCTCACGTTCAAGAGGTCCCGAGTTTGAATCTCGGTTAGGATGAGTTACCTGGATGAGGTTGATTTTGAGTTTTGCCCTTATCATGAAAGACGAATGTCTGGTAACTCTAAGTTCTATAGACCCTGGACTCATTTGAGCATCGTTTCACCCCTTTCATTCACCGTCCAATATGTGCACAACAAAAACAAAAGGTGAAAAGAAATATAGAGCCAAACAGTGAAAAGTCTCTTCACTAAATTCTAAAATCTAACTTAGAAAAGAACTTAAACCTTCTCCACCGTTTTGCTATCATCTGCTAGCATTTCTGCAAACCTGGCCAGCTGCAGAGACGTCCTAAGGTCTGCCAGGCAAAAACACTCTAGCAGCATGTGTCGTACAGTTAACGCTTCGTTGCAAAACGGACAGACTGGAGCAGGCTTCCTTTTAAACCGAAAACTATGCGTAACAAGGCAGTGCTCAATCCCCAACCGAGCCAAACTCACCTCCTGACGACGAGATGAACGACAGTAGGTAACCCAGGGAATCGTAAGTTCTTTCACAGATCTAAGTTCATTGCTGCGGAGAGCCGACCACTCTTCCTGCCAGCAGGTTTGCACAGCTCTCCGCAATATAACTCTGAAATCTTCCGATGTAAAAGATGCTACTCTTGCCTTGGGCTCCATGGTAGCCGTCTTAGCTACTGAATCTGCAATTTCATTCCCCGGCAAACTAACGCATCCAGGAATCCATGCACCAAGATAACGCCAGAAGCATGTAAAACGTGGAGGGCATCCTGGATACGCTGCACAATTGGGTGGTAGTTGTACAGCTGCCGAAGGCTTTCAAGCGCAATGAGGGAATCACTCAGGATTAAGCAGTCCCCCAACTTTCGTCGACGTGCATGTAAAGTGGCCCGGTATATTGCATAAAGCTCTGCAATATAAATGGAAGTGCTAGTATGGAAACCGAATGTACACGGTTCGGTTCCACACATAAGCATAAGCAACACCATTTGAGCTGTTTGAGCCATCAGTATAAATTAAAAAAATGGTCTTTATAACGTGATAAAAATTCTTAAAAACGTATGTGGATACTAGACATGGACATGGTAGATTTATTGTAGTCATGCCCAGATCTACGTGAGACATTTTGCGCAACCAAGGAGGGTATGCCCTCTCCCCCTTAGGATACATCTTGGACATTTCAGTATCAAGCTTTCTAAGGAGTTTCCCGGAATCGAAAACCAGGTGGCTTTGGTTTAAGTGAAATGTTCCTATAACGCGCGTCCATTAAGGCTTTGAAGAACGACGTAAACGTTGGATGTGTGGGCATGCGATTAAGTTCACAGTCATAATTTGCTAATAAAATGTTGCGCCTGTACTGCAGAGGAGGTTCTGCAGATTCAGCATACAGGTTTACAACAGGGCTTGTTGGAAATGCTATACAAATTCCACAGTTATGAACTGTGTCTAATCCCTTCAACACAAATTGTCATGCTGGGCCATAAACGATACTACCATAATCTAATTTGGAATAGATGAGTGCGCCATAAAGTCGCAATAACACTGTACGATCCGTTCCCCATGATTCTCCACTTAGTACCCGCAAAATATTTAAAGATCGATTACATCGTGCCTTTATTTGTGCTATATGCGATGACCAACTAAGTTTTATATCAAATATCAATCCAAGGAACCTCGTCTCATCTGCGAAAAGTAGTAGATCTGAGCCTAAACGGAGCCTTGGAGGTAATCAACTGTGACGGCGCCATAAATTAACGCAGATTGTTTTCTCAGCCGAGAATTGGAAACCGTTTTTCAAACTCCAATCATTGAGGTTGTCTAAGGTTGTCTGCAGACGGCGCCTAAAAACGGTGTGCGCTGAGATATACAGTAGACGGCAAAGTCGTCTGCAAATAAGCATGACGAGACCCCCGGAGGGACACATTTCGAGATACAATTAATTGCAAAGTAAACAACGTAACACTTAGTACCGATCCCTGTGGTACACCGATCTCCTGAACAAAAAGATTAGAGAAACCGAGCCAACCCTTACTCGGAAAACGCGGTCTTTCATGAATTCCTGAAGGAAGAATGGTAGGCGTCCACATACATTCAAGGTGTGCAGAGTGCGTAGCAACCCTGGCCGCCAACGCGAATCATTCGCCATTTCAAGGTCAAAAATATTCCGACGGTTTGGCAGTTCTTAAGAAATCCGTTCATAATCTGTGTCGACATGGACACAAGATGATCCACTGTTGAACGGCGTCGTCGAAAACCGCACTGGATGTTACTCAGTAGGTTATGCGTTTCCACCGACCATACCAACCACCCATTTACCATGCGTTCCATCATCTTGCATACGCAACTGGTGAGGGAAATAGGACGGTAGCTAGAAGGGAGGTGACGGTCCTTTGCAGCTTTCGCCACTTATCAGTCATGAACCCAAACACGGTTATAGTCCTCGAGTAGGAATACCTTAACTTCAGATGAGAGACGTAACATTTGAACGTGGATTCCATCCGGTCCTAGTGCTGACATTCGCGAAGATGTAAGAGCGTGTTCTAACTCAGCCAAGGTAAAGAAGCGATTATAGTCTTCAAGTTTTCTGGAACGAAACACGAAACCTTGGGATTCTACCCGAGTCTTAATTGAGATGACCTCAGGAGCATAATTATTTGAGCTAGACACTTGAACGAAAGCACAGCCGAAGGTGTTAGCCACGTCAAACGGATCAGCAGTAACTACTGCAGATGTTTTCAAGCCAGCGGTTGGCAAGTGAGTCGATTTTCCGGCCACGCGCCTTAGCTTATCCCATACAACAGAGGAAGGTGCACGTCTGTTGAAAGATAATACAAAATTGTTGCATGAGGTTTTTTTGATATCGTTAATTATTTGCCTAGACTTTGCACGCGCTTTGTTGTACTCAATTAGGTTACTTCTGGTAGCCTGTCGTTGGAACACCGTTAGAGCACGTCTACGAGCACGAATAGCATTTCGCCAGTCTTTCGTCCACCATGGGACAGGAAATTGACCAGGATGGGTAGTCGAACGTGGAATAGACTGTTCTACGACGCAAAGAATTTTCTCTGTGAAATGATCCATTAAATCATTCACAGAATCGTGCTCGTTGTAATGAAAGACTGCCAACTGGGTGTAAAGGTTCCGATTGGCACGATCAAAGCGCCATCTAGGTATGTGTGAGGGAGGCACATCTTGTGCTAAGGGACTAAGAAGACATGGAAAGTGATCACCGGAATGTAAATCGGAGATGACTTTCCGTTGTAATGAAACTGCTAACTGGGATGAACAAACTGCCAAATCAATGTAGGAGTAGGTGTCTGAAAGGAACGTTGGCTCTCCGGTCTACAGGAGAACCAAGTTATTTCTCTCCAGGAATTTTTCAATGAGGTTGCCTGTCGAACATGCCCGATTTGAGCCCCAAAGTGGGCGATGGACATTTAAGTCTCCCACTATGAGAAACGGTGTTGATAGTTGGAAAACCAGATCTTCAAGGTCAGTTAATGAGAGGTCCTCAGATGGAGGTAGATGTTGATTGCAAATGCAAATCGCGATTGATGGCAGCTTAATCCTTACAGGCTTATAGACTGGATGTCAGAGTGCAACTGTATAGAATCTACAAATATATCATACCTGAGGAACATCATAGTGCCCCGTGGGCACGAATGCCATCTTCTGTTTCCATATCACACCTTAGTGGTGTGTAACGTCTGATTTTAAAATTGTCTTGTGGTCGAAGCTTAGTCCCTCGTAAGCATACCAACTAGGGTCATGCTTATTGAGCAAAAGTTCGAGCTCTGGTCGATGTGCTCTTAAACCTCGCATGTTCCATTTTAGGATAGCCTTGGTGACAGTAATGGAATAAAATGTCAAATGTATAAGCACATTACGTAGATTTTAGCGGAGCTTGGATCAATTTGCCCTTTTTCTTTGGTGTTGGATTAACACTCGTTTCAGCAGGTTTATCCTGCCTTATCCTCGCTGCCCTCATGGCAGCATTGTCAGGATTCGTGCTCCATATCCTCTATGGAAGAGGACTCTTTCCCCTTGTGGAACGTTCGGTTCGAGAGGCTCGAACCGATTGAAAACTGTGACCGACGAAGATGAATGTCGCAGGTCGTCCTCTCCAGATGATGATTCCGAAGATGATCTCGGAGGGTATCTTCGTGGACTTCTTTTTCCTTTCGTTTTGTGCGAGCAGTTTTCGTTGGTTCCTTATTGAAGTCTGTTCTGTCATACTTGGCCTTAAATGTTTTCGCTGGTGCTTCGTATATAATGGGCAGGCTGGTCTTTGTTGCTGACGTTGACGGTTTGACAGACAGACTAACTGGGATGTTCTTTTTGGCAGTAGTCTTATCTGGTGTGAATGGAGGTGTACGTGAACATTGCAAGTTCTTTGGTGGTGACCTAAGCACAAGGACTTTCTCTGATATGGTGGCCCCGTTTATATTGCATGTTTGCGTACTGGTTTCCCGTTTAAGTGACAGAGTAGCCGCCACATTGCTGTAGTTACGAGAACTGGTTACTGAGGGGTTGTGGGTACGAATAAGTTACCGGGCTTCCGAGAAAGATACCTTCTCGTTAACTCGGTCCTCGATATAACGGGGTATTCTCGTGAACTAGATGTATATTCACCTCTACAGTTAGCACATGCTGGAGGTGTTGTACATGCATTCGCTGACACTTAAAAGCATCTGAGGGTGTTCGGTATGTATTGGCTAACCTCAATTATTTCATACCCTGCCTTTATTCTTTGAGGGAGATCTACCCGATCGAAGGTCAAAAATAGGGTACCAGTAGGGACCAATACTCCTTGCTCTCTGCGTTGTACACGATATACTACCGTTACACTTTGTATTTGAGCGCTCTCCTGAATATCCTCGTTGTACATACCGTCCAACGCACTAGTGTTTACAACACCGCGAGGGGAATTCAGGGTCCTTTGTAGCTCTATCTTTGTAGGGTAACTGCCCAATCGTGTAGCCTTCTGTATTTTAGCTACCTGGGATGCTGATATTGCTTCCAGCAGGAGCGTGCCATTTCTTGATTGGTACACGACTTTACCGCACCAGCTAAGATCCTTCTGTATTACAAATGGATTCACTCATGTAAAAGTCCTTCCTTCTTCTGGTGGTTTTACCACTAAGTAGCGAGGACCACACTTAAATACTTCCTTTACAGCGTTTCTTACTATTTGTTGTGTTTTTAAAGGTACTCATTGCGACGTTATCCACCACCATTACAAATGTCTCCGATGGCGTGCTCACATCCTGGGCGCCACCCCGGCTTAGGTGACAGTCCTTGCCAGGACCTTGTTCACCTCATTGTCTCACTCCCAATGTAAAACCAGAGGGGCCCAATCGCCTCCAGGAGTGTAACAGCTCATGAAATGGTCCCTTTCTGGGACTGACATTTATCAGCGGATGCGAACACAATCGTACACTATAACCAGGAGCTGGGACTTACACATTACTCAGTCACTCCTTTGCTTGCCGCGCTAGGTATCCATCAGACTTGTGTTCAGGGAGACTAGGGTCAAACACAGAAGAGGACCATGGTTTTGGGCATTTGAAAGAACACTCTCACCTCGCAGAGGAACCCAATCGAGAGATTTAGCTTGGAACTACGGTTCACCAATTCCCGTACAGGCCCCTGGGGGGAGAGGTATTTGCGGTCTCAGTGGATATCGTCCGGGGCCTGTATTTGGTAGGTCGTTGTTAATATTCCAGTAGCAATATGCCTTTTCAGTAGGTTTTCCCTGGTTCAGTGGGTAGCGTCACTTGGCCAGTATTAGCGTGGTTGTTTTTACTATTGCGTTGGCAATATCTCTCATCAGTTGCTTTTTTCCGGACTTCGCGGGTCGCTAAATTAATTTTAGAATGGATAGGTATATTCCGTTAATTTGTTATCCCTCCATTCCACTTTACCTTATATGTACCTGGTTTTTCAAGGTACTAGGTATCGTTGGGATTGTCGTTGTTGTATGGCTTAGGAAGGTCATGCCCTAACAAACTGTCAGAGTCGCGAGGGCCCCTGTTGTCTGTGAAAGCTTAAGGTGGGATGGGAGGCGGTAAAAACAGCCCTCAACCTGGGGCGGTGCCCTTAAAGCTGTTGTGATTCCTGAGCTCTGCTTTTCCTTCATCATCACCGCACCCTATCGGCACAAAGTATTTACTGCAAGTCTCGAGCCACACCTCAAATCTAGTCATAGGTGAAGAGAATAGCTCAATATTTTTATAAATATTTTGAAAGCTCACAAACTCGGTAGTTTTTAAAGGATAAGTTTGCATACAAATATAAAGTTATATATTGACTATGCACTTACATCCGGTTCCACCGCTGCTAAAATTGTCAAGTTGCCAAGATTTTTGCGTCTTATAAACCAAGACTTTTCAGTAAGGAACTTAAGACCTGAATTAGAGCTCCATGTAGCCAGGATGTTCCTTCGGAGTTCGTTTTGATGGTAGACTTCTGAGAACGTTAGTGTTCTGTTCTTCCAATTTGCTACAAAGAAGTCGCAGTCTAGAGGTATCCGTATCCTGCTGAATAAGTGTTGCGGTAACTCCTCATTCGTCAGCAGTAGCCACTTCCAGTGACTTAATTGTATCTTATGCGATATCTGCAACAAATTATTAGGATTAATACAAAGTTTAACATTTGTGCCATTAGTTTTCCTTTAACTGCCAACAAACAGAATAAATGAAGCAGGAGCGTAACTATCAGATGCAGTTCTTCTATCTCCTTTTGTTGATTGACACCGAGGGTGGAAGTTACTTAGGAACACCAGGTACGCGAATTTGAAACAAAATCTGACTCGCATACACTCATGACGAGGTAAAATGGTGGAGGTTAGTACACCGACCTATAGAAGATACTTATCACCTCTTCCCACTTAGGGGGCACCCTCAGGAAGGATGGTAGTGTTTAGAAGGTTTTAAGGGTGGCTGTACTAAGCAGAAAGAACAACAGAGGGCAGCTAGAGATTTGAACCACCCAATGTCACTCGTACAAATGGTTCCCTACCTCCTGCAGGTTTACACATAGCCTGGGGGAATTTATATATAAGATCTGAAGGAATCCACAAGCATGAGAGGTAAAGTGAAATGAGAAGTGAGTGCAATTGGACAGAGAGAAAGTTTGGGGATGTAATTATGCTTCCCAGGATTAGCATAGTCAATCCTCCCGAAGTAACCCAAGGACGAGGAGGCTGGTCATGGGAATCAAACCAATGATCTCCAGAACGCTTGAGTAATCTTGCTTGAAGTCTAAGGATAGGTTCGTTAAAAGAAGTGAAAGCACAAGAATGAGTGTGAATGTCCTCAATAATATCGCAATGTAGAATATATTCAATTGTTGGTTGTATTAATGCATTACCTTTCATTGTTGTAAGCTGCGGAAGGATAGGCACCTCACTCAGTTGTAACTGTACAGAAACAAATTGCTTATAGTTGAACTATTGCCAATTTATCTATTAGACAGTCATTTTCTGCAATTTTGTATCCACTAGCCTAAAGATAACAACATTCGAATCACTTTAGTTTTAAACGGCGCTGCAACTTCTCTACTGCGTACAGTAAGTAGGGGAAGCATTGCGTTCCACCGAAATCTCAAATATTGTGATTTAATCAGACATACAGGCTTTAGAATACAGTGCGTTGAAACAAAAACCTCTGGATGTGTATGTACGTTGGGCGACATAACACACAACCATTTTCATCTTGATAAAACCACTTCAGAAATATTTATTGTTATTGGTTTGAATATTTAAGTATTTATATCTTTCATAATTTCGAAATCATTATTTTTCAAGCAGATGGTCATGTAAAATGACACCAGTTTCATAGCCATAACATAGCGACAACACCATAAAATATCTTGGTACTCCAAGAAGGAAATATTTTATAAAAGAACCTACACAAAGCACTGATTTATATTCGGTGCATAGAGAACTAAAGCTTTATTTGAATAGTTTGTAGAAGACGTAGTGGACAAAGAAATGTCAAAGTCACATGAGATTTTCATATAATGCAATTTCATATTAATAACTTTTACAATTAGATTTTCAATGCCGAAATGAGTACATATTAAAGTAATTATTGGAAGTAAAAGTACCAGTTTATTCTCACAAGACCATAATCGTTAATATACAAAGCTTTGATTAGACTATGTCATGCTAAATAATATCGTTACGTGGTGTTTATCGCATTTCCAGTGCTCCATTGTTTTGAACATGGTCTTGCATAATAAACTAAGCGATGTAATCTTCCTACTTGTCATGCAATATTGACACTCTGTACGAAGTCTCTAAATAATGATTTTGTTTACCAACACTTGGGTTCACTTAAGTCACCCTACAGCTTCTGGTGATATTTTAACAACCTTCTCAGCTGTCGTGTACACATGGTTCCATATATGATATTCCCGCCCTTCCAGGTGACAACTCACAACCCTTCTCAGTAAACGTATACGCTATTTTCCATATATGTCTGCCCTACAGCATCTGGTGACACTTTACCAATCCTCTCAGCTTGCGTATACATTGGGTTCCATGTAGGACCTCCTACACCATCTGGTGACAGTTTACCAATTCTCTCAGCCTGCGTTTACACTGGGTCCCATGTAGGACCTCCTACACCATCTGGCGACAGTTTACCAATTCTCTCAGCCTGCGTTTACACTGGGTCCCATGTAGGACCTCCTACACCATCTGGCGACAGTTTACCAATTCTCTCAGCCTGCGTTTACACTGGGTCCCATGTAGGACCTCCTACACCATCTGGCGACAGTTTACCAATTCTCTCAGCCTGCGTGTACACTGGGTTCCATGTAGGACCTCCTACAACAACTGGTTACAGTTTACCAATTCTCTCAGCCTGCGTTTACACTGGGTCCCATGTAGGACCTCCTACAACATCTGGCGACAGTTTACCAATTCTCTCAACATACGTGTACACTGGGTTCCATGTAGGACCTCCTACACCATCTGGCGACAGTTTACCAATTCTCTCAGCCTGCGTATACAGTGGGTTCCATGTAGGTCCTGTCTAAGGCCTTTGGTGACAAAAATATGTTTGTTACTTTACTACATAACAAAATTATTTCGCTAGAAATACAACACTCAACGGATATCCTACTGGTTATAAAAATTAGCCCCATTTAAGGGAACTATGGCGAAATTGCCAAAATCCGTAGTTCTTGATCAGTTTTCTAAAACTTTTATCCAGCAACTTGGTATTCTTTCCCATAGGACAGTACACACATTTTCGTGCAACGAGTGCAAATACTTAAGCTGTTATCAATAATTGTCCATATAAAATTGCTAATTGATAGGTCTTACGCCTTGCTTGAAAGTTTGAAAGAGACTGGCGTAAAATTGGCTCACGAGGGACCTCTTCCTTCTCCTTTTTATTTGTTTGTGCTGCTACCTAGGATAAATTTTGCTTCTTAGCAAATTGAGACCAAGAAGTTGAAGAGGTAATGTCTTATACTCTACGATTTTTATAAGTAATAATCATAATTAACACAATCTATGATATCATAGACTGTAAGTTATTGTCGCGGCGCTGGGCACATATCGATAATAGACGACGGATAATGTCTCACGAGCTTGCATGAGCAGTTAACGATAACGCGGCGAGTGATCACAGAGGTGGCAAACAATGTTATCTCAGATAAAGGACTTGCCGCCACAGGTAGAGTTTCATGTCGGGAAATTTCTAGAGATATCTCGATTGACGGAGAATGGTTGTTTTCTTATTTGTGCGAGAATGTTCTCGACTTATGAATGGACATATAAAAAAGGATTGTGACACGCCAGAGAGTAGTTGTGAAATGAGAGATAGCCAGGTGTGTTGTTGTAACGAGAGCTAAAGATGTAGTCTGCTGTCACTGTTTGTTATTGTCATCGACATTGTAAGACTATGTGTATGTGATTTAATGTTCTTACGTGAGAATTGAATAGTGTATTTCGACGAAAATAAAGGAGATTTTTAATTTCTGCAACTCGGCCTTTTAATTCTACGAACCCACTAAGTTACAGTTGGCGTCAGGAAGCGAGATGACAACGTCACCGAACACTACAGCCATGGACGCGGCATTGGAAAAGATTCTGGAGAAGATGATGGAAATGAAAGCGGCAAATAATAACCTGGCCGCTCGTCCACATACGACACCACTGGGATGACGCCAGTCAGTTTAATGTTCGGCCGAGTGTTACGCCTCCCATGTGATCTGGCTTTTGGAAGCCCCGTGGACGCAAAACAGCCAGCAACCGAGTATGTGGAGAACCTGGTGGACCATCTCCACGACATGCATGGGATGGCTCGTCAGAACATCCAGAAGGCGAGCGACCGCATGAAGACCCGATACGACAGGCAAGCCAACAGCCAAGGGTTCCAGCAAGGTGACCTGGTCTGGTTGTACCGTCCTACCCGGACCAAGGAACGCAGCCCGAAGCTCCAGCAACCATGGCAAGGACCGTACCGGGTGGTAAACAGGATTAACGGCGTGGTCTATCGCATGCAGATGGTATCCCGAGAGAAGATGTCGGTGGTACACTTGGATTGTCTGGCCCGCTACGATGGTGCTGTTCGGGACGACCATCCTTGAGGAGGGAGCAGTGTCTTACGTGAGAATTGAATAGTGTATTTCGTAGGGGCGGCTGGTGGCTCTGAAAATAGGTGGTTCACAAAGTTATCCATGCAACTTAATTTTTTAAAGTAACACAATTTCTTTAAGCCTGTCACTACAGACTGCTCTACACACAAGTTAACGGTAATTCACAGCATATAACACAACGTAAAAACATTTCATAAATACTCTAGAACATTTATCGTATACATCGTTGTTAAAGTTCCTGTTAAAACATCTTGTTTTTGTTTTGACTATCTGTGTGATGTTTAGTTTCGGCGTAGGTCTTCCAAGTCGCTTGTTCAACTTTTTCTTCTAAGGTCATGTTTGAAAAAGGATGTGCTAAAAGACACTTTATGGAATTCATTGTTTTTTCTTATAACACAGGTTACCTGCCACAAACCATGTGGCTATGTACTCGTAGGTTACATTTAACATAGGCGCAATAGATGCCGCTGCTGTGATAAAAGAACGACCAGGTTAGGCATCCACTATTCTCTGGCAGCTAGGTTAACCAACCACATTCAGCCATACGCCCCGCATTACCCCCCTACTTGCCTCGGCAAATACTAGGTTCATCCTGCCCTATACCTCCCT